>CM051238.1:426554756-427754756 GCA_027917425.1 Gastrophryne carolinensis
TGTTTCAATGTAGCTTATTGCACATGGTTGGATATATATATATTTTGTCACATTTATGTTTATTGTCAGGCTGATTCATTGCTAACGCCAGGTAGCGACAGATGAGCGTCTGTAGAGCGGATTTCAGAGCAACCGCTAGTAGTCGCTGTGCTCGGCCATGGATCATTGTTTCAGAGCACCTCAGTCGCTGGCCAGCATTGATGAATATGATGTGTGAGTCGCAATACTGCTTTAGAGAACAGAACCAACCACTAGAGTGCACCCCCACCATCATAAACTTTAATCTTATTCACATTCAGGTAATACAGAACTTGAGTATTCCAAAATGTTTATCCCCGAACTGCTCATAACAGAACAGAGGCAGAATCCAGCAACACCGACCGGCGCTGCTTTCCTACGAGCTGTCACATTAGATCGATAAGTATGTGAGCGAACGGTAGCGCCAGCTCAGTGCGATTGACTCACATCACATTCATCAAAAAAACAGCCTCAAACTGCGGCGGCGCTCAAAATCATGTAGTTGTAGCTCATAGCGCCAGAGGCTGTGTGATTAAAGTGGACCAACACCCACTGCTTGATCAGCTCCCCCCCGATTGGGGATGCCCCGCTGTGTGAAACCCCCCAGGACCCCCAAAAATCCTACCTTTTTCTCGTTCCAATGGTGCATGCGCGGGCCGCCGCCGCCTCTCGCGCTTCCCTCTAGCAGGGCGCGCACCCGCGCTGGCCGTTTGTGAATGGCCGGAGCGGGTGCGCTCCCTGTTAGAGGGACGCGCGAGAGGTGGCGGCGGGCGCGCTCTTCTTGTCCATCCCATATTCCAGCTTGTCCGTCCGCGCTGATTGGCGGAACGCTCGCGCATGCGCCGTAGGAGCGGGGTGAGGTGAGTTTTTGGGGGCTTTCTGGGGGGGTTTCACACAGCGGGGTGCCCCGCGGAAGTGGACCAACACCCAGAATAGTGAAAATCTGTTTTTGAACATGTATGCACTAATAACAAAGTGAAAACACATGGAATTACATTGTGACATTAACACTTTAATACCAGACATGTAAGGACAATTCTGCATAAAAATATTATTCATCCAAAAAGTTTTCAAAAATATCATTTTCTTGCCCAGAATACATGTCAGAAAAATTTGAGATTTTATTTTAAGGAAAAAAAAATTGGGATCAGGAAAGGGATTTAAGGATCGTCCATAGAAATGTATGGGAGAGCGCCAGGTAGCGACAGGTAAGATGTGGCGCTCTGCAAGGATGAATGCCGGCGCTGTGCGCTGAGCCTGGGATAATGATGAATCGGACGCTACATGGCGTTGTTCTAGTCGCTCACCAGATTCGGCTTCATAAATGTGGAATTGCCGTCTCCGGCATTCACCTGCCGCTACCTGCAGCTGTACAGGCACTACCTGGCGCTATCCCTTCATGAATAAGGCCCATAATCTGTTTCAGTATGTTTTCAAGCAGGAAGTACTGGGAAGTGTTGAACCCAAGCTAGCTGGTTCCTATATTAATATATGTTATGTTATTACCTTGTTATACAAATCAGTGTGCTACAAACTTTACTAATAATCCCCGATCGGGGGCAAGGACCAAAGCCTAGGATAATTAAAATCCTGGGTTTCAGTCCACTTTAACGTGTTGCACAACACACCACAGGTACGTAATCCATCCAGCTAGAACAATGTGCAGAGAAAGCTCAGAGGTGCGAACAGGGCCGCATAGACAAGGTGCGGTTTTGGTCTGCTTTAATGAACAGATGGAATCTTCAAAGTGGACCAACACCCAGGATTTTGACTATCGGGGGTGCCCCGCTGTGTGAAACCCCCCAGAAACCCCAAAAAACTCACCTCTCAACGCTCCCACGTGAACGCCGCAGCCAATCCCCGCCAACGTCCAGGCGGGGGACAGGAACGTCCAAGCCGCTTCCGCCGCCGCCGCCTCCCGCGCGTCACTCTCGGCGCGCGCGCGCCCCCGCCGGCCATTCACAGAGGGCCGGCGCGGGCGCGCGCACGTCTGGAGGGGCGCGCGGGAGGCGGCGGAAGTGGCGGCGGATCAGGTAAGATGTTTTTGGGGTTTCTGGGGGGTTTCACCCCGCGGGACATCCCGATCTCGGATGTCCCGCGGGGTGGGAGGTGATCGGCCCGGGAATCTTATAGATTTCCGGGCCGATCACCCCTGGGTGTTGGTCCACTTTAAGAATCTAGGGTGGGGCAGCATTCAACGTTAAAGGGGGCCTCCAGTCAAAACAGAAATCTGTGCATTAAAGTGGACCAACACTCAGGATTTTGACTATCCTGGGTTTTGGTCCACTTCCCCCCGATCGGGGTGCCCCGGTATGTGAAACCCCCCAGAACGCCCAGATCAACTCACCTCTCCCCGCTCCTATGGCACATGCACGGCCGCTCGTCCAATCAGTGCGCTCGGAGCCGCTGAGCTATGCGCATCAAAGCAGCGTCAAAGCTCAGCGACTCGGAGCACGCTGGCGGACGCATCTCGCACTTACCTCTAACAGGGAGCACGCCCGCGTCGCCCATTCACAAATGACCGGCGTGGGCACGCGCCCTGCTAGAGATATGTAATGTAGACAAAAAGGGGGTGCCCCGACCCCAAAGGGGGATACAACCAGAGACTGACAAAGGCACTCTAGTAACTGCGATTAACATCAAGTTTATTAAATTATCATAAGTTCATATTTATTCACATTAAAAACTAGTTAAAAACACATGATGCATATGTAGACTGCCATCAAATGAGGGGCAGGGGGAAAGAAAAATAATATACCCGGTGTAAGGCGCTAATATATCAATCAACAATTAATAATACAATATTTAATCAATCCATAAAGTGTCAAGTGCTTCCAAAGCGCATCAAATCCCAAATAATAATCACACAAAACAGTGCAAGCAGTACTAATAAAGAGGTAGGTATAAGTCACAAACAAAATACAAGATACATAAACATCCTACTTGCCAAATAAAGTGCCATGTGCGGACCACCACTGGGAACCCCCGAATTCCCTGCAACGCGTTTCGTGACCAAGGGTCACTTCAAGTGACCCTTGGTCACGAAACGCGTTGCAGGGATTTGATGCACTTTGGAAGCACTTGACACTTTATGGATTGATTAAATATTGTATTATTAATTGTTGATTGATATATTAGCGCCTTACACCGGGTATATTATATTTCTTCCCCCCTGCGCCTCATTTGATGGCAGTCTACATATGCATCATGTGTTTTTAACTAGTTGTTAATGTGATTAAATATGAACTTATGATAATTTAATAAAATTGATATTAATCACAGTTACTAGAGTGCCTTTGTCAGTCTCTGGTTGTATCCCCCCTTTGGGGTTGGGGCCCCCCCTTTTTGTCTACATACATTGATCTCAACAGGGGTTTCACCAGAGCAGGGCACCTGCACGGCAGATTATTGTTTGGTGCCTCCCATTCCCCCTCCTTTTTCCTGCTAAATAACTTATGGCCCCTGCTAGAGAAAAGCGCGAGATGCGGCTGCGGCGTGCGCATGCGCCGTTGGACTGGGATTCAGGTAAGTGCAGCGGGCATCCTGGAGGGTTTCACACTGTGGGGCATCCCGATTTTGGATGCCCTGCAGGGAGGGAATGGATCGGCGCGGGAATCTCATAGATTCCCGGGCCAATCCTCCTGGGTTTTGGTCCACTTTAAAGGGGGCCTCCAGTCTAAACAGAAACTTGTGCATTACAACCCCCCCCCCCCCCTCCTCCGTGCTTTGGATTCGGGGACGTGGTTAGTTTGCTGGTTAGGCACAGGCTTCCATTATGAGCGGAGTTCCGCTTTAATATAAAATAAATAGACAAACAGCTAACAGCCCCCGGAGAAGTGTTAGCGGTGAGTCAGAGACACCCTGCGTGGCACAGCAGCGCCGAGGCCCATTAGCCGCGCTCCTGAGGGGCCCCAATCACCGAGGCCGGGAGATTAAACAGCTTGTAAACTCCTCTGGAAATTCAGATCCAACCCCCAGCCGCATAATGACGCCGTGACTCATAGGTGATACATAACCCCCCCCCCCCCCCCCCCCACTGATCAGAAGAAGCAGGGGAAAGGTTTAATACCACCGGGAGATACGAGACGCGCGCACAGCACAGCCCATGTACTACAAGATTCACTAAAGGATATTCACGTAAAGCAGACATTCACTCTGAATAAGAGCCTATCTTATATGTTTCCCACACCCTGTACATACAGATTGCTCACATTAATCCGGACCTTCAGCCTGAATAAGAGCCTATCTTATATGTTTCCCACACCCTGTATATACAGATTGCTCACATTAATCCGGACCTTCACTCTGAATAAGAGCCTATCTTATATGTTTCCCCCACCCTGTACATACAGATTGCCCACATTAATCCGGACCTTCACCCTGAATTAGAGTCTATCTTATATGTTTCCCCCCTGTACATACAGATTGCCCACATTAATCCGGACCTTCACCCTGAATAAGAGCCTATCTTATATGTTTCCCACACCCTGTACATACAGATTGCTCACATTAATCCGGACCTTCAGCCTGAATAAGAGCCTATCTTATATGTTTCCCACACCCTGTACATACAGATTGCTCACATTAATCCGGACCTTCAACCTGAATAAGAGCCTATCTTATATGTTTCCCCCACCCTGTACATACAGATTGCCCACATTAATCCGGACCTTCTCCCTGAATTAGAGCCTATCTTATATGTTTCCCACACCCTGTACATACAGATTGCTCACATTAAAAATCATCCTACCTGCATCTACTGCATGTTATGAACCTTTAAACATCCAAGATGGTGGCTCATGGAGCATCAGGCAGCCTGCAAACAGGAAGTGCCTTCTGACTGTGCTGCTCTGCATTCTGGGATTGCTGTCCTTTTCCTGACCCCAGCTCTGCTCTGTCTGAGCAAAGCACAGCTATAACCCGCCCCCTGCACTTTATCCTGCTCTCCTCTCCTCAGTAAGTGTGATGCTTCTGAGTCAAGATGGCGGCGCCCGTATCCTAAAGTCCTGAACAGAGTTGCAGCCCAGTGGGGGAAAGGATAAGAAGTAAGTGACTAAAAACTTAAAATATATTAATTTTAGATGCATTTTTTTTAAGGGTTTGGGCTTTTCAATAAACCACGGTGAAGGTCCGGTTTAAAGGGACAGTCCGAGAAAGAGTATAAATAACTGTTGTAGTTCGTAAATGCAGCTGTGATGGGTTCACCTGCGGCTGCTGCCCCATTGTCTTCTGTTGAGATGTGAAAGCACTGCCCCCCCCCATCTTCTTTTCTCAATAGAAGTCAATGGGGCCCCAGTAACCCCATCATGGCTGCTCCTATGAACCACAAGAGTTATTTAGACTGCACCGGCCCTTTAAAGTGTAACAAAACCCATGATTTTCACTATCCTGGGTTATGTTTGTGGATGTCCCTACTGTGTGAAACCCCCCAGATCTTAGCATACCTCCCAAGTGCCCCTGATTTAGAGGGACTGTCCCTCTTTTCAGTCCATGTCCCCCTTTCCCTTGTTGTTCTGCTTTGTCCCATACCTACCAAATGTCCTTGATTTGAAGGGACTGTCCCTCTTTTGAGTTTATGTCCCCCTGCCCCTCGTTCTTCTCCTTTGTCCCTCTTTGAGGTGTAACATGCAGATCTGCAGCAATAAATGATTCATTTGCCTATTTCAAGTGTTTCTATTGTTGTAACTGTTACATCTCCTATCCATCAATCAATGAGGGGGCGTGGCCTAATTTAACAATTGTCCCTCTTTCCCACCCTGAAAGGTTGGAGGGTATGCCCAGGGGCGTAGCTATAGGGGTCGCCGTGGCGACTGGGCCGCTAAGCCAGGGGGGGGCCCGCATCGGGGCCCACAAGACTTTAGCTACGCCCCTGCCCGTGTAGTACACTCTGGGGTGACATCACAGCCGAGAACTGGCGGGAAATGTGTTTGCTTTCTAATCACAGGTCCGCAGTGACTGCGTAGCCCAATTTCTACCAGTTGGTCCCGCGCCGTCGCCATAGTCCCGCGCCGTCTCCCGGAGGTTTGCCACGGCCTCTCAGGCGCCCGCTGCCTCCGCCCCCGTGTGTAAGCGCTCAGATGAACTGTCTGGGCCGGCGGCAGCGGGCGCCCGAGAGGCTGGGAGTCTAGTAGGCAATAATTTAATTTCATTGGTGGTTCAGTGGGTGGGGGCGGGACTCAAGGTAGGAGATTGTTGCTAAGCTAAAGGTGGGCGGGGCTACAGAGCCTCGCTGGAGATCGCAGAGGAGGGACATCGTCACACAGGTTAGTGTGTATGTCTGTGCGCGTGTGACTGAGTTATCCCTGTGCTGTATAGAGTGTCAGCTCTGCTGCCTAGTCCCCTGTGTGTGTGTTATCCCTGTGCTGTATAGAGTGTCAGCTCTGCTACCTAGTCCCCTGTGTGTGATCCCTGTGCTGTATAGAGTGTCAGCTCTGCTACCTAGTCCCCTGTGTGTGTGTTATCCCTGTGCTGTATAGAGTGTCAGCTCTGCTGCCTAGTCCCCTGTCTGTGTGTGTGATCCCTGTGCTGTATAGAGTGTCAGCTCTGCTGCCTAATCCCCTGTCTGTGTGTGTGATCCCTGTGCTGTATAGAGTGTCAGCTCTGCTACCTAGTCCCCTGTGTGTGTGTGATCCCTGTGCTGTATAGAGTGTCAGCTCTGCTGCCTAGTCCCCTATGTGTGTGATCCCTGTGCTGTATAGAGTGTGAGCTCTGCTGCCTAGTCCCCTATGTGTGTGATCCCTGTGCTGTATAGAGTGTCAGCTCTGCTACCTAGTCCCCTGTCTGTGTGTGTGTGATCCCTGTGCTGTATAGAGTGTCAGCTCTGCTACCTAGTCCCCTGTGTGTGTATGTGATCCCTGTGCTGTATAGAGTGTCAGCTCTGCTACCTAGTCCCCTGTGTGTGTATGTGATCCCTGTGCTGTATAGAGTGTCAGCTCTGCTGCCTAGTCCCCTGTCTGTGTGTGTTATCCCTGTGCTGTATAGAGTGTCAGCTCTGCTACCTAGTCCCCTGTCTGTGTGTGTTATCCCTGTGCTGTATAGAGTGTCAGCTCTGCTACCTAGTCCCCTGTCTGTGTGTGTTATCCCTGTGCTGTATAGAGTGTCAGCTCTGCTGCCTAGTCCCCTGTCTGTGTGTGTTATCCCTGTGCTGTATAGAGTGTCAGCTCTGCTACCTAGTCCCCTGTCTGTGTGTGTGATCCCTGTGCTGTATAGAGTGTCAGCTCTGCTACCTAGTCCCCTGTGTGTGTGTGTGTGATCCCTGTGCTGTATAGAGTGTCAGCTCTGCTACCTAGTCCCCTGTGTGTGTGTGATCCCTGTGCTGTATAGAGTGTCAGCTCTGCTACCTAGTCCCCTGTGTGTGTGTGATCCCTGTGCTGTATAGAGTGTCAGCTCTGCTACCTAGTCCCCTGTGTGTGTGTTATCCCTGTGCTGTATAGAGTGTCAGCTCTGCTACCTAGTCCCCTGTGTGTGATCCCTGTGCTGTATAGAGTGTCAGCTCTGCTACCTAGTCCCCTGTGTGTGTGTTATCCCTGTGCTGTATAGAGTGTCAGCTCTGCTGCCTAGTCCCCTGTCTGTGTGTGTGATCCCTGTGCTGTATAGAGTGTCAGCTCTGCTGCCTAATCCCCTGTCTGTGTGTGTGATCCCTGTGCTGTATAGAGTGTCAGCTCTGCTACCTAGTCCCCTGTGTGTGTGTGATCCCTGTGCTGTATAGAGTGTCAGCTCTGCTGCCTAGTCCCCTATGTGTGTGATCCCTGTGCTGTATAGAGTGTGAGCTCTGCTGCCTAGTCCCCTATGTGTGTGATCCCTGTGCTGTATAGAGTGTCAGCTCTGCTACCTAGTCCCCTGTGTGTGTATGTGATCCCTGTGCTGTATAGAGTGACAGCTCTGCTGCCTAGTCCCCTGCCTGTGTGTGTTATCCCTGTGCTGTATAGAGTGTCAGCTCTGCTACCTAGTCCCCTGTCTGTGTGTGTGTGATCCCTGTGCTGTATAGAGTGTCAGCTCTGCTACCTAGTCCCCTGTGTGTGTGTGTGTGATCCCTGTGCTGTATAGAGTGTCAGCTCTGCTACCTAGTCCCCTGTGTGTGTGTGATCCCTGTGCTGTATAGAGTGTCAGCTCTGCTACCTAGTCCCCTGTGTGTGTGTGATCCCTGTGCTGTATAGAGTGTCAGCTCTGCTACCTAGTCCCCTGTGTGTGATCCCTGTGCTGTATAGAGTGTCAGCTCTGCTACCTAGTCCCCTGTGTGTGATCCCTGTGCTGTATAGAGTGTCAGCTCTGCTACCTAGTCCCCTGTGTGTGATCCCTGTGCTTTATAGAGTGTCAGCTCTGCTACCTAGTCCCCTGTGTGTGATCCCTGTGCTGTATAGAGTGTCAGCTCTGCTACCTAGTCCCCTGTGTGTGATCCCTGTGCTGTATAGAGTGTCAGCTCTGCTACCTAGTCCCCTGTGTGTGTGTGTGATCCCTGTGCTGTATAGAGTGTCAGCTCTGCTACCTAGTCCCGTGTGTGTGATCCCTGTGCTGTATAGAGTGTCAGCTCTGCTACCTAGTCCCCTGTGTGTGATCCCTGTGCTGTATAGAGTGTCAGCTCTGCTACCTAATCCCCTGTGTGTGTGTGATCCCTGTGCTGTATAGAGTGTCAGCTCTGCTACCTAGTCCCCTGTGTGTGATCCCTGTGCTGTATAGAGTGTCAGCTCTGCTACCTAGTCCCGTGTGTGTGATCCCTGTGCTGTATAGAGTGTCAGCTCTGCTACCTAGTCCCCTGTGTGTGTGTGATCCCTGTGCTGTATAGAGTGTCAGCTCTGCTACCTAGTCCCGTGTGTGTGATCCCTGTGCTGTATAGAGTGTCAGCTCTGCTACCTAGTCCCCTGTGTGTGATCCCTGTGCTGTATAGAGTGTCAGCTCTGCTAACTTGTCCCCTGTGTGTGTGTGATCCCTGTGCTGTATAGAGTGTCAGCTCTGCTACCTAGTCCCCTGTGTGTGATCCCTGTGCTGTATAGAGTGTCAGCTCTGCTACCTAGTCCCCTGTGTGTGATCCCTGTGCTGTATAGAGTGTCAGCTCTGCTACCTAGTCCCCTGTGTGTGTGTGATCCCTGTGCTGTATAGAGTGTCAGCTCTGCTACCTAGTCCCCTGTGTGTGTGTGATCCCTGTGCTGTATAGAGTGTCAGCTCTGCTACCTAGTCCCCTGTGTGTGTGTGATCCCTGTGCTGTATAGAGTGTCAGCTCTGCTACCTAGTCCCCTGTGTGTGATCCCTGTGCTGTATAGAGTGTCAGCTCTGCTGCCTAGTCCCCTATGTGTGTGATCCCTGTGCTGTATAGAGTGTCAGCTCTGCTACCTAGTCCCCTGTGTGTGATCCCTGTGCTTTATAGAGTGTCAGCTCTGCTACCTAGTCCCCTGTGTGTGATCCCTGTGCTGTATAGAGTGTCAGCTCTGCTACCTAGTCCCCTGTGTGTGTGTGATCCCTGTGCTGTATAGAGTGTCAGCTCTGCTACCTAGTCCCCTGTGTGTGATCCCTGTGCTTTATAGAGTGTCAGCTCTGCTACCTAGTCCCCTGTGTGTGATCCCTGTGCTGTATAGAGTGTCAGCTCTGCTACCTAGTCCCCTGTGTGTGATCCCTGTGCTGTATAGAGTGTCAGCTCTGCTACCTAGTCCCCTGTGTGTGATCCCTGTGCTTTATAGAGTGTCAGCTCTGCTACCTAGTCCCCTGTGTGTGATCCCTGTGCTGTATAGAGTGTCAGCTCTGCTGCCTAATCCCCTGTCTGTGTGTGTGATCCCTGTGCTGTATAGAGTGTCAGCTCTGCTGCCTAGTCCCCTGTGTGTGTGTGATCCCTGTGCTGTATAGAGTGTCAGCTCTGCTGCCTAGTCCCCTGTGTGTGTGTGATCCCTGTGCTGCATAGAGTGTCAGCTCTGCTGCCTAGTCCCCTGTCTGTGTGTGTTATCCCTGTGCTGTATAGAGTGTCAGCTCTGCTGCCTAGTCCCCTGTGTGTGTGTGATCCCTGTGCTGTATAGAGTGTCAGCTCTGCTACCTAGTCCCCTGTGTGTGATCCCTGTGCTGTATAGAGTGTCAGCTCTGCTACCTAGTCCCCTGTGTGTGTGTGATCCCTGTGCTGTATAGAGTGTCAGCTCTGCTACCTAGTCCCCTGTGTGTGTGTGATCCCTGTGCTGTATAGAGTGTCAGCTCTGCTGCCTAGTCCCCTGTCTCCTGTCTGTGATCCCTGTGCTGTATAGAGTGTCAGCTCTGCTACCTAGTCCCCTGTGTGTGTGTGATCCCTGTGCTGTATAGAGTGTCAGCTCTGCTGCCTAGTCCCCTGTGTGTGTGTGTGATCCCTGTGCTGTATAGAGTGTCAGCTCTGCTACCTAGTCCCCTGTGTGTGATCCCTGTGCTGTATAGAGTGTCAGCTCTGCTGCCTAGTCCCCTGTGTGTGATCCCTGTGCTGTATAGAGTGTCAGCTCTGCTACCTAGTCCCCTGTGTGTGTGTGTGTGATCCCTGTGCTGTATAGAGTGTCAGCTCTGCTACCTAGTCCCCTGTGTGTGATCCCTGTGCTGTATGGAGTGTCAGCTCTGCTACCTAGTCCCCTGTCTGTGATCCCTGTGCTGTATAGAGTGTCAGCTCTGCTACCTAGTCCCCTGTGTGTGATCCCTGTGCTGTATAGAGTGTCAGCTCTGCTGCCTAGTCCCCTGTCTGTGTGTGTGATCCCTGTGCTGTATAGAGTGTCAGCTCTGCTACCTAGTCCCCTGTCTGTGTGTGTTATCCCTGTGCTGTATAGAGTGTCAGCTCTGCTGCCTAGTCCCCTGTCTGTGATCCCTGTGCTGTATAGAGTGTCAGCTCTGCTACCTAGTCCCCTATGTGTGATCCCTGTGCTGTATAGAGTGTCAGCTCTGCTGCCTAGGCCCCTGTCTGTGTGTGTGATCCCTGTGCTGTATGGAGTGTCAGCTCTGCTACCTAGTCCCCTGTCTGTGATCCCTGTGCTGTATAGAGTGTCAGCTCTGCTACCTAGTCCCCTGTCTGTGTGTGTTATCCCTGTGCTGTATAGAGTGTCAGCTCTGCTGCCTAGTCCCCTGTCTGTGATCCCTGTGCTGTATAGAGTGTCAGCTCTGCTACCTAGTCCCCTATGTGTGATCCCTGTGCTGTATAGAGTGTCAGCTCTGCTGCCTAGGCCCCTGTCTGTGTGTGTGATCCCTGTGCTGTATGGAGTGTCAGCTCTGCTACCTAGTCCCCTGTCTGTGATCCCTGTGCTGTATAGAGTGTCAGCTCTGCTACCTAGTCCCCTGTCTGTGTGTGTGATCCCTGTGCTGCATAGAGTGTCAGCTCTGCTGCCTAGGCCCCTGTCTGTGTGTGTGATCCCTGTGCTGTATAGAGTGTCAGCTCTGCTACCTAGTCCCCTGTGTGTGTGTGATCCCTGTGCTGTATAGAGTGTCAGCTCTGCTACCTAGTCCCCTGTGTGTGATCCCTGTGCTGTATAGAGTGTCAGCTCTGCTGCCTAGTCCCCTGTCTGTGTGTGTGTGATCCCTGTGCTGTATAGAGTGTCAGCTCTGCTACCTAGTCCCCTGTGTGTGTGTGATCCCTGTGCTGTATAGAGTGTCAGCTCTGCTACCTAGTCCCCTGTGTGTGTGTGTGTGATCCCTGTGCTGTATAGAGTGTCAGCTCTGCTACCTAGTCCCCTGTGTGTGTGTGATCCCTGTGCTGTATAGAGTGTCAGCTCTGCTACCTAGTCCCCTGTGTGTGTGTGATCCCTGTGCTGTATAGAGTGTCAGCTCTGCTACCTAGTCCCCTGTGTGTGATCCCTGTGCTGTATAGAGTGTCAGCTCTGCTACCTAGTCCCCTGTGTGTGATCCCTGTGCTGTATAGAGTGTCAGCTCTTCTACCTAGTCCCCTGTGTGTGATCCCTGTGCTGTATAGAGTGTCAGCTCTGCTACCTAGTCCCCTGTGTGTGTGTGTGATCCCTGTGCTGTATAGAGTGTCAGCTCTGCTACCTAGTCCCCTGTGTGTGTGATCCCTGTGCTGTATAGAGTGTCAGCTCTGCTACCTAGTCCCCTGTGTGTGATCCCTGTGCTGTATAGAGTGTCAGCTCTGCTACCTAGTCCCGTGTGTGTGATCCCTGTGCTGTATAGAGTGTCAGCTCTGCTACCTAGTCCCCTGTGTGTGTGTGATCCCTGTGCTGTATAGAGTGTCAGCTCTGCTACCTAGTCCCGTGTGTGTGATCCCTGTGCTGTATAGAGTGTCAGCTCTGCTACCTAGTCCCGTGTGTGTGATCCCTGTGCTGTATAGAGTGTCAGCTCTGCTACCTAGTCCCGTGTGTGTGATCCCTGTGCTGTATAGAGTGTCAGCTCTGCTACCTAGTCCCCTGTGTGTGTGTGATCCCTGTGCTGTATAGATTGTCAGCTCTGCTACCTAGTCCCGTGTGTGTGATCCCTGTGCTGTATAGAGTGTCAGCTCTGCTGCCTAGTCCCCTGTGTGTGATCCCTGTGTTGTATAGAGTGTCAGCTCTGCTGCCTAGTCCCCTGTGTGTGATCCCTGTGCTGTATAGAGTGTCAGCTCTGCTACCTAGTCCCCTGTGTGTTATCCCTGTGCTGTATAGAGTGTCAGCTCTGCTGCATAGTCCCCTGTGTGTGTGATCCCTGTGCTGTATAGAGTGTCAGCTCTGCTACCTAGTCCCGTGTGTGTGATCCCTGTGCTGTATAGAGTGTCAGCTCTGCTACCTAGTCCCCTGTGTGTGATCCCTGTGCTGTATAGAGTGTCAGCTCTGCTAACTTGTCCCCTGTGTGTGTGTGATCCCTGTGCTGTATAGAGTGTCAGCTCTGCTACCTAGTCCCCTGTGTGTGATCCCTGTGCTGTATAGAGTGTCAGCTCTGCTACCTAGTCCCCTGTGTGTGATCCCTGTGCTGTATAGAGTGTCAGCTCTGCTACCTAGTCCCCTGTGTGTGTGTGTGTGATCCCTGTGCTGTATAGAGTGTCAGCTCTGCTACCTAGTCCCCTGTGTGTGTGTGATCCCTGTGCTGTATAGAGTGTCAGCTCTGCTACCTAGTCCCCTGTGTGTGTGTGATCCCTGTGCTGTATAGAGTGTCAGCTCTGCTACCTAGTCCCCTGTGTGTGATCCCTGTGCTGTATAGAGTGTCAGCTCTGCTGCCTAGTCCCCTATGTGTGTGATCCCTGTGCTGTATAGAGTGTCAGCTCTGCTACCTAGTCCCCTGTGTGTGATCCCTGTGCTTTATAGAGTGTCAGCTCTGCTACCTAGTCCCCTGTGTGTGATCCCTGTGCTGTATAGAGTGTCAGCTCTGCTACCTAGTCCCCTGTGTGTGTGTGTGTGATCCCTGTGCTGTATAGAGTGTCAGCTCTGCTGCCTAGGCCCCTGTCTGTGTGTGTGATCCCTGTGCTGTATGGAGTGTCAGCTCTGCTACCTAGTCCCCTGTCTGTGATCCCTGTGCTGTATAGAGTGTCAGCTCTGCTACCTAGTCCCCTGTCTGTGTGTGTTATCCCTGTGCTGTATAGAGTGTCAGCTCTGCTGCCTAGTCCCCTGTCTGTGATCCCTGTGCTGTATAGAGTGTCAGCTCTGCTGCCTAGTCCCCTGTGTGTGATCCCTGTGCTGTATAGAGTGTCAGCTCTGCTACCTAGTCCCCTGTGTGTTATCCCTGTGCTGTATAGAGTGTCAGCTCTGCTGCATAGTCCCCTGTGTGTGTGATCCCTGTGCTGTATAGAGTGTCAGCTCTGCTACCTAGTCCCGTGTGTGTGATCCCTGTGCTGTATAGAGTGTCAGCTCTGCTAACTTGTCCCCTGTGTGTGTGTGATCCCTGTGCTGTATAGAGTGTCAGCTCTGCTACCTAGTCCCCTGTGTGTGATCCCTGTGCTGTATAGAGTGTCAGCTCTGCTAACTTGTCCCCTGTGTGTGTGTGATCCCTGTGCTGTATAGAGTGTCAGCTCTGCTACCTAGTCCCCTGTGTGTGATCCCTGTGCTGTATAGAGTGTCAGCTCTGCTACCTAGTCCCCTGTGTGTGATCCCTGTGCTGTATAGAGTGTCAGCTCTGCTACCTAGTCCCCTGTGTGTGTGTGTGTGATCCCTGTGCTGTATAGAGTGTCAGCTCTGCTACCTAGTCCCCTGTGTGTGTGTGATCCCTGTGCTGTATAGAGTGTCAGCTCTGCTACCTAGTCCCCTGTGTGTGTGTGATCCCTGTGCTGTATAGAGTGTCAGCTCTGCTACCTAGTCCCCTGTGTGTGATCCCTGTGCTGTATAGAGTGTCAGCTCTGCTGCCTAGTCCCCTATGTGTGTGATCCCTGTGCTGTATAGAGTGTCAGCTCTGCTACCTAGTCCCCTGTGTGTGATCCCTGTGCTTTATAGAGTGTCAGCTCTGCTACCTAGTCCCCTGTGTGTGATCCCTGTGCTGTATAGAGTGTCAGCTCTGCTACCTAGTCCCCTGTGTGTGTGTGTGTGATCCCTGTGCTGTATAGAGTGTCAGCTCTGCTGCCTAGGCCCCTGTCTGTGTGTGTGATCCCTGTGCTGTATGGAGTGTCAGCTCTGCTACCTAGTCCCCTGTCTGTGATCCCTGTGCTGTATAGAGTGTCAGCTCTGCTACCTAGTCCCCTGTCTGTGTGTGTTATCCCTGTGCTGTATAGAGTGTCAGCTCTGCTGCCTAGTCCCCTGTCTGTGATCCCTGTGCTGTATAGAGTGTCAGCTCTGCTACCTAGTCCCCTATGTGTGATCCCTGTGCTGTATAGAGTGTCAGCTCTGCTGCCTAGGCCCCTGTCTGTGTGTGTGATCCCTGTGCTGTATGGAGTGTCAGCTCTGCTACCTAGTCCCCTGTCTGTGATCCCTGTGCTGTATAGAGTGTCAGCTCTGCTGCCTAGTCCCCTGTGTGTGATCCCTGTGCTGTATAGAGTGTCAGCTCTGCTACCTAGTCCCCTGTGTGTGATCCCTGTGCTGTATAGAGTGTCAGCTCTGCTGCCTAGTCCCCTGTCTGTGTGTGTGTGACGGGGGGGGGGCAGTTTGACTCCTCGCATCGGGGCCCACAAGACTTTAGCCACGCCCCTGGGTATGCCTACTGTGTGAAACCCCCCAGATCATAGCACATGACCCAAATGTCCTTGATTTGAAGGGACTGTCCCTCTTTTGAGTCCATGTCCCCCTGCCCCATGTTGTTCTCCTTTGCCACCCCTTTAGTGTGTAACATGCAGATCTGCATCAATAAATGATTCATTTGTCTATTGTCACTTTTACACCCCTATCTCCTATTCATCCCTAAATGAGGGGGCGTGGCCTAATTTAACAATAGTCCCTCTTTCCCACCCTGAAAACTTGGTCGGTATGCTTTTTTTGGGGGCATCCCGATTCAGGTGATACAAAACCCATTAACACAGAACAAAACCCACGGCCTCCTGGTTGTTTCCCCAGCTCTGAAAAAGACAGAAAAAAACAAAGCGAGAAGAAGAAGCATAATAAAGTTAGAACTAAAATGTGGGGAGGGGGCATAGGAAGACGTAGGGGAATAAATAAAGGGCAGAGATTAAAACAAATAAAAAAAGGTAGATGTAATAGCAAACAAACATGGAGTGTAATGAAATAAAAGGTGAAGGAAATAAAAGATTAAAAATTAAAAGAAAAAGGAGAGAAATGAAAGGAAGGGAAACGTAGCAATAAAGTTGAAGGAAAAAAAAAAGAAGAAAGGAAAGAAGATTAAGGTAAGTAAGACATAAAATGAAAGTAGAGAAGGGGAAGTAAACAGGGGGGCGGGGCATAGGAAGATGAAGGTAAATAAATAAAGAACAGGGAAAGGAAATAAAAACAAATAAAGAAAGGTAAATGTAATAGCAAACAAACATGAAGTGTAATGAAATAAAAGGCGAAGGAAATAAAATATTAAAAATTAAAATAAAAAGGAGAGAAGTGAAAGGTAGGGAAACGTAGCAATAAAGTAAAAAGAAAAAAAAGAAGAAGGAAAGAATATTAAGGTAAATAAGACATAAAATGAAAGTAGAGAAGGGGAAGTAAACAGGGGGGCGGGGCATAGGAAGATGAAGGTAAATAAATAAAGGACAGGGAAAAGAATATAAAACAAATAAAGAAAGTTAGATGTAATAGCAAACAAACATAAAGTGTAATGAAATAAAAGATTAAAAATTAAAATAAAAAGGATAGAAATAAAAGGAAGGGAAATGTAGTAATAAAATAAAAAGAAAGGAAAGAAGATTAAGGTAAGCAAGACATAAAATGAAAGTAGAGAAGGGGAAGTAAACAGGGGGGCGGGGCATAGGAAGATGAAGGTAAATAAATAAAGGACAGGGAAAAGAATATAAAACAAATAAAGAAAGGTAGATGTAATGGCAAACAAACATGAAGTGTAATGAAATAAAAGGTGAAGGAAATAAAATATTCAAAATTAAAATAAAAAGGAGAGAAATAAAAGAAAGGGAAACGTAGCAATAAAATAAAAAGAAAGGAAAGAAGATTAAGGTAAGCAAGACATAAAATGAAAGTAGAGAAGGGGAAGTAAACAGGGGGGCGGGGCATAGGAAGATGAAGGTGAATAAATAAAGGACAGGGAAAGGAAATAAAAACAAATAAAGAAAGGTAAATGTAATAGCAAACAAACATGAAGTGTAATGAAATAAAAGGCGAAGGAAATAAAATATTCAAAATTAAAATAAAAAGGAGAGAAATGAAAGGAAGGGAAACGTAGCAATAAAGTAAAAAGAAAAAAAAAAGAAGAAAGGAAAGAAGATGAAGGTAAGTAAGACATAAAATGAAAGTAGAGAAGGGGAAGTAAACAGGGGGGCGGGGCATAGGAAGATGAAGGTAAATAAATAAAGGACAGGGAAAAGAATATAAAACAAATAAAGAAAGGTAGATGTAATGGCAAACAAACATGAAGTGTAATGAAATAAAAGATTAAAAATTAAAATAAAAAGGATAGAAATAAAAGGAAGGGAAATGTAGCAATAAAATAAAAAGAAAGAAAAGAAGATTAAGGTAAGCAAGACATAAAATGAAAGTAGAGAAGGGGAAGTAAACAGGGGGGCGGGGCATAGGAAGATGAAGGTAAATAAATAAAGGACAGGGAAAGGAAATAAAAACAAATAAAGAAAGTTAGATGTAATGGCAAACAAACATAAAGTGTAATGAAATAAAAGGTGAAGGAAATAAAATATTCAAGATTAAAATAAAAAGGAGAGAAATAAAAGAAAGGGAAACGTAGCAATAAAATAAAAAGAAAGGAAAGAAGATTAAGGTAAGCAAGACATAAAATGAAAGTAGAGAAGGGGAAGTAAATGTCGGGGGAAAAGGCAGAGAAAGGGTCAAAGACAAGGAAAGATGGATTAATGGATTAGTCTATGAGACTCCAGGGCAGGCATACTTACCCCCCTCGGGGCATCCAGAATCGGGATGCCCCATTGTGTGAGACCCCCCAGGTCGCCCGCCAGCGCGCTCGGATCTGCTTGCCTTTGGGGGGTTATAAATGAAGCTCTAGCGCCAGGTAGCGCCTCGTAGCGGCAGGCAGCGTCTGGTGAACGCTGAGCGCTGTAGGCAAAACCACATTTATGAAAGCGATTCCGTAGAGCGACTCTAACAGCGCCGTGTAGCGCCCGATTCATCATTACAGACGCCGGCGCTCTAGCTTCCAGAGCCTGGTATTACCTGTCGCTACCTGTCGCTCTCCCATACATTTCAATCAACGTTACTTTTCTTCTGTTTAAACAAAATTTTTAGTTTTTCATTTTTTTTTTGTTTCTCAAATCATTGTGTGACGTCTCCTGGGCTAGAAAATGACATTTTTGAAAACTTTTTTGCTTTTTTATATTTTTATGCAGAATTGTCATTACAGGTCTGGTATTAAAGTGTTAATGTCACAGTGTTATAACAATGTCATTCCATGTGTTTTCACTTTGTTACTGGTGGATATGTGTTCAAAAACAGACTTTAATCACACAGCCTCTGGCGCTCTATGCTACAGCGCCCAGATCCAGAGCGCCGACACTGTGTGTGTAGTGTTATGTTGAATATGGTGTGAGTCGCTGAGAGTCGGTCGCACTGAGCTGGCGCTAGCTCTCGCTCCCTGCAAAACTGTACTGGTGTTAGAACGCCCAACATACATCTCATTCATCAATATGGGCCAGGTTAATACAGCGAATGAGACGCTCTGTTACAGCGCCTGATACCCGCTTACAGCGTCTACTAGCGGTCGCTCTAAGCGCCGATATACAGACACTCATCTGCCGATACCTGGCGCTATGAATCAGCCTACCAGACAAGCTCTTGGACAAAGGGGTGGGACCAGATCTGAGTGCACTGACTGGACAAGAGGCTGCGCATGCGCCGTAGGACCGGGGAAGGGTGTGTGAGATCAGGTGACCTCGGGGGTTTCACACAATGGGGCACGCCGGATTGATAGTCAAAATCCTGGGTTTTGGTCCACTTTAAAAGAAAGAAACAAATTAAGAGAGCGGTAAAAAGAAAACAAGTGAAGATAATAAAAGAATATAAATGACAAAAAAAGAAAAGGGAAGCTAAGTGAAAAAAAGTAAAAAGAATGGGAAGTAGACGGGGAGGCCGATTCATTAACAGCGGCAGGTAGCGACAGTTGAGCGACTGTAGCAGTATTTTCACAGCGCCCGCTAGTAGTCGCTGTGCTTGGCCGTTGTTCGGTAGTTGATAGCGACTCAGTCGGTTTGCCGTAATGTTGAATATTGGGTGAGGAGTCGCTATTTGACAGGTTCCGCGCTGTATGGGAGCGCATGATAGCGACTGGTCAGAGCGACCGGCTCCCACCATATTCATTAAAAAATCACGCTCAAAAAATTCTCGCGCTGTGAAATGCATGTTTAAACCCCAGAGCGCTGGCGACGATGGGTTAAAAGTAGTTTTTTAACCCCCAAACAACCATATTTTTGGAAACCCCAAAAAAAACAAGTTTTTAAAATAATTTAGTAATATGAATACATTAATATCAGACCTGTAATATCAATTCTGCACAAATTTTTATTTTTTATTTTTTTTACCTTCTAAAAATTATCTAAAATGGCAGAAGTGGTCACAGAATTTGTCACATTTAAAAAAAAAATAAATAAAAATTAATATCAATTAATTATGAATATTTAAAGATTGTTCCATTGAAATGCATTGGAGAGCGCCAGGTAGCGAGAGGTCATACCTGTTGCTGTTCAAGGTCGGACGCTGGTGCTGTGAGCTGAGGCTGGAATAATGATGAATGAGTGGCTATATGGCGCTATCTCAGTCGCTAAGCAGGATTGGCTTGATAAATGTGTGATTGTGGTGGGGAGCCGGCGTTCTCGTGGCGGGGCCCGTCATTTCCGGCCGCTCACCAGTCGCTACCTGGCGCTATTCCTTCATAAATAAGGGCCTAACTGCGGAAAAGGTCGATAATAAGTAAATGTAATAGTAATTATTATTATTATTATTGTTTATTTATATAGCGCCATCATCTTCCGTAGCGCTTTACAGAGTAGTAATTACAGACAGGGTAGAAACATACGGTACATAGACTATTTCAAATGCAGTTTTACAGAGTTTACAATGGATATTCTGAGTACAAGATACAGTAGGAGAGAGAGCCTGGCCCTTGCGAGCTTACAGTCTAAAGGACGAGGGGGAAGGATCACAAACAGTCAGTATTGAGCTTTGTGCCCTTTAGAAGATTTAGTTAAGCCAGATTATATGCTTGTCTGAATAAGTGAGTTTTAAGGGGACCTTTGAAGGTTTTGAGGGTTGTGGAGTGGTGGATCGGGTACGGGAGGGCATTCCAGAAGATTGGAGTTGCATGTGAGAAGTCCTGGAGGGGGGCATGAGAGGAGGTGACCAGGGTGGAGGACAGGAGAAGGTCGGCAGCAGAGCAGAGGCTGCGTCTAGGTTGATATTGTTGGATTAGAGATGAGATGTAGGGAGGGGCCTGGCTGGAGAGAGCTTTGTATGCGAGAGTTAGAGTTTTGAACAGGATGTGCTGTGGGACTGGCAGACAGTGTAGGGATTGCCAGAGAGGAGCAGAGATGGAGGAGCGAGAGGAGAGATGGATGAGGCGAGCAGCAGAGTTCAGGATAGATTGGAGGGGTGCCAATCTGTTGGTAAGCCACAAAGAAGGAGGTTGCAGTAATCCAGACGGGATATGACCAGGGCATGCACTAGCATTTTAGTGGTGTCAGGTGAGAGGAAGGGACGGATGCGGGAGATGTTTTTAAGCTGGAGGCGACAGGGGGTGAATATGTGGTTTGAAAGAGAGGGCAGAGTCCAGAATGACTCCCAGGCACCGAGCTTGGGGAGTTGCTGTTATTGTGTGATTGTTGACAGAAATAGACGTGTTAGAGAGGGGAGGGGAGTTAGAGGGTGGAAAAATGACCAGTTCTGTCTTGTCCGTGTTTAGCTTGAGGTAGCGAGATGACATGAATGAAGAAATAGCTGAGAGGCAGTTGGGGAGGCGAGATAGGAGAGAGGAGAGATTGGGGCCTGAGAGATATATCTGAGTGTCATCCGCATAGAAGTGATATTGAAAGCCTAGTGAAGTTATAAGTTTGCCAAGGCCGTGGGTGTAGACTGAGAAAAGTAGGGGGCCTAGGACAGAACCTTGTGGCACCCCAACAGAAAGGGAACGTGAGGATGAGACTGTGTTAGAATAGGATACACTGAATGATCTGTCAGAGAGGTAAGAGTTGAGCCAAGAGAGTGCAAGACCTTGAACCCCAAGAGAGGAGAGAATATCAAGAAGCAGAGAGTGGTCGACACTATCAAAGGCTGTGGAGAAGTCAAGAAGGATGAGGATGGAGTAGTGACCAATGCTTTTGGCAGTGAGCAGATCATTGGTGACTTTGATGAAGGCAGTTTTAGTGGAGTGGTTACGGCGGAATCCTGATTGTAAGGGGTCGAGTAAGTTGTTAGTGGATAAGTATTGTGCCAGTTCTGAGTGGACATGTTGTTCAAGAAGTTTGGAGGAGAAAGGGAGTAGTGAGATAGGGCGGTAGCTGGAGAGGGCAGAGGGGTCGAGAGAGGGTTTCTTGAGTATCGGAGTAATAACTGCATGTTTGTAGGAAGAAGGAAAGGTGCCAGTGGAGAGAGAAAGGTTGAATATGGAGGTTAAGGCTGGAGTGAGGGATGGAGACAGTTGAGGAATAAGGTGGGATGGAATAGGATCGAGGGAGCAGGTAGTCAGGTGGGCCCTAGAAATGAGAGAGGTTAGTCCAAGCTCAGTTATTGAAGTGAAGAAGGTAAGAGAGTAAGGCGGGGGGTTGTTTGAAGTGGTGAGGGATTCTGAGGGGCAAAGCCAAGTCGAATGTTGTCAATGTTGTCAAGAATGTAGAAAATTCTTCTGCTGTTATTTGGGAGGTTGCAGGAGAAGGTGGAGGGCGGAGTAGGGAACTGAAAGTGTTGAAGAGTTGTTTGGGATTCCGGGCTTGTGCAAAAATCAGTGAAGAGAAATGTGCTTGCTTAGCAGATGAAAGGGCCGTCCTGAGTTCCTGAAGGGCTTGTTTATAGAATTGAAAGTCACAACTGGATTTGGTTTTCCTCCATCGCCGTTCAGCAGCTCGAGACAGCTGTTTCAATCTGGCTGTGCTTGCATTTAGCCAGGGTTGGGGGTTTTTGGTGCGGGGACGGCTATAGGTGAGGGGGGAGACCAGAGCTGAGGAGAGAGTATTATGGTAGTGTGATGATGCAGCGTCTATGTCCGTGAATGAGGTCAAGGTCTGAAGAGGTTGAAGTGAGACAGATATGGACCGAAGATCTAGGTTTCGTAAGTTCCTGCGTTGAGTTGTGGGTTTGTGTGGAGGGGGGTTTGCAGGCATTGGAGAGAGGGTCATAGTCCTGTTCAAAACTCTAACTCTCGCATACAAAGCTCTCTCCAACCAGGCCCCTCCCTACATCTCATCTCTAATCCAACAATATCAACCTAGACGCAGCTTCTCACGTGCAACTCCAATCTTCTGGAATGCCCTCCCCCACCCAGTCCGCCACTCCACAACACTCAAAACCTTCAAAGGAGCCCTCAAAACTCACTTATTCAGACAAGCATATAATCTGGCTTAACCAATCTTCTAAAAGGGCACATGCCACAAAGCTCAATACGGACTGTTTGTGATCCTTTCACCCCTCATCCTTTAGACTGTAAGCTTGCAAGGGCAGGGCTTTCTCTCCTATTGTATCTTGTACTCAGAATATCCATTGTCAACTCTGTAAAACTGCATTTGATATATTATATGTACCGTATGTTTCTACCCTGTCTGTAACTACTACTTTGTAAAGCGCTACGGAAGATGATGGCGCTATATAAATAAACAATAATAATAATAGTCGGCAGATTATGGTCAGAGAGGGGGAGCAATGAGGACGAGAGGTTTGATACAGAGCAGAGGTTGGAGAAGAGGAGGTCAATTGTGTGGCCGTCTTTGTGGGTGGATGCAGTAGACCATTGCTTGAGTCCGAAAGATGAGGTTAGTGACAGTAGTCTGGTGGCAGCAGGGTTGCTAGTGTCCACAGATATGTTGAAGTCACCCATGATGATTGCGGGAATGTCTGTGGACAGAAAATGAAGGAGCCAGGTAGAAAAGTGTTCGAAGAAAAGAGTAGTAGTTCCAGGAGGGCGGTAGATTTTCAGGTTACAGGGAGAATATAAACGGACACAGTGAACTTCAAAAGATGAGAAGGATAGAGATGGCAAGGCAGGAAGTGGGTTAAAGGAGCAGAGTTCAGATAGAAGGATGCCCACACCCCCACCCTGTTTGTTGTTGGATCTGGGGGTGTGGCTGAGATGTAGTCCCCCATGTGAGAGGGCAGCGGGTGAAGCTGTGTCTGATGGGGTAAGCCATGTTTCTGTGAACCCCATGAAGGTAAAAGAGTTAAAGAGAAACAGGTCGTGAATATAGGTGAGTTTATTGCGCACTGAGCGTGCATTCCACAGTGCGCAGGTGACAGTGCCGGGAAGGGGTGGGGAGGGAGTAAGCTGTATCAGATTAGATAGGTTGCGTGTGTATCCCGGTTTAACACGGTTGTAGACTTTTGGCTTTGATGAAAAAATAAATAGTTCTGGAGGAGGGGGGCGAAGAGAGTGGGCCTGGATTAGGACTGATGTCGCCAGCAGCAAGTAAGAGTAAAAGGAGAGAGAAGAGATGGTTGTGGCTTTTGAGGGTGGAATAATGTGTCTTGTGCTTAGATGTAGAGGGGGTGAGTGATTTTGCCAAAGAAAGGAATTCATGAGCAGAGAGGTAGGGGGAGGAGAACAGAGAGGGGGAGATAGTAATAGTAAATGATAGAATGTGATCAATAGCCCCAGTGGTGACCCCGGGTGCATTCCTAGCAACTTTTCAGGGTGGGAAAGAGGGACAGTTGTTAAATTAGGTCACGCCCCCTCATTGAGGGATGTATGAAACCACGCCCCTCATTGAGGGATGGATAGGTGACAAGTTATAACAGTTACAATAGAAACACTGAATAAACATAGAAACATAGAAACATAGAAGGTTGACGGCAGAAGGAGACCATACGGTCCATCTAGTCTGCCCTTATGTGTATACTGTATGTTCTCTTTATCTTATGTGTATACTGTATGTACTCTTTATCTTATGTGTATACTGTATGTTCTCTGTATCTTATGTGTATACTGTATGTTCTCTGTATCTTATGTGTATACTGTATGTTCTCTGTATCTTATGTGTATACTGTATGTTCTCTGTATCTTATGTGTTTACTGTATGTTCTCTGTATCTTATGTGTATACTGTATGTTCTCTTTATCTTATGTGTATACTGTATGTTCTCTGTATCTTATGTGTATACTGTATGTTCTCTGTATCTTATGTGTATACTGTATGTTCTCTGTATCTTATGTGTATACTGTATGTTCTCTGTATCTTATGTATATACTGTATGTTCTCTTTATCTTATGTGTATACTGTATGTTCTCTGTATCTTATGTGTATACTGTATGTTCTCTGTATCTTATGTGTTTACTGTATGTTCTCTGTATCTTATGTGTATACTGTATGTTCTCTGTATCTTATGTGTATACTGTATGTTCTCTGTATCTTATGTGTATACTGTATGTTCTCTGTATCTTATGTATATACTGTATGTTCTCTGTATCTTATGTGTATACTGTATGTTCTCTGTATCTTATGTGTTTACTGTATGTTCTCTGTATCTTATGTGTATACTGTATGTTCTCTTTATCTTAGGATAGATGTGTGCTTATCCCAGGCATGTTTAAATTCAGTGACTGTAAAGAACCATTTATTGCTGCAGATCTGCATGTTACACCTCAAAGAGGGACAAATGGGAACAATGAGGCACAGGGAGACATGGACTCCAAAAGCATACCGACCAGCTTATCAGGGTGGGAAAGAGGGACAATTGTTAAATTAGGCCACGCTCCCTCATTGAGGGATGAATAGGAGATAGGATGTAACAGCTACAACAATAGAAACATTATGAATAGACAAATTAATCATTTATTGATGCCGATCTGCATGTTAAACCTCAAAGAGGGACAAATGAGAACAATGAGGGACATGGACTCAAAAGAGGGACAGTCCCTCCAAATCAGGAACACTTGGGAGGTATGCAGATGGGTTATAGAGGAGGACATCATGTGATTACTCTCCTGGTTGTATACGGAATATATCAATATACGGAAGTATCACTTTCCCTCGGCGTGGAGTGAGGAATGAGGGGCAGACATCTGGGATCCTCATTGCTGGAATGTGAGGGTGACATCACAGCGTTCCTCAGTGGTCCCGGCCGTGACTAAACCCCCCCCCGAGGAGCTCTCACACATCATCAAAGAGAAAAACACATGTGCGCCATTACTAATGAAGGTTATACTAACACTAACTTCCTCCTCGGCAACAGTCTCTGATTATATGTAATAACTTTACTTGGAGGCTAATTCATTACTAGCGCCAGGTTCGGCAGATGAGCGTCTGTATAGCGGCGCTTAGAGCGACCGATAGTAGTCGCTGTGATCGGCTATGGGTCACTATTACCGAGCGCCTCAGTCGCTGGCCGGCATTGATGAATTTGATGTGTGAGTCGCTACACCTGTACGGCACTATATGTGAGCAAACAGTAGAGACTGGTCAGTGTGAGCGACTCAAACCATATTCATCAACAAAAACAGCCTCACACAGCGCCGGCGCTCAAAATTGTGTCGCCGTAGCCCAGAGCGCCAGAAGCTGTGTGATTAGTCTGTTTTTGAACACATATCCACCAGTAACAAAGCGAAAACACACGTGACATTACCACTTTAGTGCCAGACCTGTAATGACAATTCTGCATAAAAATATAAAAAAATCAAAAAGGTTTTCAAAAATGACTCTTTCTAGGTCAGGAGAGGTCACACAATGATCTGAGAGAAAAAAAAAAAATTAAAAGAAAACCCTGTTTAAAGAGAAGAAAGGTAACGTCCATAGAAATGTATGGGAGAGCGACAGGTAACACCAGGCTCTGGAAGCTAGAGCGTCGGCGCTATACGTTAAGCCGTCTGTGATGATGAATCGGACGCTACATGGCGCTGTTAGAGTCGCTCACCGGAATTGCTTTGATAAATGTGTTATTGCGTACAGCGCCCGGTGGTCACCATCGCTACCTGTCGCTGCCAGCCGCTACCTAGCGCTATGGCTTTAGAGAATGAGCCCAATAGTGACAGCCGGCAGCAGCTCGCGTTGCTGGAGAAAAGGGGGCGGGGTTTAGCTCACTCCTCTCTCACACTCTACCAATAGAGCAACGGTTTGACGGGCTACCCAATTGGTGTAGGTATGGGAGCTGGTGTCCCCGCCCCCCGGCCCGGTGCTGCGAGTAGAGGGAGAAGCAGGTTTGTATGTGCCCGCTCATCGCTGTGTCTGCTTCCCCCGCACAGGTTCTCGGCACCATCGAAGGCATGCTGGAGAAACTGGAGCTGGACGATGAAGGAAGGAGAGCGTCGCCATTGCTGCTACCGCCACTTCCTGGGGGGCTCCTCTCACCCCTCTTCCCTGTATGGGCCCTGCCGGGCTCACTGCTGTGCTGCATCCCCACCATGGCCAGCTGACAGCCCTGCCCCAGCCGCCTGTCTCCAGGTGATGTGGAAATACTACTCCCAGCATGCTCTGCCACCACAAGGCATTCACAGGCTGCAGAACCGGGCAGCAAGGCATGCTGGGACATGTAGTTCCACTGTATATAGAACTAACTATACCACGTCTCTTCATATAAATATATATATATATATATATATATATATATATATATATAGCACCACTGCAACCTTTCTGTAATGGGGAGCCCTGCTCAGAGTGAGAGCTCTCAGCTGGACTGTCCTAATTTCTTCCATTTTTTTGGCCTTTCTTGGCCATTATTCTCTACCTTGGTTTTCCATATCTCCAGCATTTTTCCTCCTTCTTGCCTTTATTGCTGTCTCTTTCTCATATGATCTCTCTCTCTCTTTCCAAATGCCTCTTTATTAATTTTCCACATTCCCTCGATTTTGCTCTAATTTCAGCATTACCTCCTTTCCATTTTTCCATATATTTCTCTTTTTTTCACTTTACTTCCTTCTTTTTCTCCTTCCTTCTTTCCCTTCCATCCCATCTCTGCCTCTTGCTCTTCTCCTTCTTTCCCTCCCTCCTTCTTTCCTCTTTCTCTCCCTTTTCCCCCTCTATGTTGCTTTCCCCCCTTCTTTCCCCCTCTATGTTGCTTTCCCCCCTTCTTTCCCCCTCTATGTTGCTTTCCCCCCTTCTTTCCCCCTCTATGTTGCTTTCCCCCCTTCTTTCCCCTCTGTTGCTTTCCCCCCTCTTTTTGCTCCTTCCATCTCTCTGTTTTCCATACTCTATTTTTGTTGTCAGTCTCTCCATCTATCTTATTCATATTTCCTGTTTGCCTCTGGTTTCTGCGTTCTATATGTCGCTTTCCCCATAACAATATTAACAATCAATGCCGCCGCATCACCCCCAATCCGGCCCCCCCCCTCCAGTGCCCCACCAGGCCGAGGTAAAATTACCAAATCCCGAACCGGTCCACGGTGAAAAAAAGGTTGGGTACCACTGACTTAGTGGTCCCGAGGTCAGTGATTTCCACCTCCAGATTGTTGGAGATACAATAGTTTGCAACAGCTTCTTGTCTCTGAATGTGATTTTGGGACTTTTGCCAGACTGACAGCAGTTTACAGTAATGACAAGTTAAAACAGTAGATCATGCTGTTACCAATGCTTAATTGTAATCTCTATATGCATTTTTCGGAAGTGTTGTATTTTCTGTATACTAAGCTGCGCTGTATCACTTTTTTTTCCTGTTTGTGTTAGCCACCATGTTAACTGCAACACAGTTAGGGTATCAGAGCCGCTTCTCTAGACTTTCTGGTCTACGCGGACGCCATCCTCCTTCTACTTTCAGTTCCCGCGCACTTCTATCTAGACGACTTTGCCCCCCTATTTTTTATACTCGGAGCTAAGGTCTCTTCTCGTGAGACCCCGGAGCTCGTCTGGGATTTACAGAACCACTTTACATTCCATAATAATCTCAAGAGCCACATGGCTGGTGCATATGGGGTTTCAGTTGCCTGAAACAATGTTACAAATGTCCAAAACAACCACCTAAAGTGCAACAGTGCAAACAAATCAGTTCAGACTTTTAGAACAAATCAAGCTTGAGCAAAGCATAATGTAGCAAAGGCTGTGCACTCCTCCATAAAAAAGTCAAATTTTTATTTTCAGCCATTAGAAACAGCAAGATTGTATAACACGCGAAGTGAAAAATCATGCGTTTCCTTAATAGTAACATGGTATGTGCAGCTGAATAAAGACTTTAGTCCATCCAGTTCAGCCTGTTTATCGCCTTCCAGTGGTCTAGTAGCTATAACTCCATAACTAGTCATAACTACCTCCTCTGGCAGCGAGTTCCATAGTGTCACTGCTCTTACAGAGAAGAATCCCCTCCTATGTCGGTGGAGAAAGCACTTTTCCTCTAACCTTAGTGCATGCTCTTATGGTTACACTCTGGGGTATAAATAGATTGTGGGACAGATCTTTGTATTGACCCCGAAATATTTATACATAGTTATTAGATCACTCCCTAAATAAACCTAACTTTGACAATCTTTCAGGGTCCTCTAGTCCCCGCACTCCTTTTATTAACTTAGTCGCCCTCCTTTGAACACGCTCCAGTTCTGATATGTTCTTCTTAAGCCCAGGTGCCCAGAACTGTACACAGTACTCCATATGGGGTCTGACTAGTGACTTGTACAGGGGTAAAATGATGCTCTGGTCATGAGCACCTATGCCCCTCTTGATGCACCCCATGATCCTGTTTGCTTTGGCAGCATCTGCCTGGCATTGATTACTACAGTTTATTGTTAACTAAAACCCTGAGGTCCTTTTCCATTGTTGTTTTACCAAGCATTTCTTTATTTAGTGTGTAACCATGGCAGAGATTTCTCCTTCCAATGTGCATAACCTTACATTTATCTGTGTTAAACTTAATTTGCCATTTAACTGCCCATGCTTCCAATTCATCTAAATCTGTTTGTAGCTGCCTGCTGTCCTCTTTTGTGTTAATTACTTTACACAGCTTAGTATCATCTGCAAAGATTGGACTTTACTTTTTAATCTGTACCCTATGTCATTCATATATAGTCATTCATATATATTGAAGAGAATTGGTCCCAGGACTGATCCTTGAGGTACTCCGCTAGTAACGGTGACCCAATCTGAGTATGTACCATTGATAACCACCCTCTGCTTCCGATCATTAAGCCAATTAATCATATAAAGAACAAGCCTTGCATCAGCCAAATTTATGCAAATGCATCAAACTGAAAATAGGACAATTTATGTTAAATCATTGACCAATAGATGCAAAAACCCCAATTTAAAATTCAACACCTGCATTGGTTCAAACCGTAGTAACAGAGGCAACCTTACCGTTCAACAGTCAAGGCGGGTGCAATCAATTCAATTGAATCTATTGTTCGCCAAGTACATTGTGAGATGAACAATGGCCAGCGGTGGCGCCGCTGAATTGAATTAATACAAAAAGCCATTATATAATCCACTAATGTGGGTGGTACAATTCCATTGTCTGTATAATAATCCAACGTTTCGAGGCATGTGATGCCCCTCTACTACATATAATAAGCCGAGTCTACCATCCTGCAGGGATTAAATACTTATTAATATTATTGTTAGAAAGGGAGCAGATTCCCTCAGTCATATTCCAAAACCAGTGTCAGAGCATTCCAAGCTCCGGTAAATAGAGGCCTTTATAGCTATAAAGTATGGACCAGCTCCATCCTAAAGTCTAAACCTTTAAGTTCAATATTCAAAAAGCACATGAGGGTGATTGACATCATTTTTTTTGTATTTCAGCACGTCGTGTATATTCATGCATGGCACAATGCCTACCCTGGCTTTAAAATGAAACGCGCTATTAAAGCTTAATATACCTCGGAGCACGGTTGGCTTGCTTTGATGGTGCCCTAGGAAAAGCAGTTTTGGCAAGAGACGCGGTTGCCGTTGCGGAGAGGCCCGCCATCACTCAGTATATAGTGGGCGTAATACAAATATCAGTTCTTCATCTTATGTATCTGCCGAGGTTGTGATTGACAAGGGAACAAAACTCTTACCTTTATTATCAAAAGCGGAGAACAAGGTGAGTAATGCGCTTAAAAAAAAAAATAAATGTTTGATCATGACTAAGAAGACAAAGAGAAGACATTTATTTCACAGAATACAGCGTTAGCCCCTTAAAGACCAACACCCAGGGGTGATCGGCCCGTAAATCTATAAGATTCCCGGGCCGATCACCTCCCACCCCGCGGGACATCCGAGATCGGGATGTCCCGCGGGGTGAAACCCCCCAGAGACCCCCAAAACATCTTACCTGATCCGCCGCCGCTTCCGCCGCCGCCTCCCGCGCCGAGAGTGACGCGCGGGAGGCGGCAGCGGAAGCGGCTTGGACGTTCCTGATCCCCGCCTGGACGTTGGCGGGGATTGGCTGCGGCGTTCACGTGGGAGCGTTGAGAGGTGAGTTTTTTGGGGTTTCTGAGGGGTTTCACACAGCGGGGCACCCCCGATCGGGGTGCCCCGCCGAAGTGGACCAAAACCCAGGATAGTCAAAATCCTGGGTGTTGGTCCACTTTAAAGAGGAACTTCAGAGGCCCTGGAGTCTAAAAGACTCCTGTCCTTAGGGGCTTCCCGAATTGAGATGCCCCACTGTGTGAAATCCCCCAGATGCCCACTCACCTTCTTCCGAACCTTTGTCACGTCTCGTTCAAGATTGTATAACACACGAAGTAAAAAATCACGCGTTTCGGAAGCGGGCTGCATCCTTAACACATAGTAACATATTATGTGCGGCTGAATAAAGACTTTAGTCCATCAAGTTCAGCCTGTTTACCTCCTTCCAGTGGTCTAGTAGCCATAACTCCATAACAAGTCATAACTACATCCTCTGGCAGCGAGTTCCATAGTCTCACTGCTCTTACAGAGAAGAATACCCTCCTATGTCGGTGGAGAAAGCACCTTTCCTACCTTAATTATCAAAAGCGGAGAACAAAGTGAGTAATGCGCTGAAAAAAAAAAAAATGTTTGATCATGACTAAGAAGACAAAGAGAAGACATTTATTTCACAAAATACAGCGTTAGCCACTTAAAGAGGAAGTTCGGAGTTCCTGTCCTTGGGGATTCCCGAATCTGGATGCCCCACTGTGTGAAACCCCCCAGATGCCCACTCACCTTCTTCGAGCCTTCGCCACGTCTCGTTCAAGATTATATAACACACAAAGTTAAAAATCACATGTTTCGGGAAGCGGGCCGCATCCTTAACACATAGAGGCCGATTCATTAATAGCGCCAGGTAGCGACAGATGAGCGACTGTAGCGTGATTTTTTCAGCGCCAGCCAGTATTCGCTGTGCTTGGCCGGCATTAGCTTGATGAGAGCGACTCAGTCGGTGTGCGGTAATGTTGAATACGGGCTGGGGGGTCGCTGTTTCACAGGTCCAGCGTTGTATGTGAGCGCCTGACAACGAATGGCCAGAGCGAACGGCTAGCTTCATATTCATCAACAAATCACGCTCCGAATGTGCTGTCGCTGTCCATTCTTTGTTTAAACCCCAGAGCGCTGGCGGCGATGTGTATTAACTAGTTTTTAACCCCTAAACAACCATATTTTTTGAATGTAACATTATACATGTTTTTAGAATCATTTTGTAATATGAATACATTAATCTCAGACCTGTTAGATCAATTCTGCACATATTTTTTTTAATTTTTTTTTTACTTAAAAATAAATCCTAACATTGCAGAAGTGTTCTCCGATTTTTTGACATTAAAAAAAAAAAAATTAATACCAATTAATTATGAATAATTATAGATTGCTCCATTGAAATGCATTGGACATCGCCAGGGAGCGACAGCTCATACCTGGCGCTGTGAGGGAATTTGCAGTGGCGCTGTTCGGTCCAGGCGGCTTCATGATGAATGCCGCGCTTGCCGGCGCTAGCCTCATTTTGCTTGATAAATGCGTCATTGTGACCGCCGCCGGGCGTACTTGAGTCGGTAGTCGCCGTTAGCTGCCGCTACCTGGCGCTCGTCAGACACTACCTGGCGCTATCGCTTGATGAATAAGGGCAATAGTAAGACAGTATGTGCAGCTGAATAAAGACTTTAATCCATCCAGTTCAGCCTGTTTATCTCCTTCCAATGGTCTAGTAGCCATAACTCCATAACTAGTCATAACTACCTCATCTGGCAGCACGTTCCATAGTCTCATTGCTCTTACAGAGAAGAATCCCCTCCTATGTCTGTGGAGAAAGCACCTTTCCTACCTTCATTATCAAAAAGCGTAAAACAAGGTGAGTAATGCGCTGAAAAAAAAAAGGTTGATCGTGACTAAGAAGACAAACAGAAGACATTTATTTCACAGAATACAGCGTTAGCCCCTGAAAGAGGAACTTCGGAGGCCCTGGAGTCTTAAAGACTCCTGGGCCGTCTGAGTTCCTCTCCTTGGTACTTCCTGAATTGGGACGCTCAGCCAATCAGCGTGCTCACTTTCAGCTTGAGTTTGCACCGTGGGAGCGACTGGAAGGTGAGTTGATCAGGTGACCTGGGGGAATACACACAGCAGGGCAATCGCAATTCGGGATGCCACTGCACAGAGGAACAACACACGGGAAAGTGAAATTCCTCTGTGTTGTTCCTCTTTAAAGCGAAAATACAGCCAAAGTGCACCTATATTTAGAAAATAATCACTTTCCATTCCCAGCCCAGTGCCCCAAATCAGCCTGTGTTTCTTTTTTTACCTCTGCCTTTGCCTCATATTCATAACAGCACAAACTGGATGCAGTCGGCCATATTGCTCCGTGGCATAGCAGCCCCGGCCGCCAGCGATGGTGCGTTCAGTCACACAGCTCAGCAATGGGGAGCACTTCAACCTAATTGCCATTTATAGGGCTAATTCAGCACCATGAGATTTTTTTTCTCGTGTATTTTGTAAGAAAAAAATGTATCTTGATTTTTTTCCTTGGTGTAATTCAGCACCAAGTTTTATCAATTCGCACAGCTAAAAAAAGATGCTGAATTGCACTGTGAAAACAAGATTACCGTATCTTGCACCATATAAAATCCAAATCCCCCAACCAAGTAGGTGGGATGTTGGTGCGTCCTATAGTGTAAATGTAGCGACATCGATTGGCAGCTGCAACTCTGTTCAGGACTCTGGAATACGGGCGCCGCCATCTTGCCTCAGAAACATCAGATACTTAGCAGAGGAAAGGGGAACAAAAGTGCAGGGGACGGTGTTTTAGCTGTGCTTTGCTCAGACAGAGCAGATCTGGGGTCAGGAAAAGGACAGCAATCCCACAATTCAGAGTAGCACAGTCAGAAGACACTTCCTGTCTGCAGGCACCATGAGACTCCATGGGCCACCATCTTGGATGTTTATAGGCTCAGAAAAAAACAAGATTACCATATTTTGCACTATATAAGAGGCACATCCCCTCACCAAGTGGGTGTGATGTTGGTGCGTCCTATAGTGCGAATGTAGCGACACAGATTGCCAGCTGCAACTCTGTTCAGGACTCTAGGATACAGGCGCCGCCATCTTGCCTCATAAGCATCAGATACTTAGGAAAGGGGAGCAAAAGTGCAGGGGGTGGGGTTATAGCTGTGCTTTGCTCAGACAGAGCACAGTCAGGAAAAGGACAGCACTCCCACAAATTAGAGCGGCACAGTCAGAAGATGCAGAAAACAACCTGAGACTCCATGTGCCGTCATCTTGGATGTTTAAAGGTTCAGAAAATGCAGTAGATGCAGGTAGGATGGTTTTTGATGTGGGCAATCTGTATGTACAGGGTGTGGGAAACATATAACATAGGCTCTTATTCAGGGTGAAGGTCCGGATTAATGTGGGAAATCTGTATGTACAGGGTGTGGGAAACATATAACATAGGCTCTTATTCAGGGTGAAGGTCTGGATTAATGTGGGCAATCTGTATGTACAGGGTGAGGTAAACATATAAGATAGGCTCTAATTCAGGGTAAGGGTCTGGATTAATGTGGGCAATCTGTATGTACAGGGTGGGGGAAACATATAACATAGGCTCTTATTCAGGGTGAAGGTCCGGATTAATGTGGGCAATCTGTATGTACAGGGTGAGGTAAACATATAAGATAGGCTCTTATTCAGGGTGAAGGTCCGGATTATTGTGGGCAATCTGTATGTACAGGGTGTGGGAAACATATAAGATAGGCTCTTATTTAGGGTGAAGGTCCGGATTAATGTGGGCAATCTGTATGTACAAGGTGGGGGAAACGTATAAGATAGGCTCTTATTCAGGGTGAAGGTCCAGATTAATGTGGGCAATCTGTATTTACAGAGTGGGGGAACCATATATGATAGGCTCTTATTCAGGGTGAAGGTCCGGATTAATGTGGGCAATATGTATGTACAGGGTGAGCTAAACATATAAGATAGGCTCTAATTCAGGGTGAAGGTCCAGATTAATGTGGGCAATCTGTATATTCAGAGTGGGGGAAACATATAAGATAGGCTCTAATTCAGGGTGAAGGTCCGGATTAATGTGGGCAATCTGTATGTACAAGGTGGGGGAAACGTATAAGATAGGCTCTTATTCAGGGTGAAGGTCCAGATTAATGTGGGCAATCTGTATGTACAGAGTGGGGGAACCATATATGATAGGCTCTTATTCAGGGTGAAGGTCCGGATTAATGTGGGCAATCTGTATGTACAGGGTGAGCTAAACATATAAGATAGGCTCTTATTTAGGGTGAAGGTCCGGATTAATGTGAGCAATCTGTATGTACAGGAGGGGGGGAACATATAAGATAGGCTCTAATTCAGGGTGAAGGTCCGGTTTAATAAACAGCCACACCCATTAATAATGAGGGTTGGTCACATAATATTAGCCGAGCCAGAGAGTGAGTCATCCAACAAGCACATAAGCAGACAAAAGATCTAAGGTCTAGGAGGAACCGACCTTAAAAGCACAGCTTGGAGGCACACATTGTTCTTCTCAGCAGGACCGCAATGGCAGAACATCCCACAGAAATGTTCCTCAAGGTATTTACTTACTTGTGGGATTCCTTATGTAAGAGAAGCCGCTGTGTCATCCCGAGCCATCGTGAAGCTACACGATTAGAGAATAATTCCATGCGCTCATCACACCAAGCCATGGAATGACACATCACCTCTAAATAAATACGAGTATGAGTTGCTGTGGGACAGACGGCTCTGAATTAGCCGCAGAGTCTTACTTCTTGCTGAGCAGGACAAGTCTGCGAGCTGCGCTGAGCTTTCCAAAAGCTGCATAGAGAATGCTGCAGGAAAAAATGAAGGCTCCTTAGTTCTAGAAATCCCCTTTAAGCTTTTGATTCTGTGCTAGAAAGGTTTCACTAGCTTTGTTTTTCCTTATACACAAAAAAGCAAAAACACTCCGCACCACTATCTATCTACCATAAGAATGGGTGCTGGCTGGAACTGTCTCCCCCCGCACAAGGTAGGGAAACAAAACGCACGGGGAGGCCGATTCATTAACAGCGGCAGGTAGCGACAGTTGAGCGACTGTAGCGGCATTTTCAGAGCACCCGCTAGTAGTCGCTGTGCTTGGCCGTTGTTCGGTAGTTGATAGCGACTCAGTCGGTGTGCAGTAATGTTGAATATTGGGTGAGGAGTCGCTATTTGACAGGTCCCGCGCTGTATGGGAGCGCATGATAGCGACTGGCCATAGCGACCAACTCCAATCATATTCATAAACAAATCACGCTCAAAAAATTCTCGCGCTGTAAAATGCATGTTTAAACCCCAGAGCGCTGGCGGCGATGGGTTAAAAGTAGTTTTTTAACCCCCAAACCACCATATTTTTGGAAACAAAAAAAAAAACAAGTTTTTAAAATAATTTAGTAATATGAATACATTAATATCAGACCTGTAATATCAATTCTGTAAATTTTTTTTTTTTTTACCTTAAAAAAAATATTTCAAATGGCAGAAGTGGTCACAGAATTTTTCACATTAAAAAAAAAAAAAATTAATAACAATGAATTATGAATATTTAAAGATTGTTCCATTGAAATGCATTGGAGAGCGCCAGGTAGCAAGAGGTCATACCTGTCGCTGTTCAAGGTCGGACGCTGGCGCTGTGGGCTGAGGCTGGAATAATGATGAATGAGTGGCTATCTGGCGCTATCTCAGTCGCTAAGCAGGATCGGCTTGATAAATGTGTGATTGTGGTGGGGAGCCGGCGTTCTCGTGGCGGGGCCCGTCATTACCGGCCGCTCACCAGTCGCTACCTGTCGCTATCCCTTCATAAATAAGGGCCTTAATATGTGGGATCGCCAGATCGGTCCCTAATGGAGAACTTAAAGGTATCCAGCCGCACAACCAGTAATAATGTAAAAAGATATCCCTTTATTTAACGTTTAAACATACATAGCTAGTCCATTCTCATACAAAACAAACATTTAAAATCAATTAAAAAGAAAGCAGGATCATCGGACCGCATAATATAAAGCTCTCAATTATATAAATATAGTATAATTATTCCTCCAAACAAACAAATGAAACTGTGCAATATATTCCAGTTCATATATACATACCTATCAAAAATCCATCAACAACAAAGTGTCTAGTGCAAAAAGTTAAAGTGGACCAACACCCAGGATTTTGACTATCCTGGGTTTTGGTCCACTTCAAGGGGGCACCCCGATTAGGGGTGTCCCGCTGTGTAAAACCCCCCAGAACCCCGAAAAACTCACCTCACCACGCTCACGGACAAGCGGCGGACAAGACAGTGCGCCCGCCGCCGCCTCCCGCACGTCGCTCTGACAGGGCGCGCGCCCGCGCCGGCCATTCACAAACGGCCGGCGCGGGCGCGCGCACGTCTAGAGGAGCGCGCGGGAGGCGATGAGGTGAGTTTTTGGGGGGTTTTGGGGGGGTCCCTCACCGCGGGACATCCCAATCTCGGATGTCCCACGGGGAGGGAGATGATCGGCCCGGGAATCTTATAGATTCCCGGGCCGATCACAGGAGGGTGATGGTCCACTTTAATTGATACAACAAATGTATCAGAAAACACCCTGACGAAATAGTTGCTACGGGAAACCACGTAACGCGTTGGTGTTGCCAGGCCAGGCGTACGCCGGACTCGAGCTCCATTCACTGGTGATACTTTCTCTTTACTTTTTTTACTCCCAGCCTTCTCCTATATGCATCGTTTTCAATCATTGTTTAAAGTGGACCAACACCCAGGATTTTGACTATCCTGGGACTATCCGGTGGGGCACCCTGATCGGGGGTGCCCCGCTGTGTGAAACCCCCCAGAAAGCCCAAAAAACTCACCTCTCCTCGCTCCCACGTGACCGCTGCTGCCAATCCCCGCTGACGGACAAGCGAGCGCGCCCGCCGCCGCCTCCCGCGCGTCACTCTTACAGGGCGCGCGCACGCGCCGGCCATTCACAAACGGCCGCCGCGGGTGCGCGTCCTGCTAGAGGGACGCACGGGAGGCGGCGTCGGGCGCCGCTGGATCGAGGAGCAGGTAGGGATTTAGGGGTTTCTGGGGGGTTTCACACAGCGGGGCACCCCCCCCCCCGATCGGGGTGCCCCGCAGTCAGGGGACTGATCGGTCCGGGAATCTTATAGATTCCTGGGCCGATCAGTGGAGGGTGTTGGTCCACAGTAATTGTCATTTTTGCACAGCATTGCAGATGGTTTATTATTATTATTGAGGTAGTCATACCATTCATGCACAGTATGCTTCATAATGTTTGCACATTGCACTTGACGCTTTTCTGATACATTTGTTGTATCAATTAACTTTTTGCACTAGACACTTTATTGTTGATGTATTTTTTGATAGGTATTTATATATGAATTGGAATATATTGCACAGTTTCATTTGTTTGTATTATCAATTATAGGAGAGGAATAATTATACTATATTTATATAATTGAGAGCTTTATATTATGCGGTTCGGTGATCCTGCTTTCTTTTTAATTGATTTTAAATGTTTGTTTTGTATGTGAATGGACTAGCTATGTATGTTTAAAAGTTAAATAAAGGGATATATTTTTACATTATTACTGGTTGTGCGGCTAAGTTCTCCATTAGGGACCGATCTGGCGATCCCACAAATTAAGTGATTTTGTTTTTTCTTATAGTCTCAACTAGTGCTCCTCCTAGTGGCAGAGTTCAGGCTACAGCTAACCCCCCCCCCCCAAAAAAATAATTGGAAGTGTGCTATGAACATGTATCCAGCTCACCAATGCCCTTTAAAACATAACTTTTACTAATGCATTTAAAAGATCGTATACCCAGTGCAAGATATATGTGAAAGGCTACTTGCCCCTGGCTGAGTTGCGTGACGCATTTCGGGGTTGTGGTTGCTGACTAGAGGTAAGACTAAGGGACCCACAGCCAGAAATGCGTCACTCAACTCAGCCAGGAGCAAGTAGCCTTTGACATATATCTTGCACTGGGTATTCAATCTTTTTAAATGCATTAGTAATAGTTATGTTTTAAAGGGCATTGGTGAGCTGGATACATGTTCATAGCACACTTCGGATTTGCAGATATTCCTCCTTGCTCCCAATGGCCCTGTTATGGGAATTTTTCTGAGCTGTTTTGTTTTTACCCCCCAAAAATAAAATTGGCCATTCAAAAAAGCATACTTTAATTCATCCCACTAAGGCATGAGAATGTTATTTCGGGGCCCATAGCAAGGTAGTTAGGAATAGTCAGGCTAGGGGCTTGGCTGGGGTCCACTGGTGAGGCTAGGAGACTGGGTGGCACCTTGTGACAGGTGGGTCTTCCTGTGGGAAGAGGCAGAATGGGTAAAGCTGGTAGGTCAGGATAGCAGGAACGAGACAGGGGAAAGTATTACTTACCTCTCAACGGTGGTTCTTGGGTGAGGTATAGCTGCGAGGAGAGTCGGGGTTCGGCGGGTGGTTGGGTCTTCAGGTGTTGAATGTAGCGGGCTAAGTCATCCAACATCTTGGCTCAGCATTCTTTAGGGGTCCCCACCAGGAGGTTGTGACTTGCAGGCTCCCCCAGGATAACAGACCCCAGCACAGCAGGACATGAGGGCCTTGAGGTCTCGCCAGAGGGTGACCTGAACAGGACTATAAAAGGAAGGGAAGGCAGCGGGGAGATTGCGGGACCAGCGGAGGAGAGATGGGGGTCACCGACAGAGTGGAGGAGGGCGGAAACGGGCACTGTGACCAGCAGTGGACACCCAGTGCTTCAGGGATCCAGTATAAAGTCTCACCCCCGCCACATTCCGGTATACCCGTGGAGGAAGTAAAGCCGGACAGCTGCTCCCCCATTAGCTTTGCCCAACATGACCGGCTCTGTGAGGCTGCAGTGACCCCACTGTCCCACCAACAAGTTTTGGCCACTCTTGTGAGCAAAGGAAAAGTGGGGTGGCACGTTGCCTTGGTTTCCTGTTGGAGCTGTGGATAAAAGTGGGCCTCAGTGATTCCCTGACGATTGTGCCTTTGCAAATCAGGATGCCGGGGAGGGGCATCAAATCTGGGACAGGGTCCTCTTTAAAGAGTGTTTCCTCTCTGACAAGGCATCCCCATTTTCTTTACAATGTAACAAGCAAAACAGAGTCTTACTGTTTAAAGCTGGCTAGCTCCTTGCTTTGTTACATTGTAACAGCCAGGTGCATGTCCGCCAACTCAAGCTGCTGCCTCTCTGCTCACATGGTACAATGTAACAAGGACAGAGTCCTGCTTCTACATAATAAAAAGCTGGCCAGCTCCGTGTTGTGTTATATTTTATCAGCCAGGGGCGTAGCTGCTGTTTACAATGTAACAAGGGTAGCCCTTGCTAAGTTCCTCTTATAGCAGCCATGTGCCTGCTATTACAATGTAATCAGTTCTTAGCTGACACATTTGATTGATTGGGGGGTCAGGGCAGGGTGTGGGCCAGTCTGGGCGGGGGGGGGGGGGGCAGTGAGATTGCCAGCCTGCTGGCCAACCTGATTGGGTGAGGGGAGGGCTAAAAGCTGGTTGATGGGCCCGAACGCCGAACCTGAACACAGACTTCTGGCTAAAGTCCATGCTTGGGTTTGGAAACCCGAACTTGCAAAGTTCAGTACCAACCCGAACTTTGTGGTTCGGGTTCGCCCAACACCATAGATGACTCCTCAAGAACTTTCCCCTTATTAGTAATTGCCTTTGATTTATTATCATCATTGGGCCTCTGGTCAGCTGACAATTATTATTCATGCTGTTTTGCGTGGCAATCTGCTATCAGGAACTTTTATTTTAAGAGTGATAAACGTGTCTGGAATTTCCTCTTTGTTCCCTTAGGAACTATTTAAAACATTTTGGAAATTTTCTTGACATTCACCGAAAAAAAGTGTTAGCTCCAAAGCCAAATTCTCCAGCTGTTAGTAAAAAAAAAACACCAAACCGACACTTATCTCTCCTCTTCTCAGAATTTCACTTATCTTAGATTCGAGTAGGATACGAGCCTACATGAGGAACGTAAACGATTTGACCTTAAAATCAAATCTAACAAAATCTGACCCTAACCCTTTAATTACTGATAAATATTTGATTTAACCCTGAACTCTAACACTGACACCTAAACTAATGCCCAGTTGTGGCCATAATTTATTTATTTATAATAACTTAATCTAACCTGCAAAGCCAGGCCTAACTGCTAATCTAAACCTTTAACCTCATGATGGTCACAGCTGGATGTACTCCTAAGATATTGGGATCTATGTACCACCAGGATTCCACTGGTCACCCAACCTCTCTTGGGTGTTGTTCTTCTGGCAACAGGCCACGATCTGACCCAGGTGCCATTTAGCATTTTCCAAGCAAACTGCAAAAACTTGTCTCCTAAGAAGCTCAAGGTGGCAGTCCCTCATCCTGGCATTGCTACTCCATGTTGGTAACACTGGATTAGAGATGGGATTTAGGGAGGGGCCTGGTTGGACAGTACTTTGTAGGTTAGTGTTAGAAGAGACAGGTAACCAGTGGAGGGATTGACAGAGGGGGGGCAGCGCTGGAGAAGTGAATAGGTGAGGTGGAGAGGTGGATGAGGCAAGCAACGGAGTTTAGAATAGATTGGAGGGGTGCCAGTCTATTTTTTAGGTTGGAGACGGCAGGAGGTGGCTACACCATCGGCCATTCAGAAATGCCTGGCGCAGGTGCTGGCAGAAGAAGAAGGGTTCAGGGAATGCCACCGGTGGCCCACGCTTGTGCTATAGTATTTCTGGATCGAGATGAGTATACATTAAACTTGGGAGAGGGCTTTTATCCACCAGGGCATTGCAAATTGGGATGCCCTTGGGGAGTATTTCACCCAGCATTAGAATCTAAAAGGTGCTAAGGGTTTTTTGTCAGTTTTAGACCTGGCCCTCATACCCAACATCAAATGTCAATGCCCAACCTAACCTCAATATCTATCTACCAGCCTAAGGCCCAACATTAACTCTAACATCCAAACTTAATTTCCTTAAACCTGGCCCTTATATCCAATGACAAATGACTTTATCCCCTTGTGTTCAAGTAAACCGGACCTTAATATCTAACATCCATAACTATTATCACATATCCAACCTATTACCCTAGTATCCAGCATCTAATGGCCACCTAATTCCATTAAACCTCTTTCTAATACCCAACATCGGGCTCTTGCAATTCCATTAACCTATTAAATCTAATTCACTTAAAGCTGGTCCTAATACTCAATACCTAATAACTAACATTTAAACCTAACACCTAACATATTGCTGTTGAATCTGGGCCTTAATAGCCAACATCAAACTCTAATGCCCAGCCTAAATCTCTAAAACCATTATCATTACCCAACATCAAATCTAATGCCATACTTAATTCCTTAAAGCCTACCAACTTCAAACTCAAATGTCCAGCTTAATTCCTTTAAACCTGGCCTAAGTAACCAACATAAAATTCTAATGCCCAATTTAATTTCTTTAAACCTGGTCTCTGTAGCCAACATTAAACTTGAATACTTGTTCTTTAGACCTGGTTTTAATGCCTAACATTAAGTGCTAACACCTAATTCCCTCAAAGTTGACCTAAACACCTATTATCTAATTCTAACTCCCAGTCTAAACCTGATGCTAATGCGTAACATCTACCCTAACATCCTTAAACAAAGCTGTTATACCCAACTCCAAAGGCTACCTCTATAATTCTGCTTCTGCTTCTTTAAAGCATACATTAGCCCTAAGAATTTGCGGCATCCTGAATTGGGACACCTGTCCACTATAAAGTCCCTGGAAATGCTCAACATACTCTAACACCCAAACATATTCCCTTAAATAGAGCCCTAACAGCTAATAACCAATTTCATTCTCCTAAACCTGGTCCTAAACATCAAATACCTACTTTTTAAACCTACCCTAGTTGCTTAAAGCTGATCTTTATCTCAAGAACCCACAACTGCCTTTGGCGTGGTGCACCCCACCCCCAGCATCGTTATTAGGGATGCTGTCTACTGTGAAGTCTATGGAAATGCCCAAAACTGCTATCCCTAACATAGTAACATAGTATGTAAGGCTGAATAAAGACTTTAGTCCATCCAGTACAGCCTGTTTATCTCCTTCCAGTGGCCTAGTAGCCATAGCTGGAAATGTTATTACATGCCAGGAAGCCATCCTGGCCACTATAGATCTCCTTCCAGTGGTCTAGTAGCCATAGCTGGAAATGTTATTACATGCCAGGAAGGCATCAAGGCCACTTTTGAACGTTTTTACTGTATCCATCATTACTACCTCCTCTGGCAGCGAGTTCCACAGTGTCACTGCTCTTACAGAGAAGAATCCCCTCCTATGTCGGTGGAAAAAGCACTTTTCCACTAACCTTATTGGATGCCCTCAGGTTATAGTTACACTCCGGGGTATAAATAGATTGTGGGACAGATATTTGTATTGACCCCTAATATATTTATACATAGTTATTGGATCACCCCTCAAGCGTCTTTTTTCTAAACTAAATAAACCTAACTTTGACAATCTTTCCGGGTACTCTAGTCCCCGCACTCCTTTTATTACTTTGTTGCCCTCCTTTGAACGCGCTCCAGTTCTTATATGATATGACCCAATCTGAGTGTGTACCATTGATAAGCACCCTCTGCTTCCGATCATTAAGCCAGTTTCTCACCCATCTGTACACGTTTTCCCCCAGTCCAAGCATTCTCATCTTTTGTACCAGCCTTTTATGTGGAACTGTATCAAATGCTTTAGAAAAGTTAAAATATATGATATCTAATGACTCCCCCTGATCCAATCTTGAACTTACCTCCTCATAAAAGCTGATTGAGGTTTGTCTGGCAGGAGCGATTCCTCATAAATCCATGCTGCTATGGAGTAATAAGGTCAAGTATCCCTTAAGAAACCTTCAAACAGATGTTAAGCTTACCGGTCTGTAGTTCCCAGGTTCCCCCCTAGATCCCTTTTTGAATATTGGCACCACATTTGCCAAGCGCCAATCCCTCGGAACAGACCCTGTAGTTATTGAGTCCACAAATATTAGAAATAACAGCTTGTCTATTACTGTACATAACTCCCTTAAACCAGGAGGATGTATGTCATCTGGTCCCGGTGATTGGATGTTAGTTTGGCCATACCAACCAACTTTTCAGGGTGGGAAGGAGGGACATTTGTTAAAGTAGGCCATGCCCCCTCATTGGGGGATGGATAGGGGATAGGGTGTAACAGTTACAACAACATAAACACCTTCAATAGACAAATGAATTATTTATTGATGCAGATCTGCATGTTACGCCTCAAAGAGGGACAAATGAGAGCAACAAGGGACAGGGGGACATGGACTCAAAAGAGGGACAGTCCCTCCAAATCAAGGACACTTGGGAGGTATGGGTTTGGTGAGCTGGTTGGGCAGCATGGAACTTATATTGCACTGCAACATGGTATTTGTATTGTGTAATATATATATATATATATATATATATTTTTTTTACATTTTAATTTGATTTAGTACGTTTGCTCACCCCCTGGTTTTTCCTTGGGGAGTGCCCAGCAGTAATTATGTATATTGACTGCACCTGATCGGCATCAGTGTGAGGTGTGCAAAGCGCGTATCTGGTCGATTTAAGTATAACATTAAGCTTGACTGTGATGTCATGAGTAAGGACTGGTCAGTCTGAAACACGTAGACAGGACATTTCAGCTTTTGTATTGTCTCTTAACCGCTGTATGTTGGATGGACTTTTAACCTTGATGGAATAAAGCGTTGGAAAATGTAACCTTTGGCTGGCTTTTCTCTACAATATTTGTATTGTATGACATTGTATGTACTGTTATATAGCAATGCCCTACGAGACACTGACCTAAACCGAGTGGCCTCTGTCCTCTTTTTCGCCTCAAACATGGTCAGCGCCGGAATATTCTGCCTTTAATGAATATTTCTGCTGCTGCTAGTAATTAGGGAACAGTTTGTCCTGATGGCTGTGACACACACACACACACACACACACACACACACACACACACACACACACGCGTGCCTGCAGCATGATGTCATCATAATCTGATGAGTCACACACACAGCCAAATACAAAGTGCAAACTCTGCAATGTGTCTCTGCACAGCAACTGTACACAACAAACACAGAATGTATACAGTATCAGGGGTATGTCATACATAGCAACTGCACTCTACAGTATCAGGGGTATGTCCTACATAGCAACTGCACTCTACAGCATCAGGGGCATGTCCTACATAGCAACTGCACTCTACAGTATTAGGGGTATGTCCTACATAGCAACTGCACTCTACAGTATCAGGGGTATGTCCTACATAGCAACTGCACTCTACAGTATCAGGGGCATGTCCTACATAGCAACTGCACTCTACAGTATCAGGGGCATGTCCTACATAGCAACTGCACTCTACAGTATCAGGGGTATGTCCTACATGGCAACTGCACTATACAGTATCAGGGGTATGTGCTACATAGCAACTGCACTCTACAGTATCAGGGGTATGTCCTACATAGCAACTGCACTCTACAGAATTGGGGGTATGCCTACATAGCAACTGCACTCTACAGTATCAGGGGCATGTCCTACATAGCAACTGCACTCTACAGTATCAGGGGCATGTCCTACATGGCAACTGCACTCTACAGTATCAGGGGCATGTCCTACATGGCAACTGCACTCTACAGTATCAGGGGTATGTCCTACATGGCAACTGCACTCTACAGAATTGGGGGTATGCCTACATAGCAACTGCACTCTACAGTATCAGGGGCATGTCCTACATAGCAACTGCACTCTACAGTATCAGGGGCATGTCCTACATGGCAACTGCACTCTACAGTATCAGGGGCATGTCCTACATGGCAACTGCACTCTACAGTATCAGGGGTATGTCATACATAGCAACTGCACTCTACAGAATTGGGGGTATGCCTACATAGCAACTGCACTCTACAGTATCAGGGGCATGTCCTACATAGCAACTGCACTCTACAGTATCAGGGGCATGTCCTACATGGCAACTGCACTCTACAGTATCAGGGGTATGTCCTACATGGCAACTGCACTCTACAGTATCAGGGGCATGTCCTACATGGCAACTGCACTCTACAGTATCAGGGGTATGTCCTACATAGCAACTGCACTCTACAGTATCAGGGGCATGTCCTACATGGCAACTGCACTATACAGTATCAGGGGTATTGTCATGAATGACTTGCCTTCAGTCCGTGCCCGTGGTGTCCCTAGGCAACTGGCCAGGGTTTCTCCTGCCCAGCAGCCGCCTCTGCCTCCGGTGCCATCCCCAGCGGCGCGTGTGCCGCCGAGTAAGTCCTCCCCCCTTGCCCATTGTCACTCAGCTTGTGCTTGCTGGCCTATACAATCAGCTCATGTCCTCCGGCGGTGCAATACTCAGAATGGCCACCGGAGGCTGTTTAAAAGAAAGAAGTCTAGAAGGTGCAGCTCTGAGCAGTTTGCCTGGGAAGCTCAGCTGGAGCAATCAGCCCAGAGTTCACCAATCAGACCACAGGGCCAGTGCTCCAATCTGCCGTCAGATCCTAAGTGCACCAATCCCAGCCACTGTCTCCCTGTCCAATCCTGCCGGTTTTCCCACTATAAAGGGATTTCCACTGCAGTGTGTCATTGCCTGTTATAGCGCCTAGTACTTAGTTGTCTAGCTTGTCTCTAGTGATTGAACCGACCTTTTGCCTGCCTGACCACGATTCCGCCTGACCCCTCTGATACCTCGCTCTGTGACCTTCTGGATTTGACCTCGGCTTGTTTGACTACTCTCTGTACCTCCCATTGGATACCTCGGCCCGTGACCTCCCGGCTCCGACCTCGGCTTGTAATCGGACTTCTGCCATCCAGCATCCTCACTTGGGACTCCCTGCCGTTCATCTGTCTCCACCTTAAGCTGGTAATCTTTGCGCCCTATAAGTCCTGGGGGTAACCGAGTAGGAGAGGCATAACCCGCGTCTCCTACAAGCGGGGACTTGTCTATAGGCAGAAGAGGCGGTGGAGATTGGGGATTATCAGCTCAAGACAGACTGGTGTCCGGTACAGTCCTTACAGGTATGTCCTACATAGCAACTGCACTCTACAGTATCAGGGGTATGTCATACATAGCAACTGCACTCTACAGAATCGGGGGTATGTCCTACATAGCAACTGCACTCTACAGCATCGGGGGTATGTCCTATATAGCAACTGCACTCTACAGCATCAGGGATATGGCCTACATAGCAACTGCACTCTACAGTATTAGGGGTATGTCCTACATAGCAACTGCACGCTACAGCATCAGGGGTATGTCCTACATAGCAACTGCACTCTACAGTATCAGGGGTATGTCCTACATAGCAACTGCACTCTACAGCATCAGGGGTATGTCCTACATAGCAACTGCACTCTACAGTATCGGGGTATGTCCTGAATAGCAACTGCACTCTACAGCATCAGGGGTATGTCCTACACAGCAACTGCATTCTACAGCATCAGGGGCATGTCCTACATAGCAACTGCACTCTGCAGCATCAGGGGTATGTCCTACATAGCAACTGCACTCTACAGCATCAGGGGTATGTCCTACATAGCAACTGCACTCTACAGTATCAGGGGTATGTCCTACATAGCAACTGCACTCTACATTATCAGGGGTATGTCCTACATAGCAACTGTACTCTACAGCATCAGGGGTATGTCCTACATAGCAACTGCACTCTACAGTATCAGGGGTGTGTCCTACATAGCAACTGCACTCTACAGCATCAGGGGTATGTCCTACATAGCAACTGTACTCTACAGCATCAGGGGTGTGTCCTACATAGCAACTGCACTCTACATGATCAGGGTTATGTCCTATATAGCACTGCACTCTACAGTATCAGGGATATGCCCTACATAGCAACTGCACTCTACAGTATCAGGGGTATGTCCTACATAGCAACTGCACTCTACAGCATCAGGGGTATGTCCTACATAGCAACTGTACTCTACAGCATCAGGGGTGTGTCCTACATAGCAACTGCACTCTACATGATCAGGGTTATGTCCTATATAGCACTGCACTCTACAGTATCAGGGATATGCCCTACATAGCAACTGCACTCTACAGTATCAGGGGTATGTCCTACATAGCAACTGCACTCTACATTATCAGGGGTATGTCCTACATAGCAACTGTACTCTACAGCATCAGGGGTATGTCCTACATAGCAACTGCACTCTACAGCATCAGGGGTATGTCCTACATAGCAACTGTACTCTACAGCATCAGGGGTATGTCCTACATAGCAACTGCACTCTACAGTATCAGGGGTATGTCCTACATAGCAACTGCACTCTACATTATCAGGGGTATGTCCTACATAGCAACTGTACTCTACAGCATCAGGGGTATGTCCTACATAGCAACTGTACTCTACAGCATCAGGGGTATGTCCTACATAGCAACTGCACTCTACAGTATCAGGGGTATGTCCTACATAGCAACTGCACTCTACATTATCAGGGGTATGTCCTACATAGCAACTGTACTCTACAGCATCAGGGGTATGTCCTACATAGCAACTGCACTCTACAGCATCAGGGGTATGTCCTACATAGCAACTGTACTCTACAGCATCAGGGGTGTGTCCTACATAGCAACTGCACTCTACATTATCAGGGTTATGTCCTATATAGCACTGCACTCTACAGCATCAGGGTTATGTCCTACATAGCACTTCACTCTACAGTATTAGGGGCATGTCCTACAGAGCAACTGCACTCTACAGTATCAGGAGTATGTCCTATATAGCAACTGCACTCTGCAGCATCAGGGTTATGTCCTACATAGCACTTCACTCTACAGTATTAGGGGCATGTCCTACATAGCAACTGCACTCTACAGCATCAGGGGTATGCCCTACATAGCAACTGCACTCTACAGTATCAGGTGTATGTCATACATAGCAACTGCACTCTACAGTATCAGGGGTATACATAGCATCTGCATTGTACAGTATCAGGGGTACATTATGCATTGCAACTGCACTCTATAGTATCAGGGATATGTCATACAGAGCAACTGCACTCTATAGTATCAGGGGTATGTCCTACATAGCAACTGCACTCTACAGTATCAGGGGTATGTCCTACATAGCAACTGCACTCTACAGTATCAGGGTTATGTCCTACATAGCAACTGCACTCTACAGCATCCGGGGCATGTCCTACATAGCAACTGCACTGTACAGTATCAGGGGTATGTCATACATAGCAACTGCACTGTACAGTATCAGGGGTATGTCATACAGAGCAACTGCACTCTACAGTATTAGGGGTATGTCTTACATAGCAACTGCACTCTACAGTATCAGGGGTATGTCATACATAGCAACTGCACTCTACAGTATCAAGGGTATGTCATACATAGCAACTGCACTCTACAGTATCAGGGGTATGTCATACATAGCAACTGCACTCTACAGTATCAAGGGTATGTCATACATAGCAACTGCACTCTACAGTATCAAGGGTATGTCATACATAGCAACTGCACTCTACAGTATCGGGGGCATGTCCTATAAAGCAACTGCACTCTACAGAATTAAGGGCATGTCCTACAGAGCAACTGTACTCTGCAGTATCAGGAGTATGTCATACAGAGCAACTGTACTCTACAGAATCAGGGGTATTGTCATACATAGCAACTGCACTCTACAGTATCAGGGGTATGTCCTACATAGCAACTGCACTCTACAGCATTAGGGGTATGTCCTACATAGCAACTGCACTCCACAGTATTAGGTATATTACCAATCCCAGCCACTGTCTCCCTGTCCAATCCTGCCGGTTTTCCCACTATAAAGGGATTTCTACTGCAGTGTGTCATTGCCTGTTATAGCGCCTAGTACTTAGTTGTCTAGCTTGTCTCTAGTGATTGAACCGACCTTTTGCCTCCCTGACCACGATTCTGCCTGACCCCTCTGATACCTCGCTCTGTGACCTTCTGGATTTGACCTCGGCTTGTTTGACTACTCTCTGTACCTCCCATTGGATACCTCGCCCCGTGACCTCCCGGCTCCGACCTCGGCTTGTAATCGGACTTCCGCCATCCGGCATCCTCACTTGGGACTCCCTGCCGTTCATCAGTCTCCACCTTAAGCTGGTAATCTTTGCGCCCTATAAGTCCTGGGGGTAACCGAGTAGGAGAGGCATAACCCGCGTCTCCTACAAGCGGGGACTTGTCTATAGGCAGAAGAGGCGGTGGAGATTGGGGATTATCAGCTCAAGACAGACTGGTGTCCGGTACAGTCCTTACAGGTATGTCCTACATAGCAACTGCACTCTACAGTATCAGGGGTATGTCATACATAGCAACTGCACTCTACAGAATCGGGGGTATGTCCTACATAGCAACTGCACTCTACAGTATCAGGGGTATGTGCTACATAGCAACTGCACTCTACAGCATCAGGGGTATGTCCTATATAGCAACTGCACTCTACAGCATCAGGGGTATGTCCTACATAGCAACTGCACTCTACAGTATCAGGGGTATGTCCTACATAGCAACTGCACTCTACAGTATCAGGGGTATGTGCTACATAGCAACTGCACTCTACAGTATCAGGGGTATGTCCTACATAGCAACTGCACTCTACTGTATCAGGGGTATGGCCTACATAGCAACTGCACTCTACAGCATCAGGGGTATGTCCTACATAGCAACTGCACTCTACAGTAATAGGGGTATGGCCTACATAGCAACTGCACTCTGCGGCATCAGGGGCATGTCCTACATAGCAACTGTACTCTACAGCATCAGGGGTATGTCCTACATAGCAACTGCACTCTACATTATCAGGGGTATGTCCTACATAGCAACTGTACTCTACAGCATCAGGGGTATGTCCTACATAGCAACTGCACTCTACAGTATCAGGGGTGTGTCCTACATAGCAACTGCACTCTACAGTATCAGGGTTATGTCCTATATAGCACTGCACTCTACAGAATCAGGGGTATGTCATACATAGTAACTGCATTCTACAGTATCAGGGGTATACATAGCAATTGCACTCTACAGTATCAGGTGTATGTCATACATAGCAACTGCACTCTACAGTATCAAGGGTATGTCATACATAGCAACCGCACTCTACAGTATCAGGGGTATACATAGCATCTGCATTGTACAGTATCAGGGGTACATTATGCATTGCAACTGCACTCTATAGTATCAGGGATATGTCATACAAAGCGACCGCACTCTACAGTATCAGAAATATGTCATACAGAGCAACTGCACTCTACAGTATCAGGGGTATGTCCTACATAGCAACTGCACTCTACAGTATCAGGGGTATGTCCTACATAGCAACTGCACTCTACAGTATCAGGGACATGTCCTACATAGCAACTGCACTCTACAGTATCAGGGGTATGTCCTACATAGCAACTGCACTCTACAGCATCAGGGGCATGTCCTACATAGCAACTGCACTCTACAGTATCAGGGGTATGTCATACATAGCAACTGCACTGTACAGTATCAGGGGTATGTCATACAGAGCAACTGCACTCTACAGTATTAGGGGTATGTCTTACATAGCAACTGCACTCTACAGTATCAGGGGTATGTCATACATAGCAACTGCACTCTACAGTATCAAGGGTATGTCATACATAGCAACTGCACTCTACAGTATCAGGGGCATGTCCTATAAAGCAACTGCACTCTACAGAATTAAGGGCATGTCCTACAGAGCAACTGTACTCTGCAGTATCAGGAGTATGTCATACAGAGCAACTGTACTCTACAGAATCAGGGGTATTGTCATACATAGCAACGGCACTCTACAGTATCAGGGGTATGTCCTACATAGCAACTGCACTCTACAGCATTAGGGGTATGTCCTACATAGCAACTGCACTCTACAGTATTAGGGGTATGTCATACATAGCAACTGCACTCTATAGTATCAGGGGTATGTCCTACATAGCAACTGCACTCTACAGTACCAGGAGTATGTCATACATAGCAACTGCACTCTACATTATCAGGGGTATGTCCTACATAGCAACTGCACTCTACAGCATCAGGGGTATGTCATACATAGCAACTGCACTCTACAGTATCAGGGACATGTCCTACATAGCAACTGCACTCTACAGTGTCAGGGGTATGTCCTACATAGCAACTGCACTCTAAAGTATCAGAGGTATGTCATACATAGCAACTGCACTCTACATTATCAGGGGTATGTCCTTCATAGCAACTGCACTGTACAGTATCAGGGGTATGTCCTACATAGCAACTGCACTCTACAGCATCAGGGGTATGTTAGGGCGAGCGCTGCACGCCCGTCTCACAGCAAGTCACTTACCTCCATGGCTGCATGCAGCCGTCATCCATCTTGCAGCACTTCCCTCATGGCTGCATCCAGCTGCCGCCCTTCCCCCCATGCTTCCTCCTCACATGCTCAGATGCGCGCACGTCTCCGTCCACTAGAGGGCGAGCGCACTGGCTTCCTGAGATTTAAAGGGCCTGTACAGCACTGATTGGTGCTTGGTCATCCAATCCTGCATCCTCTTCCCCTATTTAAAGAGGCACTTCCTTCCTTCAGTGCCGGATCTTGGTCTCTCCATGCTTGTTGAAAGTCAGACATTCTTGGATTGCTCACCCGTGTACCGACCTCTGCCTGTCCCCGATTCTGAACCTTTGCTGCCTGCCCCGACCTCGGCTACTCAACTTTACTGCGAACCTGTGCTGCCAGCCCTGACCTCTGCCTGTACTTACTACGCCTTTTGCCTGCCACTTGTGTACCTCGCTGAACCTCGGCTGACTGTGGGACTGGGCCGCTGTTGGGGGGTAGCGACCTGGGGGTTACTCGCCGCACAAGATCAACCTGCCTTGCGGTGGGCTCTGGTGAATACCGGTGGCCCCTTAGACTCCGCTCCCCTGACACGGTACCCGCCATCGGTCCCCCGGTTAAAGCGGATCCACACCTGAATCCGCTCCACCCGGTCCGTGACAGGGTATACATAGCAATTGCACTCTACAGTATCAGGGGTATGTCATACAGAACAACTGCACTCTACAGTATCAGAGGTATGTGCTACATAGCAACTGCACTCTACAGTATCAGAGGTATGTCATACAGAGCATGTGCACTCTACAGTTTCAGGGGTATACATAGCATCTGCATTGTACAGAATCAGGGGTAAATTATACATAGAAACTGCACTCTACAGTATCAGGGTTATGTCCTACATAGCAACTACACTCTACAGTATCTGGAGTATGTCATACAAATCAACTGCACTCTACAGTATCAGGGGTATACATAGTAACTGCACTCTACAGTATCAAGGGTATGTCATACATAGCAACCGCACTCTACAGTATCAGGGGTATACATAGCATCTGCATTGTACAGTATCAGGGTTACATTATGCATTGCAACTGCACTCTATAGTATCAGGGATATGAACTCCACAGTATCAGGGGTATGTCATACATAGCAACTGCACTCTATAGTATCAGGGGTATGTCATACATAGCAAATGCACTCTACAGTATCAGGGGTATGTCATACAGAGCAACTGCACTCTACAGTATCAGGAGTATGTCATACATAGCAACTGCACTCTACAGTATCAGGGGTATGTCCTACATAGCAACTGCACTCTACAGTATCAGGGGTATGTCATACATAGCAACTGCACTCTACAGTATCAGGGGTATGTGCTACATAGCAACTGCACTCTACAGTATCAGAGGTATGTCATACAGAGCATGTGCACTCTACAGTTTCAGGGGCATACATAGCATCTGCATTGTACAGTATCAGGGGTATATTATACATGGAAACTGCACTCTACAGTATCAGGGTTATGTCCTACATAGCAACTACACTCTACAGTATCTGGAGTATGTCATACATAGCAACTGCACTCTACAGTATCAGGAGTATGACATACATAGCAACTGTACGCTATAGTATCAGGGGTATGACATACATAGCAACTGCACTCTACAGTATCATTGGTATGTTATACATAGCAACTGCACTCTACATTATCAGGGGTATGGTATACATAGCAACTGCACTCTATAGTATCAGGGGTATGTCATACATAGCAACTGCACTCTGTAGTATCAGGGGTATGTCATACATTGCAACTACACTCTACATTATCAGGGGTATGTTATACATAGCAAATGCACTCTACAGTATCAGGGGTATACATAGCAACTGCACTCTACAGTATCAGGGGTATGTCATACAATGCAACTGCACTCTACAGTATCAGAGGTATGTCATACAGAGCATGTGCACGCTACAGTTTCAGGGGTATACATAGCATCTGCACTGTGCAGTATCAGGGGTATATTATAGATAGAAACTGCACTCTACAGTATCAGGGTTATGTCCTACATAGCAACTACACTCTACATTATCTGGAGTATGTCATACATAGCAACTGCACTTTACAGTATCGGGTATACATAGCAATTGCATTGTACAGTATCAGTGGTATATTATAGATAGAAATTGCACTCTAGAGTATCAGGGAGGGTTATGTCCTACATAGCAACTTCACTCTACATTATCAAGGCTATGTCATACATAGCAACCACACTCTACAGTATCAGGGGTATACATAGCATCTGCATTGTACAGTATCAGGGGTACATTATGTATTGCAACTGCACTCTATAGTATCAGGGATACGTCATACAAAGCGATCGCACTCTATAGTATCAGGAATATGTCATACAGAGCAACTGCACTCTGTAGTATCAGGGGTATGCCATAGAAAGCAACTGCACTCTACAGTATCAGGGGTATGACATACATAGCAACTGTACGCTATAGTATCAGGGGTATGACATACATTGCAACTACACTCTACAGCATCAGGGGTATGTTATACATAGCAACTGCACTCTATAGTATCAGGGGTATGTTATACATAGCAAATGCACTCTACAGTATCAGGGGTATGTTATACACAGCAGCTGCACTCTACAGTATTGAGGGTATGAAATACACAGCAACTGCTTTCTACAGTATCAGGGCTATGTCATATGTAGCAACTGCACTCTACAGTATCAGGGGTTAGTCATAGTGTACAGTTGATTTGTATGACATACCCGTGATACCGTAGAGTGCAGTTGCTATGTATGACATACCCCTGATACTGTACAGTGCAGTTGCTATGTAGCACATACCCCTGATACTGTAGAGTGCAGTTGCTATGTATGACATACCCCTAATACTGTAGAGTGCAGTTGCTATGTATGACATACTCCCGATACTGTAGAGTGCAGTTGCTATGTATACCCCTAATACTGTAGAGTGCAGTTGCTATGTATACCCCTAATACTGTAGAGTGCAGTTGCTATGTATACCCCTAATACTGTAGAGTGCAGTTGCTATGTATGACATGCCCCTAATACTGTAGAGTGCAGTTGCTATGTATGACATACCCCTAATACTGTAGAATGCAGTTGCTATGTATGACATACCCCTAATACTGTAGAGTGCAGCTGCTATGTATGACATACCCCTAATACTGTAGAGTGCAGTTGCTATGTATGACATACCCCTAATACTGTAGAGTGCAGTTGCTATGTATGACATACCCCTGATACTATAGAGTGCAGTTGCTATGTATGACATAACCCTGATACTATAGAGTGCAGTTGCTATGTATGACATACCCCTGATACTATAGAGTGCAGTTGCTATGTATGACATAACCCTAATACTGTAGAGTGCAGTTGCTATGTATGACATACCCCTAATACTGTAGAGTGCAGTTGCTATGTATGACATGCCCCTAATACAATAGAGTGCAGTTGCTATGTATGACATACCCCTGATACTGTAGAGTGCAGTTGCTATGTATGACATGCTCCTAATACTGTAGAGTGCAGTTGCTATTTATGACATACCCCTGATACTGTAGAGTGCAGTTGCTATGTATGACATACCCCTGATACTGTAGAGTGCAGTTGCTATGTATGACATACCCCTGATACTGTAGAGTGCAGTTGCTATGTATGACATACCTCTAATATTGTAGAGTGCAGTTGCTATGTATGACATACTCCCGATACTGTAGAGTGCAGTTGCTATGTATGACATACCCCTAATACTGTAGAGTGCAGTTGCTATGTATGACATGCCCCTAATACTGTAGAGTGCAGTTGCTATGTATGACATACCCCTGATACTGTAGAGTGCAGTTGCTATGTATGACATACTCCCGATACTGTAGAGTGCAGTTGCTATTTATGACATACTCCCGATACTGTAGAGTGCAGTTGCTATGTATGACATACTCCCGATACTGTAGAGTGCAGTTGCTATGTATGACATACTCCCGATACTGTAGAGTGCAGTTGCTATGTATGACATACTCCCGATACTGTAGAGTGCAGTTGCTATGTATGACATACTCCCGATACTGTAGAGTGCAGTTGCTATGTATGACATACTCCCGATATTGTAGAGTGCAGTTGCTATTTATGACATAGCCCTAATACTGTAGAGTGCAGTTGCTATGTATGACATGCCCCTAATTCTGTAGAGTGCAGTTACTATTTATGACACACCCCTAATACTGTAGAATGCAGCTGCTACACTATAGGGAGCACATTGTTCCACAATAAGCTCTTTTTGTTTTGTTGTAGAAATAGTTTGTTTTGGAGAGATCACCAGACAGACCACACTGTGCCGCACTGAGCAATTTGCTCCTTCTAGTGGTCAGTTTGCAGAATGACAGCAGGTGCTATACTACATACCACATACTAGAGGGAGAGCACTGTGCCACCACAAGCTTTCTCTACTTTCTCTACTGCTATTTCAAGTATTGCAGGAGGTTGTGGTATGGCGTCCAATTATCCGGTATGATTTTTATGGGGAAATCACAATAAAGGAGCCCCATATGCCAGGTTAACTTTAATATGAATGGGACCTGCCTGCAGCAGTCTGGCGGCAAGGAAGTGACAGGATCTGACGAAGCGGGTGTCAGTGTCGAGGAATGTTGAGCCGGCAGCAGCTGCTATCGTTATATACACAGAAAGTGAAAGTCGCCGCCGTTGTTTGGATCAGATCCTCGGATATCTTGGCTACAGTGGCTGAGCTTTGCCTTCCAGACACAACTGTCTTAAAGCACACCTACACCCACCCTGGCGCGTTTGTCGCAATGTAAGTCTGCTATAAGCTTAACCTCCCACTATGCCAACAACTATACACTAGGTCTCCATAGGTGATTATCCATAGGTGATTATCTCCTCAATAAAAGGTGGGGATCCCAAGGTGAAGCCTAATATTTTGCATAAAGAGAGGGGACAAACCCATTACTAATGAGTCCAGTGCCTGGGTCATCTAGTCAATGGGACACACTATGCCACAGATGGAGCCCCCCATTAGAGGACCATTGGCATACAATGGAATTTAGTATTAATAAAAGGTTGTAACACACTGTTAAGCAATCTAGAAAATAAATAAAGCTCGGTAAAGAAAGGAGTTTAAATGGTCCCAAGGTGCATCCACTCACTGCGCATCATACATAACATAGACTTCTAAGAATGGGAAGAACACCCATAATAACTGCTATGCAAGAGAAATAGTGATTTAACACTGTGACACAAATGGACAGCACATTAACAATGTGTAAATACAGAAACAAAAATATATACAGTAGAATGACCGCTGGGTGGCGCTATGTCCCTGATCACAGAGCTCTGGTGTAGCCCATAATGAATGTATAACACAAGAAGAAAAAAGTCAAAGAAATGCAGTAAGTCATATGCAGTAAAGGCAACCTTTAAATGGGCAAACAGCCAGAGAAAGTCATTCCTCAATAGCATGTAATAGAGACAAAAAGTGCAAAAAGCATAATGTAAGGCTTACAGGCAGGATACCAGGGAGACAACAGCAGGTAAACTCAACGTTTCGGCTGACGCCTTTGTCAAGAGATGCGGTCGATGAAACAATGGAATTTACAATCTGGTGACATCACCAGTTAGCACATCTCACTGGATACTAATGTTCCTCTAAATACAAGGTGCCATCCCTCTATTGGAAAAACATCCTCAACCAATGGGATACACAGGCTCTCTGGTGACATTACCAGCCAGCACATCCTATTGGATCCCATTGATCAACAAAAGGAGTTGAGCACTGACATCCAATGGGACATCAAAACAAGGTTTCGCTCTTCTGTTGGAGGAGTTTTGGTCTCCAACTGGATGCACAAGCTCTCTAGCTACTTCACCAGCTAATACATCCCATTGGATACCAATGCTCCTCCAATACAAAATCCAACTCTTCTTTTGAAGTGACTTTATCAGCCAGCACGTCCTGTTGGATATCGATGATCTTCCAATGCCTCTCTAATAAGTGTTGCTGGCTGTGGCAGGGTATTGCCAGTGAGTTGCCTCCCCTCAGGGGGCAAAAGACCTGGTGCCGGAGAAGGTAAGACAGGGAAAGAGACAACAAAGGTGGCTCTGGTAGTGCCAACAAGAAGATTCTGCTAGCTCTTCCCCCAAAGTTATTCTTTGCCCCACACTCTATGTATCCTCAGGGGCAGGGCTAGTGGCTTTCTGTTGTATTAATATAAAGCTGCTTGTACATCATACTCGTACTAGTGGCCAATGAACCATCCCTGTATCATCTCCTTAGCTACCATTTTGAGCTGATATACAGAAAATATAACATCATATTGCTGGGTAATAAAGACCAATAGGGCCATCTGTATCCTCAGTAGCAGGGCTAGTGGTTTTCTATCTTATTAATATAAAGCTGCTTGTACATCATACTGGCTGCAACAACAGTGGCCAATGAACCACCCCTGTATCATCTCCTTAGCTTATGTCTTGAGCTGATATACAGAAAATATAACATCATATTGCTGGGTAATAAAGACCAATAGGGCCATCTGTATCCTCAGGGGCAGGGCTAGTGGCTTTCTATCATATTAATATAAAGCTGTATGAGTTTACATCATACTGGCTGCCACGATGATGGGCAATGAACCACCCTTGTATCATCTCCTTAGCTACTGTCTTGAGCTGATATACAGAAAATATAACATCATATTGCTGTGTAATAAAGACCAAAAGGGCCATCTGGATCCTCAGGGGCAGAGCTAGTGGCGTTCTATCTTGATAATACAAAGATAGTTGTACATCATACTGGCTGCAACAACAGTGGCCAATAAACCACCCATCTCAGGTGACTACACCTTTGCTCCTCCCCTGAGCTGATGTAAGATCATATTGCTGGGAAATAAATGCTGATACGGCCACCTGTATCCTCGAAGCGGAGCTAGTGGCTCTGTATTTTCTCATATAAATCTGCTACTCCTTATGTACTCCCCTGAGCTGATCTATAGATAATGTACCATCATATTGCAAAGAAATAAAAGCTGATCAGACCACCTGTATGCTCAGGGGTGGGGCTATTGGCTCTGCATTTTATTGATGTAAAGCTGCTGCTACTTAGATACTCCACTGATCTGATCTATAGAAAATGTAACATCATACTGAAGGTAATAAAGGCTGATCAGACCATTTGTTTCCACAGAAGCGGGACTAGCGACTTCCTTTATTATCAGCATAAAGCTGATTGTACGTCGTGGCCAATGAACCAATCATGCCTGGTGACCACTGCTTTGCTCCTACTCTGAGTTGATGTATTAAAATATGTAACCTCACATTGTTGAGAAATAAAGGCCAATAAGGCCATCTGTGTCCTCATGGGTGGGGCTAAATTTTGTACAAGCTGCTTGTACTTCATACCATAGTATCTACACCAATGGTGGCCAATGAAACACTCGTGCCAGGTGACTAATCTTTAGCCCCTCCCCCAATCTGATGCAAAGAAAAGATAACATCTTATTGCTGGCTAATAAAGGCCAATAGGGCCACCTGTATCCTCTGGGGCAGGGTTAGTGGCTTTCCCTCTTCTTAATATAAAGCTGCTTGTACATCAACTGGCTGCCACAATGGTGGCCAATGGTAGCCACCTATGCCAGATGACAATTTCTTAGCTACTCCCCTGTATGGAAAATGTCACATTATATTGCTGGAAAATAAAGGCAGAGCAGGCCTTCTGTATCTCAGGGGCGGGACTAGTGGCACTTTATTTTATTAATATAAGGCTGCTTGTACATCATACTAATTGTTGTCACAACGGTGGCCAATGAACCACCCATGCCAGGCAACTATTTCTTAGCTAATCTACTGAGCTGACAGATAGAAAAATCTATTCATATTGCGTGGAAATAAAGGCCGATAGAACCATTTTGATCCTTGGGGGCGGGTCTCGTGGGTCTGTATTCTCTCTATTGTCAGGGGTGGGGCTAGTGGCTCTGTATTTTATTAATATAAAGCTGCTTGTACATCATACTGGCTGTCACAATAGTGGCCAATGAACCACACATGCCAGGCAACTATTTCTTAGCTAATCCACTGAGCTGATATATAGAAATCTGTATTCATATTGCATGGAAATAAAGCCAGATAGAACCATTTGTATCCTCGGGGGCGGGTCTAGTTTATCTGTATTCTCTGGGTGGGGCTTTATTTTATTCATATAAAGAGCTGATATATAGAAAAATGTAACATCAGTTTGCTGGGAAATAAAGGCTGAGAGAGCCATTTGTATCCTCGGGGGCGGATCTAGTGTGTCTGTATGTTATTAATATTATTATTATTATCGTTTATTTATATAGTGCCATCATCTTCCGTAGCGCTTTACAAGGTATATAATATAAAGCTACTTGTACGTTATACTAGCTGCACCATTGATAGCCATGCCAGGTGACTATTCCTTAGCTCCTCCCCTGAGCGGATGCATACTGCTGGGTATTAAAGGGCCACAGCAGTTTCTTGGCAAAATAACGTTCACTGCAGGAAAGTAGTAATTCTGCCCCCTCCCTGCCCCTTCTATGCCTCTGCTGTCCCATTTCTGTATGTGCCGTGCTGGACCTCTACCTTAGCAGCAGACAGTGCCCCCTCCCCATGACTGTGCCAAATATGGGGGGTGAGGGCCTGACTACTAACAGTGGGCAAGATTGCTGGGATAAAGGAGCCCCCAATGGCCTTGGCACCCATAGAAACAGCCCTGTAAAGGTCCATGTTTAATGATATATAAACGGGCCAAAGAGAAGGTGGTCATTATCCCTGCTCTAATCTATAAATTGTTGTGCCCTTTGACTTTTTTCCTTGGGCAGGTGGAAGCTTCACCGACTGCTGTTATACAGTAGCTTGGAACAGCACCCCCTGCTGGCTGTAACATGCCATTGTAAAAGATAGCAATATTCAGCAATTATTCTCGTTTGGTCGTTAAAACGAGTCCAGAAACATGTCTATATTTCCAATTCCACTTTTCATTTTTTTTCCTTTCAGGCTCTGAATCACTTGAGACAAAATTAGACATTGCTGAATCATTTCACGGAGGTACACGAAATTAGTATTCCCTGGGCGACGGGTGGAACGCGCCGTTCAGAGTTTTCAGAAGCAGAAGCACATCCAGAGACCGCAGATTACAGTTACAACGAGCTGCTTCCCATTAACATGTGTATAAATATGGAGGAGATCACAGGAGTGGCTGACTGCGGTGGAGGGGGGGGGGAGGGCAGTGATGTAGCTGAGAATAAGGAAAGAAGATGTAAGAAGTGCCGCTCATGTGCATAAAAGGATCACCAAACCCAGGGCCGGCGTCAGCCCCCGGCAAGGAAGGGCAGATGCCGGGGGCCCTCACCCTCCCACTTACAGGGCCGGCCTTTAGGGTGTTCGGCGGCGCTTGGCCGGCGGCGAACTGGTAGGGCACTGCCACAGCTGGTTCCCACATTTTTATTGCAGGGGGAGGAAGTGCTGGGTTTTGTTCTGCTTTTAAGTTGCCCACCCCAGATTTCCTATCCCTGGAGCATCCCAATCTGTGATACCCTACTGTGTGAAACCCTCTGGGATCGCTGGCATACCAACTACGCAAGCAATTCCACCTCTGAGTTTTGGTCCGCTTTACAGTATGTATGTACAGTATGTGAAAGAACCCCCCTGATTTGGCTGTTAACTCAAACTGGCGACCCCACAGTGCACTCACCAGTTCCAGGAAAGTAATGAACAAAGGGGAGGGGTCACATACAGGGGCATCCAAAATCAGGAGGATCTAGATTCGTTTAGACTCTGAGGTCAGGTTTAAAAGGGATGGTGTACTTTAAAGTAGACCAAAACTAGAGTTATGGTCCAAATAACATGATCCTTAGGGGGCATCCAGATGTGGGACGTCCCTTTGTGGTAATAATGTATTTTTAGAATTAAAAAAGAAAGCCCCTTTAAGTCAAGTAAAACAATTTCCTAGTAAAAATAAACACAGCTTGTGTAGGCCTGGATCCTGAAAGGCCTGGGAATCGCAATGGCTGTAAATACCTGTTATGCATTGGCTGGGTATTTATGACTAAAGGTGAAGTTATGCAGTTTTGTAGCTTATGGCCCATTTCCACAAATCGATTTGGAGACAAAAAATGAAATATCCACTGCGATCGAGCAACAGACGAGAATTTCTTTGTTGGTTGAGCATCGAGTTGTTTTGGCTGACATCAAATTTTCTGTTCGTCACATGACCATTGAGATATGGAAACAGAAACTGATCACAAATGGGACGCGGAGCACACAGCGTGAGCGATCTCTCACAACAATCGCTCTCTAATGAAAAACTAGACAAATCTGCTCGCATATAAGTCATACGTTAATTCGCTCACTCAATGAGCAGCCGATTCATCTATTCATGAACCATTAGAGTTACAGAAAGGCTTCCAAAAACAAACTGGCCTCATAACTCAAATAGGAGTCGTGGTAGAATCCTGCCCATACCTCCATGAGACTTCTGAAATTCTGACAGCCGTCAGAATAACACAGCTGTACTTTCACATTTTAGACCATTTACAGCAAGGAAATTTGAAAATGAATACCATGTAGTATTACAGTTTACGGGGAGGCCGATTCATTAATAGCGGCAGGTAGCGACAGTTGAGCGACTGTAGCGGTATTTTCAGAGCGCCCGCTAGTAGTCGCTGTGCTTGGCCGTTGTTCGGTTGTTGATAGCGACTCAGTCGGTGTGCAGTAATGTTGAATACGGGGTTAGGAGTCGCTATTTGACAGGTTCCACGATGTATGGGTGTGCATGATAGCGACTGGTCAGGGCGACCGGCTCCCACCATATTCATCAAAAAATAACGCTCAAAAAATTCAAGCACTGTGAAATGCATGTTTAAACCCCAGAGCGCTGGCGGCGATGTGTTAAAAGTAGTTTTTTAACCCCCAAACCACCATATTTTTGGAAACAAAAAAAAATAATTTTTTAAAGAATTTAGTAATATGAATACAATAATATCAGACCTGTAATATCAATTCTGCACAATTTTTTTTTTTTTTTTTTACCTTAAAAAAATATCTGGTCACAGAATTTTTCACATTGAAAAAAAAAAACATTAATAATAATTAATTATGAATATTTAAAGATTGTTCCATTGAAATGCATTGGAGAGCGCCAGGTAGCGAGAGGTCATACCTGTCGCTGTTCAAGGTCGGACGCTGGCGCTGTGGGCTGAGGCTGGAATAATGATGAATGAGTCGCTATCTGGCGCTATCTCAGTCGCTAAGCAGGATTGGCTTGATAAATGTGTGATTGTGGTGGGGAGCCGGCGTTCTCGTGGCGGGGCCCGTCATTACCGGTCGCTCACCAGTCGCTACCTGTCGCTATCCCTTCATAAATAAGGGCCTAAATTTCCTAGTTTTTATAAAATGCATTATTTTGGCAATGGGGATCATTATATTATTGCATATTTTATATATATATATATATTTTTTTTTATTTGATATATAAATATTTCTAATATTTCTAATATTATAACATTACATATATATATATATATATATATATATATATATATATATATATCATATATAGATAATATTTACTATATATTAAATGTTTATTATATCATTACATTATATTATTGTATGAAATATATATATATATATATATATATATATATATATATATATAATTTTTTTTTAAATGTTTTCAATAATAAAAGACGGCTTCTTTTATTCATAAAAACCTTCCCAAATGTGTCCCAATTAAGACATCTCTGGTAAAACAATTGAGGATAAGCCGGTGACAGACTAGGAAAACTATTTGTCTGATTGAATGTAATCATAGCAGACTGGGTGAGCGGGACGCCGAATGGGGCCCTAAATGACTGTGTGACCTCATATGTATATTGAAAACTTACACAGGGAAACATGACTCAACTCAAGAACTATGTAGAGTATGGATGACCTATGTAGCTAATGAGTGCAACAGGCAGTGTTGGATCCCCCCTACTGTGTGCCGTGTGTACAGTGGAACTGACTTCCAGAGACCCACCTTATGTTACAGTGGACCAATCACTAGGATTTTTACTATGGTCCTGGTCCTTGCCCCAAATTGGTATGCCCCACTGTGTGAAACCACCCAAGATCATCCACGGCGCATGCATGAGTATTCATTCAATCAGCGCTTTATGCACGGCATAAAGCCATTGTTTTGAGCTGAACACTGACATAGGGTGCGGCAGTGCATGCATCCCTGGCTATCCTGTGGAGTGCGCGCTCCTGTGCACCCAGTCTAACTGAAAGCCTGGGAATGGGAGCATGCTCAGCTGCAGCAATGCCGGGTATGCGGCAGCGACCGATGATCGCGAAGAAGTCCCGGAGAAAGGCGAGGCTCTTGTGAGCAATCTGGTGGGGCTCACACAGTGGGGCATGGCGAATTGGTATGTCCCAGGGGCACCTAGTGGGCCGGACCTGGAGTCTTTTAGACAACTTTAAAGTGTACCAAAACCCAGGATTTTGACTGTCCTGGGTTTTGGTCCTATCCCCTTGTGCACCCCGATTGGGGGTGCCCGCTGTGTGAAACACCCCCAGATCGTCGAGCACAACTCACCTCCTCCCAGTCCTACAGTGCATGTGCAGCCGCTCGTCCAATCAGCACGCTTGGAGCCGCTGACGTCACATCGTCTAAGCCATGCCTCCCAACTGTCCCGATTTTCCCGGGATTGTCCCGGTTTTTCAACAAAATCCCGCGGTCCCGGACCGCTAGCAAGTGTCCCGGGACACACTGCGCTGCGGCGGTGTCTTTAGTATAAACACTGGCCGGGCGCGCAGGGCACCGGCGTCTTTAGTATTAACACTGGCCGAGCGCGCAGGGGGCGGGGGCGGCGCGCGGGGGGCTGGGTTGGGGATAAAAAAAAACTTACGTAGGCTGGCATGCAGGGGTGAAGGCAGCCGACGTTGCTGGAGGATCAGAGCTGGAGGGCGTGACAGGGGGTGTGGTCGGGGCGTGACATGGGCGCGGCCGGGGGCGTGGCTTGTCCCGCTTTCACATTTTCAGAAGTTGGGAGGTATGGTCTAAGCCTCTGAGCGCGCTGGCGGCTGCTTCCTCTACCTCCCTCTAATGAGCAAACCCACGCTGGCCATTCACAAATGCCTGGTGCCTGCACGCGCCCTGCTAGAGGGATAGCAAAGATGCGGCTGTTGCCGAGGCTCGCGCGTGCGATGTTGGACCGGCAAACAAGGTCAGTGAGTGGGGCGACCTGGGGGTTTTCACACTGCGGGGCATCCAGATTTTGGGGAGGGAACCGATCGCCGTGGGTTTTAGTTCACTTTAAAGTAGATGGCCAGTCTCCAAAGTGGCCTATCCTTCCCTGGCGCTGAGGCAGGGCGGAGGGGATAAAGAGAAACAACACATGTGATTTTGACTTTTCAGGGTGTTCTTCTAATTCAGGATGCCCCGCTGTGTGTATGCCCCCAGGTCTCTCACCTTCCTGTCGCTCCCACGATGCAGAGTCAGGCGAGAACGAGCGCAGATTGGCTGAGCGAACCCTTCAACTAATCAGCAATCTCGCTTTCACTCGGCTCTGCCCGCCGCATCCCCCGTTCACCTCCTAACAGTCGCGTGTCCATGACCATTTAGAAAGATCAGGTTCGTGCATGGCTAGAGGCAGGCCGGTATGCAGCCCAGGCACAGAAATGCAGCCAGGGCTGCGGGACAAGGTGTACCCCTGTTAAAGGAGCAGTATCGTGAATTTTTCTTGGTGATTTATATTTAAATGGCACTTTGAATGTAGGTAAGTGTTGGAGTAAGAATTACAAATTTAGAAAAAAATGATGTGTGTGTTGAGCAGCTGGAGACTAATAGCTCATGTTTATGTCTTCTGAGTGTCAGGGCCCGACACTCTGGCCTGTTCCATGCTGAGGAGAGGGGGAAACAATGTATCAAAGTATCAGCTGTTCAGTGCTGGCAGCCGTCCAGCATAAGATAACATTGCAACATTGCCTGGCCAGAACTCATATATCTAAAACAGGGAGAAAAGCTCTAGAAGTCATTTAGCTGATTTTGACAGTTTTCCCTTCATGTTGGCTCTGCTGCAGAATCTTTCAGTTTACCATTTTCTCTTTCATATTCTTATTTTTCATTTTTTCCATATGATCTTTCTTTCAGCTTTGTGCGTTTTGAGCAAAGCCCAACCCAGGATTTTCACTATCTGGAGTTTTGTTTTGTGCCCCTAGGGGCATCCTGACTTGGGATGCCCTGATATGTGAAATCCCCATGTTCGTCTGTGTACCTTTCCCTGTCCCACAGCGCATGCGCGGGCTCTCATCCAATCAGCTCTGTTTGCACGCAGATGGGGAGCCTGAGCAGTAACCTTCCTGCCCGCCCGGCCTGTCTAAATGACTATCTGCGTGAGAGCGCCAGAAAAATGGGGGGAACTGTGGTTATCCAGGGGTCGTTTCACACAGTGGGCATCCTGATTTAGAATGCCCAAGGGGGAAGGTCAATGGCCGGGTCTTATAGACTTCAGGGTCGGCCACTCAGTGTTTTGTTCCACTTTAATACCTTTAGATTTTCCTGCACAGTTATTCAAAGAAGAATTTCAGTCGTTTTCAGTCAGTTTAGTTTATTTTTTATAGATTTTACACATTTGAGTCACCTGGTCTCATAACAAAAGCAGCACCTCACACACACACAGCCGTTACCACTGATTACAGTGTCAACCTCTGAGGTAAAGTGTTGCTAGGAGACCAGTGGGCTAAATGAAGCAGCTCACTAAATACAACCCAGCAGATCCCCCTATTCAGCAAATGGACTGAGCCCTTGTCATTATACAATTTAAAAGAAAGGCAGATATTTTTTCTTTTTTCTATCGCCAGATTATTTATACACGTTAGAAGCTATTGTGTGGCTATTTAATTATTTATCTTTTTTAATGCAAATTTCGCGATACTGCTCCTTTAAGTGTGTATTTTCACCCTCACAGCAAACTGACCACTAGAGGGAACACACTCTTCACTAATCTGGAATGATGGATGATGACAAAGTGTGCGACCCATTGGTGTTCAGTGTGTGCGTGCTGGCCACTGAGGGGCGCTGTTATACATAATTAGAAGTTAATGACAACACATTGTTCAGTGAGTGTTTTTACAATCACTGGCAAACTGCACACTGATCACTAGAGAGATGACAGTCTTAAACTGATTGACCACTCAATAAACAAAATAGTACTCACCTTTTTTTTCCCACAGCTGATTGGCCTGAACCCGGCTGACAGCAACTGACCTGATCCCGCGTGTGCCGCAGCAAGCACCATCCCCCTTCTACAGAGGTCCAGAGAGGAGCTTGGAGAGGGGGATGGATGAGTGGAGCTTGGAAAAGGGGTGGATGAGTGAACCTGGGAGAGGGATGGGTTAGTGTAGGGGTAGTGGAGCGGAACTTGGAAAAGGAGGCGGAGAATGATTGGAGATGGGAAAGGGGGTGGGACTTGGAGAGGAGAGTTGATGCGTGGAGCTAGCAGAGGAAATGGATGAGTGGAGCTGGAAGAGGGGGAGGATGAGTGGAGCTGGAGGAGGAGATGGATGAGTGGAGCTGGGAAAGGTAGTGGATGAGTGGAGCTGGAAAAGGGTAATAGATGAGTGGAGCTTGAAGAAGAGGGGTTGGATGAGTGGAGCTTGGAGAGGTATTGGATGAGTGGAGCTTGGAGAGGTATTGGATGAGTGGAGGTTGGAGAGGGGGTAAATAAGTGGAGTTTGGAGAGGTATTGGATGAGTGGAGCTTGGAGAGGTATTGGATGAGTGGAGGTTGGAGAGGTATTGGATGAGTGGAGCTTGGAGAGGGGGTAAATAAGTGGAGCTTGGAGAGGTATTGGATGAGTGGAGGTTGGAGAGGGGTGGATGAGTGGAGCTTGGAGAGGTATTGGATGAGTGGAGTTTGGAGAGGTATTGGATGAGTGGAGCTTGGAGAGGTATTGGATGAGTGGAGTTTGGAGAGGTATTGGATGAGTGGAGCTTGGAGAGGTATTGGATGAGTGGAGGTTGGAGAGGGGGTAAATAAGAGGAGCTTGGAGAGGTATTGGATGAGTGGAGGTTGGAGAGGGGTGGATGAGTGGAGCTTGGAGAGGTATTGGATGAGTGGAGGTTGGAGAGGGGGTAAATAAGTGGAGCTTGGAGAGGTATTGGATGAGTGGAGCTTGGAGAGGTATTGGATGAGTGGAGGTTGGAGAGGGGTGGATGAGTGGAGCTTGGAGAGGTATTGGATGAGTGGAGGTTGGAGAGGTATTGGATGAGTGGAGGTTGGAGAGGTATTGGATGAGTGGAGGTTGGAGAGGGGTGGATGAGTGGAGCTTGGAGAGGTATTGGATGAGTGGAGGTTGGAGAGGGGGTAAATAAGTGGAGCTTGGAGAGGTATTGGATGAGTGGAGCTTGGAGAGGTATTGGATGAGTGGAGCTTGGAGAGGTATTGGATGAGTGGAGGTTGGAGAGGGGGTAAATAAGTGGAGCTTGGAGAGGTATTGGATGAGTGGAGCTTGGAGAGGTATTGGATGAGTGGAGCTTGGAGAGGTATTGGATGAGTGGAGCTTGGAGAGGTATTGGATGAGTGGAGCTTGGAGAGGTATTGGATGAGTGGAGCTTGGAGAGGTATTGGATGAGTGGAGGTTGGAGAGGGGGTAAATAAGTGGAGCTTGGAGAGGTATTGGATGAGTGGAGGTTGGAGAGGGGTGGATGAGTGGAGCTTGGAGAGGTATTGGATGAGTGGAGGTTGGAGAGGTATTGGATGAGTGGAGGTTGGAGAGGGGGTAAATAAGAAGAGCTTGGAGAGGTATTGGATGAGTGGAGCTTGGAGAGGTATTGGATGAGTGGAGGTTGGAGAGGGGGTAAATAAGTGGAGCTTGGAGAGGTATTGGATGAGTGGAGCTTGGAGAGGTATTGGATGAGTGGAGGTTGGAGAGGGGGTAAATAAGAAGAGCTTGGAGAGGTATTGGATGAGTGGAGCTTGGAGAGGTATTGGATGAGTGGAGGTTGGAGAGGGGGTAAATAAGTGGAGCTTGGAGAGGTATTGGATGAGTGGAGCTTGGAGAGGTATTGGATGAGTGGAGCTTGGAGAGGTATTGGATGAGTGGAGCTTGAAGAGGGGGTAAATAATTGGAGCTTGGAGAAGTATTGGATGAGTGGAGGTTGGAGAGGTATTGGATGAGTGGAGCTTGGAGAGGTATTGGATGAGTGGAGGTTGGAGAGGGGGTAAATAAGAAGAGCTTGGAGAGGTATTGGATGAGTGGAGCTTGGAGAGGTATTGGATGAGTGGAGGTTGGAGAGGGGGTAAATAAGTGGAGCTTGGAGAGGTATTGGATGAGTGGAGCTTGGAGAGGTATTGGATGAGTGGAGGTTGGAGAGGGGGTAAATAAGTGGAGCTTGGAGAGGTATTGGATGAGTGGAGCTTGAAGAGGAGGTAAATAATTGGAGCTTGGAGAAGTATTGGATGAGTGGAGGTTGGAGAGGGGGTAAATAAGAGGAGCTTGGAGAGGTATTGGATGAGTGGAGGTTGGAGAGGGGTGGATGAGTGGAGCTTGGAGAGGTATTGGATGAGTGGAGGTTGGAGAGGGGGTAAATAAGAGGAGCTTGGAGAGGTATTGGATGAGTGGAGGTTGGAGAGGGGTGGATGAGTGGAGCTTGGAGAGGTATTGGATGAGTGGAGGTTGGAGAGGGGGTAAATAAGTGGAGCTTGGAGAGGGGGTAAATAAGTGGAGCTTGGAGAGGTATTGGATGAGTGGAGCTTGGAGAGGTATTGGATGAGTGAAGGTTGGAGAGGGGGTGGATGAGTGGAGCTTGGAGAGGTATTGGATGAGTGGAGCTTGGAGAGGGGGTAAATAAGAGGAGCTTGGAGAGGTATTGGATGAGTGGAGCTTGGAGAGGGAATAAATAAGTGGAGCTTGGAGAGCGGTGGATGAATGGAGCTGGGAGAGGGGTGGGTTAGTGATGGAAGATGGCTGCCTAATTAATCTGATGGTCTGGGGGTGCCAGGTACAGGTCAGATGGAAGCTGTTGTAGCATTGCTATCAGGACCCCTTTAGTCCTGCCTGGGCTGCCCTCAAGCCGGCCCTGTGAGTAGGGAAGCTACATTATTAACAGGGTCTCTCAGTGACTTTAGGTCTGCTTTAACGAGAAGCTTCCACATGGAGGGAGCACATTTTGCTCTGGGGTCCTGAGCCTTGCTAATACGCCCCTGGATCGCCCCGAAGCTCACAGTCAGACATGACATAACAATGACTGCTGAGTGTTTATACTTCATGCTGACTTTAATGTCTTTGTGTTTGGTGCAGCTTGTTTACTCTCCATTGCAGACGCTGGCGGTGTCAGCCGGTGATGTGATCCTCTATAAATACACCTCGGTGCCGCCGTGTTAGACTTTGCATCACAGCTTTACAGTAACAGGGCGGAGAGGCCATGAGCCGCGGCGGGAGCGTGGGCAGGCCGGGCTGCAGGGTGCTGGTGAGTGCAGCATGACTCCCATGGGACTGGAGGAGATAAACACACAGGTGAAATGAACAAGAGCGCTGTCATCATCTGATAGCCTGGAGATAAGACAAGGAAAACACACAATACAGATAACAAGAGGCAACAACATGAAAAAAAACTAATCACACAATAATACAATGTAAAGCCCCTCAGCTCAGGCATCACTTCCACTGGAATCTCTTACACATGGGGTGGGGGATCTTCAGCTGAATGGAGGAGGCTTTCGAGAACCGCCCCCCCCCCCCCCCCCATGTAGTGCACACGAGATTATAGGGCAACCTCAGGTAACCATACCTCCCAAGTGTCCCTGATTTGAAGGGACTGTCCATCTTTTGTGTCCATGTCCCTCGTTGCTCTTCTCTGTCCTTCTTTAAACCAGACACTCACCCTGAATAAGAGTCTATCTTATATGTTTCCCACACCCTGTAAATACAGATTGCTCACATTAATCTGGACCCTTACCCTGAACAAGAGCCTATCTTATATGTTTCCCCCCTGTACATACAGATTGCCCACATTAATCTGGACCCTTACCCTGAACAAGAGCCTATCTTATATGTTTCCCCCCTGTACATACAGATTGCCCACATTAATCTGGACCCTTACCCTGAACAAGAGCCTATCTTATATGTTTCCCCCCTGTACATACAGATTGCCCACATTAATCCGGACCTTCACTCTGAATAAGAGTCTATCTTATATGTTTCCTCCGCCTTGTACATACAGATTGCCCACATTAATCCGGACCCTCACCCTGAATAAGAGCCTATCTTATATGTTTCCCACACCCTGTACATACAGATTGCTCACATTAAACATCATCCTACCTGCATCTACTGCATTTTCTGGGCCTTTAAACATCCAAGATGGTCGCTCATGGAGCATCAGGCAGCCTGCAAAGAGGAAGTGTCTTCTGACTGTGCCGCTCTGCATTCTGGGATTGCTGACCTTTTCCTGACCCCAGCTCTGCTCCGTCAAAGCTCAGCTATAACCCCACCCCCTGCACTTTACCCTGCTCTCCTCTCCCCAGTATGTGATGCTTCTGAGGCAAGATGGCAGCACCCGTATCCTAGAGTCCTGAACAGAGTTGCAGCCTGGTGGGGGAAAGAATAATAAGTGACTAAAAACTTAAAATATAGGAGTGCGCATGCGCGCGGAAAAGCTGATGGCGGTGCTGTAGCTTCCTCCGTGCCCACCGGCATCACAGCGGGCTTTTTAGCGGCGGCCGACGCAAGTTATACTAACTGGGAGGTGTAGGACGGAAGCGGAGTCTCTGTAGCGAGTGGCAGCAGGAGAAAGCGGGGCCGGCGGCTGTCCTCGGAACGGTGACACAGATCCGGGTTCCCTGACTGTAGGCAAGATGGCGGACGGCCTCTCAGCAGCGGAGCGTCAGGAAGTGAAGAGCAGTGAGGTCTCCTTCCTCGCCAGCGAGCAGGACGATGTTGTGCTGGAGGAGATGCGGTCGCAGGAGGAGGTAGGTGCTGGCTTGCTGCCAAAAATAGACTCTCTGCTTCAAACTGCCTTATCCTCTAATACAAGGCTCATTATGGAGCACCTTACCAAAGAACTTGAAAAAGTGACTTGTAATATGATCAATATGGATAAGAAGATGGGGGAAATAATTTCTACACAAGAAACGCAAGATTCTGAGATTTTGATGTTGAAAAGAGATAATCCTATTTTGAACACCAGACTTGAGGACTTTGAGAATAGGGATAGGCGCTCAAACCTGCGTTTTAGAGGTCTCCCGGAAAGTATGGAAGATGCCAAAGCAGTAATAATAGCGTTATGTCAGGAGCTGCTACCGGAGTTGTCAGTGGAGCGACTCGAGTTAGACCGAGCTCATAGGGCCCTGGGCCCGAGACGCGCACCTGAAGACATGCCTCGGGACATAATTGTTAGGTTCCATTACTTCACCAGTAAAGAGCTAATACAGAAGGCAGCTCGGGAGGCAACAAATCTTCAGTTCCAGGGCTTTAAATATCAGGTTTACTCTGACCTCTCAGCAGCTACTATGGCAAGGAGGAGGGAGCTGAGGCCACTTTTGATTATCTTAAGGGATCACAACATCAAATATAGATGGGGTTTCCCTTTTCGTGTCTCTTTTGATTATAAAAATAACAATTACTCTGCAACATCTTTAGAGGAACTTCAACAACATGTGGCGGCTCTGCACTTGTCTAAAACAACAGGCTTCAAGTCCTCCAGAAGTGTGGAAGAATCGCCCAAACATCAACGTGCTGGAAAGAGACAGAAACGGGGGACACTGACAAGCGCCCTAGGATCTCATCTAGATTTTGAGGCTACTTGAAGAGGCCTTGAGAATTCCCGCCGGATGAGGTGGTGCGCCTTGGTGTATTAGTATTCTGATTTAATACTGAGTTATGATGTTGATATTACCAATCCCTCAGTAGTTTCCCTTCTGATTAGTGAAGTTTCACTTTATTTTCATTACAAGGGGCTTTGTTTCCAAGTTTCATTATGGTTGCATTTTATAGGAATGTAAAATACTGTGCCTTTAGTATACCGTTCTCCTGTATTAAATCTCCTATTTAGTGATATAAGATTTTTAACTATGGCCTCTGCTGCGCCTAGTAATACTATCTCGTATAACCCCGCTGGTCCGGTGGCATGTACATGTCGCTCTCCTAATAGACCAGAGGAGTTAGACCCTTTGGTCTACTCTTATATTTGTTCTCTTGCTCTTAAGAGCATTCCGCATTTGGTTGATTTGTGTTGCCCCTAAAGAGTTGATTGCGGTGTGATCTCACTCCTGAGAGTTTATCAGGATCGAGACCACATTGTTGAAGTTTGAAGTATAGTCTATAGGGAGACGGTATTCTACCATATTTGGTGGAACTGTCTAACTTATAGAGGGGCTGCCTAACAGTCTACCACTATAGTCGGGAGTTTATTCAAACTTCCATAGTCCTGTATTTTAGACTTAATTAGGTGCATTTAGTACTGTTTCATTCTACCACTCTCCCCCATATTTTTTTTTTTTTTCTTTTTCTTTCTCTTTTCTCTTACCGTCTGACTCCATACAATACCTTTAAATATTGAAACAAACTTGCTACAGAATGACAACAATATTCTCCTTAAACGTTCAAGGCTTTAATTCACCTAACAAAAGGAGCATGGCATTTCGTAAGATTAATGCTTTACATCCAGATATTGTATGCCTTCAGGAAACACACTTCTCGGGCTCCTCCAAACCTAAATTTTTTGATGCTAAGTATCCCCAAATTTATATGTCTTGTGCAGATACCAAACAGAAAGGGGTCCTGGTGGGCTTTCGACGGGGTTCCCAATTTACGTGTAAAAAAGAGATTAATGACCCAGAAGGACGGTATTTAATTCTGGTGGGTGAGCTACAAGATCTAGAGGTTACAATAGCTACTTATTATGCCCCTAATACGAACCAGCTTAGTTTCTTGACAGACTTTCTGAAAGAAGTGATGGCCGAAGCTAGAGGGACTACTATTTTATGTGGAGATTCTAATTTAGTTTTAAATCCTCTTCTCGACAGGCTATCAACTACCAAAACTATGGCTAACGCGCATATGATGGCTACCTCTAAAGCTTTTAGGAAACTGTTGGATTCATATGGGTTATCTGACGGCTGGAGGGAGGCGCACCCGGGTACCCAAAATTTTACACACTTTTCCCACCCACATGGTGTACATACTAGGATAGACCATGTTTTTTTCCCGTTAGGCACCTTGATGCAGGTGAAGGGAGTTGATATTGTACCAATATCCTGGTCTGACCATGACGCTCTGTTTATTACGTTGACCTCTTTTCTTAGTAGACCATTGAGTTCATTGTGGTCGCTTAACGTATCCCTATTATCAGATCCGGGAATACCCTGTTTCCCCGAAAATAAGACACTGTCTTAGATGAATTTTTCCCCAGAAATATGGCACAGCGTGAGTCTCCTCCACCTCCCTGGAGCTCCCCCCTTACGTGCCCCGTCATTACGCCCCCTAGTGGTTACAATACAATTTTTGGGGGATGACTTATATAACGATATCCTCCGAAAGCAGGCACTAGGCCTTATTTTCGGAGGATGTCTTATTTTCGGGGAAACAGGGTAGTTCAATCTCTCACGGAAGCCTTAAACGAGTTCTTTGAGATTAATGCTACACCTGAGGTTTCTAATACGATCTGTTGGGAGGCCCATAAGCCTACTATTAGGGGTAAAATAATACAATTGGCCTAAAAAAAAAAGAAAGAGAGGAACTCTTATATTGACAGACTGGAGAAGGAAGACTTAGTAATAGCTGAGAAAGCAAAAAAGTATATGTCCCCAAAGATACGTTCTGAACTTAATAGAGTGTCGCATGAACTTAATCTAGCCTTAGCAGGAAAAGCCGAAAATTCTATGAGGTGGCTCAAGCATAGATTTTATTGCAAGGCTAATAAGCCGGACTCCTTATTAGCAAAACGATTAAAAACACCTGACCATAGTTTTCGCCCAATTAGATTGAAATGTGATAGGGGTAAGGTTTCTAGTAACCCTAACAAGATAGTTGAACTTTTTGGCTCACAGCTTGCAAAATTATACTCTAATCCTAATCCTTCTGCGTTGGAGAAGATTGGGGCCTATCTGGATGAGCTTTCCCTACCAGTTTTTCCGGAGCAGCTGCGAGAGATTTTAGAGAAGGATTTTGATTTGACTGAGGTTCAGAGGGTCATAGCGGGCTTAAAATCTAATAAGAGGCCAGGACCGGATGGTTTTCCATCCGCTTATTATAAAACGTTCAGTTCTATCTTAGCTCCATGGCTGACCGCTGCTTTTAATGCTGTTAGAAACGGTGACTCTTTTTCTCATGAGTCGCTGATGGCATCTATTTGTATGATCCCTAAACCGGATACGGATCACTCTGTCTGGTCAAATTTTAGACCGATTTCACTCATCAATTTGGATATCAAAATTATGACTAAAGTGTTAGCAGATAGGTTATCAACATATTTACCTCATTTGGTTCATAAAGACCAGACGGGCTTCATCCCAGGGCGACAGGCGGGAGACAATATAAGAAGGGTGCTTCAGGTCTCGCATGTAGCCAGGGAAAGAAAAATACCCATGATGTTATTATCCCTCGATATACGGAAAGCATTTGACTCTGTCTCTTGGGAATTCCTTTTCTGTTTATTGGAAAAATGGGGCTTTGGTCCACAATTTCTAGGGATGCTTAGAGCAATATATAAGGCCCCTGTGGCTTTTGTCAAATATAGTGGCTACAAGTCGGAAAATTTTCCCCTGGCTAGAGGCACGAGACAAGGATGTCCCTTGTCTCCGCTCCTGTTCGCCCTGGTTATGGAGCCGCTGGCACAGAAAATTAGGGAGGCTCCAGATGTATCAGGAATTGAAGTGGGAGATAGACAGCATAAGATCGGGCTGTTTGCAGATGATGTTTTACTGACTATTTCAAACCCCATTATCTCGTTACCTAATTTGTTGCAAATATTGAAGCAATTTGCTGAGATTTCGGGCCTTCATGTCAACACGGCTAAATCAAAAGCATTGAACATTAATGTCCCGGTAGATATTTGGACTCAATTGCGGTCCTCTTTTGATTTTAGCTGGGAGGAGAAGACTATTAGATACTTAGGAGTTACTTTGACCAGCAGTTATGAAACATTATTTGCGGCTAATTATCTACCTCTCCGCAAGAAATGTAACTCGCTATTGGCACAGTGGAAAACATACAAATTGTCATGGTTGGGGAGGATGTCGGCGATTAAGATGACCCTATTACCTAAATTTCTCTATTTAATGAGGACATTGCCAGTGCAGATCCCGGTACGCTTCCTGAGGGAATTACAGGGGCAGGTCCTTGCGTTTATTTGGGACGATAAAAGACACAGGATAGCAAAAAAGGTTATGTATCGATCTAAATTGGCTGGAGGGTTGGGAGTCCCAAATTTCCAGAAATATTATTATGCGGCTCAAATTGCCCAACTCCTCTCATACCATGCGGAGGTTGATACTCCTAATTGGGTGCAGATTGAGGCGAGTTTGGCATTCCCATTGAAAGTAGAAAACCTTCTGTGGCTTACTCCAGGCTCCAGGAAACAGATTTGTAATCCCATAATGATGCATTCTTTGAAAGTATGGGACAGTGTTAAATTTTCAGGTGGACTTGCCTCTCCCCACCTGCCCTTGATGCCTCTTTGGGGGAACTCTTTGTTTACCCCGGGGGTTTTTGATTCGCACAGGTTTGTTAGATGGAGAGAGGCAGGGATCTTTCGTCTGAGAGATTGTTTCCTGGAAACCGGGGTCACCTCCTTCCAGCAGCTCTGTGATAGATACAACCTTCAGTCGCAGGACTTTTTTGGCTTCTTACAGGTTAACCATTTTATAAAATCAGTGGTCAGGGGTCACCAGAAACTGGACGATCTTTCTCCTTTTGAATCACGTTGTCTTCAGGATCCTAGGGGCAGAGGTGCGATATCCATCATCTATCAATCACTCTGTCTAAACATAGATCAGGGTCCCCTCTTGTATAGGAAAAAATGGGAAATGGATTTGGGGATGATGAAAAAACAGGACGAGTGGCAGAGAATGTGGCGAGCTTCCTTTGGGAAGGCGGCATCGGCTCAAGCTATAGAGGCGAATCTGAAAGTCATGCTGCGATGGTATACGGTTCCTGAACAGGATATTTATATGACAAAAGGATCGTTGGGGTACTGCTTTAGAGGATGTGATGAAGTTGGCTCATATTGCCATATCTGGTGGTCTTGTGATATAGCAAAGAATTTTTGGACAAGGGTCTTTGAGCTTCTTAGTAGGATTTTAGGGATAGCTTTAGATTTAAACCCATGGGTTGCACTTTTAAATGACTTACCTGTAGGTTGTTCAGCCGTACAAAGACAACTTGTTTATCATCTCTGCACGAGCGCCAAAATAGTTATCGCAAAAGCATGGAAGACGGCAAATTTAAACTTTCAGGAGTTCACAAATAGAGTGAATTCTACCATGACAATGGAAAAACTCTCAGCCATTCATTCAGATAATATGGAGGAGTTTCAAGAGGTGTGGATGCCCTGGATTAAAGAGGTATTACCTGCCACCTTTGATACTGTGTTGCTCAGTGTTTGAGGATGTAATGTTTGGAGTCTCTGAGGCATCTCTCCCTTTTTTTTCCCTTATATATTTTTTTTTTTTTTGGTCTTGCGTTCAGTTTTGGTTTCATTTGTTTCTCCCCATCCTACTTATGTGTTATTTTCTTCTTGGTCCAGCAGCCTGGATATAGGTTAACGCTCTATTTTTCACCCGGAGGTACTGGACTTCATGCAGACCTTGTATCTATGATAGTATGTTACTGTATATGCCTATCTTTAAGTCTACTACTATACTTTATTTTATTGTGACGATGAGATATTTTCATGTAATATTACCGGTGGCCCGGTAATGTTTCTGTTATTTATCCACAGTCTGATGTAAGAATGTGAATACAGTTTTATTTATATATACTTTTATTGCAAAATAAATAAATGAAAGTGAAAAAAAAAAAACTTAAAATATATTAATTTTAGATGCTGGAGAATCGTTTTTTAAGGGTTTGGGCTTTTCAATAAATCACGCTGAATCACGGTTTAAGTCCTGGAAGACAACAGTATGCCAGGATGATTCAGCTAGCCTCCCTAATGGGGGATTCGTTGAAGCACAAAAATACAGGATTCCACTACCCTCATTGATTATACTCGTGGGTTTTCTTTATATTATTTAGCCATTTGTCTTGACTAATCGTCTCATTCATCACTGACATACCGGTATTTTTCTCCTCCCATTAATCGTGACTTGTTGTTGGCAGCCGCAGGCGTTGCTCGTCCTCTAGGAAAGTCGTATCATCTGTAGCTAGACATTGCAGGATCATGTCAGAATTGTATTATTAATGCTGTTATTGCTTAATATGAACCGACCTCAGGGCTATATTAACCAAGAAGCCATCAAAATAAAATTCCAACCTGTTATAACATCGAGCTGCTTTACACCCAGAAGGACACCTGCTCGCACACTCAGCGCGGAGGAACGTCCTTCCCTATGGCAGAAAAGACTAAGGAAATGGCTGACACATTTCGCATCATAAAACCATCCAACTTCCCTTTAATTATTTATCTGCATATTAGCCTTGATTCAGAGAGACACAAAAAAACTTCCGTTTTCGTGCCGATCTGTTTTTTTTGTGAAATGTTTCCGTTCTCATATGAGTGTATGAGCGATTCTATGCATGCATTGAAAACCTTCTGTAAAGTTTCCGTCCGATCGTACGGCAGATTACGAATACGAGGATGTCATTTTCCATCCAGACTTTTCCGTTTCATTTTCACATGTTACAACGTAGGCTTTCGTTTTTACCCTTTTCCCATCGTATCCTCCAAGGAATCCTTTACGTTTCCCGATAGATTCTGTTTCCATTTTACAAAAAATAATCGTCCAGATGGAATTCTCACGATCTTGCTCCTGCGCGCTACAAACTTAACTCATTAAAGTGCTCGCCTACATATTTGCCACCCTCACTTCTACTACAATGTTTAGCTAAATCACTTAGCACTATCCTCCATCTTCCCTTTTGGCCCCTTAAAGCTCACCCAAACCACTTCTCGGTTAGGTTCTACTTCCATTTTAGCCCCCTAAAACTTACCCAAACCACTTCTCGGTCATGTGAATATTCATCTTTAAATATTTCTGGGCCCATTAGTTTTGTGTTAATGTATTTTGTAAATGAAATGACACTGTAACATTTTTTTTGGGATGCCATCATAAAATATAAAATGTATCAAAATGTTGAAAATTTTACATTTTTACAACTATAAAAAACAAAATACATAGCAATGGCAGGCCACAGAACATTATTCTTCATCTGTGGTCCCCAACGAGTTGCGCAGCTCCTGCATCTCGCCCACCAACTGAAGGACCCTGACACTCAGTTGTGCCACTCTGGCACGTGTGGTCCCTGTTAAAAAACGTAAATTAAAACCCCCTTGTTGGGGGTCATACTGAAGTGCCCCCCCCCCCCCCCCGTATGGTCCAAACACCTAAATCTGGACTTCTAAAGCCAGAGGGCCCTCGCCACCACGGCCCGGGTTTTGCATAGTGCCCGATTAGAGAACCCCTGGTCCGCATTCTGCAGGCAAAGAACGGGCATCAGGAGCAAGGGCGAGTGGCACATCTTGCTGTTCCTGCAACCAAATATAAAATAATTACACAAAGCAAAGGTAACCAACTAAAACAAGAACTCCTACAACAAATTAAGATTCAAGTTCAACAATCCAAATATAATTCACAAAGGACATAAGTCTAAAAAAATATAGCAATTATATGGATGTGTGGAAAAATAAATGTTTACATGCTAAGGACTAATTAAGGTCAGCATTAAAATGCATCTATAAGGCATACATGAAATGTATTGATTCAGGTATGCATTGCTAGACAATTTATGGCCTCGGCCATGCTGATACATGCAATGCCTTGGTGCTAAAGGCGCGCAGACTCCTCCACATAGCCGCAAAACATGTTCAACAATAGCAATCCGAGCCCTCAAAGGTCTCGTAAGTGGATCGGAAATGAAACGGATTTATAGGGTGGTGATCCGTCGGAAATCAGCTCCCTGAATCAGACAGAAACCCATCCCAACAACGGAAGTTATCTGAACGAACGGAAAATTTCCGATTTTGTTTGGAAATGTTCTGATTTGCTTCCGTTCATCGAAAGAGCATATAAAATGGACGAAAAAAAGCAAAAAAATGACAAACACCCACCAAAACTTTCACAGACTGCTACGGAAGTCCAGACGAATGTGTCTCTGAATCGAGCCTATTGTTAACGATGATCCGTGATAGGAGAAGCATTGTAAGTGCCAAGTCTTCTGCTCCTCAGCTACTCGCCCTAAGCATTTACTTAAGTCTTAAAGGAGCCACAGCACTCAACCCTGTTAGCTTGCAGACCAACCTTAAAGTAGACCAACACCCTCCCATGATCGGCCCGGGAATCTATAAGATTCCCGGACCGTTCAGACCCCTGACTGCGGGGCACCCCGATCGGTGTGTGAAACCCCCCCAGAAACCCCTACCTTACCCACGATCCAGCGGCGCCCGCCGCCGCCTCCCGCGCGTCCCTCTAGCAGGACACGCACCCGCTCCGGCCGTTTGTGAATGGCCGGCGCAGGCGCACGCCCTGTAAGAGTGACGCGCGGGAGGCGGCGGCGGGCGCGCTCCCTTGTCCGTCGCTGCCTCCTGCTTGTCCGTCGGCGGGGATTGGCAGCGGCGGACACGTGGGAGCGAGGAGAGGTGAGTTTTTCGGGGTTTCTGGGGGGTTTCACACAGCGGGGCACCCCCGATCGGGATGCCCCTCCGAAGTGGACCAAAACCCAGGATAGTCAAAATCCTGGGTGTTGGTCCACTTTAAATCTCTCTAAATCTCTCTAAAGTCTCTAAATCTGGTTAAAAACAGAGGACTCGGTCCACACACATCTGCAGAAGTAGCTTCAACTGCACCACCAGCGCCAAGGTGCCCCTGTGAGGTGCAGTCCTAACTCTAATCTCTGAGAGCCCCATTTGGGACATACAATGCAATAGATAAATTGGGAGCAGGCTTACCTGATTATAACAGGAGGACAAGCCGGAGAAAACCAAAAAATAACCACCCACATCTAACAGAAAATGTGACTTACAATCAATACGACCGCCAGACCGCTGCCCCTGCGTCTACGCGTTGCGTGACGTCACAGGCGTCACTTCCTCAGGACATACAGGGTATGGGGCAGGGGCAGCGGGGGCAGCGGGCTGGCGGTCGTATTGATTGTAAGTCACATTTTCTGTTAGATGTGGGTGGTTATTTTTTGGTTTTCTCCGGCTTGTCCTCCTGTTATAATAGAATGTAGGTGTATAGGTATAGGTTTATGGAATGCTTGGGTTAAGTCCTAAGGCTTAGTGGTATTTGTAATATAGATTTAATGTATATATTTTTGAATTAAATTTGCACTGTAGCACTTTACTATGTAGGAGCCGGTTTGCACAACAAAGTTTTATAAAATCTAATGTAATTTTTGCTATCTAACCCCCAGCCCTCTGCCCCCCATTTTATATAAGATTCTGCCCTTCCCTTGTACTTTTGTCTTTGTCAGTGTGTTTTTTAATGAGTCCTTAGTGTATATAATTTTGTTTACATTGTGATTAATAAACTAATATTTTACTATATTGTCGCAGTGGTGCCATATTCTGTAGTGGGGTGTTGGAAGGTGTGGGACCTTCAGTTTAACCAGGTTTAGAGACAGATTTAAAGTTGGTCTGCAAGCTAACAGGGTTGAGTGCTGTGGCTCCTTTAAGACTTAAGTAAATGCTTAGGGCTAGTAGCTGAGGAGCAGAAGACTTGGCACTAACAATGCTTCTCCTATCACGGATCATCGTTAACAATATACAGATAAATAACTAAAGCGACGTTGGATGGTTTTATGATGCGAAATGTGTCAGCCGTTTCCTTATGCCCTTATTCATCAAGCGATAGCGCCAGGTAGTGTCTGACGAGCGCCAGGTAGCGGCAGCTAACGGCGACTACCGACTCAAGTACGCCCGCGGCGGTCACAATGACGCATTTATCAAGCAAAATGAGGCTAGCGCCGGCGAGAGCGACGGCTAGCGCGGCATTCATCATGAAGCCGCCTGGACCGAACAGCGCCGCTGCAAATTCCCTCACAGCGCCAGGTATGAGCTGTCGCTCCCTGGCGATGTCCAATGCATTTCAATGGAGCAAGCTATAATTAATCATAATTAATTGGTATTATTTTTTTAAATTTTTTTTTTTAATGTCAAAAAATCGGAGAACACTTCTGCAATGTTAGGAATTATTTTTAAGTCAAAAAAAAAAAAAAAAAAAAAAAATTGCAGAATTGATCTAACAGGTCTGAGATTAATGTATTCATATAACAAAATGATTCTAAAAACATGTATAATGTTACATTAAAAAAATATGCTTGTTTAGGGGTTAAAAACTAGTTAATACACATCGCCGCAAGCGCTCTGGGGTTTAAACAAGGAATGGACAGCGACAGCACATTCGGAGCGTGATTTTTTGATGAATATGAAGCTAGCCGTTCGCTCTGGCCATTCGTTGTCAGGCGCTCACATACAACGCTGGACCTGTGAAACAGCGACCCCCCAGCCCGTATTCAACATTACCGCACACCGACTGAGTCGCTGTCATCAAGCTAACGCCGGCCAAGCACAGCGAATACTGGCTGGCGCTGAAAAAATCACGCTACAGTCGCTCATCTGTCGCTACCTGGCGCTATTGATGAATCGGCCTCTAAGTCTTTTCTGCCATAGGGAAGGACGTTCCTCCGCGCTGAATGTGCCAGCAGGTGTCCTTCAGGTTGGTCTGCAAGCTGACAGGGTTGAGTGCTGTGGCTCCTTTAAGACTTGTGTGTACTAATTGCCCTGCTAACGTGCACCTCCCAGGTTAGTTATAAAATGGTCTGAGCGGCTGCCACCCCTCCTTTGTTTCTTAAGCATTTACTTATTTACCCCTATAAGGTGTGTTCAGATGGCAGTGGAGTTAAGATGAAGGGGCAATCATGGCCTAGAGGTAAGGAAGGATTTTCTGGAGAGGACATGATTGAAGTACTCTGGAGCAAGACACCTAATCCCCCAACTGCTCCCTGTGCATCATGATTAGGGCAGGACACTGCTCCAGGCATGTGCACACTCACTGCTTGTCTTGTCTCACTACAGGGATGAGGCCAAAACAGAGTTGCAAGTCACCATTTGGAGAGACCCAGGATGCCCTGCTTTGTGAATCTCCCCAGACCACCCAAGCAGCAAACTCAACTTTGGATGTAGCACGTCACTTTTGGCTATGATGTCCCTGCTGATATGATTTTAGTTATATGTTGTGAGTCGTTTTTAATTGAATACATTCATGATTATCATGTGATCAGTCAGTTTGTAATTTATTAGGTTGGTGGTGCCGATTTGGTTATCCTTTGTGGTTGCTGGGGCCACATCTTTAGGTTGCTCAAATTATTTATTTGTTTAAGAAATTCCTTATGGGCACACCGTTTCTATTTTGTCATTTCTATTGGGGTGGTGCAGGGGTTTCTTTCTTGTATATAGCAAGATCAGCTTCCCCTGGTCATGTGGTGCTCTAGTACAATCAGAGCCATTTGCCATGCATATGTCATGATTGGCTCTTTTTACATGCAGAGCTTTGGGAGCACGAACAGCCGCATTACGAACAGCGCGCAAGCTCCCATCCCCAGCCTATCTGAATGGCTGGGGGCAGGAGCACAATCACAGCCCAAAGATGCGAGGAACAGCCCAAATATGCGAGGAACAGCCCAAAGATGCGAGGAACAGCCCAAAGATGCGAGGAGCAGCCCAAAGATGAGAGGAACAGCCTAAAGATGCGAGGAACAGCCCAAAGATGAGAGGAACAGCCTAAAGATTCGAGGAACAGCCCAAAGATGAGAGGAACAGCCTAAAGATGCGAGGAACAGCCCAAAGATGAGAGGAACAGCCTAAAGATTCGAGGAACAGCCCAAAGATGAGAGGAACAGCCTAAAGATGCGAGGAACAGCCCAAATATACGAGGAACAGCCCAAAGATGCGAGGAACAGGCCAAAGATGCGGGGATGAGGCCACCAGATGTTGACATGATGAGGGTGCCAAGTAGCAGGTGAGTTTTGAATAGGGGGTGTGCAGTGTATTGGTTGGATTGTACACAAAGTTAAGTTTCACTAGACACACTGCCCTCATCGTGGATCCAATGAACCGGCCTACCTCTAGCAAACTATACCCAAGATACTGACTGCACCTACCTTGGCTCTAGGAGGCTAAATCACAATATGGGACCCTTATTTAGGCACACAGAGGATTAAGGCACACTAGGAGCCACACAAACCTACATTAAAGAGGAACAATACAGGTCATGAGGAGTTAGTAAAAACTCCCCACACCTATCTTGCCTGGCCCCCTGCCCCTCCAGTTTAGCAAATTGCTTGTTTAAACTTACCTCTCTAGTCGCATCACACTCGGCATCGCTTCTGCTCCACTGTCGTCCTCCGTAGGGCAGCACCATCTTGGCAGCACCATATGCTGCGCCGCGCCTTAGATCTCACGCAGGTGCAATGTCATTCCATGGGCTGCAATGACACTCAACGCAGAAGCGCGCAAGGTTTGAGGAGCGGCACGCATGTTTTGAAGAGCGGACTGCTAGAGGTAAGTACTGCTAAGCCAATCAGTCAGCGATGGATAAAAGAGGGGGCAGATGAATTGCAGCATGTTGGCGTTTTAAATAACGGCAACATCCAAAAGAAATTGTGTGGGGGGGGGGGGGGTCTCATAGGAACAACAGAACAGGTTTGTTGTTCCTCTTTAAGACTACTTACTTGCTTGGAAAATCTCCTGAAGAATCCCAGTAATTTATAGGTGAAATGCATACAGATTTTCTGTTTTTGCCTAAAAACAATCTTCTGTCATTGGGCAGCAACTGGGAAAAGCATAATGTGACCCCCCAATTAATTGTTTATGTGTACCCTTTGTTTTAAATACTATGCAAATTGCTGTCTATATAAACTAGTTGATTATTTTATTTATATGCCATAGTGCAAAAGCAGCAGCAATTGCACAAGCATGTGGGGCAGATTGCGCAATTAGCATCCACAGGCACAATTTGTCAGCAGACTGGCAATGGGGCCGATTCACATAATCTGGGTCCTTAATAAGGAAGCTTCTAGTGTCAGTGTGGCACAAGGAGATTCCTATGCCGTTCTTTAGTACCGCTCTATGCTCCAGTGACTGAAAACTTTGTATCCTCTGTGTATGACCCTCGGCTTCCAATTTGGACTTTGCTTCTGGGATTACCCTTTGCTGGAATTGTTAACCTGTGCATGACCCCTTGGTTACCCTTGGACTTTGCTTCTCGGATAACCCCTTGCTGAACTTTGCTTACCAATGTATGACCTTGTCTAACCCCTTTCAAGTCCGTACCTATGCCAGCTTCAGTCTCCTTGTCTACAACTTCTACCTTCAACCATTTCTGTTAACTCTGGCCCATGACTCAACCTGAGGCTTTCCACACAGTGCTGAGAAGACCGAGATTGCCCTTAGGCTCCGGGCCTAGGGTCAAGGATTGGGTGCTGAGCACTAGTCTCTGTTGTCCACCCTCCAACAGTGGAATCTATGGTCTCTCCACCGTGAGTGCTCACCATCAGCTCAGTTACACCAGGGTCATTTTAGCAGGAAAAAAATTGGATTAACTGATTGGTAGGCTGGAAAGGTGGCATCCTATAACTGGTCAGGTCATTGATCTCAACTTTAGTAGGAGCCAAAATATCTTAAACAAGTCTAAATATATATGTGCTTAATTTTTTTATATAAAAAGTTCCTTAACAAATCCTTTAGAATGGGTGTGTAAGATATGGGGTTCTGTTGGGCTGAAAAGTTCCAAAAGTAGGTTCCAGTCTGCAAATAAAAGGGGCGTGTATAAATTAATTATAGAAATTAAGAGATAATTAACATGGAAAAACTCTTTCTCCAAATTGTGAAAGCACAGGACAAGCAGGAATTACTTCACACTTGACTCTGGCTGTCAACACTGAAGAGCAGGAGAGATAGTGTAAAGTGGAAATGAGGCAGAGCCTGATAAGAGTGTGGAGGAGACGGCAGCCTGCGTATGGTGCTAATGGGGGGGGGGGGGGGAGGCACAATGAAGAGTATGTAACATATTGGCAAATTATGGACATTTCTGAAAATAGAATGTCTGGAAACTGGCAACAGCTAGACTGACTCAGGAGGAAAAGGGGATCACAGATTAAGCAAGGGGGAGGTTAGGTCAGAGATAAGGGAAGGAATTGTCTAATAATAATAAGAAGGCTACTATATGCAATATCCTGCGCACATGATGGAACCATAGAGAGGGATTTCTTTCTTTTTTTTCAGGCCACGTATGATATTATTAAGGGTCTCAGGACTATCAGGCATGGTGTCCGTTGATCTTATTTTTAAATAGAGACTGATTTCAGGCCTATCCTATGGCCCAACAGGAGGCCTATATACATTCGGGGTATCCACTTGGTTAAGAGGGTCTCTTATTGATAAAGGAAGTACATACAGTATTTGGCTTGGATGTTTCTAGGTTGAGTGAGGTGGACAACTAAGTATAGGATCTCTTATGAACTGAGGGGGTATTTTTTAGAATTTGGGGTCTCTTATTGATCATCTAGATCAGGGGTATTCAACCACTTCTTGTAAATGTCCATTTAAAAGGTATCTGGTGAAAGGCGAAGGTTTGGGCGGAGGGCTGTCACGGGGGGGGGGGGGGGTGGATGAAACTAAAAAAAAGGATGCTTGTACCTTGCAATGCCACTTCCTGTCCGTGCAGTACTTCCTATTGACACTGGCAGGGAGACTAAGCACTACGTCACCAATCAAGGGGGCAGTTCTGAGCATGACAACACAGAAGCAACTGAGTGCAGGGCTTTCTGGGCAGGGGTCCGGAAATCTGGCGCTGAGGTCTGCATTCGGACCCTGGTCCACCAGTTGAGTATCATTGATCTAGATAGTTTTGTATTTGGCTGAGATTTTAGTTTTATTGAGGAGCTAATCGTTTGGCTTATTTGGCTAAGCAATATTTTTGGGATCGAGAGGGAAGTTATTTGATCGAGAGATCTCTTATGGATTGAGGATGTATTTATTTGCCTGAAAGTTATATTTATTAATTAAGGGGGTATTAATCTAGCTATGTCTTCTCTTATAGATTGAGAGAGTGTATCTATTTGACTGACAGGTTTCTTATGTATTAGTGGGGGTATTATTTAGGTTCAGGGATCTCTTATGGATCGAGGGACATTTGTTTGGTTGACAGGTTTCTTCTGAACGAATATTATTTAGGTTAAGTGATGGATGAATAGGGCTTTAATTTGGCTGGGGGGTCTCTAATACTATACATTGAGGCAGAATTTATTTGGCTGCGATGTGGACTAATGTGGTATTACTTCAATAGATTTTAATTGAAAAAATCATTTCAAAATTACAAAACAGGCAATAGTCTCCAACATGGAGAAGCTCATTACAATAGTTTGTATATAATACAGTGCTTCGTCCGATGTACGGAGCCGTTGCTGTACGTATACTTCAGAAGACCGCATTCCTAGCCCGAAAGGTTCCACGCCGACCCCCGAAGTCGGCCAATCAACTAAATTGCTACATACATTAAAATCTTAAACTCTATAAAAAAAACGTTCTTAACTTTTGAAACAGGAAGGGGCTTAAACCGCGCATTAAGGGAAGGGGGGAGGGCAGATGGGTTGGGAAAGAGAGGAAAGAAGAGAGAGAAAAAAAAAAAAACTGGCTTAGATTAGAGTAGATCGCTTATTAGACCCAAAACAGAGTCTCATCAAAGTTTTTACTAATGTGGTATTAATTAAGCTAAAGGCTATATTATTTGACCAAGGGATCTCTTATGGATTGAGGATGTATTTATTTGGCTGAGAGTTTTTTATTTGATTATTTTATTGATTGAGGGAATATTCATTTGGCTGGGGGATCTCTTATGGATGGAAGGCTTTAATTTAGCTGTTTAGATTAGATGGAGTTTTATTTAGGTAAAGGGATCTGGCTAATAGGGACTTCTATCCTTTAGAATGAGGCAGAATTTATTGACTGGCTGAGATTGTTCTTATGGATTGAGGAGGTATTCATTTGCCCCATATCAAGGGATATTTTATTTATTGAAATGGTATTTGTCTGGCTAAGGAGTCTCTTGAGGAGATCTTTATTTGTTTTTTATGGATTGAGAGAGTATTAATTCGGATACGGGACCTCTTATAGATCGAAAGTGTATTCATTGGGCTTATCTGGCTAAAGAGGTCGCTTATGGATTGAGATTATATTTATTTCACTGAGAGTTTTTTATGTTATTGATTAAAGGGGTATTCATTTGGCTATGGCTTGAGAAGGTTTAATTCCATTTAATTAGGATTAGTGATCTCTTCTGGATAAACAGGATATTGGTTTGGCTAATGGGTTTTTCTCTACTGTAGACTGAGGCATTTCTCATGGAATGAGAAGGTATTCATTTGGGATATCTTATGTGCTGAGAGGGTATTTTATTTTATTGACCAATATGGAAGTCTTTGTTTTTGTTCTTAATTTATTAAGGGGGCATTAATTTGGATAAGGGACCTCTTATGGATCACAAATATATTCATTTGGCTAAGGTGTCTGGACTAGGGGATATTCACTTGAGTCTAAGAAGCATTTGTGGACTTGGGGGGATGTATCTGGCTAAAGGGTTTCTTAAACTGGAGCAAGAGGTAAGTACGGCTAAGCCTACAGCCTTCACTCAACGACAGCTAAGGGGATGGGAATGCTGCCGGATGCCAGCGTTTTAGATAACGCCGACATCCAAAAGGCAGTGAGGGAGGGGTGAGGGATGTTTAGAGAGGAAAATCAGAAAAGGTCTGATGTTCCTCTTTAAAGGAGCACTATCGTGAAATTGTGTAAGGTTAAAAATCCATATAAACACATTGGTTAATGAGAGGAGGAGTCACTTATACACCTGAACTGAATAAAACTCCTACCAAGTTTGTGGTTTATTTTCACATGGCAGGAATAAAGTCCAGGGGTGAAAGGTTTAGTCTATGAGGGGTGACAGAGCCTGTCACCCCAGATGTCCTTTTCCTTCCATTAAAATAAAAGAAACAAGCCTGGCTGGATATTTCTTAATGTCGGGTGTATAAGCGACCTGTCCCACCGCCATCCTGCATATTTATAAGGATTTTTATCATTGAGCCATTTTTTCGCGATAGTGCTCCTTTAACTTGCTCATCCTTACGGTTATCATCTTGTGGTTTTTGTCAGGAAGATGTGACACTTCAGAATCCCTGTATCCCCTGTGTCGGTCCCCCATATGGAGTCTCACTGTTACTGTCTTCTAAAGAATGTGAGGAAGCTTGCTATTGGACATTGAGCCATCCCCTGATTCATGCGCTGCAATCACATGCTCTCACTTTCTATTTCTGATAAAAAAAAGAGGGTGACTAGGTTCTCTAAAGTGACTCAGCAGTTAGGTAACTGGTGTTATCACACAGGACATCCTACTGACCTAAGAAGAGGGGGTCAGACATGGGTCACTGTGGAAGCCTGTTGGTGAGGGATGCCTGCATGCACGCTGGAGTGACACAAGAGAGGTTCCCGAAACTCATGTCTTTTATTGAGAAATCATACGATCAGGGGTGAAGAGGTGAAGCCCGGTTGGAACAAAACAATCATAAATCAATACTTGCACAGCGTAGAAATACCGGGATACGTGTCCGGAACCACCTGGAATTCAGCTGTTACATTCCAAATTGGAGACAAGACATTTGTGCAAGACGTTCCTTGGCTTGAAAAAATATATTATTTTAGGGATCAACTTATTATTTTTACTTTGATTTTAATTTGATTTGTCTTAATCTAAAAAAAAGAAATGAAACCTATTTATTGGATTTAAAGTGGATCAAAAGCCACGCCCCCGGAATCCATGAGATTCATCCACACACAAAAGGAACATGGTGAAAACGATCCTGCTGCCCCAGGTGAAGGGTGGTGTGAAGGAACAATTCAGTTTAAATGTGAAAAACCCACAGATACAAGTCCGGAGTTCCCCTTTATTTCCGCCTGTTAAGGCTTTCTAGTCATAAATATGCATAGGACCTTATCTCCCCCAGGAAGGAAAATTAGCATTTATGAGTTGAGCCAAGCGCAGATCACAGACTCCCCTTGCTGATTCTCTCACACCTCCAGCCTGGGAAGACCCCGATGGGTCTGAAGGCGGTATGACCCCTGGCTGTGAGCTCCTTCACAGAACCAGAACCAGAAAGGGCCCCTAAAACCGCATGTAGAGGTAGGTTTCTTAGGGTCCTGCGACAAGGGGGACCTAGGAAAATGGAGATCTAAGGTTCTGACCCATTTAGGACCCCATCTTTGGACTCATCGGATGCCCGGCATCCACCCCATTCTTTTGGTGCCGTATCCAGAGCCATACGACCCCCCTTGCTCAAAGTTGTAACCCCTAAAGGGTTTTAGGTGCTAAAGCAGGCTACACAATGGTGGGAGGGGACAATCCGGCCCACAGAAGGGAGGGAGTGAAAGGCTCTCGCCGCATAAAGGGGGATGACTCTGGGCCAAGCTGGGGGTCATTCTCTGGAGAGGGGTCGCATGGCAGTGTGCGGGAGGTGTCCAAACCATCTATAAGCTCTTGACATACCCCTTGTGGGAGCTCTTTATCACCACTCTACAACTGTTTCTTAAGGTAACTGACTGTTATATCTCTGTGTGTAACTCACTGTAACCTGTAACCCACTACTCAGAACGGCATTTGTATTCATTTATATTCCATCGTATCCAAATGTTTGTTATCACTGCCTAGTGCGCTCATTGCATTAAAACCTATATTTAACTTGAGCGATCTTTTTGCCTTAGCCAAGAATCTGTGTGCCCCCAGGCTTTGAGCCTGGTAGTCACACTAGGGTGGCTCGGGCGGGGGTTTGGGAAAGCGGTCTGAGTGTCCGGAGGTCACACTTAAATAGGCCTAACACCATGTGCAGCAGTAGAGGGGGAGATAGAACAGCCAGGGGCTCTGCTGGTACCTGGTGATAGCTCTCCAAACTGCAGGTGGGGTAATAAATGGCACAAGCCACCAGCTAAACCCCAGGATCTCCCACTCACCTATATTGACGTGCATATTAATGGCACAACGCCGGCAGTTTGAAACATACCGGCATCTGCAACGGGCACTGAAGACATCAGGGCTCCTACCACCAGGGAGATGAAACTGGAAAAAGACTCCTGCAACTGGAGGCCAGTACTGAATACCTAAAGCTTCCAAGGATTGAAACAATCACATTTCGAATTTCCATCACCAGTATGCTGATGAAGAGAACAAGGTTTCTATCACCAATAGTCTGGTACTGAAGACAAAGGCTAACCCCATCAGCAGATGTTCTATGAAGACACCATAGCTTCTGCCTCCAATAGACCGTCACAGACACCAAGGCTCCCATCACCAGAAGGAACTGAAGGCACCATGGTTATCACCAAAGAGGGACGGCATTGGAGACACTACAGCCCCTGTCACTGGAGAGCAACACTGAAAGCATCTATCGCGACTCGAGATTTTCAGCTTTTTTTCTCTTATGTGGAGACTCTCGCAAATGTGGGATAGGCCCAATGGCCACCAGGCTTTTGTGCACCCCTGATGCCCAAAAAGGAGGTGTAGGTAATCGGCTATAGATACCACCATGTCACCCACTAGTGCTCCCTCGACATGTCAACACAACACAAAATTACTCTAATCTTCTAAATTTACCAGTCCGCCTGTTTTCCATTTTTTCCCTCGGTGTTCTCCTCAGCTTCGGTGGATCTTCTACATCCTTCCCCAGGCATTGCTGGGGGTCTTCTTGCCATCTTATGAAGGCAGCATCAGTGTCAAAAGCTGCCACTGATGCGGCAGGTATTTCTATCCTGGCTCGCAGCCAGGTGTAATGCCCCAAAGCCAAGGAGGACACCACATGGTGGGGGACAGATTAGTAAGTAGTGAAATTTAGAATTTGACATATTTTTTGGTGTGCTTTCTTTTTTCCACTGTGTGCCTATTGCTATGGGCCAAGTGCTCTGCCAGGCGTGCCCTCGCGTTCTAAAAGAACAAAAACACGGAGACTACTACTATTGATAAAAACATGCCAGCAAACAAAAACTGTCATGCAGGTGGAAAAAAACTTTTAAGCAAGAATTCTCAGCGACTTTCTAAACTGCTTTCGGATGTGCAAGATTGTCTCACATGTGCCCCTTTGCATGTGAGAAAGCAAGAATTCTCTCATGTGCTAATACTCGCGCACGGACCCCTGCTGAATCAACCCTAATGACAGTTAAAGCTCCCATCACCGGGATCCTGATCGTGAAAACACCAATATTCCTTTAACTAACATGATGACAGCAAATAGACCAATGTTTCTACCACCAGGAAAATCACAGTTAAAACGGATCTTCACCCTGAATAAGAGTCTTATATATTTCCCCCACCCTGTACATACAGATTGCCCACATTAAAAACCATCCTACCTGCATCTACTGCATGTCCTGAACAGAGTTGTAGCCCAGTAGGTCAAAGAATAATAAGTAAGTGACTAAAAACTTAAAATATGTTAATTTTAGATGCTGGGGAATAGTTTTTAAGGGTTTGGGCTTTTCATTAAATCATGTTGAAGGTCCAGTTTAAGACCATAGCATGACACAACCATAACTAACACGACCCCAATGTAACAACACTAGTCACCAAGGCTCCAGTGCCCCGAAAACTGACAATAAAACCACAAAGGTCTGTGAACACCAACTTCCTTAAACACCCAACAGAAATCTTACAGTGAACGTCTTCCCATAATCTAAAAAAAGAACAGAGAAATGATTTTGGTGGTAGACTGAAAAGATCTTATTATATTATTAGTTTATTTTTAGTATATTATTAAGTTCTTGAAGATTAACTTGTGTAAATATGAGGAAGCTAAAATAATCCGTTAAGTTAAAAAAAAAGCTTTGGCAAATTTCCAGGGACATTTCTCAGATAAACACTTGGACAAAGGCCACTGTGTGTGATCGTCAGTGGGAAGGATAACATCGTCATCCTAGTCATCAACTGTCACCTAATGTATGGCCCTTGTAATAAAGGGAAATTAAGTTTAAATAAATGTTGAAATGCCTAATTGTCTTCAAACTGTTTTTTTTTTTTTTTTTTTAATCTCCTCTTTTACCAGTGTGGACTTTCAATCATATATAACGCCATTCCTAAAAGGAGGCTCTTTTAGGGATCTATGGAGATATCATTGGCCTCAGGATTATCATTTGGTTTGCTGAAGCTTAGAGTGATTGAAGCAGAACAAAAACTGTGATTTTCCATTCCTTGCCCCGGGGTGCCCAAATCAGAATGTCCTGCTATAAGAACCCCCTCCCCGATAGCCCATAAAAACATACCTTTTCCCTGTATCTATGGAACACCTGGGGGCTTTTGTCCAATCAGGGACATATGACGGGCATATTAATAATGGTTCTGTTTAGACGCAAAACCCAGCAATAGTGAACAGAAACAGATGCATTCCTATTTCCCTCAAGACGTGGGTGTGCTCCAGCCACCAGCCTATCTGAATGGCTGGGTGCGGGGGTGTACCTCAGCCCAGAGATTCTGGGGAGCCAGGGCAAAGGTGAGTTTTGCGGCATCTCGGGAGGGTTCTGCACAGCAGGGAATCCTGATTTGGGACATTCCAGAGAGGGTCAATAGCTGCCAAGTGTATTATTCCACATTAAATGCTGGGCTAGGGTAGTGGCACTAGCAAGATCTGGTCAAGGGTCAAGCCAAAGTTTGCCCAGGGAGTGGGCAGCTCCACTAAGACAAATTGAGATAGGGACAGTCAGCATACTTTCACAAAGTCTAAAGCAGGGCCAGATTATGAGGGGGATGCAAGGGGTGCGAGCCCCAGGGCCTCCACCACTTGCCCTGCAAAGAGGGCCTCCACCAATCTTTGGGACTGGTCCAGGAGGCTTTTCAGTCTTTCACCTAACTGTCCGCGGGATTGGCATAGGAGCTATTGATGGCAATGGGGGCTCTCCTCGTGCCTGGGCCCACCAGCAACGCTACAGTGATGGGTGTGTGCATTGCTTTCAATGGGTGGCCACATAAGCCCCCAAGCACAGCCGCTGGCAGGGCTGGTGGCGCTGGCGGTTTTCTGCTGGACCAGCCGGGCGACTACACTACCCCCCACCCAGAATGGCAAAGCAGGAGTTCCCGAGCAGCACGCACCCGCACAAGGGTGGCACAAGGGACTCAATCTGATGATCCAGTAAGTAGGTGGGTGCCAGACAACCACCAATCAGTCACTTTCCTGGACTATTATTTTAAAGGAAAAAATACTGTATCTGGGGTCTCCACCAGATTTTGTGCCCAGGGGCCTCCACCACACTTAATCCGGCCCCCGGCTAAGGTCATTGCAGACAGGGTAGTTGGGTGGTCAGTAACTAACAAGGCCATAGCAGGGGTAGGACTCGGTTGGGGATCAAGCCAAAGTTGGCACATGGAGTGGGCGGTCCCACTGGTAAGGCTAGCTGATGTTGGTGCAAGCAGCATAGTTTCACATACAGTAAAACAGGCTAAGGTATTTGCAGACAGGATAGTTGGGTGGTCAGTAACTAACAAGGCCATAGCAGAGGTAAGACTCGGTTGGGGTATCAAGCCAAAGTTGGTACCGGCAGTGTATGTTTGCAAGTGGTACGATAAGTTGAGGTTGGTGTAGGCAGCATATTTTTGGTGTTTATGGTCAGCAACAGGAAAGTAATTTAAAGCAGAGTCAATCAGATAAGATAAGAATCAAGTGAGCTATGAGCAAGAAGGTCAAGAGCAAATTAGTTGCATCTATGAACACGTTTTTATGATGAAAATGCGATGTCTTTTGTGAACGGTTAGGGCGCAAGGTCTGTGTGTTCAGCGGATGTCTTAACCTATGGAGGGTGATTGAATAATGGGGTTTATCAAATACCATATAGTAAATGGAAATATACAATACGTTGGGTTTTTTGACTGCCCAAAATGATCAGACTCTTATAAACGAAAAATATATCAAAGCCATAACCTACGATGCACATTACTGCAATTAACTTCTGTTTACTAAAGTGATTTTCTTTTGGTCTGATGTGAATTTGATCTATATGAACAGACATGCTGAGCTTGCCAATCAAATAGCAAACCACCCACAGATTTTTTTTTTTCTCATCGATGACTCATATCTCTAGCTCAAGTATTTTTTTTCCAAAACTCCAGCGAGTTCTGAAGCAGAAAATTGTTTTTAATATCATTATTATAGAAATCATTCATGAAAAACTGAATCTGAGCAATTTGGAACTCAAGTAAAACATTTAGGCTGTTGCCATATTGGCCCTTGAAATCACTATGGGCCATCCTCAGTCCAAAAGGTATTTACTGTAAATTGCTGATAGCTTCCTTTTCAAGCCCTTCATGTATTCCCAGAATTCATTGCTTGTACCATCTAGAAAATACTTCCCAAAAGCAGACAAGGGCACATTTTGTTACAAAATACTTAGATCTGCTATTTATTTATTTCAAAGCTTTGCATCAGATCATTTGTAAGGCAGACTAGAAGAATCGAGTCCAAGGCTTGTAACAGCAGATAGCGTCCCTAAGCCTAAACCTGCTGGAGCAGGACCCTGACCCTCGGGATCAAAGGTCGAGCTCCGGTACGCTTACCTGACTTGTGCTGCGGTTTCTATACGATACTCTTCGTCACCCCCAAGAAGGACGGCTCCGTTCGCCCAACAATGGATCTCCGCCATCTTCAGTCAGGGGATGCGCACCCCATTCCTCGATGAATTGCTCATCAGGGCTCCATCACTGCCAAAGGCACTGGGGGGGGGGGGTCAAGACAGTACTATCCACGCTGGAACTTTTTTCCGGGTGGGTTATTAACTATGCCAAATCACAACGGGACAGAATGGTACAGACTTTGGACTGTTGCTTCACTTTGATGGACACTGTCCGGCAATCCCTGGACTGGCGGCTCTACAAACTTATTGTCAGGTCTGGAGTTCCTGGGAGCATGCATTTGTTCTGTACTGCTTTTGGCTGGCTCCCTTTCCTGGACTTTCCTCTGCTACATGCTGCTCCGCCAGCAGGTGGCCTTCTCCTGCAGAGGTGCTTGTAATCAGCCAGCACCTGTGTCACTTGCTGGCCTTTATAAGCTGATCCACCCCTGCAGCCGATGGATCAACATTGTATTGTCTTCCTGTACCCAGACCCAGCCTCTGAACTCTGAATCTTATACCTTGAACCCAGAACCCAGGAACCCTGCTACAGCCTTTGTGATTTGCTTTCCATGTCTCAGCCTTGTATGCGCCTTTGGACTTTCACTGGATCCCTGTGCATGTATGTTTGCAGACTCCACCTGTGTATATGTACAGCAGCCTGAGTGTGTTTATGTTTTCGGGGTTTACCTATATTTCTGCACAGCAGCCATAGCACATAAGGCTCGATTCAGAGACACATTCGTCCGGACTTCCGTAGCTGTCTGTGAAAGTTTTGGTGGGTGTTTGTCATTTTTTGGCTTTTTTTCGTATATTTTTCACTCGCACGAACGTTCGGGAGAATGTGTATATGTGCTTTCGATAAACGGAAGCAATTCGGAAAATTTCCAAACAAAATTGAAAAACTTCCGTTCCTTCAGAAAACTTCCGTTGCTGGGATGGTTTCCGTCTGATTCAGAGAGCTGCTTGCCGACGGCTCACCACCCTATAAATTCGTTTTATTGTAAAACCACTTCCGACACCTCTGAGGACTCGGATTGCTATTGTTGAACATGTTTTGCGGCTATGTGGAGAAGTCTGCGCGCCTTTAGCACCAAGGCATTGCATGTATCAGCATGGCCGAGGCCATAAATTGTATAGCAATGCACCTGAATCAATACATTTCATGTATGTCTTATAGATGCATTTTAATGCTGACCTAAATTAGTCCTTAGCATGTAAACATTTATTTTTCCACACATCCATATAATTGCTATATTTTTTTAGACTTATGTCCTTTGTGAATTATATTTGGATTGTTGAACTTGAATCTTAATGTGTTGTAGGAGTTATTGTTTTAGTTGGTTACCTTTGCTTTGTGTAATTATTTTATATTTGGTTGCAGGAACCGCAAGATGTGCCACTCGCCCTTGCTCCTGATGCCCGTTCTTTGCCTGCAGAATGCGGGCCAGGGGTTCTCTAATCGGGCACTATGCAAAACCCGGCCCGTGGTGGCGAGGGCCCTCTGGCTTATGAAGTCCAGATTTAGGTGTTTGGACCATATGGGGGGGGGGGGCACTGCAGTATGACCCCAACAAGGTTATACCAAAATTTTAATTTACAGGGACCACACGTGCCAGAGTGGCACAACTGAGTGTCAGGGTCCTTCAGTTGGTGGGCGAGATGCAGGAGCTGCGCAACTTGTTGTGGACCACAGATGAAGAATAATGTTCAGTGGCCTGCCATTGCTATGTATTTCATTTTTTATAGTTGTAAAAAGTTGAAATTAAACACATTTTTAAAAAAAGCATATTTGATGCTGGTAATTATTACAAAAAAATTACATTGTCATTTCATTAACAAACTACATTAACACAAAACTAATGGGCACAGAAATATTTAAAGATGAATATTCACATGACCGAGAAGTGATTTGGGTGAGCTTTAAGGGTCCAAAAGGGAAGATGGAGGATAGTGATAAGTGATTTGGGTAAGTTTTAGGGTGCTAAAATGGAAAAAGAACCTAAGCGCTAAGTGATTTGGGTAAGTTTTAGGGACCAAAAATGGAAAAGGCAGGATAGCGCTAAGTGGTTAGGGTGAGCTTTAAGGACCCAAAAGGGAAAAGGCAGGATAGCGCTAAGTGGTTTGGGTGTGCTTTAAGGGTCCAAAAGGGAAGATGGAGGATGGAGTGCTAAGTGGTTTAGCTAAACATTGTAGTAGAAGTGAGGGTGGCAAATATGTAGGTGAGCACTTTAATGAGTTACGTTTGTAGTGCGCAGGCGCAAGATCGTAAGGATTCCGTCTGGACGATTATTTTTGGTAAAATGGAAACAGAATCTATCGGGAAACGTAAAGGATTCGTTGGAGGATACGATGGGAAAAGGGCAAAAACGAAAGCCTACGTTGTAACATGTGGAAATGAAACGGAAAAGTCTGGATGGAAAATGACATCCGCGTAATTCGTAATCTGCTGTACGAACGGACGGAAACTTTACACAAGGTTTTCAATGCATGCACAGAATCGCTCGAACGCTCATACGAGAGCGGGAACATTTGAAAAAAATACGACATCGGCACCGTTTTGAAAGTTTTTTTGTGTCTCTCTGAATCGAGCCTATAGTGTTCATCTGTATTCTTGTGCTATTACTTCAGCACGTTTATGTTATTATGTTCACTTGTGTATTTGTACAGCAGCCTGGTTGGTGTGTGCTTTATATATTTGTTTCTGTTTATCGCCAAGCCATGGTTTGTTGCATATCCGCCTCTGTCTCGCAGCTCTTAATTACTGGTCATTCTATAATAAGGGATTTCTCTGCTGAGAAATCCGTGACACCTATGAGAAATTTGGTGGGTCATCTTAAACACACGCCAGTCTGACAGGTTGGCTTGTTGTTTTGGAAATCAGACGTTCCAGGGTCTCTGAGACAAGCAAGAGCGTTGTTCTCCTGATCAATGTCTTGGAACTCAGATTGGTGCTATTGGCTCATAGGCATTGAACAGGTCAGCTCCAGGTCCTCCCAGTCAGGGTACAGTTGGACAACTCCACGGCTGCGGCCTACATAAGCCAGCAGGCATTCCAGGAGGTGGGAGAAGCTTCACATTTCGTGCATCTCGGTAATCCACACCCCAGGGGTCGAGAACCTGCAGGCCAGGTATTTGAGCAGGGGGACGGTGGATCAAGGGGAATGTTCACTCCACCAGGACGTGTTCCAAACCCTCTGTGACTGGTGGGGAGTGCCGGAGAGAGACTTCTTTGGGTCTCGGCTCAACCGGAAGGTCAAGAGGTTCGCTGTCGATGTACTGGCAATTCCCTGGTCAGGGTACAACCTACTGTATGCAATCCCACCACTGCCACTACAGGGTCGCATCCTAAAAAGGGTCAGCAGTGAGTGGATTCCCATCATCCTGATCACCACACAATGGCCCAGAAGGATGTAGTTCACTGATCTGGTGAGCCTAGCAGCGAAGCTCCCATGGCAGTTCCCCAACCGTCCAGATCTTCTGCAGCAGGGTCCTCTGTGGCACCCCAATTCTCGAGCGCTGGCTTTAGCGGCTTAGCTGTTGAGAGGAGCATCTTGAAAGAGAGGGGTTGGTCCGCCGCAGTAATTCAGACCTTGATTATAGCACAAAATCTATCATCCTCCAAAATTTAGTACAGTACTTGGGAGGGCCTTCTCGAGTCAAAGGGCTATTCCTGTAGGAGGTTGCCCAGAATCCTGGAGTTTCCTCAAGACAGGCCTGGATGCTGGCCTGCAGCCCAACACCCAAGGGCCAGGTGTCACATTGGTTCACTCACCTGCTCCTCTGCCAGCCACTCGGGTGACATCGAGCTGCATCGCCTGCTGTCGCACGGCCACCATGTTGGCTTCAGGTGCTCACTCGATCAGCGGACTGGAGCCAAACATACAGGCCCATGGCCAACCTGTGTTATCCCTGTCCCCAGTTTATGTCCCCACCAGTAAATTAGTGTGTGCTAAACAGTGCTAAAGCACTGGAGCAGAACATGGTCTGGGGGTTTTTAGCCTTGTGGGGGGGTATGAGAGGTAAGGGGCTCAGGAGACATACAGTGGTGTAACTAAATGTGAACATTAAATGGGGCCCTTTCAAGGTAAATACAAAAATATTTGAGGAAATTCCCAACAACTCTTATGAATGTCCTACTACATATACCGTATATATTCATTAAAGATGGTTGAACCAGAACCACAAAGTTGGGGTTTGTATTAAACTTTTTGTTTAAAGATAACTTAGGAACTACATGGTCTTTTAAAAACGGATTGAAGTTTAGGACAGTGCAACGTGTAGCCCGAGACAATGGGACAACAATCGGGCGCTCGTCTGTAGTATAACTTAAAAAGGAACATAGGGGGAGGTTAAAATCTCCCCCAAGCCTCATCCATCTGCTCCCCCCCCCCCTCCGGTTTTTCTTTGGGAAGTATTTACTCACCTCGCCGGGGGATCCAACTTCTAGGTTCCTCGGTTTCCAGTTGGTCCGGCCCATCTTGCATCCCATAAGGCACTGTGCGCGAGACTTCACTAAAGCCATGCTGTCACTAACAGACGGCTAAGCCAGCGCGGGGGGGGGGCAACAATCTGGCCTTGAAGCAGACAGATGTCACCGCAGTAGGCTGCGGCAACATCCAAAGGGTAAGCTGATGGGGGGGGGGAAATCGGCCCCTTTTTATTTTCGGTCCGATGTTCCTCTTTAAAACTCTATTCTAATTCTGATCCCATGGGGGGACCTAATAACCTCTGAATGTAATTACAACTACTCTACCTTAACTATTACATCTATAGCCTAACCAAATCCACCCCCACCCAGGGTATCCCAGGGCATCCCTCATTCTCCGGGTGCACCCCTAGCCAGGGCACTATCCTGTTTAAAATGGACCAAAACCCAGGATTTTGACTACCCCAGATGGGGGTGCCCTGCTGCGTGAAACCCCCCAGATCACCTAAGGCAACTCACCTCTTCCCAGTCCTACGGCACATGCGCGGCCGCTCGTCCAATCAGCTCGCTCGGAGCCGCTGACATCACAATGTCTAAGGCGCCATCTAAGAGCAGCAGCTCCGAGCATACTGCCAGCCTCATTCTCCACTTCCCTCTAACAGGGAGAGGGCCTGCGTTGGCCATTCACAAATGCCTGGCTTGGCCACGCGCCCTGTTAGAGGGATATCGAGGATGCGGCCACGGCTTGCACATGCGCTGTTGGACCAGGTACAAAGGTAAGTGTATGGGGCGACCTGGGGGGTTTCACACACCCCGATTTTGGATGCCCTGGGGGGGGGGGGATTGATTGGCGTGGGTTTTGGTCCATTTTAACAACTAAAGACTGAAACAACCAACACAAATGGTGCTTCCTTTTACTAAATGATGCAGAGTGAGCAAAATATGGTAAAAAAAAGGTGGAGGAGCAACAATGATGGTCCCCCCGACCTTCTGGACCCCGGTGCAGTCGCACCCCCCCCCCCCCCCAAGTTACAATTCTGGAGACATGGATTAGCCCAACCAGCCCCAAATCAGTGCAGCCCCAGTTCTCTGTATGGCTAGTCCACCACTGGATGGAGCTTTAAAGGCCAATATATCACCACCACCATATTACTTCATTGGGCCCATCTAGTCCAGGTATACAGATGTTTCCTTAGCGTTTTGGTTCTTTTATAGAGATGTCTATTCTTTGCCTGGCTTACTGTTCAAACCCATGTAGATATCCTCTAAGGGTGCTCCAGATGTTATACAAAGGTACTTGATACCAAAGGTGCATCAATTGCACTACCAGCTACCGTCGAACCATGGCATCGCCCACAAATCCACCCAGGATCGGGGTCGCCGGAATCAGAATGGGGACTGCAGGTTCTCTGCCAAGCTAAGCACACTCCTTGTCTCACCCTAGGCCTGGAAACCCTCTATGCCCTCCCCTACTAACCCTTCCTGCAGAGTGCCTGGATGGATGTACCGAGGCTGCATGAGGATAGCACGGGACCCCCTTGAGAGACCATGGCTGATTCTTATCCCTGGAGCCCCACCATCGGGGTAAGTGGACCTCAATTTGATTTATTTGGTATGCTCCTTAGATAGGAATCAGATCCACTTCACTTTAGTAACTGAATGCCTTGTTTTCCCACAGGCATCTTCAACCCCTCTCCCTCCCTAGACCCAGAGGATGAACCCAATGTGGACCACGTTCCTCCACCTGTATCCAATATCCCTTATTTAAAGATAGGTTGATTTGGGAGTGCTTTTATTTTAAATGTTTTTTTTAAATATATTGTTACTACTTCACATAGCCTGGAAGAGGAGAGTTGGAGAACATTGATGTACGGCACTCAAAGGCCTTCAGGGACCATATACAACCCCTTTCGAGCTTTTTACATTCTTAAAATCACACTGTCAAATTTTTAATGTTTGAAATACTTTTAATTCAATTTCAGATTCTGCACCATCCCCAATATCTGCATCAAATTCGGTTTGTGCCATATCAATTCATAAATCTTCAGTTTCATCGGAATTGCATGACTCCTGCGTTGTAAAAACATTTTCTGTCTGTGCCCAAAATAGTTTTAATGCACAGTCCATTAATGTCATGTGCAGCAAGTCACCACCACCACAGGGGATCCTGGACAAGACAGTTGAAGCTGGTGATGGCTCGTCGGATTTTAAGAACCTCCCGTTGTTCTCAAGAAATACTGAAACAGCTGGAATAAGAGGTTTATTACGAGCCACGTGTTCAACTTTTAATTTGCATACCTATAAAGATAGCTTTAAAGTGGTCCAAAACCCAGGATTTTGACTGCCCTGGGCTTTGGTTCTTTCCCTGATCAAGGTGCCCCGCTGTGTGAAACACCCCAGACCACCGAGCACAACATATCTATTTCTGGTCCTGGCCGCTCGTCCAATCAGCACGCTCGGAGGCGTTGACATCACTTTGTCTAAGGCCAGCGGCTCTGAGAGTGCTAGCGGATGCGCCCCTAGCTTCCCTCTAACAGGGAGAAGGAGCCTTTGAGCCTTTTACCATCCAAGATGGTCCTGAGTTAAATCAGACCTTCACCCTGAATAAGATTCTATCTTATATGTTTCCCCCACCCTGTACATACAGATTGCTCACATTAATCCGGACCCTCACCCTGAATAAGAATATGTTTCCCACTTATATGTTTCCCACACCCTGTACATACAGATTTCGGCCCATGGAGTGTCAGGCTGCCTGCAGACAGGAAGAGACTTCTGACTGTGCTGCTCTGCATTCTGGGATTGCTGTCCTTTACCTTCCTGTGCTTTAACCCCACCCCCTGCACTTTTCACCTCTCTTCTCTCCTCAATATGTGATGCTTCTGTTTCAAGATGGCGGCCGCCGTATCCTAGAGTCCTGAACTGTCCTGAGTTGAAGAATAATAAGTAAGTGACTAAAAATTTAAAATATATAAGTTTTATATGTGGGGAATATTTTTTTTTTAAGTGGACCTAAACCCAGGATTTTGACTATGCTGGGTTTTGGGCCTTTCCCCTGGGGGACCCCTATCGGGGATGCCTCAATGTGTGGAACCCCCCTCTTCCCGGTCCTACGGCGCATGCGCGGCCTCCTGTCCAATCAGCACGCTCGGAGCCGCTGACGTCACAGTGTCTAAGCCTTTGTCTACGGCCAGCGGCTCCGAGCATGCTGGCGGACGCATCCCACGCTTCCCTCTGTGCCCACGCAGGCACCATGCTAGAGGTATAGCGGGGATGAAGCCGCGGCTCGCGCAGCGCCGTTGGACCGGGAAACAAGGTAAGTGTATGGGGTGACCTGGGAGGTTTCACACATCCCGTTTTCAAATGCCCCAGGGGAGGAAATCGATCGGCCCAGGCATCTTATAGATGCCCAGGCTGCTTGCGCTGGGTTTTGGTCACTTGCATGTGCTGAAGGCCCTGTAAGATATAAGAAGCCCCACACTATAGTTGTGGTCAAGTTATGTTATAGATACCTGGGCCAATTGCACTGGGCTTTGGTCACTTGCATGTGCTGAAGGCCCTGTAAGATATAAGAAGCCCCACACTATAGTTGTGGTCAAGTTATGTTATAGATACCTGGGCCAATTGCACTGGGCTTTGGTCACTTGCATGTGCTGAAGGCCCTGTAAGATATAAGAAGCCCCACACTATAGGTTTGGTCAAGGTATGTTATAGATTCCTGGGCCAATTGCACTGGGCTTTGGTCACTTGCATGTGCTGAAGGCCCTGTAAGATATAAGAAGCCCCACACTATAGTTGTGGTCAAGGTATGTTATAGATTCCTGGGCCAATTGCACTGGGCTTTGGTCACTTGCATGTGCTGAAGGCCCTGTAAGATATAAGAAGCCCCACACTATAGTTGTGGTCAAGGCATCTTATAGATTCCTGGGCCGATTGCACTGGGCTTTGGTCACTTGCATGTGCTGAAGGCCCTGTAAGATATAAGAAGCCCCACACTATAGTTGCGGTCAAGGCATCTTATAGATTCCTGGGCCAATTGCACTGGGCTTTGGTCACTTGCATGTGCTGAAGGCCCTGTAAGATATAAGAAGCCCCACACTATAGTTGTGGTCAAGTTATGTTATAGATACCTGGGCCAATTGAACTGGGCTTTGGTCACTTGCATGTGCTGAAGGCCCTGTAAGATATAAGAAGCCCCACACTATAGTTGTGGTCAAGTTATGTTATAGATACCTGGGCCAATTGAACTGGGCTTTGGTCACTTGCATGTGCTGAAGGCCCTGTAAGATATAAGAAGCCCCACACTATAGTTGCGGTCAAGGTATGTTATAGATTCCTGGGCCGATTGCATTGGGCTTTGGTCACTTGCATGTGCTGAAGGCCCTGTAAGATATAAGAAGCCCCACACTATAGTTGCGGTCAAGGTATGTTATAGATTCCTGGGCCAATTGCACTGGGCTTTGGTCACTTGCATGTTCTGAAGGCTCTGTAAGATATAAGAAGCCCCACACTATAGTTGTGGTCAAGGCATCTTATAGATTCCTGGGCCGGTTGCACTGGGCTTTGGTCACTTGCATGTGCTGAAGGCCCTGTAAGATATAAGAAGCCCCACACTATAGTTGCGGTCAAGGTATGATATAGATTCCCGGGCCGATCGGCGTTGGGTTTTGGTCCACTTCAAGGGTTTGGGCATTTCATTAATTGATGCTGAAGGTCCGGTTTAAGCCTTCAGCACCAAACCATAGCTGTTGGTAGCATTTGCGTTTATTCCAGCTGTCTATTCCATTTGGCTTTGCGAGGGTCATTTGGCACATGGCGTGTTATGTACGAGCTGATCTATTTTTGGGTCTTGCTGTGATGTAAAAGGATCTAATTATATCCTATTACATAATCATACAGTGATTTCTGCGGGAAGTTCAGCTCACTACCTCTATATAATTATATCTTATTAAATTAGATAGATTGCATTCACCGTATTCTGATTACGTACAGCAAATGGCTTCACCATTATGGGCCCATATGTAATTAGTAGCTGCTCACTGTTGACTTAATGAAGAACATCTCATTGATGTTTCTTTCAGCGTCGCGTAGGCAACTGACGATGGAAGAGTCAGGTAAGCCCCAGGGATTAACCTGGAGCCCAACATCTGGCAAGGGCAGGGAAATGAGGTGCAGGAAAAAGAGCCGTGTTGTTGCGCGACAATTTTGGATTGTAATGTGTCATAGATTTACTATTTTTCTTAAAGTGGACCAAAATCCACCCTGGAGTCTATGAGGCTCCAGGACAGGCCTACTCCCTCCCCCTGGGGCATCTAATTCGCTGCACAGGGCCGGCATCACTTGCATCTCTTCTCGGCTGTGCACAGGCCCCGCCCACCTCAACTGAACGGCTGTGTGTGGCCGCACACAACCAAAGGGAGAAAGTGATGCCGCTCGTGAGTGTAGCTAGGGATTCCATTCCGCTTCTCTAGCCGCACATTAATTTTCACTATGGGAGAAGCTGATTGGACCAGAGGCTGTGCCTGCGCTGTGGGCTCGAGGAGAGGTGAGTTGGCTCAGCATTCTGGGGGGTTTCACACAGCGGGGCATCCCAAACTAGGGTGCCCCCTGGGGAAGGACCAAAACCTGGGATAATGAAACTCCAGGATTTTGCTGCACGTTAATGGAAAACTTACTTTTTGCCAGCTTTTTGGTGTTCTGTCTTACTGACTTTTTTTAATGGAATGTAAAATAAACATTTGTGCCCCCAGACCTGTAATATACTTATCACCATGCTGTTTCCAAGTTTGTTTTCTATTCATGTGCAGCAGAGTTGAACTCGACGCAGACACGTGCCAGGATGCACACAGCTAGGACGCAGACAGCGCACAAAACAGCAACACAGTAACCTGTGTTAGCCTGTCCAGCACCAGCCACACATCCGGATACCACTCCAGGGACCTGTTCCAAGTGGCACCGCCTTATGACAGATGGGAAGACACCCCTAGGATAACAGAGGGACCATTTTAAGGTTAGCAGGCCCTGCCAAACGCACACAAATCATTTGCACTGAGGAAGCTCTTTGGAGCGAAACGCGTTTGCAACTGTACAACTTGCTACAAACAAGGGATTTTTAACCTAATCAACTTGCTACAAACGGAGGTACCAACTCCCAACCCTACCAACTTGCTACAACTGGAGGCATCAAGTATAAAGACTTCACGTGAGGTAGGGCACGCCTGTGCCCACTTTACCGGATACCACTTGCCCAGCCCACAGGGCAAAAAAGTTTTTGGACTATACCCATTTACTTACTTTACTTTATTTTCCTTATGCTCACTGTAAATATAACCTTATTCACCAGATAGGATATTATGCAGAAATGTGTGTTTTTGTTTGTTTACCTCCTTCTTTTTTGATAACTAACTTGTACAAAATAAAAGAAAATAGTGTTTGAAACCCTAATTAATCACTACTAGAATAAATAGGTGCAATTTTGGTTACCTCCTCCCTCAGAGGAACCAATTCCAAACTCCCCTTTCTATTCATGTGGCTCTGTGTTGCTAAACTTGGAGTGGCTTTACTGGACTTTTGAAGGTGACCTTCAGTCAAAAATGACTAGAGGTTCCCCAACCCCCTACTCCCGGGGCATCTTGTTTTTGGATGAGAAGACCCAAGGTTTGTTTTGACCTTATGTCCTCTTTAACACACACAGACACACATAATAGGGTCTATTCATGGTCGGTGCGCCGTTGAGTTTGCGCACGCTATTTGCAGCGTCAAGTCACGTCTGATTCATAGTCATCAAAATGAGATGCACTCTCTCTTTAGCGTCAGTTTGCGCATTAGCGCTCGCCATTGTTTCAATTTGCGCCTGAAATGTTCTGCTAGCATCCTTTTTGCGCACCAAACTGTCTCTGGCGCCTGATTTGTGGTATGTTTAGAGGGCAGCAAAGCGCGCGCAAATGTGGCAATTTGAAGAGCGAATTTCCTCCAGCAAATTGGTGGGGGAAACTGCCAATTCCAATTAGTAACAGCCTTATTTCATTCCAAAAACACATGCTGGCAGCATCTGGCGTGTTTCTGAACAATGAAAGTGTCATCCACAAGTTCGTTTTAGGGATTGAACATTTTTTTGTTTGGGTTCCTACAAGAAAAATGATAAAAGGTTAAAAAATAACAAACAACAAAGATGTGGATATCAGAATAACCCCCCCCCCCCCCAAAAAAAAAGTAGAACACAAAGAATAAATGCACCCTGAAATGGTGAATAGAACTTTGCAGAAAACACAGAAGCTGGAGAGATCAAGGGCCTTATTTAACAAGGGATAGCGCCAGGTAGCGACTGGTGAGCGACTGGTAATGACGGTCACCGCCACGAGAACGCCGGCTCCCCACCACAATCACACATTTATCAAGCCGATCCTGCTTAGCGACTGAGATAGCACCAGATAGCGACTCATTCATCATTATTCCAGCCTCAGCCCACAGCACCAGCGTCCAACCTTGAACAGCATCAGGTATGACCTCTCGCTACCTGGCGCTCTCCAATGCATTTCAATGGAACAATTTTAAAATATTCATAATTAATTGTTAATAATTTTTTTTTTTTTTTTTTTTTTAAATGTGAAAAATTTTGTGACCACTTCTGCAATGTTAGATATTTTTTTTAAGGTAAAAACAAAAAAAAAATTGTGCAGAATTGATATTAAAGGTCTGATATTAATGTATTCATATTACAAAATGTTTTTAAAAACTTGTTTTTTTTGGTTTCCAAAAATATGGTTGTTTGGGGGTTAAAAAACTACTTTTAACCCATCGCCGCCAGCGCTCTGGGGTTTAAACATGCATTTTACAGCGCGAGAATTTTTGGAGCGTGATTTGTTAATGAATATGGTGGGAGCCGGTCGCTATGGCCATTCGCTGTCATGCACTCCCATACAGCGCGGAACCTGTCGAATAGCGACTCCTCACCCAATATTCAACATTACGGCAAACCGACTGAGTCGCTGTCAACAACCGAACAACGGCCAAGCACAGCGACTACTACCCTGTTTCCCCGAAAATAAGACACTGTCTTATATTAATTTTTGCTCCCAAAGATGCGCTAGGTCTTATTTTCAGGGGATGTCTTACATTTTTACAAATTTTTACAAATGAACCATTGCTGCAGATCTGCATGTTACACTTCAAAGACAGACAAATGAGAACAACGAGGGACAGGGGGACACGGCCTCCAAATAGGGACACTTGGGAGGTATGCTTACATCTATTAAAGAAAAGGCTTACCTCAGCCTCTCCAGCAAGCACTCACCTACGGTATTGTTGAAGCAGCAGGCGTCCAGTGAGCGATCAGACAGTGGGGCGGGTGATCAGAAGGCCCTCAGCCTGTGCCGCCTGATTCATTGGTGGATCAGCTGCTGGGACCGCACCCCCCCCCCAACTCCCGCAGCTAGCCGGCTCCGCTCTGTCAGGCGAAAGAGACAGGCGCCGCCGCTGCGGCCTCACGTGGCCTTATGCCTCCTGCGGCCCTGCACTCTGCTCCAATGGCATTCCGGGACATTTCCTGAGGGGGCGGAGCGGCGGGACATAACAACCAATCCGTGATTGTCCTGCCCAGTTGCGAGGTACCGTATGCAAACGTCAGAACGTTGATTGGCCAGTGTCACCACCCGCCCTCCTGCACATCGGATGCTCATTCGCCGCCCTCCCGCATGACGGCAGCTACAACCCTGCGGCACTCACATCGGCCTCCCTCCTCGCTCCCGCCTTTCAGCTTGTCGGACGCTAACTCCTGTCAGGATTGTACCTAACACCCGTCTGTCTTAAGCCAGTATCCCCCAATCTCCACCGCCACTTCTGCCTATAGACAAGCCCCCGCTTGTGGGAGACGCGAGCAATGCCTCTCCCAGTCGGTTGCCCCCAGGACTTAACAGGCGCAAGGGATAGTAGCTTAAGGTGCAGTTTGGTGTTAGGCAGGGAATCCCGAATGAGGATGCCGGGTGCGGAAAGTCCGTAAATCAGGCCGAGGTCAAACCAGGAAGTCACAGGCGAGGTATCCAAGGGAGAAGACTGAGAACGGTCGAGGGTAGCCGAGGTCAATTCCAGGAGGTCACAGGCGAGGTACAGGAGGGTCAGGCAAGAGGGTGGTCAGGCAAAGCAGAAGGTCAGGGCAGGCAGCTAGCAAGAATAGTCAAGGTCCAAATCCAAATCCAAAATCTTCACAAGTACAGCAGCACACATCCTGAACCCAGAAGCTATAACGGGCACTGGGAAACTGGAACAGTGCAAATATATAGGGAAGTCTGGCCAATGGGAAACAGGGAAAAAGGAGGGAAGGAAGGTGCTTGGTGCAAACAAGGAAGTGGGATCGGTCCCAGGAGCTGGACGGCCCAGGCCAGACAGGCCGACCAGTCCCTGGGTCCGATCCCAAGAACCAGCCACTGACTGGACAATTCAAACTCGCCCCCGGCGGGCGCGCTGGGGGAAGCGCCGCCGGGAGGCATAAAGCAGACGTGCTCGCGCGCGCGCGCGAGCACGTTGATGATCGGGCGCGCCCCCGCCAGGAAGGGGAAGCGCTGAGCCGGAGGGGAGAGCCGCAAGGCCGCGCAGCCGCGCGGAGCGGGCTGCGACGCGGCCACCCACGGCGTCCTGCACCGCCCGCCCCTGATCCCCGTGACGGTGCCGGGGAGCTGGCAGACCCGGGGACCGCCGGGCCGCAGCCCGGTGGGAGCCAGCCGGCAACGCGCCGCGGGACCCGGAACGGCGGTGAGGTAAGTGCCTAACATTACCCCCCCCCTGAGGAGGGGCCACTGGACCCTCCAAGCTGGGTTTTAACGGATTCTCTCTATGAAACTTCTTTACTAAATTCTGTGCATGAACTTCTCTGGCAGGAACCCAAGATCTTTCTTCCGGACCGTACCCCTTCCAGTCAATAAGATATTGAAGAGAGTTCCGAAAGAAACGAGAATCAAGGACCCGGGCAACCTCAAACTCCTGATGCCCATCAACTACCACAGGACTAGGAGGACTATTAGGTTCATGGTTTCTTGCGGACTTAAGAAGTGAAACATGAAAGGATTTACAGATTTTCATGGAAGAGGGGAGGGCCAACCGGTATGTCACCTGATTAACTTTGTGTGTTATGGGGAATGGGCCAATAAACTTAGGTCCTAACTTAGCGGAGGGTTGGCGTAGCGCCAAGTTCTTGGTTGAAAGCCAAACCCAGTCACCCACTTTAAAGTTAGAATTAGACGATCGCTTGCGATCAGAAAATTTTTTCTGTAGACGAGCGGCCCTAGTTAGGTGTTGTTGGATTTTATTCCACTCCCCTGGCCATTTAGAAACCCATTCATCCACGGAGGGAACTCTAGAGGGTTGGTCCGAAAGAGCAGAAAACTTCAGATCCTTGCCATAAACACAGTGGAAAGGAGAAACCCCTGTGGATGAATGCGTAGCGTTGTTAAAAGCAAATTCTGCAAAAGGTAAGAAGAAGGCCCAATCAGTCTGAGAACCCGCCGTAAAACAGCGCAAGTATTGTTCCAGGGACTGGTTCGTCCTCTCGGTTTGACCATTCGATTGCGGATGAAAGGCCGAGGAAAGGGAGACAGTGAACCCCAACTTGGCACAGAAGGCCCTCCAAAACCGGGAGACAAACTGGACCCCCCTATCCGAAACAACATCCATGGGAATACCATGAATCCTAAAGACATGAGTAATGAAAAGTTGAGCAAGAGTTTGAGCTGAGGGGAGTTTCTTTAAAGGGACGAAATGGGCCATCTTGCTAAAACGGTCCACAATTACCCAAATAACCGTATGACCCTGAGACGGAGGAAGGTCAGTAACAAAATCCATGGCCAGATGTGTCCACGGGGAGGCAGGAATGGATAATGGAAGGAGTGGGCCTTCCGGTGAGCTCCTCAAGGACTTACTTTGGGCACAGACTTTGCAAGCGGAGACAAACTTTTGAGCGTCCTTCCTGAGAGAAGGCCACCAAACTTGGCGTAACAATAAAGCTATGGTTTTTTTAATCCCTGGATGACCGGTTGTTTTGGTATCATGAAAATGGGACAAAAACTCAGACCGGTAAGCAGAAGGCACAAACAGGGCTGACGCGGGTTTCCCAGGAGGCGCTTGGGCCTGGAACTGAGTAAGATCAGGAAGTTGGGGTTGAATGGCGGCCACCACTAGGGAGCGAGGTACGATGGGAGAAACCACCCTTTCCGGTAAGTCAGGGGACGAGAAACTCCGAGACAGGGCGTCCGCCTTTACATTCTTAGACCCGGGTTTATACGTTATAGAAAAGTTAAACCGAGAAAAGAATAAGGACCAGCGAGCCTGTCTAGGAGTTAACCTCTTGGCGGACTGGATGTATTCCAGATTTTTATGGTCAGTAAAGACCGTAACTGGATATTGAGCCCCCTCCAACCAGTGCCTCCATTCCTGGAAGGCAAGTTTGATGGCCAGTAATTCTCTGTTACCGATATCATAATTCTTTTCGGCCGCTGAGAATTTTTTGGAAAAGAAGGCACATGGATGGAGGCGAGCAGGTGAGCCGTAGTATTGGGACAAGACCGCTCCGACCGCTATCTCTGAAGCATCCACCTCCACAAGGAAAGGTCGTTGTTCATCGGGATGGACTAGGACGGGAGCAACGCTAAATACCCTCTTAAGATTCTCGAAGGCCTGGACAGCTTGAGCCGGCCAAACCGGGGGGTACCCGCTTTTTTTAGTCAAATTAGTTAGTGGTGTAACCAGGGTTGAGAAATTCTTAATGAACCTTCTGTAAAAATTGGCAAAACCCAAAAACCTCTGCAGGCCCTTCAAATCTCTGGGCTGCTCCCATTCTAAAACAGCCCTCACCTTAGATTGGTCCATAGACAGACCAGATTTGGAGATAATGTAACCGAGGAACGGAACCTCAGATACCTCAAATTGACATTTCTTTAATTTGACATATAAACAATTCTCCCTAAGTTTCTGCAAAACTAGGCACACATGTTTTCGATGCTCATCAAGGGATGAAGAAAAAATTAAAATGTCATCTAGGTAGACAACCATAAACCGGCCAAGATAATCTCGGAAAATTTCATTAACAAAACTTTGAAAGACCGCAGGGGCATTACACAGGCCGAAGGGCATAACCAAATATTCATAATGCCCTTCAAGGGTATTAAAGGCCGTTTTCCACTCGTCCCCCTGCCTAATTCTTATGAGGTTATAGGCCCCTCTGAGATCTAGTTTGGAGAAGACCTGCGCCCCGACCACCTGTGTAAAGAGCCCCTCAATAAGCGGTAGGGGATATTTATTTTTTACCGTGATGTTATTTAAGCCCCGGTAATCGATACAGGGGCGAAGTCCCCCATCCTTTTTCTCCACAAAAAAAACCCTGCCCCTGCTGGGGAAGATGAAGGCCGAATAAACCCTTTTTCTAAGTTCTCGGCGATATATTCCCGCATGGCAAGGGTTTCTGCTCGGGTCAAATTAAATATTCTCCCTCTGGGAGGCATCGTACCAGGGAGCAGTTCTATTGGGCAGTCCCAAGGTCTATGGGGAGGAAGTTTGTCTGCTGCCTTTTCTGAAAAAACATCAGCAAACTCCAAATATGGAGTAGGAATCCCACTAGGGAGTAAGTGTGTGACCCTGAGGGGAAATTCTAGGCAGTTCCGGAAACACTGGTGTCCCCACTTGGTAATTTGCCCCGAAACCCAATCAATTTGAGGATTATGCACCTGCAGCCATGGCAACCCCAGAATCAAGGGGGTACCAGGCATGCTCAAAATCAGGAACCTGATAACCTCAGAATGACTGGCTCCTATTTTGATTTGCATGGGAGGTGATTGGAACCGAACTAACCCCCCGGCCACTGGAGTGCCATCAATGGCTGACACCCGGATAGGAGTTGGCAAGGTCTGTGCCATAATTCCTAGAGTCTGTGCTAGATCAGAGTCTAGGAAGTTCCCAGCTGCTCCAGAATCGAGAAGAGCCTTTAAGTTAACATATTTGGCACCAAACATAACCTGAACTGGGACAAAAACTGGAGACGATACTTGAGGAGATACCTTACAGCCTAGGAGGGCCCCCTCGATACCCCCTAGGCTCTGAAGTTTTCCGACGGTTTCTTTGGGCAAAGTTTAACCATGTGGCCGGTCCCACCACAGTAAAGACAGAGCCCCTCGGATAGGCGTCGTCGTCTCTCGCCTTCGGTGAGCCTGGTGGCACCTAGCTGCATAGGCTCTTCAGAAGGTTGAGCGACGGGAACCTCAGATTTTGCAGCGGATTCAAAATGTGATCCTTTCTCCAGGCGCCTTTCCCGGAGTCGGCGATCAATGCGGATGGCCAAATGCATTAACTCATCCAGTGTTTGGGGTTCCGGGTAGTTCACCAGGGTATCTTTGATAGAGTCAGCCAGACCTAACCGGAATTGGCCACAGAGGGCAGGATTGTTCCAGCGTGAGTCAACTGCCCAACGCCGGAATTCGGAACAGTAGTCCTCGGCTGGACGGCGTCCCTGGCGGAGGGTACGTAACTTCGCGTCAGCTGAGGCCCCCTTGTCAGGATCGTCATAAAGGACCTCCATTGCAGCGAAGAAACTATCCACCAACTGGCGGATGGGGTCCTGAGCTGACAAACTAAAGGCCCAGGACTGAGGGTCTCCATGTAGCAGGGATATAATCAAGCCCACTTTTTGTTCCTGTGAGCCCGAGGACACCGGGCGAAGCTGAAAGTATAGTTTACAAGAGTCCCGGAAATTGGCAAATTTTGCCCTATCGCCAAAAAATTTTTCAGGGAGCGGGATCTTGGGTTCCACCGTCATTGCAGCCGGAGTCCCCTGAGAAGTGGGGACCATGGGAGTTGGACGGTTCTCCTGGGCCGCAACTCGATGAGCCAGGTGCTCCACCGCCGCCGTCAGGGCCTGCACCTGCTCCAGAATTTGGTCCATTCTTTTGGCCCGTTATAATGTCAGGATTGTACCTAACACCCGTCTGTCTTAAGCCAGTATCCCCCAATCTCCACCGCCACTTCTGCCTATAGACAAGCCCCCGCTTGTGGGAGACGCGAGCAATGCCTCTCCCAGTCGGTTGCCCCCAGGACTTAACAGGCGCAAGGGATAGTAGCTTAAGGTGCAGTTTGGTGTTAGGCAGGGAATCCCGAATGAGGATGCCGGGTGCGGAAAGTCCGTAAATCAGGCCGAGGTCAAACCAGGAAGTCACAGGCGAGGTATCCAAGGGAGAAGACTGAGAATGGTCGAGGGTAGCCGAGGTCAATTCCAGGAGGTCACAGGCGAGGTACAGGAGGGTCAGGCAAGAGGGTGGTCAGGCAAAGCAGAAGGTCAGGGCAGGCAGCTAGCAAGAATAGTCAAGGTCCAAATCCAAATCCAAAATCTTCACAAGTACAGCAGCACACATCCAGAACCCAGAAGCTATAACGGGCACTGGGAAACTGGAACAGTGCAAATATATAGGGAAGTCTGGCCAATGGGAAACAGGGAAAAAGGAGGGAAGGAAGGTGCTTGGTGCAAACAAGGAAGTGGGATCGGTCCCAGGAGCTGGACGGCCCAGGCCAGACAGGCCGACCAGTCCCTGGGTCCGATCCCAAGAACCAGCCACTGACTGGACAATTCAAACTCGCCCCCGGCGGGCGCGCTGGGGGAAGCGCCGCCGGGAGGCATAAAGCAGACGTGCTCGCGCGCGCGCGCGAGCACGTTGATGATCGGGCGCGCCCCCGCCAGGAAGGGGAAGCGCTGAGCCGGAGGGGAGAGCCGCAAGGCCGCGCAGCCGCGCGGAGCGGGCTGCGACGCGGCCACCCACGGCGTCCTGCACCGCCCGCCCCTGATCCCCGTGACGGTGCCGGGGAGCTGGCAGACCCGGGGACCGCCGGGCCGCAGCCCGGTGGGAGCCAGCCGGCAACGCGCCGCGGGACCCGGAACGGCGGTGAGGTAAGTGCCTAACAACTCCGCTTCCCTCCCCCACGCATGTTGGCTGCTACCGGTACCTCTACCGCCCTCCTGCACATCGCCACTCACCCGCAACCAGCCTGTTTCAGCTGCTCACCGACCTGAGCTTCTCCTGGTGCGTCCGATGGCCAGTCCGCCCCTGTCTGCAGGTATGTCACCCGAACGCCGGCAAATACGGTATTTTGGGGGGAGGTCTTATTTCGGGGGGGGGGGGTCTTATTTTCGGGGAAGGCCTTATATTTAGCCTTCATGCTAAAAGCACAGTAGGCCTTATTTTCGGGGTAGGTCTTATTTTCGGGGAAACACGGTAGCAGGAGCTCTGAAAATGCCGCTACAGTCGCTCAACTGTCGCTACCTGCCGCTATTACTGAATCGGCCTCCAACTCACTATGGAGTAATAGTAAAGAAAAGGAGAGAAACATGGGGGACCGACCATGAATCGGTCCTAATGCTCAGTTTCCACCGCCATATGTATTGGCATTGCCTTGTGGGTCTTATGTAACTTTGTGCTTTCATCCACTTTTGTGTGTCCATGTCAGGAAGTCACGGGTGTCAGAGTTGGAGCAATAACCTGCCATGAACTATAGCAACGTAAATCAGAATGATTTCTAAATCGCCCAATTATCAGCTGCTAGATTACAAACAGTAAAAGTAAGACAAAGAGGAGTGTAATATCACATTACATAATTGTGAAGAACAGCGTATCGCGTGAGCTTAGCTGATGTCACAGCTTCCAGAATCACAAAATACTCTTTCCCGGTTGGTTAACCAGCCCAGGGGCCTGTAATGTAGCCAGGGGACACAGATGCGCAAGTTTCCACCAAGGCAAAAAGACTGCGCAAGTTAAAACAATGCGATACGCGTACAGTAAGCAACAATGCACAAACAAGTCTCTCCTTCAGAAGTTAGCTCAATATCCACCCACTAAATAATTGGGCAGGCTGATGCATTACTAGCGCCAGGTATCGGCAGATGAGCGTCTGTACAGCGGCGCTAAGAGCGACCTCTAGTCAGCCGTAAGTTGCTATTACAGAGCGCCTCAGTCGCTGTAGTAACCTGGCCGGCATTGATGAATTTGATGTGAGAGTTGCTATAACACCAGTACAGCGCTATATGGGAGCGATTGGTAGCGACTGGTCAGTGTGACCGACTCACACACATATTCATCAAGAAAACAGCCTCACACAGTGCTGGCGGTCAAAACTGGGTCGCTGTAGCCCAGAGCGCCAGACGCTGTGTGATTAAAGTGGACCAACACTCAGGATTTTGACTATCCTGGTTATTGGTCCACTTCTGCGAGGCATCCCGATCGTGGGTGCCCCGCTGTGTGAAACCCCCCAGAAAGCCCCGAAAACTCGCCTGACCCCGCTCCCACGTGACTCGCTCGTCCAATCGCCGCCAACGGACAAGGAGATCCTCGTTCCAGTTCCTACCTGATCCTCGTTCCAGCGGCGCATGCGCGGGCCGCCTCCCGCGCGTCCCTCTTACAGGGAGCGCGCCCGCGTCAGCCATTCACAAACGGCCACCGCGGGTGCGCGCCCTGCTAGAGGGACGCGCGGGAGGCGGCGCCGGCCCGCGCATGCGCTGTTGGAACGAGGATCAGGTAGGATTTTCGGGGATCTGGGGGGGTTTCACATGGGGGTGCCCCGCAGTCAGGGAGCTGATTGGTCGATCAGGGGAGGGTGTTGGTCCACTTTAAAGTCTGTTTTTGAACACATATCCACTAGTAACAAAGCAAAAACACATGGAATGACATTTATGTAACATTGTAACATTCATTTGCATATAAATTCTGCATAAAAATATAAAAAATCAAAAAAGTTGTCAAAAATGACATTTAATAGGCCAGGAGAGGTCACAGAATGATTTGATTAAAAAAATAAATAAATAAAAAAATAAATAGAAAACCCTGTTTAAAGTGAAGAAAAGTATTGTCCATTGAAATGTATGGGAGAGCGACAGGTAGTGACAGGTAATACCTGGCGTTCCGAAAGCCAGAGCGCCGCAGGGATCCCCTGAGCCGTCTGTGATGATGAATCGTTCGATACGTAACGCTGTAAGAGTCGCTCACCAGAATCGCCTTCATAAATGTGGTATTGGGTACAGCGCCAGGCGTTCACCAGACGCTACCTGTCGCTTACAAGGCGCTACCTGCCGCTATCCCTTGATGAATAAAGCCCTCAGTAGAAGAGGCGAACAGGCTACTCAGAAGCCTAGATCACAAAAAAGCCCCCGGCCCTGATGGGATGTCTATCGTTTGCTTAAAGTGGACCAACACCCAGGATTTTGACTATCCTGGGTTTTGGTCCACTTCGGTGGGGCACCCCGACTTCACTGTTTCACTGTGTGAAACAGAACGCCCATAAACACTCACCTCCCCACGCTCCTACGCGGGCAGAGAGCTCAGAGCCGCTGTGGTATGCACGTACAAGCGGCGTCCAACCACAGCAGCTCTGAGCGCTGGAGGCTGCCTCTTGCGCTTCCTTCTAACAGGTAGCGTGCCCGCGCCGGCCATTCACAAACGGCCGGTGCGGGTGAGCGCCCTGCTAGAGGGAAGCGCGAGACGCGGCCGCAGCCCGCGCATGCGCCATTGGAACGGGGTTAAGGTAAGGTTTCTGGCCTTCCTGGGGGGTTTCACCCCGCGGGATATCCCGATTTCGGATGCCCCGCGGCGACGGATCTGATCGGCCCGGGAATCTTATAGATTCCCGGGCCGATCCCCCCTGGGTGTTGGTCCACTTTAAAATCCTGTCCTGGGCAACTATCCGGGGAGTTACTCACAGACATCTATAAAGAATCACTTGTAACGAGGTGGTCCCAGAATGTTTCAAAAGATCTACAATCATTGCGGCTCCCAAATCACCAACAGAATCCAATGTCAATGATTACAGACCCGTAGCCCTGACTCCAATAGTTATGAAGGTTTTCTAATGGCTGATGCTAACATATCTAAAAGGCCGCCTGCTGAGTATTAAAGTAGACCAAAATCCACTCGGGGGTCTATAAACTCCAGGCTACTTGCTGTGTAAAACCCCCCAGGTCACCCAGAAACTCACCTTCCAACGCACGTCCGCGAACAACGGCTGCATCCCCGCTATCCCTTTAGCCAGGCATTTGTGATGGGCACGCTCCATGTTAAAGGGTAGCAGGAGATGTGGCCACCAGCATGCTCGGATCAACATGCTGACTGGACGTACAGGGCGTGGGAAACATATAAGATAGGCTCTTATTCAGGGTGAAGGTCCGGATTAATGTGAGCAATCTGTATGTACAGGGCGTGGGAAACATATAAGATAGGCTCTTATTCAGGGTGAAGGTCCGGATTAATGTGAGCAATCTGTATGTACAGGGCGTGGGAAACATATAACATAGGCTCTTATTCAGGGTAAAGCTCCGGATTAATGTGGGCAATCTGTATGTACAGGGCGTGGGAAACATATAAGATAGACTCTTATTCAGGGTGAAGGTCCGGATTAATGTGAGCAAGCTGTATGTACAGGGTGGGGAAATATATAAGATAGACTCTTATTCAGCGTGAAGGTCCGGATTAATGTGGGCAATCTGTATGTACAGGGTGTGGGAAACATATGAGATAGGCTCTTATTCAGGGTAAAGCTCCGGATTAATGTGGGCAATCTGTATGTACAGGGCGTGGGAAACATATAAGATAGGCTCTTATTCAGGGTGAAGGTCCGGATTAATGTGAGCAATCTGTATGTACAGGGTGTGGGAAACATATAAGATAGGCTCTTATTCAGGGTAAAGCTCCGGATTAATGTGAGCAATCTGTATGTACAGGGCGTGGGAAACATATAAGATAGGCTCTTATTCAGGGTGAAGGTCCGGATTAATGTGAGCAATCTGTATGTACAGGGTGTGGGAAACATATAAGATAGACTCTTATTCAGGGTGATGGTCTGGATTAATGTGGGCAATCTGTATGTACAGGGTGTGGGAAACATATAAGATAGACTCTTATTCAGGGTGATGGTCCGGATTAATGTGGGCAATCTGTATGTACAGGGTGTGGGAAACATATAAGATAGACTCTTATTCAGCGTGAAGGTCCGGATTAATGTGGGCAATCTGTATGTACAGGGTGTGGGAAACATATAAGATAGGCTCTTATTCAGGGTAAAGCTCCGGATTAATGTGGGCAATCTGTATGTACAGGGCGTGGGAAACATATAAGACAGGCTCTTATTCAGGATGAAGGTCCGGATTAATGTGAGCAATCTGTATGTACAGGGTGGGGGAAACATATAAGATAGGCTCTTATTCAGGGTGAAGGTCCGGATTAATGTGGGCAATCTGTATGTACAGGGCGTGGGAAACATATAAGATAGGCTCTTATTCAGGGTGAAGGTCCGGATTAATGTGGGCAATCTGTATGTACAGGGCGTGGGAAACATATAAGATAGGCTCTTATTCAGGGTAAAGCTCCGGATTAATGTGGGCAATCTGTATGTACAGGGTGTGGGAAACATATAAGATAGGCTCTTATTCAGGGTAAAGCTCCGGATTAATGTGGGCAATCTGTATGTACAGGGTGTGGGAAACATATAAGATAGGCTCTTATTTAGGGTGAAGGTCTGCTTTAAGGCAAATCCTAATGTGTCAAACTTGAGAAAGTGGAGGAGAGCAGCAGTAGCAGCAATGTAGGTGGCCCTCGGCGCTCTGTACTGTCACCTTTTCTCAGTGGTGGACTGGAGCCAAAAATCATTCTTGGATTTTACCAGTCCCTGGCCGATCTGAGACATCCCTACTGAGCCCCCCCCCCCCCCCCCCCAGTCATGATGCTGCGGCTACTGCATTGGGGGCTGGGTTCCTTGGTTTGTGGGTACAGGGGGCTGAGAGGGAGACTAAGGGGGCAGGGATTAAAAGTGTTAAAAGCAGTAGCCTACCTGGCCCCAAAGCAGTGCAGCCCACCAGGCATCGTCCTGGGTCTCCCTATGGTCAGTCCGCCCCTACTGTTCTCATTGTATTCCAACGATCAGGGCCTTGATTCAGTAAGAGTTGAAATTCATTTTCATGGTAGTAAAAATTTCACTTAAACTGGACCTTCACCCTGAATAAGAGCCTATCTTATATGTTTCCCCCACCCTGTACATACAGATTGCCCACATTAATCCGGACCTTCACCCTGAATAAGAGCCTATCTTATATGTTTCCCCCACCCTGTACATACAGATTGCCCACATTAATCCGGACCTTCACCCTGAATAAGAGCCTATCTTATATGTTTCCCACACCCTGTACATACAGATTGCCCACATTAATCCAGACCCTCACCCTGAATAAGAACCTATCTTATATGTTTCCCACACCCTGTACATACAGATTGCTCACATTAATCCGGACCTTCACTCTGAATAAGAGTCTATCTTATATGTTCCCTCTACCTTGTACATACAGATTGCTCACATTAATCTGGACCCTCACCCTGAATAAGAGCCTATCTTATATGTTCCCCCCCCCCCGTACATACAGATTGCTCACATTAATCCAGACCCTCACTCTGAATAAGAGCCTATCTTATATGTTTCCCACACCCTGTACATACAGATTGCCCACATTAATCCAGACCCTCACCCTGAATAAGAACCTATCTTATATGTTTCCCACACCCTGTACATACAGATTGCTCACATTAATCCGGACCTTCACTCTGAATAAGAGTCTATCTTATATGTTCCCTCTACCTTGTACATACAGATTGCTCACATTAATCTGGACCCTCACCCTGAATAAGAGCCTATCTTATATGTTCCCCCCCCCGTACATACAGATTGCTCACATTAAACCAGACCCTCACTCTGAATAAGAGCCTATCTTATATGTTTCCCACACCCTGTACATACAGATTGCTCACATTAATCCGGACCCTCACTCTGAATAAGAGCCTATCTTATATGTTTCCCACACCCTGTACATACAGATTGCTCACATTAATCCAGACCCTCACCCTGAATAAGAGCCTATCTTATATGTTTCCCACACCCTGTACATACAGATTGCCCACATTAATCTGGACCCTCCTTCTGAATAAGAGCCTATCTTATATGTTTCCCACACCCTGTACATACAGATTGCTCACATTAATCCGGACCTTCACTCTGAATAAGAGTCTATCTTATATGTTCCCTCTACCTTGTACATACAGATTGCTCACATTAATCCGGACCTTCACCCTCTATAAGAGCCTATCTTATATGTTCCCTCTACCCTGTACATACAGATTGCTCACATTAATCCGGACCCTCACCCTGAATAAGAGCCTATCTTATATGTTTCCCACACCCTGTACATACAGATTGCTCACATTAATCCGGACCTTCACTCTGAATAAGAGTCTATCTTATATGTTCCCTCTACCTTGTACATACAGATTGCTCACATTAATCCGGACCTTCACCCTCTATAAGAGCCTATCTTATATGTTCCCTCTACCCTGTACATACAGATTGCTCACATTAATCCGGACCCTCACCCTGAATAAGAGCCTATCTTATATGTTCCCCCCCCCCCCCCCGTACATACAGATTGCTCACATTAATCCAGACCCTCACTCTGAATAAGAGCCTATCTTATATGTTTCCCACACCCTGTACATACAGATTGCTCACATTAATCTGGACCCTCACCCTGAATAAGAGCCTATCTTATATGTTCCCCCCCCCCCGTACATACAGATTGCTCACATTAATCCAGACCCTCACTCTGAATAAGAGTCTATCTTATATGTTTCCCACACCCTGTACATACAGATTGCTCACATTAATCCGGACCTTCACTCTGAATAAGAGTCTATCTTATATGTTCCCTCTACCTTGTACATACAGATTGCTCACATTAATCCGGACCTTCACCCTCTATAAGAGCCTATCTTATATGTTCCCTCTACCCTGTACATACAGATTGCTCACATTAATCCGGACCCTCACCCTGAATAAGAGCCTATCTTATATGTTCCCCCCCCCCCCCCGTACATACAGATTGCTCACATTAATCCAGACCCTCACTCTGAATAAGAGCCTATCTTATATGTTTCCCACACCCTGTACATACAGATTGCTCACATTAATCTGGACCCTCACCCTGAATAAGAGCCTATCTTATATGTTCCCCCCCCCCTGTACATACAGATTGCTCACATTAATCCAGACCCTCACTCTGAATAAGAGCCTATCTTATATGTTTCCCACACCCTGTACATACAGATTGCCCACATTAATCCGGACCCTCACTCTGAATAAGAGCCTATCTTATATGTTTCCCACACCCTGTACATACAGATTGCCCACATTAATCCGGACCCTCACTCTGAATAAGAGCCTATCTTATATGTTTCCCACACCCTGTACATACAGATTGCCCACATTAATCTGGACCCTCCCTCTGAATAAGAGCCTATCTTATATGTTTCCCACACCCTGTACATACAGATTGCCCACATTAATCCAGACCCTCACCCTGAATAAGAACCTATCTTATATGTTTCCCACACCCTGTACATACAGATTGCTCACATTAATCCGGACCTTCACTCTGAATAAGAGTCTATCTTGTATGTTCCCTCTACCTTGTACATACAGATTGCTCACATTAATCCGGACCCTCACCCTGAATAAGAGCCTATCTTATATGTTCCCCCCCCCCCGTACATACAGATTGCTCACATTAATCCAGACCCTCACTCTGAATAAGAGCCTATCTTATATGTTTCCCACACCCTGTACATACAGATTGCTCACATTAATCCGGACCCTCACTCTGAATAAGAGCCTATCTTATATGTTTCCCACACCCTGTACATACAGATTGCCCACATTAATCCGGACCCTCACTCTGAATAAGAGCCTATCTTATATGTTTCCCACACCCTGTACATACAGATTGCTCACATTAATCTGGACCCTCACTCTGAATAAGAGCCTATCTTATATGTTTCCCACACCCTGTACATACAGATTGCCCACATTAATCTGGACCCTCCTTCTGAATAAGAGCCTATCTTATATGTTTCCCACACCCTGTACATACAGATTGCCCACATTAATCCAGACCCTCACCCTGAATAAGAACCTATCTTATATGTTTCCCACACCCTGTACATACAGATTGCTCACATTAATCCGGACCTTCACTCTGAATAAGAGTCTATCTTATATGTTCCCTCTACCTTGTACATACAGATTGCTCACATTAATCCGGACCCTCACCCTGAATAAGAGCCTATCTTATATGTTCCCCCCCCCCCCCCGTACATACAGATTGCTCACATTAATCCAGACCCTCACTCTGAATAAGAGCCTATCTTATATGTTTCCCACACCCTGTACATACAGATTACCCACATTAATCCGGACCATCACTCTGAATAAGAGCCTATCTTATATGTTTCCCACACCCTGTACATACAGATTGCTCACATTAATCTGGACCCTCACTCTGAATAAGAGTCTATCTTATATGTTCCCCCCCCCTGTACATACAGATTGCTCACATTAATCCGGACCCTCACCCTGAATAAGAGCCTATCTTATATGTTCCCCCCCCCCCTGTACATACAGATTGCTCACATTAATCCAGAACCTCACTCTGAATAAGAGCCTATCTTATATGTTTCCCACACCCTGTACATACAGATTGCCCACATTAATCCGGACCCTCACTCTGAATAAGAGCCTATCTTATATGTTTCCCACACCCTGTACATACAGATTGCCCACATTAATCCAGACCCTCACCCTGAATAAGAACCTATCTTATATGTTTCCCACACCCTGTACATACAGATTGCTCACATTAATCCGGACCTTCACTCTGAATAAGAGTCTATCTTATATGTTCCCTCTACCTTGTACATACAGATTGCTCACATTAATCCGGACCTTCACCCTCTATAAGAGCCTATCTTATATGTTCCCTCTACCCTGTACATACAGATTGCTCACATTAATCCGGACCCTCACTCTGAATAAGAGCCTATCTTATATGTTTCCCACACCCTGTACATACAGATTGCTCACATTAGTCCGGACCCTCACTCTGAATAAGAGCCTATCTTATATGTTTCCCACACCCTGTACATACAGATTGCTCACATTAATCTGGACCCTCACTCTGAATAAGAGCCTATCTTATATGCCCCCCCCCCCCCTGTACATACAGATTGCTCACATTAATCCAGACCCTCACTCTGAATAAGAGCCTATCTTATATGTTTCCCACACCCTGTACATACAGATTGCCCACATTAATCCGGACCCTCACTCTGAATAAGAGCCTATCTTATATGTTTCCCACACCCTGTACATACAGATTGCCCACATTAATCCAGACCCTCACTCTGAATAAGAGCCTATCTTATATGTTTCCCACACCCTGTACATACAGATTGCTCACATTAATCCGGACCCTCACCCTGAATAAGAGCCTATCTTATATGTTCCCCCCCCCTGTACATACAGATTGCTCACATTAATCCAGACCCTCACTCTGAATAAGAGCCTATCTTATATGTTTCCCACACCCTGTACATACAGATTGCCCACATTAATCCGGACCCTCACTCTGAATAAGAGCCTATCTTATATGTTTCCCACACCCTGTACATACAGATTGCTCACATTAATCTGGACCCTCACTCTGAATAAGAGCCTATCTTATATGTTTCCCACACCCTGTACATACAGATTGCCCACATTAATCCAGACCCTCACCCTGAATAAGAACCTATCTTATATGTTTCCCACACCCTGTACATACAGATTGCTCACATTAATCCGGACCTTCACTCTGAATAAGAGTCTATCTTATATGTTCCCTCTACCTTGTACATACAGATTGCTCACATTAATCCGGACCTTCACCCTCTATAAGAGCCTATCTTATATGTTCCCTCTACCCTGTACATACAGATTGCTCACATTAATCCGGACCCTCACCCTGAATAAGAGCCTATCTTATATGTTCCCCCCCCCGTACATACAGATTGCTCACATTAATCCAGACCCTCACTCTGAATAAGAACCTATCTTATATGTTTCCCACACCCTGTACATACAGATTGCTCACATTAATCTGGACCCTCACTCTGAATAAGAGCCTATCTTATATGTTCCCCCCACCCTGTACATACAGATTGCTCACATTAATCCGGACCCTCACCCTGAATAAGAGCCTATCTTATATGTTCCCCCCCCCTGTACATACAGATTGCTCACATTAATCCAGACCCTCACTCTGAATAAGAGCCTATCTTATATGTTTCCCACACCCTGTACATACAGATTGCCCACATTAATCCGGACCCTCACTCTGAATAAGAGCCTATCTTATATGTTTCCCACACCCTGTACATACAGATTGCCCACATTAATCCAGACCCTCACCCTGAATAAGAACCTATCTTATATGTTTCCCACACCCTGTACATACAGATTGCTCACATTAATCCGGACCTTCACTCTGAATAAGAGTCTATCTTATATGTTCCCTCTACCTTGTACATACAGATTGCTCACATTAATCCGGACCTTCACCCTCTATAAGAGCCTATCTTATATGTTTCCCACACCCTGTACATACAGATTGCCCACATTAATCCAGACCCTCACCCTGAATAAGAGCCTATCTTATATGTCCCCCCCCCCCCCGTACATACAGATTGCTCACATTAATCCAGACCCTCACTCTGAATAAGAGCCTATCTTATATGTTTCCCACACCCTGTACATACAGATTGCTCACATTAATCCGGACCCTCACTCTGAATAAGAGCCTATCTTATATGTTTCCCACACCCTGTACATACAGATTGCCCACATTAATCCGGACCCTCACTCTGAATAAGAGCCTATCTTATATGTTTCCCACACCCTGTACATACAGATTGCTCACATTAATCTGGACCCTCACTCTGAATAAGAGCCTATCTTATATGTTCCCCCCCACCCTGTACATACAGATTGCTCACATTAATCCGGACCCTCACCCTGAATAAGAGCCTATCTTATATGTTCCCCCCCCCCTGTACATACAGATTGCTCACATTAATCCAGACCCTCACTCTGAATAAGAGCCTATCTTATATGTTTCCCACACCCTGTACATACAGATTGCCCACATTAATCTGAACCCTCACTCTGAATAAGAGCCTATCTTATATGTTTCCCACACCCTGTACATACAGATTGCCCACATTAATCCGGACCCTCACTCTGAATAAGAGCCTATCTTATATGTTTTTGAGTGCGCTGGTGGACGCATCTCGCGCTTCCCTCTAACAGGGAGTGCACCCGCGTCGGCCAGAGGAATAGCTGAGATGCCGCTCGCGCATGTGCGCCGTTGGACCAGAATTAAGGTAAGTGTATAGGGCAGCCTGTGGGGTTTCACACAGCGGGGCATCCCGATTTTGGTGCCCCGGGGGGAGGGAATGGATCGGCACAGGAATCTTATAGATTTCCGGGCCAATCCAGCTGGGTTTTGGGCCACTTTAAGCTTGGCACGTGCACTTTATTATACAGGTATACATATATAGAAGATATATTTTGTTTAAGTGCACTTTCACTTGGCACTTTGTCTATTATAATGTTTGATATTGATTTAGGTTAGTGATCGGAAGAGAAGATAGAGGCCATAAGGGGGTGTGTTTGCTAAGCGGGATTGGTATTATGGATTATATTTGGTATATGAATTAGGGTCCACATAGTTTGGCCTCTGTATGAGTGTATGTTGTATCGTCTATAGGGATTATTCATCAAGGGATGGCGGCAGGTAGCACCTTGTAAGCGCCAAGCAGTGTCTGGTGAACGCCGGGTGCTGTACGCAAAACCACATTTATGAAGGCGATTCTGGTGAGCGACTCTAACAGCGCCATGTATCTCTGATTCATCATTACAGGCAGCTCAGCGTATAGCGCCGGCGCTCTAGCTTCCAGAGTGTCAGGTATTACCTGTCGCTACCTATCGCTCTCTCATACATTTCAATGGATGTTTCCTTTTATTCTGTTTAAACAGTGTTTTTTGTTTTTATTTTTATTTTTTTTCTCTCAAATCATTGTGTCACCTCTCCCGGCCTAGAAAGAGTCATTTTTGAAAACCTTTTAGATTTTTTATATTTTTATGCAGAATTGTCATTACAGGTCTGGTATTAAAGTGGACCAACACCCAGGATTTTCACTTTCCTGAGTGTTGGTCCACTTCAGCGGGGCATCCGAGATCAGGATGGCCCCGCTGTGTGAAACCCCTCCCAAAAGCCCCAAAAAATTTACCTTTGCAGCAACGGACAAGCGACGGATAAGCCGCCACCGCCGCCACCTCCCGCGCGTCCCTCTTACAGGGCGCGCACCCGCGCCGGCCATTCACAAACACGCGTGCACTGCTAGAGGGGCTCGCGGGAGGCGGCGGCGGCTGATCCGTTGCCGCAAAGGTAAGGTTTTTTTGGGGGCTTTTGGGGGGTTCTCTCACCGCGGGACATCCCGATCTCGGATGTCCCGTGGTGAGGGAGGTGATCGGCCCGGGAATCTTATAGATTCCCGGGCCGATCACCCCTGGTTGTTGGTCCACTTTAAATGCTTAATGTCACAATGTTATAACAATGTCATTCCATGTGTTTTCGCTTTGTTACTGGTGGATATGTGTTCAAAAACAGACTTTAATCACACAGCGTCTGGCGCTCTGGGCTACAGCGACACAATTTTGAGCGCCAGCACTGTGTGAGGCTGATTTTTTTGATGAATATGGTTTGAGTCGCTCACACTGACCAGTCGCTACCATTCGCTCCCATATAGCGCTGTACTGGTGTTATAGCGACTCACACATCAAATTCATCAATGCCGGCCAGCGACTGAGGCGCTCAGTACAAGCGAACCATGGCCGAGCACAGCGTATACTAGCGGTTGGTCTGAGAGCTTCGCTACAGACGCTCATCTGCCGCTACCTGGCGCTAGCAATGAATCAGCCTCCCCGTATGTGTATCTATTAATCCCGGATACATTATTCTGGTTGTTTGATGTACAAATAGTGGTGCGTACTCTTACTGGCTCTTCTGAGGGTGTCTGGGCCACCCTCCTTTTATACTGTTATTTAGACTGGACTGTTCCATTAAGATAACTCTGTGCAGACTATACCATGTAGGAAGATGTTTAAAACCCATTGATGTATATAATATGTGTGTCTAGCAATGGTTCAAGCTCTATGGAGAACCCCCCTTCCAAAAAGTATTCCTTGTATGTATTCTGTACCTACTTGGCGACCAATAATGTATTCGTGTTCGTATTCGTAAGGGGTTAATGTGGCCTTATTGCACCATCTCCTCCCCGCAGAGCGGAGCTGCTCCCCCCTCTCCCCGCTCTGCACACACCCGCCCGCCACCCTCATATTTCACACACATGTGGGATATTTAGTGTGGGTTTCTGTTTGCTTCATCACCACAACAGCAGCTGGATATAACCCTGACCCCCCCCCCTCGCCCCACCCCTCCAGGGCCGGCGGCGTCAGGACAGACAGGCGCTGGGAAACGGAACAATAAACATTTATAGGGTTCAATCAGAACCATATTCCCACACATAATATAAACTGTACTGCTAAAAATATCTGTCTACCTACTTACCCACCCATCCATACTGTCCTTCTACCATCCCACCTACCTATCCATCTATTCATTCACCCATCATTACACCTACTCACCCTCCTACTCACCTCCCCCTTCAATATGCTTATTCACTCATTTTTCTACCTACTGACCTATACATCTACTTATTCATCTACCACTTATCCTTCTACCCAAGGCCGGCTCCAGGTTTATGTAGGCCCTCGGGTGGCATGGTCTCAGTGGACCCCTTTGCGGTGGAGAGTCGCGGGTCGGGGGGTCTATAAATTACATGACCAAAACTAAACTAAGGCCCTTATTTATCAAGGGATAGCGCCAGGTAGCGACTGGTGAGCGAACGGTAATGACGGTCACCGCCACGAGAACGCCGGCTCCCCACCACAATCACACATTTATCAAGCCAATCCTGCTTAGCGACTGAGATAGCGCCAGATAGCGAATCATTCATCATTATTCCAGCCTCACCACACAGCGCCAGCGAGCGAACCTGAACAGCGACAGGTATGACCTCTCGCTACCTGGCGCTCTCCAATGCATTTCAATGGGACAATCTTTAAATATTCATAATTAATTGTTATTAATGTTTTTTTTTTTTTTTTTTTGTTTTTAAATGTCAAAAATTCTGTGACCACTTCTGCAATGTTTTTTTTTGATGGTAAAAAAATAATAAAAAAAAATTTGTGCAGAATTGATATTACAGGTCTGATATTAATGTATTCATATTACGAAATGTTTTTAAAAACTTGTTTTTTTTTGTTTCCAAAAATATGGTTGTTTGGGGGTTAAAAAACTACTTTTAACCCATCGCCGCCAGCGCTCTGGGGTTTAAACATGCATTTTACAGCGCAAGAATTTTTTGAGCGTGATTTGTTAATGAATATGGTGGGAGCCGTTCGCTATGGCCATTCGCTGTCATGCGCTCCCATACAGCGCGGAACCTGTCAAATAGCGACTCCAATATTCAACATTACTGCACACCGACTGAGTCGCTATCAACAACCGAACAACGGCCAAGCGCAGCGACTACTAGCGGGCGCTGTGAAAATACCGCTACAGTCGCTCAACTGTCGCTACCTGGCGCTATTAATGAATCGGCCTCCCCGAAGGGCTGCTTGCCCTCCAACCCCCTATTGGAGCTGTTTTTTTTTAATTTGGCACCACATTAATGGGCAGAGTATTGAGGAAGAGGGATGGACAAAACAGGAGGGACAGGAATGGCTGGGTAGAGCTGGTGGTGGGGGGGGGGGGTAGATAGGCAGAGCTGGAAGAAAGATGGATAGACTGGCAGAGCTGGAAGGAAAAGGGGTAGGTGGGCAAAGCTGGGAGGACAGGGGTGGAGAGGCATAGAGCTGAGGGAATGGGGCAGAGCTGAGGGTAGAGGGGTGGATTAGACAGAATGGAAGGTACATGGATGAATGGGGCTGAGCTAGGCGAACAAGGATAGATGGGTCAGGCTCAGGGGATAGGGATGAATGGGGCAGAGCTGAGGGGATGAGGCAGAGCTGAGGGTAGAGGGGTGGATGAGACAGAACTGAAGGTACATAGATGAATGGGGCTGAGCTGAGGGGACAAGGATGGATGGGGCAGAGCTGATGGAACATGGATGGATGGGGCTGAGCTGAGGGGACAGAGATGGATGGGGCTGAGCTAGGAGAACAAGGATAGATGGGTCAGGGCTCAGGGGATAGGGATGGATGGGGCAGGGCTGAGTGAATAGGGAAAGATGGGTCAGGGCTCAGGGGATAGGGATGGATGGGTCAGGGCTCAGGGAAAAGGGATGGATGGGTCAGGGCTCAGGGGAAAGGGATGGATGGGGAAAAGCTGAGTGGATAGGGAAAGATGGGTCAGGGCTCAAGGAATAGGAATGGATGGGTCAGGGATCAGGGGAAAGGGATGGATGGGTCAGGGCTCAGGGGAAAGGGATGGATGGGTCAGTGCTCAGGGGAAAGGGATGGATGGGTCAGGGCTCAAGGCATAGGAATGGATGGGTCAGGGCTCAGGGGAAAGGGATGGATGGGTCAGGGCTCAGGGGAAAGGGATGGATGGGTCAGGGCTCAGGGGAAAGGGATGGATGGGTCAGGGCTCAGGGGAAAGGGATGTATGGGCCAGGGATCAGGGGAAAGGGATGTATGGGCCAGGGATCAGGGGAAAGGGATGGATGGGTCAGGGCTCAGGGGAAAGGGATAGATGGGTCAGGGCTCAAGGCATAGGAATGGATGGGTCAGGGCTCAGGGGAAAGGGATGGATGGGTCAGGGCTCAGGGGAAAGGGATGGATGGGTCAGTGCTCAGGGGAAAGGGATGGATGGGTCAGGGCTCAAGGCATAGGAATGGATGGGTCAGGGCTCAGGGGAAAGGGATGGATGGGTCAGGGCTCAGGGGAAAGGGATGGATGGGTCAGGGCTCAGGGGAAAGGGATGGATGGGTCAGGGCTCAGGGGAAAGGGATGTATGGGCCAGGGATCAGGGGAAAGGGATGGATGGGTCAGGGCTCAGGGGAAAGGGATGGATGGGTCAGGGCTCAGGGGAAAGGGATAGATGGGTCAGGGCTCAAGGCATAGGAATGGATGGGTCAGGGCTCAGGGGAAAGGGATAGATGGGTCAGGGCTCAGGAGATAGGGACGGATGAGGCAGAGGTGACATATAACCAATAGGGCAGAGCTGGGGAGACAGGGGTGGATGGAGCTGAGTGACGGAGAAAGGAAATGTGCGCATGTAACCACATTGTGCCAGCTGTCAGTGGGCCCCCCTAGGGGGTGGGGGCCTCAGCAGCTGACCGGGCTTGCCCTGCATCTATCTATCCACTCAGCTATCCTTCTACCTACTCACCCAACTATCTACCAACTAACCACCCATCCAACTGTTTACCCATCCACTAACTCATCTACCCATCTACATACATATTGATTAACCTGGTAACCCAACCATCTAACCTACTCACTCATCAACCCCCTTACTTACCTACTCACCAATATACTCATCCACCCATTTATCTCCATACTAACCAATTCACCTTCCTAACCACCCATTGACCAACTAACCACTCACCTACCCACCAATATACTCATTCACACATCTATCTACCTACTTACCACTTCACATATTCTTACATCTGCTTACTCAAATACTTACCATCTAACCACTCATCCACCTATCTAGCCATCCATCTATCCACTAACTCACCTACTCATGCATATACCCATTCATCAACCTACTAATCCAAGCACCTACCTACTCATCCATATACTTATTCATCAACCTACTAATCCAAGATTTTACCTACTCACCCATCCACCCCCTTACTCGCCTACCCAATATATACTCATTCACCCATTTATCTCCCAACTTACCATTTCACGTATCTGATCACCCATTGGCCAACTAACCACCCATCCATCCACTAACTCACCTACCCATCCATATACATTCATCAACATACTACCCAACCTTCTACCTACTCACCCATTCACCCCACTGATATACTAATTCACCCATCTATCTACTTGAATGAATTAATTCACCTATCCTTCCATCTACTAACTCAACTATCTACCAACTAACCACCCATTCACCAATTAACCACCCATCTATCCTTTCACTAACTCACCTCATATACCTACCCACCAAGATACTCATTCGCCAATATATACCTACTTAACACCTATCCTTCCACCTACTCACTTAACTATCTACCACCTAACCACCAATCCACCTACTCAACCATTCATAAATTAACTCACCTACCCATCCATATACCCATTTATCAACCTACTAACCCAAACATCTATGTACTCACCCATCCACCCCCCCTACTCACCCACAATATACTCATTCACACATTTATCTACTTACTTACTACCTACTCACCGAACTATCTAACAACTAACCATACATCCACCTATTTACTAACTAACCACCCATCCACCTATCTAGCCACACATCCATCCACTAAATCACCTACCCATCTATATACCCATTTATCAATCTACTAACCAACCATCTACCTACCCACCAATATACTTATTCACCCATCAATTCACCTACTTACCACCCATCCACCTATCCATTCACCCATACTTCCACCTACTCAACCCGTCTATCTACTAAATACCCATCCATATACCCGTTTATCAACCTACTAACCCAAACATCTATGTACTCACCCATCCACCCCCCTACTCACCCACAATATACTCATTCACACATTTATCTACTTACTTACTTACTACTTACTCAGCAAACTATCTAACAACTAACCATACATCTACCTATTTACCAAATAACCACCCATCCACCTATCTAGCCACCCATCCATCCACTAAATCACCTACCCATCTATATACCCATTTATCAATCTACTAACCAACCATCTACCTACCCACCAATATACTTATTCACCCATCCATTCACCTACTTACCACCCATCCACCTATCCATTCACCTATACTTCCACCTACCCAACCCGTCTATCTACTAAATACACATCCACCAGCTCACCTACTCAACCCTATGCCCATGTATCTAAATACTAACCAACCTTCTACCTATCCACAATCCACCTACCGATTCACCATTATCCACCTGCTCACAAATGTATCTGCCTACTTACTCATCCATGTACCTATTCATCCATGCATTTATCTACTCATCCATCTCAGCTCCAGATTCGACACACATGATCCTCACTGGTGCAGGCCCCACCCTGTCTTTGACCAGAGGCACCATCTTGAGGGGCTTGTCCTGCAAGATGCACTGGCTGTACAGTAAGTTGATGCCACCAGCCAATACACTCCTGATCCCTTTGAATCATTTTGATTCCAATGGATTTTCTGCTGGATGAACTTTTATTTTACTGATCATAGAGAGGAAGTGAGGCTAAATCTCCAAAACTGAGGCACAAACATCATAAAGAAGCACCTAGATGGTTCTAGCCCTTCTCTGCTATATCCAAAGCTACAATATAAAAAGTATTAACCTTCATATTTGAGGTGGGGGGAATGCTTAAAGCCTACCAGTAGCATTTAATTCATTTCGGAGTGTATTGCCTGTCAGGGCAGATCATTGCCTGTGTTTTTCCAAATGTTTAGTGTAGTTTTTTCTCACCAAAACCCCCACCAAAAAATTACTAAAAAAAAACTTGTAACTGACACTTTCATTGCTAAAAAACATTTTGGATGCTGCCGGCGTGTTTTAAGAATGAAACAAGCCTGTTAGTCAGTGAAGCCGGCAGTTTACTCCAGCTTTTTGCTGGAGAAAAATCAATCTTGAAATGTAAACATTTGCGCACGCTTTTCTGCCCTCTAAACAGCCCATAAATCAGTCGCCAATTTGCACTGGCGGATAATTACAGGTGCAAATTTCGACATTGGTGCACGCTCAGTCGCAAATTTCCACCTTAAAAATGTGCTTCAAATTTAGACGACCATGAATCAGGAGAAAACCTGAGTGCGACTTGGTGCTTAAAAAAACTTGCACACAGACGCACGACCGTGAATCGAGCCTTTAAGAGCCGATTCACTTTCATTTCTACCTTAGGGTTGATTTACCACTAGGTGAAAATTTAGTTCTGGGTGTTGAAACAGCCACAAGGTAAACTATAAAAGAGAATGGCAGTTTTCTCTTGGAAACAAGGAGTGAGTTTTGTCACCAGGCTCTGAATAGGCCCTTATAGGCTCGATTCCTGGTCGTTCGCCTGTGTATTTGTGCACTTTCGTTGAGCACCAAGTCAAATCAACCCCATAGAAGCAGAAGTGAATTAGGATAGCTGGTCCTGCCCTTGTGAGCTTACAATCTAAAGGAAAGGGGGGGGTGGAGACAGGATGTTGGGTATGTACTAAGCATGGTGGCAAGTGCTCTGAGGAGTGATAAGACTGTAGGACGTGTGGGTTAAGCCGGATAATAGGGTTGTCTAAATAGGTGGGTTTTAATTGAGGTTTTAAGGGTGGGGGGGTGGCAAATTGTATGAGGGAGAGCAATATAGAGGAGAAGAACGAGCCCACAGTAACAGTAACAGTGACCGTAAGAGTTAACCTAATCCCATAATCCAACCTCTGCCATTGAGCTTTAACTTGGCAATGTCCTGTAACCTAAAACCCAAACTGCTACTTTATCCACATAATCTGACCCTATTATCTAAACCAGGAGTGCTCAACCTTTTGACGAGCGCAGCCACTTAAATGATTTGGAACTTGGAACGCGGGCCACAGTGAATACGTTTAGAATGTTTATATTTGTAATGGCATAATGAACATTTTCTAGAACTATCAGGATACCCCGTTTCCACAAACTCCACTTGTATGTCCTTTCACTGCACACCTACATTCATATGTAATACATATGTAATGTACATGCCTCTCTTAATATACGGGTCCGTTATTCATGCCGTGAAGGTTGTTGTTCTGCTTTAATGCCCCCTGTCACTCACAGTAACATCAGATTTCATAATTTTGCCAAGATGTCACTGTGAGTGACAGGGGTCCCTGAAGGACTTCCCCGCCTGTTCATACCTGACACTATATAAAGCATTGGTAAAGAAAGCGCCGTCCCTTTAAGGAGGGCAGCCCACATGACTGGCCTGCGTTCCTGTCCGGAGGCAGACCAGCCATGAGGGGGAAGTGACCTCAGTGTGGAGGGGGGGTATATAAGGGGACGTCCGTCCCCTTCCCCTTCCTCTTTGACCCGGCGTGGATGGACGAGCAGTCGGACCGACGCTCGTCCATGCAGTTAAGTGACATGGAGGTGCTACCAGCAGAGCTGCGCAGGGAAGCCACGCGACGAGGCGAGGACTGGGTAAGGAGCCTCATCCCTGCCCAGTCCTCCTCGTCGACACCCCCCTCCCGTCCTCGCAGGGCACGCCGTGCTATCGCTCGGCTCAGCCCCTCCCCCCCGCCGTTCCGACCGGCGAGGGTCTGCTCCTGCACCCTCCTCTCACCCCCCTTCCCCCCCCAGGCGAGTACCCCGCTGCACGGGGCTTACCTTTGGCCTCCCGCCGCAGTGCCCGTGCGCGCATGGGGTCGGGGGAGGCGGCAGCCGTCCAGATGCCTCCCCCGCCTGTCCCGTCTGGCTCCGTCAGGCAGCCCGGGCATACGAGCTCGGGCCGCGGTTTTGCTGTGCGTGGCGAGGCCGCAGCATCGGAGCTGCTGGCCCCGCCCCCTCCTCCGGGGAGAGCGCGTTCAGGCTCGCACCCCGCCCCTTCCTCTGCCTGTCACCGAGCGGCCCGTGCGCTGCTCGGTGGTCTCCGGTTTCCGCCCCCCCCCCCCCCGGTGTCGGGGAGCGGCGGCACGCTCAGCGCACCCTCCCCCGGAACAGGGGGGGCACCATGCGGCAGCCCGCGTGGTCGCTCCCCCCGCCCCCTCCCTGCGTAAAAGCCGGCGGAGGGGGCCCCCCTCCCCCCTGCTGCCCCCAGCCCAGATGCCCTCCATGTGGGTCAAAGCTCTGCTCTGGACAGAGCAGAGTGGGTACCCGGGGGGGGGACCCCTTCCCCCCCCCAGGTACAGTAGTGGGGTCCCCGGCGTCCTGCTCGACGCTGGTGGGGGCCCCCAAGCAGCACACACTTCTCACCCACCACACACGTATGATCCCCGCGCCAGCTGCCCCTTCGCCTATAGCGGGGGCCCCACGGCGGGAGCATCATCCCTGCTCCCCCACGGCCGTTTTTATTCTGCGTTGCCCCCCCTACCCACAGCAACGCGGGATGCCCCCCCCTTCCCGCCGGGTTCCCCGGCGTGGCGCGCCCCCGCATCCTTGGGCGCGTGGCCTTTTGACCTCGCACCCCCTCAGCCCGGCGAGCTAGTGCGCATGGCGTCTTCCCCTGCCCATTTGTAGCTAGGTCCAGGTACCGCGGACGCGCGTGCATGCGGCCGGGGACTCGGTTTCCCGGCCAGTACCAGCTGCTCGCCTCTCCTTTTTTCCCCGCAGGCGGTGGTCGACCAGGACGCGGTGTCGGGCGGCTCAGCGGTCGAGGTACCGGGATGGAGAATGGACGTCGGCGGCAGTCGGGCAAATGGGCGGTCCGTGGCGGCGAGCGTCAGCAGGCCGCCATCCTCTTCCGGCAACGTAGCGACGGCACCAGGAACGGCGGTGGCATCAGAACGTCCGTCAGGAAGCGGGTTGCTGGGCCAGTCGGGCCCAGCGACTCAGGGATGGGAGCAGCGCGCGGAAGGATCCAGCGGCGTGATTGCTCGGCAGGGTGAGCCACAACCGATCGCTGATTTTAATTCGTTATCGCAAGCTGGGGGTGGTGCATCTGGGGGTGATGGCGCGGGGGGGCAGGTTTTATGGCGGGGGTAAGGGAATTGTTAGCAGGGTGGGATGCATTGGGGGGCGGGGGGTCCAAGGGGGCGCCACCAGGGCTAGCGGCAGTGCGGGCGCCAGGTGTGCCAGAGGCAGCGAGTGGCGCCGGGACGCTGCAGCGGGTGGCTGCTCGGGTAGATTGCAGGGCGGGGGAAAATTCGGCAGATCCGGGTTCGGGTGAGTTGGGGGGGGCGATAGGTCCCTACCGATTTCGGATTCGGCTAAGGGGCACACCTACGTGTGTTTCGAGGGTCTGCTGGGGGGACACTTAAAACAGGAGGTGAAGGAAAAAATATGGCGAAGGGAGTACGTGGACATATTCATGTTACTGCCCTTGGAGCGTTTTGGGGTTGAGGGTTGGGAAAAGGGGAAGGAGGGCCGGAAGGAGGAGGACGAGGATAGGAGGCGCTTTAGGTTGATCCCGAGGACTTTCGGGAATTGGCTGCAGGCGTTTGCTTTACTTGCAAGCGTTATTGGGGAAAAGAACCCGGAACACTGCTCAGCACTGTTTTGCTATTTAGACGCCATTTGGGAGGCCCACCGGGTGTATGGGGGCTTGGCCTGGCTCCGCTATGATGAGCAATTCCAGCAACGGATGTCAGTAAGTGAGGGGTTGGGGTGGGATCATAGGGACATTGGGCTGTGGTTGAGGGTGATGAATGCGAGGGGGGGGGTATACCCAGCTGGCGGGGGGGGGTTACTCCCCCTTTCTGGGGGCCGCCACTCCATTGGGGTCGGGAGGGGCGGATTTGGCCAGACGTGGTTTGTGCTGGGCCTTCAATGACTCCTTCTGCAGATGGGGGCCCACGTGCAAATTCCGGGTTGCTCGATTATTGGCTGATGGGTTCGAGTTTGGTTTTCGGATTCCATGTGCAGCGCCTCCCAAGGTGCGCTCCCTTAAGAATCTGAAATCTGCTCGGGAGCGGCCTGAAGTGATTAGGGGAAAGTTGGGGAAGGAAGTTTCTTTGGGGGGGATGGCAGACCCATTCCGCGACCCCCCCTGGGAGGATCTGGTGGTGTCCCCGCTGGGTGTTGTACCCAAGAAGGAGCGAGGCAAATTTCGTCTCATACACCACCTGTCTTTCCCGAGGGGTGGGTCGGTGAATGATGGGATAGACAAAGAGCTGTCATCGGTGTCTTATACGTCGTTTGACTCTGCTCTGGATATGGTAAGGGAGGCAGGCCCAGGGGCATTGATGGCAAAAACCGATATCGAATCCGCGTTTCGGTTGCTACCAGTGCTTTAATTCGTTATCGCAAGCTGGGGGTGGTGCATCTGGGGGTGATGGCGCGGGGGGGCAGGTTTTATGGTGGGGGTAAGGGAATTGTTAGCAGGGTGGGATGCATTGGGGGGCGGGGGGTCCAAGGGGGCGCCACCAGGGCTAGCGGCAGTGCGGGCGCCAGGTGTGCCAGAGGCAGCGAGTGGCGCCGGGACGCTGCAGCGGGTGGCTGCTCGGGTAGATTGCAGGGCGGGGGAAAATTCGGCAGATCCGGGTTCGGGTGAGTTGGGGGGGGCGATAGGTCCCTACCGATTTCGGATTCGGCTAAGGGGCACACCTACGTGTGTTTCGAGGGTCTGCTGGGGGGACACTTAAAACAGGAGGTGAAGGAAAAAATATGGCGAAGGGAGTACATGGACATATTCATGTTACTGCCCTTGGAGCGTTTTGGGGTTGAGGGTTGGGAAAAGGGGAAGGAGGGCCGGAAGGAGGAGGACGAGGATAGGAGGCGCTTTAGGTTGATCCCGAGGACTTTCGGGAATTGGCTGCAGGCGTTTGCTTTACTTGCAAGCGTTATTGGGGAAAAGAACCTGGAACACTGCTCAGCACTGTTTTGCTATTTAGACGCCATTTGGGAGGCCCACCGGGTGTATGGGGGCTTGGCCTGGCTCCGCTATGATGAGCAATTCCGGCAACGGATGTCAGTAAGTGAGGGGTTGGGGTGGGATCATAGGGACATTGGGCTGTGGTTGAGGGTGATGAATGCGAGGGGGGGGTATACCCAGCTGGCGGGGGGGGGGGGGGTTACTCCCCCTTTCTGGGGGCCGCCACTCCATTGGGGTCGGGAGGGGCGGATTTGGCCAGACGTGGTTTGTGCTGGGCCTTCAATGACTCCTTCTGCAGATGGGGGCCCACGTGCAAATTCCGGGTTGCTCGATTATTGGCTGATGGGTTCGAGTTTGGTTTTCGGATTCCATGTGCAGCGCCTCCCAAGGTGCGCTCGCTTAAGAATCTGAAATCTGCTCAGGAGCGGCCTGAAGTGATTAGGGGAAAGTTGGGGAAGGAAGTTTCTTTGGGGGGGATGGCAGACCCATTCCGCGACCCCCCCTGGGAGGATCTGGTGGTGTCCCCGCTGGGTGTTGTACCCAAGAAGGAGCGAGGCAAATTTCGTCTCATACACCACCTGTCTTTCCCGAGGGGTGGGTCGGTGAATGATGGGATAGACAAAGAGCTGTCATCGGTGTCTTATACGTCGTTTGACTCTGCTCTGGATATGGTAAGGGAGGCAGGCCCAGGGGCATTGATGGCAAAAACCGATATCGAATCCGCGTTTCGGTTGCTACCAGTGCATCCGGATAGTTTGTGTCTGTTGGGGTGTTTTTTCGAAGGGGGGTATTACGTGGATCGGTGTCTCCCGATGGGGTGTTCGATTTTGTGCGCCTACTTTGAAGCCTTTAGCTCATTCTTGGAGTGGGTGGTAAGGGAGAGAGCGGTCACGGGATCCGTCACCCACTACTTGGATGATTTTTTGTGCGTGGGGCCAGCGGGCACTAGAGTATGCGATTTGCTGTTGGCAACTATGGTGAATGTGTTTGGGGCATTTGGGGTGCCGGTTGCGCATGACAAAACAGAAGGTCCGCAACCGTGATAAAATTCTTGGGGATCGAGATCGACACGGTGCAAAGGGTCGGCTTCCGAGGGATAAAATTGACGATCTGGTTGGGGGGTTGGAAGGGGCCCTGGGGGTTAAGAAGGTCACGTTAGTGCAGCTTCAGTCGGTGCTCGGGAAGTTGAACTTCGCGTGCCGGGTTTTGCCTATGGGGCGGGTGTTTACCAGGCGTCTATCACTAGCGACGGCCGGGGTTCGGGAGCCGCATCACTTCATCAGGTTGACGGCACCAATGAAGGAGGACATTAGGATGTGGATCACTTTCCTGGAGTCCTTTGACGGGCTGGCGTACTGGCTGGATCCGGTAAGGGGGAATGAGGAGCTTGAGCTCTTCACAGATGCGGCGGGCTCGGTTGGTTTCGGGGCCTACTTGGGGGGGAGATGGTGTGCGGGCCCCTGGCCAGGACGGTGGATGGCATCGCCTCTGGTGAGGAATTCGGCTTTCCTGGAATTGTTTCCACTAGTGGTGGTGGTGACCCTATGGGGAGAGGTGTTGAGGAACAAGGCGGTGTGTTTTCGGTCAGACAATATGTCGGTGGTTGCGGCAGTTAACACGCAGACTTCGTCTTCATTACCGGTGGTGGTGCTGCTCAGGCAGCTGGTGTTGGGATGTTTGCGGTACAACGTGTGGTGTAGGGCGGCACATGTGCCCGGGGTGGAAAACGGGATAGCTGACGCTCTTTCTCGTTTACAGTGGGAGCGCTTCAGGAAATTGGCGCCCGAGGCAAGGGAGGTTGGCGAGTCGTGCCCCAGTTGGCTGCTGGAGATCCTGTAGGATGACTGTTTGGCTTAATTCAGAAGTCAGTTGCACCATCGACTTGGGGGTCATATGTGAAGACGTGGCAGCAGTGGTGGGCCTTGGTGGAGTTCGGGGTGCCTGCAACGGAGGACGATAGGCTAGGGTTATTGATTTGGTATGTGGGTGAATTGGTGGCGGGAGGCGTGTCCCCGGCTTCAGTTGACAGAAAGATGTCAGCCTTGGCATTCTTGTGACGCCTAGAGGGTTAGGCGGATATGACTAAAGCGTTTTGGGTACGCCAGGCACTGAAGGGTTGGCAGAAAGAGCGTAGGACGGCTGATAATAGGCGGCCGGTCTCGTAGGGTTTGTTGGAGGGGTTAATAGGTGTTTTGCCATGGGTTTGCGCGTCGGGTTTTGAGGTGCGTTTGTTTAGGGCGGCATTTTCGCTGGCATTTTTTGGAGCTCTGAGGGTGGGGGAGCTGGTGAGCCCTAGCAAGCGGGTACCTGGGGGATTGGGATTCGATGATACCGTAACGTCCGATGAAGGGGTGGTGATACGTATAAGACGGTCAAAGGCGGATCAAAGGGGGCGGGGGGTCAGTATCTATTTGGGTAGGTTGCAGCACTGCAATTCATGCCCGGCTGCTGCCGTTAAGGAGTTTCTGGAGGTCAGGCCGAGGGGGAACGGTCCGCTGCTCATGCACGAGGACGGTTCCTTCCTGTCGCGTTTCCAGTTTTTGGCAGTTTTTAGGAAATGTCTCGGGGTAATGGGGCTGGCAAGCGGCGATTATGGTACTCATTCATTTCGAATAGGGGTCGCGACAGGCTGCTCGGCTGGGTCTGCTGGATGACATAATAATGAGGCTGGGGAGTTGGGAATCGGCGCGGTTTCGGCGATACATTCGGCCGGACAGGATTGATCGGCGGTTCAGGTGAAGGTGTGGATCGGTAGTTAACATTTTCCTCCCCCCCCCCCCTTCCCTTTCCTTCTCTTATTTTTGTTTCAGAGTCACCGTGCTCGGTCATGATCGTCGGGCATTCTTATATCTACTGGTCGGCTCGGCGAGCGGTGGTTCGGAGGAATGGAATGCAGCTGGGCATTCCGGAGAATCGTGCTTGGTTGAGCTGGGCCGGTGTGAGAGGCCTGCGCTGGGAGGACATGCGGGAGCACATGATGCGTGTGGCGGCAAGGAGGGGGCCGCCGGGGGTTATGGTCATTCATGCGGGTGGGAATGATTTAGGGAAGGTTCCGATGCGCCACCTGATCAAGTCCATAATGCGGGACTTGTTGTTTTTTCTGGGAGTATTTCCGGGGGTGGTGTTAGTGTGGTCCCAGATTGTTCCCCGTTTTGCCTGGCGACACGCTAGAGATTTGTTGGCCATTGAGAAGGTTCGGGTTAAGGTCAACAAGGCGATAGCGAGGTTTGTGAGGTGGAACGGGGGTTTGAGCGTGCGCCACATCGATGTAGAGGGGATATGGGGGTTCTATAGATCCGATGGGGTCCACTTGAATGACATGGGGAACGACTTGTTTAACATGTCATTGAAGGAGCGGATCGATATGGCGGTGGAGTTGTGGCGGGCCAAGCAGCGCTAAGGTTTCAGCGCTGCTCGGCTTTGGGCGGGTCTCCACTCGGGTTTCGGGTCTGAGATTTCCATGGGTAGGGTATGCGGCTGTTTCTGTGGAAACCGGCCAGGACGAGTTGGTTAAAGGATTTTGGATGGTTGGGGTTCAAGTAAGGAAGGGGATGTTTTTGGTCACTTGCGGTTAACCCGATTAAGCTCCATGGCCTAGGAGGTTTTGCGGCCGAGTTTATGTTGGCTTCCGCTTGGTGGGGCGGGAAGTTAATTTTGTTCCCTCCCCTTCCCTTCATCTAGGCTTCTCAGACCCGGAACAATAGGGGGGACTCTTTTCTGCTTGTACATTTGTTTATTATATGTTGGGCTGTGGCCGATTAAATTTAATCTTTCCAACGACTTGGTGGTCCGGTCTTGTATTTTGGTGATGGAACGGTATGACGCAGGGCATATTGGAACGCTAGCACAGTCATGAGCGGTGGCAGGGCCAGGTCTCTAGGTTTATGTGGGCCCTCGGGAGGCATGGCCTCGGTGGGCCCCTTTGTGGTGGAGAGTCGTGGGTCAGGGGTCTATAAATTCCATGGGCAAAACTAAGAGGGGCTGCCTATCCTCCATCCCCCTATTGGGGTTTTTTAGTTTGGCACCACATGAATTGGCAGAGAATTTAGGAAGAGGGATGGGCAAAACAGGAAGGACAGGAATTGATGGATGGATAGATAGCTGGGAGGAAGAGGGATGGATGGGCAAAATGAAAAGGACAGGAATGGCTGGGTAGAGCTGGTGGGGGGTAGATGGGCAGAGCTGGAAGAAATATGGATAGACTAGCAGATCTGGAGGGAAGAGGGGTAGATGGGCAAAGATGGGATGGAGAGGCAGAGCTGAGGGGATGGGGCAGAGCTGAGGGTAGAGGGGTGGATGGGGCAGAACTGGAGGCAGCGCAGGGGCCTGATGCAATGTTAGTGGCAAAAAAAGTTTAAGCTCTTTAACCACATTGTGCCAGATGTCAGTGGGCCCCCCTGGGAGGTGGGGGCCCTCGGCAGTTGACCGAGCTTGCTGGGTGCTGACGCCGGCCCTAGGCGGTGGAATTTGTGTCCTTGGCTGCAGAGCAGTGAGCGGCACATGAGTATAGCGAGGGAGGAGTTGAGTTCTGATCATTTTTTTTTTTTTGGGAGCAATTCCTTAAAATCCCATTTGTACGAACCCAAATTTCTTGGGGAAATTCAGCAAATCCTCCAAATAAAATGCTTCTGACATTCTCTTATAACCTGACCTATTCTGTTACAAACTAAAATTACTTTTTTTCCCAGCATATGAGCTTTAAAGTCCACAAATTAGGTCACAACTCATTTTTTCATAAGCTAAGCGTCATTTGAATCAAACGAACGCCTTAACAGCAGTGTGTTATGTAACAGATACGTGACGCCTCTTTATTTGATACAACAGAGAAATCGTGCGTTGTGCGAGGAAGCGAGCGGTCAGAGTTTCCCCTGGCGATGAGGAACTGCTGCGAAGCGGGTGGGTGCTGCCAGCTGGCATCATGCCTGACTAGTACCAGGGTTTTTGCTGAACAAGCGACGCCAACTTGTACTTCACAGCAGCTTCACGCTATAGATAAAGGGGAAGGACGATAGACCTTTAAAAGACAAGTTTACTCTAATTATATATATTTTTGTACAGTGCAAGTGAAGGAGAAAATCAACTAACACAGTCTTTAATTATTTGCCTTACCGCCATCTAATGTGCTCTTCTTCCCTGTTGCTGCACCAGGGCCGGCTCCAGGTTTATGGGGGCCCTTGGGCAAGAGAGTCTTAGTGGGTTCCAAAGTAGTGAGTCACATAATGTCACCTTTCAGTTCCCTTGCCACAAATTTGTCGCCTGCTGCTGATCACCCTCCAGTCCTTATTGCCTTCCCTATAGCCACCAATTGCATTCCCATCCTTATTGCCTTCCCTATAGTCACCAATCGCCCTCCAGTCCTTATTGCCTTCTCTATAGCCACCAATCATCCTCCAGTCCTTATTGCCTTCCCTATAGCCACCAATCATCCTCCAGTCCTCGTTGCCTTTCCTATAGCCACCAATCATCCTCCAGTCTTTATTGCCTTCCCCATAGCCACCAATTGCATTCCCATCCTTATTGCCTTCCCTATAGCCACCAATCATCCTCCAGTCCTTTTTGCCTTCCCTATAGTCACCAATCGCTCTCCAGTCCTTATTGCCTTCCATATAGCCAACAATCATCCTCCAGTCCTTATTGCCTTCCCTATAGCCACCAATCATCCTCCAGTCCTTATTGCCTTCCCTATAGTCACCAATCATCCTCCAGTCCTTATTGCCTTCCCTATAGCCACCAATCATCCTCCTGTCCTTATTGCCTTCCTTATAGCCACCAATCGTCCTCCAGTCCTTATTGCCTTCCTTATAGCCACCAATCATCCTCCAGTCCTTATTGCCTCCTCTATAACCACCAATCGTCCTCCAGTCCTTGTTGCCTTCCCTATAACCACCAATCTTCCACCAGTCCTTATTGCCTTCCCTATAACCACCAATCTTCCACCAGTCCTTATTGCCTTCTCTATAACCACCAATCATCCTCTAGTCCTTATTGTCTTCCCTATAGCCACCAATCATCCTCCAGCCCTTATTGCCTTCCCTATAGTCACCAATAGGGATGAGCGAATCGATCCGGACGAACCCGGATTCGATCCGAATTTCAGGAAAAATTCGATTCGGATCGAATCCGAATTTCCCCGCGATTCGATCACTCGAAGTTTTCCTTTAACATCCATTCATTTACATTACAGGCATTCTAAGATGGCGGGCGGGACATGTCTGGACATGTATCCCGCGCCAGTGCAAGCTGGGGCAGTCACATGCAGCCTATCAGCAGCCAGCAAGCCCGGTGACGTCACACAGCGGTATTTAACGGCGGCCATCTTGCTTTTCCTCATTTCTCTATTGCATTCGTGACAGACAGACAGAACGCTGTGTAGCTGAGGCAGTTAGACAGGCTGGAGACAGGCTGGAGACAGGGACAGACAGGGACAGACAGGGACAGACAGGGACAGGCTGGAGACAGGCTGGAGACAGGCAGGAGACAGGCAGGAGACAGGCAGGAGACAGACAGGAGACAGACAGAAAGCCAGGGAAAGGTAGGAAAAACGGAGCTGGCTGACAGCAGCCTTTGTTAGCGTTTTCAGGCTGCTTATAGTAACTAACTGTGCATATATACTGAACTGATCTTAAGTCTGCTGTGAGGCATCCCATTCTGTGACTAAAGCAGCCTCTGTTTAAGACCATATAAGCATTTGCTCTAATCATATTTGAAATTAGGCCTGATAAAGACACTTTTGCTGGCCAAAGCACTACTGTACCCTGGCAGCTCGATTCCTGCCCGGGGCATCCCATTCTGTGACTAAAGCAGCCTCTGTTTAAGACCATATAAGCATTTGCTCTAATCATATTTGAAATTAGGCCTGATAAAGACACTTTTGCTGGCCAAAGCACTACTGTACCCTGGCAGCTCGATTCCTGCCCGGGGCATCCCATTCTGTGACTAAAGCAGCCTCTGTTTAAGACCATATAAGCATTTGCTCTAATCATATTTGAAATTAGGCCTGATAAAGACACTTTTGCTGGCCAAAGCACTACTGTACCCTGGCAGCTCGATTCCTGCCCGGGGCATCCCATTCTGTGACTAAAGCAGCCTCTGTTTAAGACCATATAAGCATTTGCTCTAATCATATTTGAAATTAGGCCTGATAAAGACACTTTTGCTGGCCAAAGCACTACTGTACCCTGGCAGCTCGATTCCTGCCCGGGGCATCCCATTCTGTGACTAAAGCAGCCTCTGTTTAAGACCATATAAGCATTTGCTCTAATCATATTTGAAATTAGGCCTGATAAAGACACTTTTGCTGGCCAAAGCACTACTGTACCCTGGCAGCTCGATTCCTGCCCGGGGCATCCCATTCTGTGACTAAAGCAGCCTCTGTTTAAGACCATATAAGCATTTGCTCTAATCATATTTGAAATTAGGCCTGATAAAGACACTTTTGCTGGCCAAAGCACTACTGTACCCTGGCAGCTCGATTCCTGCCCGGGGCATCCCATTCTGTGACTAAAGCAGCCTCTGTTTAAGACCATATAAGCATTTGCTCTAATCATATTTGAAATTAGGCCTGATAAAGACACTTTTGCTGGCCAAAGCACTACTGTACCCTGGCAGCTCGATTCCTGCCCGGGGCATCCCATTCTGTGACTAAAGCAGCCTCTGTTTAAGACCATATAAGCATTTGCTCTAATCATATTTGAAATTAGGCCTGATAAAGACACTTTTGCTGGCCAAAGCACTACTGTACCCTGGCAGCTCGATTCCTGCCCGGGGCATCCCATTCTGTGACTAAAGCAGCCTCTGTTTAAGACCATATAAGCATTTGCTCTAATCATATTTGAAATTAGGCCTGATAAAGACACTTTTGCTGGCCAAAGCACTACTGTACCCTGGCAGCTCGATTCCTGCCCGGGGCATCCCATTCTGTGACTAAAGCAGCCTCTGTTTAAGACCATATAAGCATTTGCTCTAATCATATTTGAAATTAGGCCTGATAAAGACACTTTTGCTGGCCAAAGCACTACTGTACCCTGGCAGCTCGATTCCTGCCCGGGGCATCCCATTCTGTGACTAAAGCAGCCTCTGTTTAAGACCATATAAGCATTTGCTCTAATCATATTTGAAATTAGGCCTGATAAAGACACTTTTGCTGGCCAAAGCACTACTGTACCCTGGCAGCTCGATTCCTGCCCGGGGCATCCCATTCTGTGACTAAAGCAGCCTCTGTTTAAGACCATATAAGCATTTGCTCTAATCATATTTGAAATTAGGCCTGATAAAGACACTTTTGCTGGCCAAAGCACTACTGTACCCTGGCAGCTCGATTCCTGCCCGGGGCATCCCATTCTGTGACTAAAGCAGCCTCTGTTTAAGACCATATAAGCATTTGCTCTAATCATATTTGAAATTAGGCCTGATAAAGACACTTTTGCTGGCCAAAGCACTACTGTACCCTGGCAGCTCGATTCCTGCCCGGGGCATCCCATTCTGTGACTAAAGCAGCCTCTGTTTAAGACCATATAAGCATTTGCTCTAATCATATTTGAAATTAGGCCTGATAAAGACACTTTTGCTGGCCAAAGCACTACTGTACCCTGGCAGCTCGATTCCTGCCCGGGGCATCCCATTCTGTGACTAAAGCAGCCTCTGTTTAAGACCATATAAGCATTTGCTCTTATCATATTTGAAATTAGGCCTGATAAAGACACTTTTGCTGGCCAAAGCCCTACTGGACCCTGCCAGGTCGATTCCTGCCCAGGGCATCCCATTCTGTGACTAAAGCAGCCTCTGTTTAAGACCATATAAGCATTTGCTCTTATTATATTTATATTATAAGACACTTTTGCTGGGCATAGGCTTACTGCTGCCTGCCAGGTGCACTTCTGTTGAGGCATCCCATTCTGTAACATAGCATACCCCTCTTTATTTACACTAAGCAGCTCTCTTATTTACACTAAGCAGGCCTGTTGGAGGCTGAGTGTTACTGCTCACTTTTGGTGTGCATTATATTCTGTTTCATATAGACCCACCGCTGCCCGGGGTTTTTTTAAATATCACCTACTACCACGCCAGTTAGACTATGTCGGGCAGACAAGTGCCTGGAAGTGAAAAGAGGAGTGGCAGAGGCCAAGATTCCGCAGGAAGAGCTCGCATCAGACTGGGGGCCAGTAGCAGCAGGAGTCACGCTGAGAGACCTAATCTGCCAGTATCTGCTAGCGGTCGGGTCTCCACCAGTAACGCATCTGCCGTGGTAGATTGGTTGACGCGCTCATCAACAACATCATCACAACTTACGTCTGAGACCCCCAGTCTAGGGTCGGTAGGTTCCTCTGACACAACCCTGAGTTGGCATGCCCCGAGAGCAGTCCCTGTCCTCCCATTGCCTCTGGCCTACGCCGTTCCCTCCCCCAGCGACGTATCCTATGCTTTGGGTTCAGCTCCACTCTTTAGTGAGGAGGACCATCAGATAGAGGACAGTCAGCAGCTACTGCCCAGCCAAGAAATGGAGGTGGCTTCTTTAGCTAGGCAGACAAATAGTGATGTGGACAGTGTCGTGGGTGCTGCGAGCGTTCCAGCTCCTGCGCCAGACACTGTTGACGAATCCACGAACATCAGTGACGTACAGCCACAACCCGGTGATGATGATGATGATGACGATGAAGCCGATCGCACTTGGGAGCCGGGTGATGAAGGGGCTTCATCGTCATCATCAGGAGAAGAGGGGTGCAGGTTGCCCCGGAGTCAGCAGCTGAGGCAGCAAAGTGGTAGCAGTCAGCATGGGGGCACAATTCCAAAGGCTGGAGCCGGCCGGGGCCGGGGCCGGGGTAGAGCACCTGCTGTGCGGCAGTCTACCTTATCGGGAGGTAGTGGAGCAGGGGTTCCTGGAGTTGGCAACAGCAGCAGTGAATCAGTGAGGCCAGGGGGTGGGAAAAGTAGCTACTCGGCAGTGTGGCAGTTTTTCCTGAGGCATCCGCAGGAGGGTAACATGGCCACATGCAAGATATGTAGGCAAAAGGTGAAGCGTGGCCAGGGTCCAAATGTTGGCACCACGGCCCTGCGTCAACATATGATGCGTCACCATAAAACGACCTGGGAGAACCGAGGCTCCCAAGGGGTGGTCCAGTCTGCTTCCTCACCAAGTGAGCTCCCAATTTCTGCCAGCCAAGGCTCCAGCACCTCAGCCGAAGGCAGCTGTGCGTCATACCCATCCTCTGTCGCTCCTGCTCCTCCTCCTCCTCCTCCAAGTCATGCATCCCGCCAGCAATCCATCAGCGAAGCCATGTCCAAGAGACAGCAGTATGCGCCCACTCATCCTACGGCGCAGAAGCTGAATGTGCTCCTGTCCAAGTTGCTGGTGCTGCAGTCGCTCCCTTTTCAGGTGGTGGAATCTGCACCTTTCAGAGAACTGATGGCTTGTGCCGAGCCGAGGTGGAGAGTCCCAAGCCGTCATTTCTTTGCCAAGAAGGCAGTACCAGCGCTGCACACTTTTGTTGAACAGAAGGTGGGCCAGTCCTTGAGCCTGTCGGTGTGTAGCAAAATACATGGCAGCGCCGACATCTGGAGCTGTAACTACGGTCAGGGGCAGTACATGTCGTTTACGGCCCACTGGGTGAATGTGGTCCCTTTGCAGCAGCAACTTGGACAGGTCACGCCGCTTCGGCCTCCGCGCTCTCTGCCCATTGGGCCTGTGACACCGTGCGACTCGGCCTCCTCATCCTCCGCCATCTCCTCACCCTCCACTGTAGGCTCAAGTCTCAGTGCCCCTCCAGTCTACCATGTGTGCAGGGCACGGAGGTGTCACGCAGTGCTTCACATGGTTTGTCTTGGCGAACGGAGTCACACAGGGGAGGAACTGCTTAAATGTATTCATCAGGAAATCCAAACATGGCTTACTCCGAGAAAACTTAAAATGGGAATCATGGTTACCGACAATGGGAAGAACATTTTGTCTGCGCTGCGCCAAGGAAGCCTGACCCATGCCCCCTGCATGGCTCACGTCTTCAATCTGGTTGTCAAGCGGTTTCTGAAGTGTTCCCCCCATCTGCAGGACATCCTAACAACTTCACGGAAACTTTGCATGCACTTCAGCCACTCCTACACCGCCAAACACACCCTTCTTGAGCTACAGCGTCAGAATGGTATCCCCCAACATAGTCTGATTTGCGATGTTTCCACCCGTTGGAATTCCACCCTTCACATGTTGGACCGATTATATGAACAGAGAAAAGCCATCACGGATTTCCTGATGATCCAAGCAGATAGGGGGACTCCCCTGTGTAACTTCAATGTCAACCAGTGGCAGCTCATACGTGACACCTGCCGTTTGCTCAGGCCCTTTGAGGAAGCCACTTTATTTGTCAGTCGGCAGGATTACGGGATGAACGACGTGATTCCACTGCTTCATGTACTACAGCACATGTTGGAAACCATGGCTGGTCAGGGCACTGGAGACATGGCGTTTACATCTTACGGCCACATGAACCCCCTTGGAGCTGAACTGGAGGAGGAGGAGGAGGAAGAGGAGGAGGAGGAGTTGCCCAGCGAAACACAGTTTAGGCTTGGCGAAATGGCTGGTTTATCTAGTCAGCGGACAGGAGAGGAGGAGCAGGAGCAGCCAGAGGAGCTAGAGGTTTTTGAGGAAGGAGAGACAGAGGACCCGGGCACACCGTGGCAGTATGCAGTGGAGATGGAGACAGGTAGTCCATCCGAGTCACTTGCGCAAATGGCACGAAGCATGCTCACGTGCTTGCGTAGTGACCCCAGAATTGTTTCCATCTGTCGGCGGGATGACTTCTGGCTGTCCACCTTATTGGACCCTCGCTTCCGGCACAAAATGGGGGCATTTTTTAAACCCACCGAGAGGGAGGACAAACTCAACTACTACAAAGACATTCTACGTAGGCAGTTGGCCGATGCCTATCTGCGCCATGGTCCATACTCTCGCAGGTCTGACTCGAGGGGACCTCTGCGCTCACCTTCCACTGCCATGGCCGCTGGGGGGGTTGGCAGCAGCAGCAGCAGAAGCTCCATCAGCAGCAGCAGCCTCAGTCTTCAGTCGCTAATGAGTAGCTTTCTACACCCGCATAGTGAGGCTACTCATGAGCAGCAGGAAGACCTGGAGCAGGACCTGAACCAGCAGGTCATGTCATACTTTGACATGACCATGCCAACACACCTTGAGGATCCGCTGGACTTCTGGGCAGCCAAACTTGATTTGTGGCCGCAACTAGCAGAGTTTGCCCTGGAAAAGCTGTCCTGCCCGGCAAGTAGCGTGCCATCTGAGCGGGTGTTTAGTGCGGCGGGGGCCATAGTTACGGCGAGGAGAACTCGTCTGTCAACTAAAAATGTGGAGAGACTCACCTTTGTCAAAATGAATCAGGGATGGATCAGCCAGGATTTCCACCCACCAATGCCTGATGCATGCGACTAGATTCAGCATGGTGCCACGTTTTACACTTTCCAAATGGTGCAAAACATATTTATGTCTTTAGGCCATTTTTTGGGCTCCTGCTGCTGCTACTGTCAACTCCTGCCAACTCCAGGGTGTGATTCATCCAATTTTTGGGCTCCTGAAGCCAACTCCAGTGTATATTTGGGCTCCTGCTGCTGCTGCTGTCAACTCCTGCCAACTCCAGGGTGTGATTCATCCAATTTTTGGGCTCCTGAAGCCAACTCCAGTGTATATTTGGGCTCCTGCTGCTGCTGCTGCCAACTTCTGCCAACTCCAGGGTGTGATTCATCCAATTTTTGGGCTCCTGAAGCCAACTCCAGTGTATATTTGGGCTCCTGCTGCTGCTACTGTCAACTCCTGCCAACTCCAGGGTGTGATTCATCCAATTTTTGGGCTCCTGAAGCCAACTCCAGTGTATATTTGGGCTCCTGCTGCTGCTGCTGCCAACTTCTGCCAACTCCAGGGTGTGATTCATCCAATTTTTGGGCTCCTGAAGCCAACTCCAGTGTATATTTGGGCTCCTGCTGCTGCTGCTGCCAACTTCTGCCAACTCCAGGGTGTGATTCATCCAATTTTTGGGCTCCTGAAGCCAACTCCAGTGTATATTTGGGCTCCTGCTGCTGCTGCTGTCAACTCCTGCCAACTCCAGGGTGTGATTCATCCAATTTTTGGGCTCCTGAAGCCAACTCCAGTGTATATTTGGGCTCCTGCTGCTGCTGCTGCCAACTTCTGCCAACTCCAGGGTGTGATTCATCCAATTTTTGGGCTCCTGAAGCCAACTCCAGTGTATATTTGGGCTCCTGCTGCTGCTGCTGTCAACTCCTGCCAACTCCAGGGTGTGATTCATCCAATTTTTGGGCTCCTGAAGCCAACTCCAGTGTATATTTGGGCTCCTGCTGCTGCTGCTGCCAACTTCTGCCAACTCCAGGGTGTGATTCATCCAATTTTTGGGCTCCTGAAGCCAACTCCAGTGTATATTTGGGCTCCTGCTGCTGCTGCTGTCAACTCCTGCCAACTCCAGGGTGTGATTCATCCAATTTTTGGGCTCCTGAAGCCAACTCCAGTGTATATTTGGGCTCCTGCTGCTGCTGCTGTCAACTCCTGCCAACTCCAGGGTGTGATTCATCCAATTTTTGGGCTCCTGAAGCCAACTCCAGTGTATATTTGGGCTCCTGCTGCTGCTGCTGTCAACTCCTGCCAACTCCAGGGTGTGATTCATCCAATTTTTGGGCTCCTGAAGCCAACTCCAGTGTATATTTGGGCTCCTGCTGCTGCTGCTGCCAACTTCTGCCAACTCCAGGGTGTGATTCATCCAATTTTTGGGCTCCTGAAGCCAACTCCAGTGTATATTTGGGCTCCTGCTGCTGCTGCTGCCAACTTCTGCCAACTCCAGGGTGTGATTCATCCAATTTTTGGGCTCCTGAAGCCAACTCCAGTGTATATTTGGGCTCCTGCTGCTGCTGCTGTCAACTCCTGCCAACTCCAGGGTGTGATTCATCCAATTTTTGGGCTCCTGAAGCCAACTCCAGTGTATATTTGGGCTCCTGCTGCTGCTGCTGCCAACTTCTGCCAACTCCAGGGTGTGATTCATCCAATTTTTGGGCTCCTGAAGCCAACTCCAGTGTATATTTGGGCTCCTGCTGCTGCTGCTGTCAACTCCTGCCAACTCCAGGGTGTGATTCATCCAATTTTTGGGCTCCTGAAGCCAACTCCAGTGTATATTTGGGCTCCTGCTGCTGCTGCTGCCAACTTCTGCCAACTCCAGGGTGTGATTCATCCAATTTTTGGGCTCCTGAAGCCAACTCCAGTGTATATTTGGGCTCCTGCTGCTGCTGCTGTCAACTCCTGCCAACTCCAGGGTGTGATTCATCCAATTTTTGGGCTCCTGAAGCCAACTCCAGTGTATATTTGGGCTCCTGCTGCTGCTGCTGCCAACTTCTGCCAACTCCAGGGTGTGATTCATCCAATTTTTGGGCTCCTGAAGCCAACTCCAGTGTATATTTGGGCTCCTGCTGCTGCTGCTGTCAACTCCTGCCAACTCCAGGGTGTGATTCATCCAATTTTTGGGCTCCTGAAGCCAACTCCAGTGTATATTTGGGCTCCTGCTGCTGCTGCTGCCAACTTCTGCCAACTCCAGGGTGTGATTCATCCAATTTTTGGGCTCCTGAAGCCAACTCCAGTGTATATTTGGGCTCCTGCTGCTGCTGCTGTCAACTCCTGCCAACTCCAGGGTGTGATTCATCCAATTTTTGGGCTCCTGAAGCCAACTCCAGTGTATATTTGGGCTCCTGCTGCTGCTGCTGCCAACTTCTGCCAACTCCAGGGTGTGATTCATCCAATTTTTGGGCTCCTGAAGCCAACTCCAGTGTATATTTGGGCTCCTGCTGCTGCTGCTGTCAACTCCTGCCAACTCCAGGGTGTGATTCATCCAATTTTTGGGCTCCTGAAGCCAACTCCAGTGTATATTTGGGCTCCTGCTGCTGCTGCTGTCAACTCCTGCCAACTCCAGGGTGTGATTCATCCAATTTTTGGGCTCCTGAAGCCAACTCCAGTGTATATTTGGGCTCCTGCTGCTGCTGCTGTCAACTCCTGCCAACTCCAGGGTGTGATTCATCCAATTTTTGGGCTCCTGAAGCCAACTCCAGTGTATATTTGGGCTCCTGCTGCTGCTGCTGCCAACTTCTGCCAACTCCAGGGTGTGATTCATCCAATTTTTGGGCTCCTGAAGCCAACTCCAGTGTATATTTGGGCTCCTGCTGCTGCTGCTGCCAACTTCTGCCAACTCCAGGGTGTGATTCATCCAATTTTTGGGCTCCTGAAGCCAACTCCAGTGTATATTTGGGCTCCTGCTGCTGCTGCTGTCAACTCCTGCCAACTCCAGGGTGTGATTCATCCAATTTTTGGGCTCCTGAAGCCAACTCCAGTGTATATTTGGGCTCCTGCTGCTGCTGCTGCCAACTTCTGCCAACTCCAGGGTGTGATTCATCCAATTTTTGGGCTCCTGAAGCCAACTCCAGTGTATATTTGGGCTCCTGCTGCTGCTGCTGTCAACTCCTGCCAACTCCAGGGTGTGATTCATCCAATTTTTGGGCTCCTGAAGCCAACTCCAGTGTATATTTGGGCTCCTGCTGCTGCTGCTGCCAACTTCTGCCAACTCCAGGGTGTGATTCATCCAATTTTTGGGCTCCTGAAGCCAACTCCAGTGTATATTTGGGCTCCTGCTGCTGCTGCTGTCAACTCCTGCCAACTCCAGGGTGTGATTCATCCAATTTTTGGGCTCCTGAAGCCAGCTCCAGTGTATATTTGGGCTCCTGCTGCTGCTGCTGCCAACTTCTGCCAACTCCAGGGTGTGATTCATCCAATTTTTGGGCTCCTGAAGCCAACTCCAGTGTATATTTGGGCTCCTGCTGCTGCTGCTGTCAACTCCTGCCAACTCCAGGGTGTGATTCATCCAATTTTTGGGCTCCTGAAGCCAACTCCAGTGTATATTTGGGCTCCTGCTGCTGCTGCTGCCAACTTCTGCCAACTCCAGGGTGTGATTCATCCAATTTTTGGGCTCCTGAAGCCAACTCCAGTGTATATTTGGGCTCCTTCTGCCCCTCATAGTGATGCCACTTCAACTCTCTGCAATTGTGCCGCTCTGCGATTCTATTAGCGATGCCTCTGATCTGCATGTGATATTTCTTAAAAGTATTATTTAACTAACCCAGCACGCATCCTGTGCGTGTTACAGCAAGGCTGAATGGTTTACAACCCTATTGAGGCTGTAGGAGGCTCAGAAATAGCCGTTTTTAATAGCGATTCGTCGCGAATTTATTCGGGTCGAAACGATTTTTGTCGGAAAATTCGGCGAATCAGTCGAATCGAATTTTTCAAAAGTTCGCTCATCTCTAGTCACCAATAACCCTCCCTCCCATCCTCCTATCTGTCCCTACTTACTGCGCTGTCTGCTGCGGAGACAACTGGCTGTTTCGGTGCCCCTGCCGCCGGCTGTAAATGACAGAATGGCTTTAGACGGCCTCTTCGAGGTCCAGAGCTGCTCAGCAAAATCTTGCAAGATTTCGACGGAAGGTCACCGGAATCCCAGGGGTGCCCCGCTGTGTGAAACCCCCCAGAACGCCCGGAAACACTCACCTCACCACGCTCCTACGCGGGCGGTCGTCCAATCAGAGCGCTCAGAGCCGCTGTGGTATGCACGTACAAGCGGCGTCCAACCACAGGGTCTCTGAGCGCTGGAGGCCGCGTCTCACGCTTCCCCCTAACAGGGAGCGCGCCCTGCTAGAGGGAAGCGCGACATGCGGCCGCGGCCCGCCCATGCGCCGTTGGAACGGGGTAAAGGTAAGGTTTCTGGGCTTCCTGGTAAGGTTTCTGGGCTTCCTGGTAAGGTTTCTGGGCTTCCTGGTCCCCTGGGTGTTGGTCCACTTTAAGAAATGCTAATGCCACATAGCGACACATAGCAACGGGTGTTTATAGTGAGCTCCACCAGCAAGTCATATTTATGATGAAAAAAAATGTTTAGCATCTCTCCTAGCGCCATGTAGCTTTCCATGTATGAAGGGTGCCAGGTGCTTTGTTAGCGCTGGCGTTGTGTTCCCTAGGAGCTCAGCGTCATTCTCCATTGACTTCAATTAGCCATTCCAGTCCCGTGACTTCTAGTTATTGTTTTTTTTTTTTTGTGACACGGAATCCTTGGCTTATTCTGTATGTTTTTTTTGTTCGATATTGTACTTAGGTTACCTGTTGCTAACCTGTGATTTCATGTCTGCCAATCATGTGTCATGTCATTTGTATGTCCTCAATGTCATTCCATGTGTTTTTGCTTGGTCACTGTGCTGCCATCGGCAGTTTTTTGTATTACACATGGCGCTATATGTCTGAGTATAGTGGTTTCACAGCGCCGGCGCTGGCGCTGTTCATTTACATGTTGCATCACATGCCATAAAGCTCAATATGGACTGTTTGTGGTCCTTCCCCCTCGTCTTCACCCCTCATCCCTTAGACTGTAAGCTCGCAAGGCCGGGCTCTTCCTCCTATTGTATCTTGTATTCAGAATATTCACTGTAAACTCTCACACTGCATTCGTAAAAGTCTATGTACTGTAAGTTTCTACCCTGTCTGTAATTACTACTTTGTACAGCGCTGCGGAAGATGATAGTGCTATATAAATAAACAATAATAATAATGTTAAATACAAATGATTTCTTGCCCTCCCCACCACCACTACCTGTCACTAGCTCCATTGGAAAAAAAACAAACAAGCCTACAGTGCCGAACCCTAATAGCGCCCTCTGCCTGTGACAGGCGTTGCGGCTGAGGCGCTAATAGCATCTTTCCGCAGACGCTCAAGTGGCTCTATGAGGCGCTAGTGATAAACTGGCCTTTAAATCCCAACCCCACTCCCTACTATTCACTTCCAGGATTTGGGTTCATGGTTACCTGGAATGTCTTCATGAGTTAGTAGGATGCCTCCCACCCCAAACCCTACCTAAATGTGCTTCATTTTACCCCACCATCTTTGTATCCCTGTAGTTATATACTATTCCCAACCAATTGTACTAAGCCCCCTGCCAAACCCGAATTCCTTGTATGAATGTATGGCCCTTATTTAAGAAGGGATTGCGTCAGGTAGTGGCTGGTTAACGACAGGTAGCGTCAGGTAGCGCCTGGTTAATGACAGGCAGCGACAGGTAGCGACTGGTGAACGCCGGACACGGCACGCAATTACACATTTATCATGCAGAATCTGTTTAGTGACTGGGATAGCGCCATGTAGTGTCTGATTCATCATTTTCCCAGCCTCAGCGAACAGCGCCGGCGTTCAGCCTTGCACAGCGCCAGGTATGACCTCTCGCTACCTGTCGCTCTCCCATACATTTCAATGGATGCTCCTTTTCTTCTCTTTAAACGGGTTTTTTTTTTTTTTTTTTTAAATCACAAATAATTCTTTGACCTCTTCTGGCATTGAAAAAGCAGTTTTTTCATAATTTTTTCAATTTTTATATATTTCCTCAGAAATGACATTATAGGTCTGCCATTAAAGTGCTCATGTTACAATGTTGTTACAATGTAATTCCATATGTTTTCGCTTTGTTACTAGTTGATAGATGCTGGAAAACAGACTTTAAACACACCGCCTCCTGCGCTCTGGGCTTCAAACAAATATTTTTCAGCGCCAGAGATTTGTGAGGCTGTTTTTTTGCTGAATATGGTGTGAGTCGGTCGCTATGAGCAGTCGCTAACATGCGCTCCCATACAGCGCTGTACTGGTCAAATAGCGACTCCTCACAATGTATTCAACATTACTGAACAGCGACTGAGTCGCTATAAAGTAGCGACCCACGGCCGAGCACTGCGACTACTAGCGGGCGCTCTGAAAATGCCACTACAGACGCTCATCTGTCGCTACCTGCCGCTAATGATTAATCAGCCTCTATGTAAATACTTGGCAATGAAAAATCGGATTCTGACTTGGTTTCATATACATGTATTTATGTGTATACAATGGGAAACTGTATTCTGCTCTATTGAAAGTGGAATATGAGTGGCGTTGGGTTGTTAAATCCATTATTTACCTGTCAGATCACATACAGTCACTCAAATGCCAAGAACAACATGTCAAGTGTTATGCTAATGGAGCAACTATACAGAAAAAGAGATGAAATAAAACATTCCATTCAGAAAAAAAGACTCTTTGTTTCATTCAGCATCTCATGTAGCGGAGTGGAAAAAGGATTTTCCTTAAATAGAATTTAAGATGGAAAGGGAGGGAGCAGAAAGGGGAGAGGAGAAAAGCACATGCAGACCTACTGTGTGCATATAGACCGGTACAATATATAGTTTAGTCAGGAGACTGATTAGTCTGTACAACCATCGAAACCAGGTTTTCGTGTATTCTTCTGACCTTAAGTGGACCAAAACCCTGGATTTTGCTCATCCTGGGATTTTGGTTCTTGCCGCCTGTGTGAAACCCCCCAGGTCGCCAAAACCAACTCACCTCTTTCCAGTCGTATGGCGCATGCGTGGCCACTCGTCCAATCAGCACGCTCGGAGCCGCTGATGTCACATCATCTAAGTTGAGCGGCTCCGAGCCCGCTGATGGTTGCATCCCCCGCTACCTTCTAACAGGGAGCGTGCCCGCGCCGGCTATTCACAAATACCTGGTGCGGGGACGCGCCCTGCTAGAGGGATAGCTGGGATGCGGCCGAGTCTCGTGCATTCGCCCTTGGACCCGGAAAGAAGGCAAATGTATGGGGTGACCTGTGGGGTTTCACACAGTGGGGCATCCCAATTTTGGATGCCCCGGGGGTGGAATCGATCAGCCAGGGAATCTTTTAGATTCCTGGGCCGATCACCATGGTTTTTGGTCCACTTTAAATAGGCTTTCAGTTTTCATATTTTGGATTCCATTAACCCATGTGAACCAAGGGGCAGAGAAAGTTGCAGCTCCGAACTGCCAACAAAAGGTGTATCCGCAGCAATAACTTTCATTTATATTGAGCAAAGGGGGTGGGAGTTGCTCCATCACTATTATTTATACAAAATTATCAACATTATTATTAAGGGCCTGGGAACCAATTTACCGCCCAGTTTAACCCTCTCATCATCTAAGCATTAAGCACCAAACATGTCTAGCTATGTGGAAAGACAGAGATTTGGTTTCACATATCTGCAGATACATGTGGAAGCCACACCGCCCCGGCAAGGCACTCTGTGTTTAATGTGGTCCCTACTCTTATTTTTGAGTCCCCAAAGTTGGGACATGCAATGCAGCCAGAGCTACTCACCTGGGAAGCTGCCAGCCTCCCTTTAGAACACTCCATAGGGAGAGATCCATATTGGCTGAATCCCTCCCTGTGTGTGTTCATGGCAATTCAACTGAGCAAAGGGGGGTGGGAGCAGCTCCATCACTATTTATACAAAATTATCAACATGTCAGACATGTTTGGTGCTTAATACTTGGATGATGAGAGGGTTAAACTGGGCGGTAAATTGGTTCCCAGGCCCTGAATAATAATGATGATTTTGTATAAATAATAGTGATGGAGCTACTCCCACCCCCTTTGCTCAACTTTTATTTATACCTAGAGCATAGAGTCAGGTAGAGGAGATGCACCATCATGTATGGGGCCGGAAGCCCATAAAAATGTGGTAGAGACAGGGATGTGCTTATCATTTCTGTGGCCCCATGCAAAGTTGTGTCTGGGGGCTAATCTAATCAAACGCCCTGTGACTTACCTTGCACTGGCCTCCTTGGTCAGGCCCGCTTAAGTGGCATCGGCCCGAGCAGCGTGCTAAGCTCGTTGACGCCCCCGGCCGCCTCATCAGCGTCATCTGATTGAGAATCTGGCTCTGCATCTCTCATGTCCAGCTCCTGTCCATGTATGCGTGAGCTTGTGTATTTTATGCCCTTCGGTGGTGCTGCACTCGCCGGGGCTAATTTAAAAGAGCCAATGAGACCTATGGTTACTTGTGGGGCAAAGTGTCCATGATTATTGTGGGCTAATGAACCTGTAGGTTGTAGCCGGGCCAATGATCCCAAGACTCCACTGGCCAATCCCGTCCACCTCAGCCCTATAAAGGTAATCCATGTCACTCAGTCATTGCCCTTGATAACATGCTGCTGGGTGTTATAGTGCCTGCTAGAATATTGTTATCCATTACTAAGCTTGCTTTGCCTTTGCACTCCTTTGACCGCTGCCTGGACTGCCGCCTGCCTGTCTGATCTTGTACCCATCTTATCCTCTGTACTGCGAGCGCTGCACGCCCATCTAGCAGCACATCACTTACCTCCATGGCTGCATCCAGCCGTCATCCATTTTGCAGCACTTCCCTCATGGCTGTTCCCAGTTGTCTCCCTTCCCCCCATGCTTCCTTCTCGCATGCTCAGGTGCGTGCACGTCTCCGTCCACTAGAGGGCTGATTGGTGCTTGGTCATCCAAGCCTGCATCCACTCACATTTAAAGAGGCACTTCCTTCCTTCAGTGCCGGATCTTGGTCTCTCCATGCTTGTTGAAAGTCAGACATTCTTGGATTGCTCACCCGTGTACCGACCTCTGCCTGTCCCCGACTCTGAACCTTTGCTGCCTGCCCCGGCTACTCACCTTTACCGCAAACCTGTGCTGCCAACCCTGATCTCTGCCTGTACTTACTACGCCTTTTGCCTGCCACTTGTGTACCTCGCAGAACCTCGGCTGACTGTGGGACTGGGCTGCTGTTGGGGGGTAGCGACCTGGGGGTCACTCGCCGCACAAGACCAACCTGCCTTGCGGTGGGCTCTGGTGAATACCGGTGGCCCCTTAGACTCCGCTCCCCTGACACGGTACCCGCCATCGGTCCCACAGTTAAAGCGGATCCACACCTGAGTCCGCTCCACCCGGTCCGTGACAACATCCTTTAGCACATCCTATAAGTTCTGGGGAACCGTGCGTCCTGGCAAATGGGGGCTTTTCTAAAGTCTGAAGATTGGAGGTTGTGGACTCACCAGATGGGGGGGGGGGTGTCCCACAGGGCTTGACATGGGCAGGCTGATTCATCACTAACGCCAGGTAGCGACAGATGAGCGTCTGTAGCAGGCATTTTCAGAGCAAACGCTAGTAGTCACTGTGCTCGCCCGTGGGTCGCTACTTCATAGCGACTCAGTCGCTGTTCAGTAATGTTGAATACATTGTGAGGAGTCGCTATTTGACCAGTACAGCGCTGTATGGGAGCGCATGTTAGCGACTGCTCATAGCGACCGACTCACACCATATTCAGCAAAAAAACAGCCTCACAAATCTCTGGCGCTGAAAAATACTTGTTTGAAGCCCAGAGCGCAGGAGGCGGTGTGATTAAAGTCTGTTTTCAAGCATCTAACAACTAGTAACAAAGCGAAAACATATGGAATTACATTGTAACAACATTGTAACATGAACACTTTAATGGCAGACCTGTAATGTCATTTCTGAAGAAATATATAAAAAATGAAACAATTGTGAAAAAACTGCTTTTTCAATGCCAGAAGAGGTCACAGAAACATTTGTGATTTTTTGAAAAAAAAATAAACAAAAACCCTGTTTAAAGAGAAGAAAAGGATCGTCCAAGGCTGAACGCCGGCGCTGTTCACTTAGGCTGGGATAATGATGAATTAGACGCTACATGGCGCTATCCCAGTCGCTAAACAGATTCTGCTTGATAAATGTGTAATTGCGTGCCGTGTCCGGCGTTCACCAGTCGCTACATTACCTGACGTTATCCCTACTTAAATAAGGGCCCAGCTTAACCAGAGGAGCATCCTAAATCGGGATGTCCTGGAATGAGCTTGGGTCTTTTCTATAGAATTGTTTTCCTACACAGCTTCCAGTGGCAAAGTATATTATTCTATAATGCTGAAAACGCTTGGAGTTCCCCTTTAATTTATGAATAAGACTGGATACATTCCAGTGAACATGCAGACGTCTCAGCACAAAGGATGATAATGGATGACCAGACTAGCGGAAAGCTAGACGCATAACAAAAATATTTCAAGACAAAAGCCGGAGCCTGGCACAAATGTTTTAATGTTTGATTCAGAAATGAAATGTGGGAATGGGGTGACTCGAAGAAAGATGAAACCCCCTCCTCCCCCCCCCCCAGGTCCTGTCACTGCCTGGGTTCTGACACTTCCATCTTTGATGACAGTAAGTGACTCAAACCCAATAACTCTCCCCCCTCCCCATCAAAACTTTCCATGAAGTTCCAATCTCTGAGAATGTGGTAATGCATTCCCAGAATTCTCTCTGCTTTTTTCTGGGCCTGAGTCAGTTTCCGACCACAAAAAAACAACTTCCAAATAACTGTCTCTTTATAACGGGAACATACATAGTAACGCCTAATAATAGAACTTTATAATTTATCACCAACAACACATTTGTGTGGCGTACTTCTCGTCCTCAATGGACTTTTTTTTTGATAATCCATTTTTTTCCTTATGGTTAAAGGAGAACTTAAATTACAGGTATTTAAAGGAAAAAAAAGATGCCTGTGCTATGCCAGAATTGAGGAAATATGGGTTTAAAAAGCCTACTTTCAAACCCATATTAAGAGTTACCGCTGGTAAGTTTATTATTTTAATGCTCTATGACCCCCTTGTGGTGCTCTTGCTTGGCTTTTCAGTGCAACAATGAAGAAGCTCATTTAAAGAGGTTCAGTACTTGCCCATAGAAATGTATGTAATTAGGTCTAGCACACCATTGAACAATTACTTTTAGACATATATCTCAATGTTTCAGTGGGTGCAATTAGGGATGAGCGAACCGGTTCGGACGAACCGGAATTCGCTCCGAATTTCAGGGAAAATTCGATTCGGCACGAACCCGAATTTTTTTGGGTTCGTGCCGATCGAATTTTCCCTGAAATAAAAAAAAAAAAAATGCCGGCATGGTGGGAGTGGGCAGGCCGGCTACGCTGTCAGCGGGCGGCGGAAGCCGGCCCGCTGACAGCGCAGCCGGCCTGCCCGCTCCCACCATGCCGGCATTTTTTTAAAAAGCAAACACTTACCTGCATATTCGGAGCGTGGAGGCCGGCACCGCTCTCAGGCGCCCTCTGATGACGCGCCCTCTGATGACGCGTCCTCTGATGACAGCTGAGAGCGGCGCCAGCCTCCACGCTCCGACCATGCAGGTAAGTGTTTGCTTTTTAAAAAAATGCCGGCATGGTGGGAGCGGGCAGGCCGGCTGCGCTGTCAGCGGGCCGGCTTCCGCCGCCCGCTGACAGCGTAGCCGGCCTGCCCACTCCCACCATGCCGGCATTTTTTTTTTCAGATGAGCGATTCGTGAAAGTTCGATTCGGGCGAACCCGAATTTCTTGGGGAAATTCGGCGAATCGCCCGAATCGAACTTTCAAGAAGTTCTCTTATCTCTAGGTGCAATAACGCCGACCAGTATACCCCACCTGGTCAATAATACTTGCATAGAAAAAGGTTTTGGAGTAATGCACACCATGGTGCGCATTACTCCATAACCTTTTTCTATGTCAGTACTTGCCCATTCCATGAAACCAGGCCCATCATCAATGTCTTCATTGGCAATACTTGGTGCTATCACCCACCAGAGTGGGAAGATACCAGACAACAAGTCCCATTGGACAAGGAGCTGGATGACTGGCACTGACAATCAGTGGCCAAGCCTTTCACCAGTGGTTCTGGTATGTGGAGGGGAGTTCTGCCCCCTGCCAAGCAACAGATGATGACAATCCTTCTATTATTTATGTCCTCTATGTGTTCGTGGACAGAAATAATTGAAATCATTTTTTCCACTAACACCTATTGGACAAAAATGATTGAAGGATTGCCAATTTCATGAAACCACCATTGATGACGGGGAGGCCGATTCATTAATAACGGCAGGTAGCGACAGTTGAGCGACTGTAGTGGCATTTTCAGAGCGCCCGCTAGTAGTCGCTGTGCTTGGCCGTTGTTCGGTAGTTGATAGCGACTCAGTCGGTTTGCCGTAATGTTGAATATTGGGTGAGGAGTCGCTATTTGACAGGATCCGTGCTGTATGGGTGCGCATGATAGCGACTGGCCCTAGCGACCGGCTCCCCCCATATTCATTAAAAAATCACGCTCAAAAATTTCTCGCGCTGTGAAATGCATGTTTAAACCCCAGAGCGCTGGCGGCGATGGGTTAAAAGTAGTTTATTAGCCCCCAAACAACCATATTTTTTGAAACCAAAAAAAACAAGTTTTGAAAATAATTTAGTAATATGAATACATTAATATCAGGCCTGTAATATCAATTCTGTACAATTTATTTTTTATTTTTTGTACCTTAAAAAAATTATCTAAAATGGCAGAAGTGGTCACAGAATTTTTCACATAAAAAAAAAAAATTAATAACAAATAATTATGAATATTTAAAGATTGTTCCATTGAAATGCATTGGAGAGCGCCAGGTAGCGAGAGGTCATACCTGTCGCTGTTTAAGGTCGGACGCTGGTGCTGTGGGCTGAGGCTGGAATAATGATGAATGAGTCGCTATATGGCGCTATCTCAGTCGCTAAGCAGGATCGGCTTGATAAATGTGTGATTGTGGTGGGGAGCCGGCGTTCTCGTGGCGGGGCCCGTCATTACCGGCCGCTCACCAGTTACTACCTGTCGCTATTCCTTCATAAATAAGGGCCTTAATTGACAGTATTTCGAGCAGGCTTGGTGCTATCATCCATGGAAGGGGTAGACACTGCTTTTCACCATTGATTCTGGTGTGTGAAGGGAGTCTGCCCCCTGCCAAGCAACCGTTGGTGGCAATCCTTCAATCATTTTTGTCCAATAGGTATTAGTGGACAAAAATAATTTAAGGCAAGGGGCAGAACTCCCTTCACACAGCAGGACCATTGGCTAAACGCTTGGCTACTGGTTGTCAATGCACGTCACCCAGCTCTGTGTCCAGTGGGACTTTTCTGGTGTGGTAGCACCAAGCCTGCTGTAAGCACTGACAATGAAGACATTGATGCAGGGGGCAGAACTCTCATCCACACACCAGATCCATTGGTGAAAGGCAATGTGGATTGGGTAACTATTGGTCCACAGATGTTTTCACCAAACGTCTCATACTGTAGCTACATCTTTCCATTTCCATCGAGAACATTGAATCACAAGTTTACAAGTCTATATAGCCATGAGCAAACGTCAGGCCTGGTGGTAGAATAACATGCACTGTGACGTTGACAGAGGTGAGAGCTACCTGTAGATCATGACATTTTTTTTGAGGAAAAACCGGGAAGGTCAAAACCTCCGCCAAACCTCACCGATCTGTCGCCCCCACCCCAGTTTTACCTTTCGGCACTATTTACTCACCTCGCCAGGGGGATCCATCTTCTGCATCCCTCGGATTCTGGGCAACCTTTCCGATGGGCGGTGCCATCTTGCATCTTATCAAGCTCGTTCTCTGAACTCGCTTCTGCACAGTGCCCATAATTGGGATGCAATGGAGCCGCCTGAAATCCTGCAAGACTTCGCTGAGCGGTGCGTGACTTTGAAGAGCAAGGCTAAAGCTGTGCTGTTACTAACAGATGGCTAAGCCAGCAGGGGGGCAGAGGATCGGGCCCTGAAGACGTTGGATGTTACCACAACAGGCAGCAGCAACATACAAAGGGTAAGTAGGGGCCAATAGGAGGGGGAATTGGACCTTTTTTATTTTTTTTTAAACAATATTTTTTATTGAGGTCATAAGAGAGGCACATCAGCATACAGCATACAGTACATTTTGTAAAGCATGTAAAGACTTTCAAAAAGATGTAAACGTATACACCAAAAGGTAACAATGTAGTCTTAAGACAAGATATAAGGTACGTGCAGTAAGAAATCACATACCTGGGGATAAAAGATGGAAGGTGAAAGAAGGGAGGCTAGAGTGAAACAAATAGGAAGACAGGGAGAGAAAAAAAAAAAAGGGAAGGAGTAGGGGGTGCGGGGGGGGGGGGGTGTCCAGCCACCGCTTGACTTGAGATGAGTGCAGTGCATAATTGAGAAGTGAGGAGGGATTGGTCAAAGTTTTTGGGATGGAAGTGAGCGATCCAACCCTCCCAAGTATCCATGAAGGGGGTGAGGTCACCTTGCATCGAGGCTGACATCTTCTCGAAAAGCATTACTTCGTTGATGCGAGGGATCAGGCTCCCACTAGGGATCGTTCTTTTCTTCCATGAGTGTGCTATAATGAGTTTGGCAGCCGTCAGGATGTGTCTTATAAGCTGAAATTGTGACCTTGTACAGTCGGGGGGTTTCAAATTCAGCAGGGCGAGTTGGGGCGAGGGGGACAGGTGCAACCCGGTTGCTTTCCTTAAAAGATAATAGACCTTAGCCCAGAAGTGGCGAGCCACCCTACATTCCCACCATATATGGATATATGATCCCTGGAGCCGACAATCTCTAAAGCACTCCGGTGGGTAAGAAGGACAAAATCTGTGGATCATATCCGGGACAAGATACCATCTAAGTAGGACCTTAGTATTGACCTCTTGGGCCCCGCTGTTCAGGAACCATGAGAATGAGTTTCGCCATGCTATTTTCCAATCACTGGACGATAAGCTGATGCCAAGATCCTTTTCCCATCTGTTCGTATAGGTTGGGAGGGGTGCTCCCACATCTTCGCCCAACATCTTATAAACCGTGGCTATGGTCCCCTTCCCAAGGGGATATGCCCCACATACGAACTCAAATGGTGAGGATGGTCCAAACCCTGCTCCCATCCTGAGTTTGGCGGCTATATAATGGGTTATTTGTAAAAAGCGGAGGTATTCCTTGCTCGGGATATTCCTAAGGGATTTAAGCTCCGGGAATGTAATAAGTCTTCTATGCACAACAAAGTCTTTAATCCTTACTAGGTTTTGTGTTTTCCACCAGCCAAATGCGGATGGTTCCATAAAGGCTGGGAGAAATTCAGGATTACCTAGAACCGAAAGCAGAGGAGTCTGGGGGGAGGCGAGATGGCCTTTTAACCTATTGGTTTTCCAGATTCTAAGGGAATGTTTAAGGACCGGGTTGTCGATGCCCTTAAGTACTGTTGAGGGTAGCCACAGTAAATTTGAGATTGCTGTCGGAGAGCAACTGGCCTGCTCAATGTCTACCCATAGAGGTCTATCATCTCCCGCATGAGCAGCAGCCATTTGCGCAATCTGACAAGCGGAGTAATAGCGGGCTATGTTGGGGACTCCAAGGCCACCCTGTAGTTTAGATCTGTACATGGTCGAACGAGTTATCCTTGGTTTCTGCTTACCCCAAATGAAGGAATTTAAGGCAGATTGGAGGCCTTTTAGACATACGGCGGGAATCGGAACCGGCAAAACCCGGAGGAAGTAGAGCATTTTGGGGACCCATGTCATTTTTACAGCGGCTATTCTTCCCAGCCACGAAAGGTGCAGCTTGGCCCAGGAAGACAACAAGGAGCGGAGATCCTTAAGCATAGCGGGGTAATTAACGGCGTAGAGGGATTCATAATCTGCTGTCAGGTTGACACCTAGATACTTGATGTACCGTTCTTGCCAGGAGAAGTCAAAGGAAGCCTTAAGGGCGGATAGTGTGCTATCAGGGAGAGTGATGTTAAGGGCTTGGGACTTTGACGTATTAATCTGCAGGCCTGAAAAAACTTCTAAGGTTTGAAAAAGATTAGGGAGGGATGTGACAGGGTTAGATATGAGCATCAGAATGTCGTCAGCAAATAGAGAAGACCTTTTTTATTTTTGGTGTGATGTTCCTCTTTAAATTAAGGTTCCTAGAGCTGTATTTTAGCATTGTGGATACTATCGCCAACATAAAGGTTCTGATCTTCATTGAAGGGCTTCATGAACAAACGTTAGTCCTGATGTTCTGTCTGGACCTCCTCCTGGCACACTTAGCATGTAGATCTAATTTGTTTAGATTTTTCTTTATAGCAGCTTAGGGCCTTATTCATGAAGGGATAGCGACAGGTGGTGCCTGTACAGCAGCAGGTAGCGGCAGGTGAACGCCGGACACGGCACGCAATTCCATATTTATGAAGCTGAATCTGGTGAGCGACTGGAACAACGCCATGTAGCGTCCGATTCATCATTATCCCAAGCTCAGCGTACAGCGCCGGCGTTCAGCCTTGCAGAGCGCCACATCTTACCTCTCGCTAACTGCCGCTCTCCATACATTTTAATGGACGTTCCTTATAATCCCTTTCCTGATCCCATTTTTTTTTTAAATCTCAAAACCTTCTGACACGTATCCTGGCCTAGAAAATGACATTTTTGAAAATTGTTTTGATTTTTCATATTTTTATGCAGAATTGTTCATGTTACAATGTAATAACAATGTAATTCCATATGTTTTCGCTTTGTTACTAGTGGATATTTGTTCAAAAACAGACTTTAATCGCACAGCGTCTGGCCCTCTGGGCTGCAACAACCCAATTTTGAGCACTGGCGCTGTTTGAGGCTGTTTTTTTTATGAATATGGTGTGAGTCAGTCGCACTGAGCTGGTGCTACCGTTCACTCCCATACAGCGTAGTACTGCGACTCACACAACATATTCATCAATGCTGGCCAGCGAATGAGGCGCTCGGAAACAATGATCCATGGCCGAGCACAGCGATTACTAGTGTTCGCTCTGAAATCCTCGCTACAGATGCTCATCTGTCGCTACCTGGCGTTAGTAATGAATCAGCCTGTCCGTGTTTGCTTTGAGAGCTACTGTATGTAGCTCCCAAGATGAAATCTGGGTTTCTTACGGAACTATTTCAGTATCTTTCTCTGTTGTTCCAGAGGTTTTGGACCTTGTCTAGGTGCTCAATGGCAAACGTCAGTCTTGCCAAGAAATCCTTTCTGGACATAAACAGTTTCCTCCAGGCAAGAATTCCATATTAAACTTTCAGCTCTTTCTGATAAGAAAGGACAGGACTGAATAATGCTTTCAACACAATATACAACATTTCCACTGACAGTGAAACATAATTCCATAATACATACATGTTTCCTGTTAGGCAACCAGTTATGAGAAGCAACGATAATTCTTGACAAATAGGGGTCACATATTTCAGACAGAAATCTAAATTGGTTTTGACTCATCCCTTCTTTATATATAACTTGAAAAGTTATGGGCTTCAAATGGTATTATAATTAGTTCGATTTTAATTATTTACATTATAATAATACAATTTACATTATATAATCATCATACAAAAACAATACACTAATATCTAATGATGTATTATTTGTATTTCTGGTTGTAGCATTATATTTCTGTTTCAATCTTTTTATTGTAATTTTTGGGTATAAAAGTTTAGACAATATGACATGTTGTTCTTTTACAAATTTGGGGCCTTATTTATCAAGGGATAGCGCCAGGTAGTGTCTCACTAGCACCAGGTATCGCCAGCTATCGGCGGCTACCGACTCCAGAACGCCAGGCTGCGAACACAATCACGCATTTATCACGCTAAATGAGGCTAGCGCTGGCGAGAGCGTCACCTAGCGCGGGATTCATCATGTAGCGGACTGCAACGAACAGCGCCGCTGCTAATCCCATCACAGCACCAGGTATGACCTCTCGCTACCTGGCGCTCTCCAATGCATTTCAATGGAGCAATCTTTAAATCTTCATATTTAATTGTTATTAATGTTTTTTTTTTTTTTTTAAATGTCAAAAATTCTGTGACCACTTCTGCAATGTTAGATATTTTTTTAAGGAAAAAAAATTAAAAAAAAAAAATTGTGCAGAATTGATATTATAGGTCTGATATTAATGTATTCATATTACAAAATGTTTAGAAAAACTTGTTTAATTTTTTAATTAAAAAATCTGGATGTTTGGGGGTTAAAAACTACTTTTAAGCCATCGCCGCCAGCGCTCTGGGGTTTAAACAAGCATTTCACAGCGCTTGAATTTTTTGAGCGTGATTTGTTAATGAATATGCTGGGAGCCGTTCGCTATGACCATTCGCTGTCAGGCGCTCCCATACAGCGCGGAACCTGTCAAACAGCGACTCCTAACCCCGTATTCAACATTACTGCACACCGACTGAGTCGCTGTCAACAACCGAACAACGGCCAAGCACAGCGAATACTAGCGGGCGCTGTGAAAATCACGCTACTGGCGCTCATCTGTCGCTACCTGGCGCTATTACTGAATCGGCCTCAAAGAGAACACAGAATACAAGTTGTCGTTCTTAATACACCTTCACATGCATAAGTCATCAATAATAAACCGTTAAGGCATATCTAGGATAACATGTGACTTCCAGGGAGAAATGGCGCATACCTCTGAGTATCTCGAAACTGGCGCCTAGAAACACATGTATATCTTTACTCAATTTGGCAGATGGGAGGGTTATCTCCTCCCGCTCCGAGCTCCCGGAGCTGCCACCCCTCCAACGCCAAGGTAGGGGGTAAGGATTTGAGAAGGGAGAAAGGGAAAAGAAAAAAAAAAAAGGGGGAAGGGAAGGAAGGTGCATATATACATATATACATATATCCATGCCTTTTTACGAGAGGAAATTTGCAGGTCATACTTCATTGCATCAAAACCTCTCCTAGTTCTGGAAACGAGTACCCAACCCAGGGGCCCCAAACCTTCATGGTTGTAGCATTATATTTATTCATCATCCTGATTAGGGATGCTCCACTGTATCAAACCCCCCAGATTGCCCCAGAAAAATCACCTCTTCCCGGTCCTACAGCGCATGTGTGGGCTTTACGGCCTTATTTATCAAGGGCTAGCGCCAGGTAGTGTCTGACGAGCGCCAGGTACCGCCAGCTAACGGCGGCTACCGAATCAAGTACGCCCGGCGGCGGTCACAATGACGCATTTATTACGCTAAATGAGGCTAGCGCCGGCGAGAGCGTCAGCTAGCGCGGGATTCATCATGTAGCCGACTGCAACGAACAGCGCCGCTGCTAATCCCATCACAGCGACAGGTATGACCTGGCGCTCCCTGGCGATGTCCAATGCATTTCAATGGAGCAATCTTTAAATAATCATAATTAATTGCTATTAATGTTTTTTTTTTTTTTTTAATGTCAAAAATTCTGTGACCACTTCTGCAATGTTAGGATTTTTTTTTAAGTAAAAAAAAAAAAAAAAAATAAAAATTGTGCAGAATTGATATTACAGGTCTGATATTCTTGTATTCATATTACAAAATGTTTAGAAAAACTTGTATAATTTTTACATTAAAAAAAAATGGTTGTTTGGGGGTTAAAAACTACTTTACACACATCGCCGCCAGCGCTCTGGGGTTTAAACAAGGAATTCACAGCGCGAGAAATTTTTGAGCGTGATTTGTTAATGAATCTGCAGCAAGCCGTTCGCTCTGGCCATTCGCTGTCAGGCGCACCCATACAACGCGGAACCTGTGAAACAGCGACCCCAACCCCGTATTCAACATTACCGCACACCGACTGAGTCGCTGTCAACAAGCAAACCCCGGCCAAGCACAGCGAATACTAGCTGGCGCTGTGAAAATCACGCTACTGGCGCTCATCTGTCGCTACCTGGCGCTATTAATGAATCGGCCTCTTAGTCCTATCAGAACTGTTTGCTGTGCATATTAAATGTTTGGCTCTTTTTTACGTCAACTGGGTGTGAAAGCGGCCGCACCCCCAGCAGTACCCCATCTACATCTACCCCATCTGTAAAAATGCCCCATCAGGATAGGCGAGTATTTGGAAACATTAGAACAAACATTTTTTACAGAATCTTTTAGCATGTTCAAGTGAAAAAGCTCACTCACATGTAAGCTTCAGTTCACACCCAAAAACACACCCAAAGGTAAACTTGCTTCATCAGATCTTTAGCATTACCTTGACCTACACCATAGTAACAGGAAACAATAGTAGAGGCGGTTCTGCCCTTGTAACCTTACCATTGTGGGTAGAGATGAGCGAACTTCTTGAAAGTTCGATTCGGGCGATTCGCCGAATTTCCCCAAGAAATCGAACTTTCACGAATCGCTCATCTGAAAAAAAAAATGCCGGCATGGTGGGAGCGTGGTGGCCGGCGCCGCTCTCAGCTGTCACCAGAGGACGCGTCATCAGAGGGCGTCTGAGAGCGGCACCGGCCTCCACGCTCCGACCATGCAGGTAAGTGTTTGCTTACGCCGCCCGCTGACAGCGTAGCCGGCCTGCCCGCTCCCAGCATGCCGGCATTTTTTTTTTTTTTTTTCAGGGAAAATTCGATCGGCACGAACCAAAAAAAATTCTGGTTCGTGCCGAATCGAATTTTCCCTGAAATTTGGAGCGAATTCCGGTTCGTCCGAACCGGTTCGCTCATCCCTAATTGTGGGCTTATATTCTAGAGGGTAATTTATTTAGGTTTTATTTTACTACTTACTAGTGGTAATAATAATAATTTTTATATAGAAATTTGCTCCCAAAGTGTGTAAATTTCACAATGAGTGAACAATATCAGGTTCACAAATATAATGCAAAACTTAAAGTACAGTATAAAAGTGTATGTATAAGTGTCTATAACATATTTATTTAAATAATGTATTATTATTATTATTATTATTACTATTATTATTATGTATAAACATACTTTATCATAAATGTGAAATGTAAAATTATATTTGTATGTCTCTTACAGTAGTTCCGTTTTGTCTGTTATAAATTTAGCTTTGTTTGTCATTTAACAATATTAAACATTTGTACAAACAGTTAGGCCCTTATTTATGAAGGAATAGCGACAGGTAGCGACCGGTAATGACGGGCCCCGCCACGAGAACGCCGGCTCCCCACCACAATCACACATTTATCAAGCCGATCCTGCTTAGTGACTGAGATAGCGCCAGATAGCCACTCATTCATTATTATTCCAGCCTCAGCCCACAGCGCCGGCGTCCGACCTTGAACAGCGACAGGTATGACCTCTCGCTACCTGGCGCTCTCCAATGCATTTCAATGGAACAATCTTTAAATATTCATAATTAATTGTAATTAATTTTTTTTTTTTTTTTTTAAATGTGAAAAATTCTTTGACCACTTCTGCCATGTTAGATAATTTTTTAATTGTACAGAATTGATATTACAGGTCTGATATTAATGTATTCATATTACAAAATTATTTTAAAAACTTGTTTTTTTTGGTTTCCAAAAATATGGTTGTTTGGGGGTTAAAAAACTACTTTTAACCCATCGCCGCCAGCGCTCTGGGGTTTAAACATGCATTTCACAGCGCCAGAATTTTTTGAGCGTGATTTTTTAATGAATATGGTGGGAGCCGGTCGCTAGGGCCAGTCGCTATCATGCGCTCCCATACAGCGCGGAACCTGTCAAATAGCGACTCCTCACCCAATATTCAACATTACGGCAAACCGACTGAGTCGCTATCAACTACCGAACAACGGCCAAGCACAGCGACTACTAGCGGGCGCTCTGAAAATGCCGCTACAGTCGCTCAACTGTCGCTACCTGCCACTATTAATGAATCGGCCTCTAATATTATACATAAAATCATCATGGTCCTTGCCAAATGCTAGCTAGAATTTGTTTTTAGTCTACCATAAAATTATTACTTTTATATAGTGAATAAACAATTTCCAGTTCAAACAAATAATGCAAAAGTTACAATGTTACATTTGTTTATATTATATTTAGATTTATATTGTATAAATGTGTTTTATCTTTAATGTGAAATGTAATATTTTATTTGTATGTCTCATATCATTTAATGTTGTTGGCTGTATTTCAATAATTACAAGGTTTTAAATCTTTTATACACATTATACTAAAAATAATAGTAATTATTATACCATTATTTGTAACAGTTGCTTTATATTTGGGCTACACAAAAAGTGTTACTTTTAAATGTTGAATGAACAATTTTCAGTATAATGCAAAAAAGTAAATGCTGTATATGGTTATATTATGTTTTATTAGTATGTATATATAGTATATAGAGAAAAAGGTAGCACACACTAAACAGGTAATCAAATCAACTAGTGATTCTAATGGTATCAACAAAAAAGGGGGGGAGCAAATGCTGCCCACAAAGACACCACCGCACGGGCAGGCTGATTCATTACTAGCGCCAGGTAGCGACAGATGAGCATCTGTAGAGCGGATTTCAGAGTGACCACTAGTAGTCACTGTGCTCGCCCGTGGTTTGCTAGTTCAGAGCATCTCAGTCGCTGTGCAGCATTGATGAATATCTTGTGGGGAGTCACTATATGAGCAGTACAGTGCTGTATGGGAGCGAATGCTAGCGACTGGTCAGTGCAACCGACTCACACCACATTCATCAAAAAAACAGCCTCACACACCGCCGGCGCTCAAAAATGCTTCAATGTAGCCCAGAGCGCCAGAGGCTGTGTGATTAAAGGCTGTTTTTGAACATGTATCCAACAGTAACAAAGTGAAAACATATGGAATTACATTGTTATAACATTGTGACATGAGCACATTAATGCCAGACCTGTCATGTCTATTCTGCATAAATATATAAAATAAGAAAAAAGTTGGGAAAAATGGCTTTTTTAAGGCCAGGAGAGGTCACAACATTATTTGAGAATAAAATAAAAATAATAATAATAAAAACCACCTGTTTAAAGAGAAGTAAAAGAACGTCCATTGAAATGTATGGGAGCGTCAGGTAGCGAGAGGTAATATGTGTCGCTCTGCAAGGCTGAACGCCGGAGCTGTACGCTGAGCCTGGGATAATGATGAATAGGACGCTACATGGCGTTATCCCAGTCAAGAATCCGCTTGACAAATTTGTAATTGCGTGCCATGTCCGACGTTCACCTGCCGCTACCTGTCATTTACAAGGCACTACCAGATGCTATGCCTTCATGAATAAGGCCCTTAGTAATCAATCAATTTATTAATAAATCCCCTAACATTTAAAAATACATATAAACACAAGACAAGACCCGCAAGACAAAAACAAATAGAGCCAGCTCATATAATTAAGGTCCTCTCAAGTTAATACTAATAAAGAGCTAAACAGTGCCTCAGTGCAAATAACTATTCATTAATTTCATTATTTAATTAATGTATTAATATCCAAAAATGCGAAACCTTATTTCCTATATCAAATAACTATCTTAACCACAATTTAGGTGCCAAATGTATCAAAAGTTAATAGCAATTATCGCCTATAGCTGAATATGAAGGGGGCAAACAATTAATAAGTGTCTAATAACAAATATAAAGTGAAACTGATATCAGGAGCAGGAAGGCCCCGGGCACCCATGCATTCCGAGGTAACAATACCTCTTCTTCAAGGTTATGTTTACACAGTATAAATATACGGCTTTATTTACCAAGGGATAGCGCCAGGTAGTGTCTGACGAGCGCCAGGTACCGCCAGCTAACGGCGGCTACCGAATCAAGTACGCCCGGCGGCGGTCACAATGACGCATTTATCACGCTAAATGAGGCTAGCGCCGGCGAGAGCGACAGCTAGCGCGGGATTCATCATGTAGCCGACTGCAACGAACAGCGCCGCTGCTAATCCCATCACAGCGCCAGGTATGACCTGTCGCTCCCTGGCGTTGTCCAATGCATTTCAATGGAGCAATCTTTAAATAATCATAATTAATTGCTATTACTGTTTTTTTTTTTTTTTTTTTTTTAATGTCAAAAATTCTGTGACCACTTCTGCAATGTTAGGATTTTTTTTAAAGTAAAAAAAAAAAAAAAAATTGTGCAGAATTGATATTACAGGTCTGATATTAATGTAATCATATTACAAAATGTTTAGAAAAACTTGTATAATTTTTACATATAAAAAAAAAGGTTGTTTGGGGGTTAAAAACTACTTTACACACATCGCCGCCAGCGCTCTGGGGTTTAAACAAGGAATTCACAGCGCGAGAAATTTTTGAGCGTGATTTGTTAATGAATCTGCAGCAAGCCGTTCGCTCTGGCCATTCGCTGTCAGGCGCACCCATACAACGCGGAACCTGTGAAACAGCGACCCCTAACCCCGTATTCAACATTACCGCACACCGACTGAGTCGCTGTCAACAAGCAAACCCCGGCCAAGCACAGTGAATACTAGCTGGCGCTGTGAAAATCACGCTACTGGCGCTCATCTGTCGCTACCTGGCGCTATTAATGAATCGGCCTCATATTTTATCTTACATTTGAAATGTAATATTGTATTTGTATGCCTTATATATTAATTCAGTTTTGTTTGCTATATTCTACAGATATATATATATATATATATTTGTGTGTGTATGTGTATATATATGTGTGTGTGTGTGTGTGTATATATGTGTGTGTGTGTGTGTGTGTGTGTGTGTATCTATATATGTGTGTATTGTGCATTTTGTATATGTGCATTGTTATATATATTTTTGCATATTTTTATTTCTATCCCTTGAATTATTTTTGGTTAACACAAAAAGTGCCACTTTTATATCTTGAATGAACAATTTCCGGTTGAACCATACTGGGCGCTATTCTAGTTGGCCCACCGATATAATAAGAATGTTCATATCACTGGCTACACACACTGCTTCCAGTGAGGTCACTTTTCATTGACGGAGAGCTAAATATGGAGATGTGTACAATCACACACAGGCTGTTCTGATTATTCACATATGGGCCCCCAGACAGAGCTGGAGCTGTCCTCGTGTTGTTGGGAAACACCCCAGGGCGTAGGGAAGGGGAGGAGGAGAGGGGGGTTAGTGTGCATATATATACGGCTCTGGGACAGTCTGAAGCACACAGCAGCTTGGAGCTGGAGAGAGCTGACTGAGCACATCTGTACTCGTACTGTCTGCGTATTACCAGCCTTCCTAACAACATGACCTGCAGCCTGCGGTGAGTGTTTTCACTTGCACTTCCTCCTTTCGAAACTTTCTAATATTCTTTGGCTGATCAAGCAACTTCATGTTAGGGCAGCGGCATCGTTCACATAGTAGACGGTACTTATTATTTTTGTTACTTGATGACGTGATGTTCTATAACCAAGGGTGGTTAAGTTAGTTGCAAGATGGGGACATTTGAGAAACGTTCTAATTTTCTTTGGCTGGTCAAACTACGTCATGTAAGGGCAACAAGATCATTCACATAGTGGACAGTCTTTATTATTTTTGGTATTTCTGATGTTCAAGGGTGGTTGCAAAATGTTATGGGGACCCTTGAAAGGTATTGGTGGGATACCACAATGTCACAATGTACAGAAGACCTCTGCAGTGGTCCAGGGGTCCAGGTGGCATGTTGTAAACAGGGGGTCTGGAAAATGCAGAGGGTGGGTTCCACGGGGGTGTAAGTGGTATGAGCAGGATGGTACAAGGCTCCACTTGACATGCAGATGAGCCTTAGGTTGGTATGGGTCATGAACTTTATAAAGGCCTCCATCATTCACATAGTAGACAGTCTATATTATTTTTGGTATTTCTGATGTTCAAGGGTGGTTGCAAAATGTTACGGGGACCCTTGAAATGTATTGGTGGGATACCACAGTGTCACAATGTACACAAGACCTCTGCAGTGGTCCAGGTGGTATGTTGGGAACAGGGACAATGCAGAGGGTGGGTTCCATAGTATGATCAATACACAAGGCAGTACAAGGATCCACTGGACATGCGGATGGACCTTAGGTTGGTATGAGTCATAAAACTGTACAAAGGCCTCCTTTGAGAGTATAGATGGGCCCCAATGTTGTAGGAGAGCTCTTGGCTGGTATGTGGTACTTCTGAATGGTATGGCTTAGATGTCAAGTATGAGGGGCTTAGCTTGCATGAGTAAGTTGCAATGTTGTATATAGGGGCCTTAGACAATATACTGTAAGTGGTACAGCTAGGTTGTAGGGAGATATAAAGATATAAAGAGTTAAAGGCTGTTAGAAGGGGCCATTGGACATGGGCCCCAGGATGGTTTGTGGAGGCCATAGTTGTGGAGAGGGTTGCTTGGACACGATAAATAAACCACAAAAAGATAGCAGGGCACTTAGCTAGTATGTGGAACCATTGAATGGCGTGGGAAGGGTGCATAATGGCATATTAGACCCTTGGATATTCAAAGGTGATTAGTGGGCGTGCAAAGAGTTATGAGTGGGATGCCATGTGATATGGAAAACTTTTATAGTATCGGCAGCAGGTGGTACATTATAAGTAATTTTCAGGATTATATACAGGGGGCCTGTACAGTATAAGGGATATGGGTGGGTTACATGTTGGTATAAAAGAGTGTGGGCAGTTCACAGAGGTGGGGGGTATACAGGTCACTGGACATCTGGATAGACCCGTATGGGTAAGTCATAAAGTTGGACTAAGGATCTCTTGGATAGTATAGATGGGGCCCAAGAATAGAGGGAAGGGCTTCCCCCTTGAATAGTATGGGAGGAGCTACATAGGGCATATTGCCTCGTGAAAGATCAGTGGCAGTTATTTGGGTTCCAATATGGTATAGGGACTCCTTTGAAAGGTATCATTGAGGTGCTACATTATATAGAAGGCTTCTGAGTTATGGGGGAGCAGGTGGCATGGGTAAGTTTCATGGTTGCACACTTGGTGGTAGAGGTTTATGGCATGGTTAGAGAAGTAAAGGTAGTTCAAATAAAGGGCCATAAAGAAATGGTGTGTCCTTAGGTATGTGTGATACAAAAGCCTTCTGGTACAATATAGGAGTTAGGGGAGCACTTGACTGGTATGAAGGACCCCTAAATGTTATGGGAGGGTGTGTGTAATGGCATACTGGAGCCTTGGATGGTGAAGTAGTAAACAGTTATCATGGGTGCAGGTTAGAGTGGGCAATACACACCCATAAATTCATGACAACAACCTGTCCATCATTGTGGAGTGGAGGGAACTAAATAGAATGTAGTGATGTTATTGCTGCTCATACACCAAGCAATTCTTCAAGCAACGACTGGGCAAAAAACTAAATCTAAAGTCTAAACCAACACAATAAACGTATGGTATTTATGTATAGTCATGTGAGGCCCTGACATCATAAAGTTCTGCCTAGATTGCTTTCAACCAGTTTGCAGTGTGTATAATTAACTGTCATAGACAAGTATGTCAGGTGAATGCTGATACAAAACAGAGCATAGATCATGTTAAACATGCTTAGCATGTTTATGCTACATAAAATGCAATGAAAATGCAAAAAAAAAAAAAAAAATGCCCAATTGACATATTATAATTTTATTCTGTGTGAATTTTAGCATTTACTTTACATAATTGTATAACTGTGTTCAGGTACAACATCTTTAAAAATATCACAGGGATAATCGATCATTTTAACAAATCCATTGGGATCTCACTAAACAACAAAAAAATCTGTAGGTAGCTGTGGGATCTGATGTTCACCAGCAAGGAGCTGATTCAGACCCGATTCACCCATCACAAAGTATCATTTAGAGAATTTATATATTATTTTAGCATATTATTAATGTAACATTCTATAACTTGTTTTCTCTAGGTTGTTGGCACTTACCCTCCTCTCATGGATGGTGGTAGCCCAGCGCCCACGTGTCCTCACAAAGGTAGCAGAGAAAGACGTCAGTTTTGGCCTACGTCTGTTCCAGGAGGTTCTACGGGAACACAAAGATAAGAATTTGGGGTTCTCACCCTATGGAGCATCAGCTGCTCTGAACATCCTTCAGTCTGGCGCCGAGGGGGAAACACTGGAGCAGTTGCAGAAAACCCTTAATTATGGATACTCAGGTAAGTCAGGAGCATTAATAATCTATAGCAAGTTTTTACAGGTCATTTTATAGATACTTCCAAATTATAATATAGACTATTTGGTCAACTAGTGATTTGATGGCCTAGTACTGTAGCAGAACAGTGAAGCCTTGGATAATGTTTATATCCAGGTCTTCTTATCTGCTTGGAGTTTACTTCCTATTTTCGATTTTTAACAGTTTGCAAGGCTGATTCATATGTTCAAAGCAGGCTAATTGGTCTATTAGCTAAAGTGGTAACTCAGGAGCATTATAAATCTATAGCAAGTTTTTACAGGTCATTTTATAGATACTTCCAAATATAATATAGACTATTTTGTCAACTAGCGATTTGATGGCCTAGTACTGTAGCAGAGCAGTGAAGCCTTGGATAACGTTTATATACAGGTCTTCTTATCTGCTTAGAGTTTATTTCCTATTTTTGACAGTTCATGTCATGGCTGACTCATAAGTTCAAAGCAAGCTAATTGGCCTATTAGCTAAAGTGGTTTTAGAAACTACTAGTACTCTGTCATCATCATCCCCAGACATGCTGCTTTTAAAATATCCAGGAACACCTCCTTAATTACCTTGTGTCCTCATCTACACTATTTAGTCCTTGCAGCCTGCCACACAGCAGGTCATATGAAGGAACAATCCAACAATGGCACAAGTTGTCTGGAAACGTAACTTTGCCTTGTGTGACTTTCAAAGAGGAGGTTTTAGCCTAGAATCAGTCGAGGTTATAATTGAGCATCATCAATCATTGTCCTGATGAAAGTTCTTATACTGATTAAAAAGCAGTCTCACCTGTAGGTTTTGAATGTTATCTCACTGAGACAGTTCGAGTGCTAACTCAAATGTAGTCTTAGTAACAGTTTAGTTATCACCATAAAATATATTTACTGAAACTCATATAACCTTTGTTTTTATATTTTTAGAGCGGACGGTGTCTGTAGCTCTCCGCAAGATCAGACATCAGATCAGCAGCTCCAGTGTCTCCGGTCAGACAGCTGCAAATGTGCATTTAGCCGATGGACTGTTCGTTCAACGGGACATTACCCTGACCCCAGGTTTCCTGAAAAGATTCCACTATACCTTTAAACGCCCTGTTACCCAGGTCAATTTCACTGACCCATCATATGCAAGAGACGTTTTGAACAAATGGGTGGAAGACCAAACAGATGGTTAGTATAAGGCTGGGGACTAAACCTAGTTTTCAAGAAATTAGGTCCTTGGCATCTTGATACTTCATCTCCAACTTTAAAAGCATTGTTTCTCATGTATTGCAGTACTGGTTTACTGATATTGTTCTGTTTTTTACTAGTAAACTTAAGGATAATATAAATTGCACCATACTGCCCTTGTTGCCCTACAAGAGCAATCAAAAAACAAATTTGCCAACCCCTCATGTAGCAGTACAGTTCATATCCTCTTCCATGTGTGAACTTGGCTACTAGGTGGAGTGATTTTGCAGCTAGTATGTGATCTTTTCCAAGTGGATAGCATTCTAAGCTTTCCCATATATTCCGAAAGGCCTTTAAATCCAATTAGGTCTTTGGTCATCAGCTCTTGGCAAAATGGCAAAAGGATAGTATAGATCAAGACAACAGTATACAAGTAGGGATGAGCGAACCCCCCAAAGTTTGGGTCCGGCGAGTCTGGACGAACTTTTAATAAATGTTGAGATCAATGGGGACCCAAACTTTGAGGGATGGCTGTGGCGGGGGGTCGCAGTGTGTGCAGCAGTAAGCATGCTGCTGTAACTCACCTCTTCCTGTAAGCGGCGGAGGATCGGCAACGGCCTTGGATTCGGCCCCAGTCGGGGCTACAGAAAGATGGCAGCTCAGCATCACTCAGTCCTAGCCGGGGCTGCAGAAAGATGGCAGCTCAGCATCACTCGGTCCTAGCCGGGGCTACAGAAAGATGGCAGTTCCACATCACTCGGTCCTAGCTGGGGCTACAGAAAGATGGCAGCTCAGCATCACTTGGCCCCAGCAGGGTCTACAGAAAGATGGCTGCTCAGCAGCCCATCACCCAGCTTTTCAATGTTCAGGCTAAACGCCGACCTTGTACACAGACTTCTGGTTGAAGTCCGTGTTGAGATTTGGGAACCCGAACTCGCAAAGTTTGATACAAACCCGAACTTTGCAATTCGGGTTCGCCCATCTCAATATACAAGCATTTTCTTTTCGAAGACCACAGAGTCTCTTGCTCTGACTCAGTCTCCCAGGTCTATTAGGTTGGTTTATGTAAGGCAGATACAGACACCAAGTTTCTTTTAGCATTTATAGCTGTCATATTTTTTTATGTCCATGAGCTTTCCTGCTTGACTCATTACTGGCATTTTCCTTACTAGACACGCCTCCCTTGCAACTGTGCTGGCTTCTAAAAACCTTGCCTACTGCTAAGGTGTGGTGACGCCACTAGGATTATACAGCTTTTTACATGATCCCTTGAAAAAATAAAATGAGCTTTAGATTTTTAAAAGAAGATTATCAAACTAGCCAACCTTTTTCATATATATCACATGCATGGTTTCTGACTTTAATAAAATATACTCCAAGGTCTACTGTAAGCAATAATCAAGGAACTAGATAATAATCTCAAGGGCCACAAACAGGTTATTTTGTGGATCTCTACAGACCTGGGTCTATAGATCTGTCTGAGCACTTATTACTTCACCTGTGCGTCTGTCTGGAGATCCGCAAAATGGCCTGTTGGTAGGCCTTGAGGAGAGGATTGGGGAACACTAGACTATAAAAATTGTCTAAAATGGAAGGAGCCAACACAGAAGCAAGGGAAGACTATATTCTACATTAGAGTCAAGTTACACCAATTCACATGAGTTGGTCCACGAGAACAAAAGAATAAAAACGGGGTAGAGTTTGTCCAATTTTTTAGATTTACAAATGTTTTAGCCAATTTATAAATCTTAAATATTCTGAGATATTCAAATATTGACAAAGCAACCAGATTGTACATTTTGTTTCAACTCGCTACTTCAACTTTTGTAGGAATGATCAAGGACCTGTTCGGAAGCAATTCCATTCCACCACTGACCCGACTTGTCCTGCTTAGTGCCGTCAGCTTTAATGGGAAATGGGTGCTTCCATTTCCAGAGAAGGCCACTCACACTAGGCCATTCTACCGCTCCGATGGGTCTCAAGTCCAAACACAGATGATGGCCAATACTGCCAAGTACAACTGCAGTAAGTAGCCCCTTCAGAAAAACTCCACCTATACTCATAAAACTTTACCAGACAAGGAACATTTATTGTGAATTTTCTTGCCTGTAGGTGAATTTGAAACCCAAGATGGGGAGATTTATGACGTCATTGAGCTACCATACGAAGGGGACGAGCTGAGCATGTTCATAGCTGCTCCCTATGAGAAAACGGTGCCGTTGTCCGCCATCACAGACATTCTTACTCCAGAGCTCGTCAAGGAGTGGAAGGACAGTATGAAGAAATTAACCCGCCTTCTGGTTTTGCCAAAGTAAGAACAATGATGTGGCTTTCTACAATGATACAAACTAACAGTGTATTCCTAGCCCAGTCAGTTATCCTGACATCCTACAGGACCACCATCCAAACACACCCGGTCTTCTTCCGTGCCCATTCTGCACCACAATAACTGTATCTCTAGGCATTCTTCACCCATCCATTCAGCACACCATACTATCATGTTCTGTCACCCATGCTAGCACATCCAATAATGTTCCATGCCCATTCTGTACCTCTAGGCATCCTACACCCCCCACCCATTCAGAGCCATTATTCTGTTTGGAGTCTTCAAGCAAAACTTTACCGACTCATCCTCCACTCCAGTACCATAAGACATCCACTGTCCAAACACATCCGATCCCCTTCCATGCCCATTCTGCACCATGATAACAGTATATCTACGCATTCTTTACCCATCCATCCAACACACCGTACTATCATGTTCTATCACCCATGCTGGCACATCCAATAATGTTCCACGCCCATTCTGTACCACTAGGCATCCTTCATTTCCCTGCTCGGCACCAATATACAATTTTCGGAATTGTGAACCACCATTCCGCCACCTCTAATCACTGTTGGCGTCTATTTACCACCTTAATGCATAGCTCTATGCATCCTACACACCCCCCCCCATTCAGCACCATTACTCAGTTTAGAGTCTTCAAGCAAAACTTTACCGACACATCCTCCACTCCAGTACCATAAGACATCCTGTAGGACTACCATCTAAACACATTTGGTCTTATTCCATGGCCATTCTGCACCACGATAACAGTATACCAAGGCATTCTTCCATGCTAGGTCATCAAATATTTAAGCACCTCTATTCAGTTTAGAGTCTTCAAGCTAAACTTGACTGACACATCCTGTCATCTTCCCAGTCCAACCTATACTATTATCACTGTTGATGCCTATTTACCACCTTAATGCATAGCTCTAGGCATCCTTCACCCCCCCCCCCCCCATTCAGCACCATTATTCAGTATTCAGTCTTTAAGCAAAACTTTACTGACCACTCCAGTACCATAAGACATCCTGCAGTACCGCCATCCAAACACACCACGATAACAGTATCTCTAGGCATTCTTTAGCCATCCATCCATCCAGCACACCACACTATTATGCTCTATTACCCCTGCTAGCACATCCAATAATGTTCCACACCCATTCTGTACCACTAGGTATCTTTCACTTCCCCATTTGGCAGTAATATACAATTTTCGGGATTGTAGACCACCATTCGGCCACTTCCAATCACTGTTGATACCTATTTACCATGTTAATGCATAGCTCTAGACATCCTTCACCTCCCCATTCAGCACCATTATTCAGTTTAGAGTCTTCAAGCGAAACTTTACCGACACATCCTCCACTCCAGTACTATAAGACAGCCTGCACGACCATCATCCAAACACATCCGGTCTTCTTCCATGCCCATTCTGCACCACGATAACAGTATATCTAGGCATTCTGCACCCATCCATCCAGCACACCATACTATCATGTTCCATTAACCATGCTAGCACATCCAAGAATGTTCCACGCCCACTCTGTACCCCTAGGCTTCCTTCACTTCCCCATTCAGCAGCGATATACAATTTTTCGGAATTGTGAACCACCATTCGGCCACCTCCAATCACTGTTGACGCCTATTTACCCCGTTAATGCATAGCTCTAGGCATCCTTCCCCCCCCTATTTAGCACCATTATTCAGTTTAAAAGGATGACCAGCAACATTGGAGATGGTGGCATGGAATTGGAGTGTCTAGAACCAGGTGCCAACTGACAGCAATGATGGAGTCTTTGGTGGCAGCGGAGCAAGCACTAAGGGCTGAATGGTGCTTGGTCAGTTTAAAGTCTTCAAGCAAAACTTTACTGACACATCATCCACTCCAGCACCATAAGACTTCCTGCAGAACCACCATCCAAACACATCTGGTCCTCTTCCATGCCCATCCTGCACCATGATAACAGTATCTCTAGGCATTCTTCACCCATCCATCTATCATGGATACACTATCACTATCATGTTCTATCACCCATGCCAGCACATCCAATAATGTTCCACACACATTCTGTACCACTAGGCATCCTTCACTTCCCCATTCGGCACCGATTTACAATTTTGGGAATTGTGAACAAACATTTGGCCACCTCCAATCACTGTTGATGCCTAGATAACACATTAATGCATAGATCTAGACATCCTTCACTCCCCCCCCCATTCAGCACCACTATTCAGTTTAGAGTCCCCAAGCAAAACTTTACCGACACATCCTGTCATTTTCCCAGCCCAACCTACACCAACATTCCAGCACCTCCAGTCCTACACCATCATAAAATTGGTTTCCCAATGGCCAATCTACCCCTTGGCTGCCAGTCCTCAGTCCTGGCTTCTGCATCCTGTATAGTGGCTACCCAGGGTAAAGGGAATGAAGTGGGGCCCACCCAAGCTCCACCTGCCCAGGTACGCCCAGTGCTGATGCCTGTCCTGCCTCTAGGCATCCTTCACTCTCGTCTGACACCAGCATACCACTATTTTTAGTCATTGTAGGTACTTCTAGGCATCATTTAACCATTTTCTAACAAAGCTATTACAAAAATCATTTTTGATCATCACAATGTTTTTGTCTCACAGGTTTTCTCTAGTAAGCGAGGTCAATCTAAAGAACCCCCTCGAGAATCTTGGTATCAAAAACATGTTTTCGGAGGAAAAAGCAGACTTCAGCCGCTTGTCAGGTATGTAGTCAGCCAAAGTAACTAATGGGGATGAGGTTGGTGATTGTGTGGTTTCTCTTTGATGTCTTCTTTCTAATAAAAACATATGCTTTACAGATGAAAGACCCCTGTATGTGTCAGAAGCCTTCCAGAAAATTAAAGTGGAAGTGACTGAAACTGGAACAAAAGCAGCAGCAGCCACAGGTAAGAGATCACATCTTGGCTTAGAGCCTTTGGGACTGCTGCCAGCCAAATAATAAAAACACCAGACATTTACTAGACTCACAAGATAATAATCATGGGATGGGCCCGAATCTTGCTGCCGCCTAAGGGTTTATTCAGCACAGTGAGTAACTTTTTATTCGTGTTATTTTGTGAGTGAACCCCTTTTCTTATGATTTTTTTTTACCTTGGTGCAATAAAGCATCACATTTAGCTCTGTAGAGATACATATTATTATTACTAATTCATACAAAGATTGCCAGCCACAGATCCCATAGACATACATGCAAGCTCAGGCAGTAGGAACACGGCACAGAGCGCTCACCTCTGCTGTAGTCAGTATCCAGAATAACAAAGTGCCAGCCATAGAGCATGAGCAATAAAATCATCCTTACTTTATTGTAGTCCTTTTAAAAAGCCATCACAGCATGGAGAGCAGTAAAAAGCATAACAAGAGCAGACCCTTCGTCAACGCGTTTCGAGCCAGGGCTCTTAATCATGACAGTGAGGTAGCTACAAGGTTCATAATTTAAGCACAAAGTGATTTGTGATTTGTGCTTAAATTATGAACCTTGTAGCTACCTCACTGTCATGATTAAGAGCACTGGCTCGAAACGCGTTGACGAAGGGTCTGCTCTTGTTATGCTTTTTACTGCTTTACGGCTTTTTAAAAGGACTACAATAAAGTAAGGATGATTTTATTGCTCATGCTCTATGGCTGGCACTTTGTTATTCTGGATATTATTATTATTGTTTATTTATATAGTGCTATCATCTTCCGTAGCGCTTTACAAAGTAGTAATTACAGACAGGGTAGAAACTTACAGTACATAGACTATCACAAATGCAGTGTTACAGAGTTTACAATGAATCTGAATACAAGATACAATAGGATATAGCCCGGCCCTTGAGAGCTTACAGTCTAAAGGATGAGGGGTGAAGACGAGGGGGAAGGATCACAAGCTTTGTGGCATGTGCCCTTTAGAGAATTGCTTAAGCCAGATTTTATACCTGTCTGAATAGGTTGGTTTTAGGGGCACCTTTGAAAGCGTTGAGAGTTTGGGAGTGGTGGATTGTGTAAGGGAGGGAATTCTGGAAGGTTCGAGTGACATCTGAGAAGTCCTGGAGGCGAGCATGAGAGGAGGTGACCAGGGTGGAGGACAGGAGAAGGTCGGCAGATGTGATGAGAGATGTGATGTAGGGAGGAGCCTGGTTCGAGAGAGCTCTGTAGATGAGAGCATTTTGAACAGGATTCGCTGTGGGACTGGCAGCCAGTGTAGGGATTGGCAGAGAGGAGCAGAGCTGGAGGAGCGAGAGGAGAGATGGATGAGGCGAGTAGCAGAATTCAGGATAGATTGGAGGGGTGCCAGTCTATTAGTTGGTAAGCTACAAAGAAGGATGTTGCAGTATTCCAGTCAGGATATGACCAGGGCATGCACTAACATTTTAGTGATGTCAGGTGAGAGGAAGGGACGGATGCGGGAGATATTTTTAAGTTGGAGGCGACAGGAGGAGGCCGGGGAGTGAATATGTGGTTTGAATGAGAGAGAGAAGTCCAGAATGACTCCCAGGCACCGAGCTTGGGGAGTTGCAGTTATTGTATAATTGTTGACAGAGATAGATGTGTTAGAGAGGGGAGTAAGATGAGAAAATCAAGGAACATATGGTGAATGAACATATGGTGCCATATTGCACCAAAAAAAGTAGCTAAGAGTAAAAATAAGGCATAGATTCCTGGGCTGATCGAGCTGGGTTTTGGTCCACTTTAAGAAAAATAATAATAAAAAAAAATATATAAATATAAATAAGAAGAGTGAGAAAAAAAATCTCATTGTGCTGAAGCGGCCCTAATGTCTTCTGCTTTTTTTTCGGTCCTGGAAAATCATAAGAGTGCTCTAGTCTCAAAGTAAAGGGTGCTGGGGGCTGCTTTAGGCATATGCCAAATGGGTAACATAGTGGACTATGCTAATCAAACTTTTATTGTCTCCACAGCGGCAGTTCTTCTGGCCCGAATGGCACCTCTGGAAGTCATAATGGACCATCCATTTTTATTCCTCATCCGACATAACCCAACAGGTAAGATGTGTTACAACCCAATACAATGAAAATGTCATTATGAACTGTCTAGAACCACATGCCAAAGGCTGACAGTCGCCATGTTTTGCGTAGGAGCCCTAAGTTTGCTCATGGTGGCTGGGATCTCAAGCTTCAGGTGGCCACCACAAATCACTTATGTAACCGCAGTGGCGTGATTTGCCACCACGCAACCCATGCAATTGCTCAGGGGGCCCCCGAACTCTGCTGAGTGAACACTGGAAGCGGCAGGCGTCTTACTGTAATACTGGTGATGGTCAGTGCCGAGGCTACACCAGAAAGAAAGCTGCTTCTCTTATTTGTTCCTCTTTAATATTGTAATATGTAATATTGTAATGTTATATAAAAATGCCTTTGATTAGGGTCCCCAGACACAACTTTGCATGGGGCCCCCAGAAATGATGAGTCCGCCCCTGTGTAACACTGAAGGGCAGGGGTGGACTGGTCATGGAGAGACCCGGGCAAATGCTCCCATCCAACACCAGCCCCTATCCCCTTCACCACTCTATCCCATCACCCAAACAACCCCAACCCATATCCTCACCCTAATGATATAGCCTCAGTCTTGGAGCACACTGGCTGACTGGCCAGGAAGCAGCAGCGATGCCACTGGCTGGACATGGGCCGGCCAGGTGCTGGTGAAATCCCAAGGTGATTTTTGGCCCCAGTCCGCCACTGCTGAAGGGTAGTTACAGAGCTGACTTTTTTAAGATCCTCTGGGTCCACTGGGAAGGGCAGCTATGTCCTAGAGGTAAGTAAATGATCCTGTGACTGGAGGGTGGCAGGTTCAATTCTGGACAGGGCATGACTGAAGTTCTATTGAGCAAGGCACCTAACCCTCCAACTGCTCCCTGGGAGCCGTAATTAGGGCAGCCAACGATACGGGCATGTGTTTGTCTCACTGCACTGATTGGTTAAATGCAGAGAATTCCTATGTGTGCACAAGCATACACTGGCCATATATACCCCAAAATTTACTTATTTATGTAATTAGTTGGTTTCCAAAGCATTTACCACTCAAGAATCTTCGTCACCCACTTGGACTAAACCATCCCTCATTAGTATTCTGATATACTTTGTAGATCTTCTAGTGGCATTCGTGTCTACCCTCCTTATTATCCAAACAGATTTCCCTAAGATTCCCCCATAATCATCAATCTTCAATCACCCAGCATGTCAAACATGGTTGTGTGACCACCCCATACTATGCTATGTCTGTAACCCCAAACCACGCAGCAGGCAGTGTCGACATCCAAAAGGTAAGTAGAGACCGATGGGGGGGTCGGCCTCTTTTTATTTTTGGTCGGATGTCTCTTTTTAAGAGACAGATAAAAGTTTACTGTATAAGTTGTAAAATGGCCCCATTGAATGTCTGCATAAGGCCTATTATATCAGGTTTTGGACAGAGGAACTCTTATCCATACTTATCCATGGGGCGTATACAGTGGCGAACTGAGGCCAAAAATCAGCCCTGGATTTTGAGCATTGAGGGCTGGGGTTCCTTGGCTTGTGGGTACAGGGGGCTGAGAGGGAGACTAAGAGGGCAGGGAATAAATGTGGGTGTTAAACGCAGCAGCTCAACTGGCCCCCAGCAGTGCGGCCCATCAGGCATTGTCCCGCGTCTCCCTATAGCCAGTCCATCCCTGGACGTATAGAATGCATAGGCTACGTTGGTAACCTGATGTTTGATGCAAATGAGATCTGACGTTTTATTTCTCTTTACTCTCACAGGTACCCTACTCTTCATAGGACAAGTCATGGAGCCATGAGTTAGCGCCATCTAGCGTCAATATTCAGTACCTCACCTCCTTCACCAACATCAAGTCACCTTGGTGGAGCCCTGATGGCACCACAAGGGCTTATTCGACTACTGGGAGAGGGTGGCACGGGGAGTCACGGGTAGTATGAACGGAAGAAGTACAGTCTGAAAGTTCTGTATGGAGTGAGAGAGCAAACTTTAAGCCATTTGCACATGAAGAGTCTATTTTTCATCAGATGTTTATTGCTATAAATGACATTTTTATACGAGGTGTATTTAATAAATGTATTTATTTATATTTGGCACTGGCCTGTGAGTGGCTCATTTTGATTCTGAATACAGACTGTAATGTGAGAGAAGTCTCAGCCTCCCAAGTGTTGCAGAGGGTGAGTTCTGGGTGCAGCGGAGTCATAATCCAGATAGACATTAATGGTGTAACAGGAACTGGCTTTACTGGAACACGAATGAAGTAAGAGAATGTCACCTTACATGGTGGATAACACAGACAGGAAGAGAAGGAAGAAGCAGTCATAGAGATCACAGCTTGATATACAGGAAATACAAGGCAGCAGTAATATGCACAGATTCTACAGTTTAAAGAGGACCGAAAACCCACCCTGGAGTGTATGAGACTCCAAGGCAGGCATACTCACTCCCCCCGGGACACCTTGATCGGGGGTTGCCCCGCCATACCTCCCAACTTCTGAAAACGTCAAAGCGGGACAAGCCATGCCCCAGGCCACACCCCCGTCACGCCCCGGCCACGCCCCCGTCACGCCCCGGCCACGCCCCCGTCACGCCCCGGCCACGCTCTCCAGCTCCAGCAATGTCGGCTGCCTTCACCCCTGCATGCGGTACGTATTATCCCCAAACCAGCATACCGCCCGCCCCCCCACCCCCGTGCGCCTGCCCACCCACCCCCGTGCGCCCGCCCCACTCTCTCACCCCACGCGCCAGGAAGTTATCTTCGCGCCGGCGTCATTGCGGCCCTGGGCTGTCACAGCGCAGGGCGTCCCGGGACATTTGGTAATGTTCCGGGACCGCGGGATCCTTCTCAAAAATCGGGACAATCCCGGGAAAATCGGGACAGTTGGGAGGTATGCCCCGCTGTGTGAAACCCAAGGTTGCCCAAAAACTCACTTTTGCCCCTGGTCCAATGGCGTATGTGCAAGCAGTGGCTGCAGGGTGCGTGTAATCATTTGTTAACACCCCGCGCTCCCTGCAGGGAATGCGCCCGCCAGCACGCTCGAATCTGCTCGCATTAGACAAGCATGCTGATTGGACGAAAGGCCACGCATGCGTCGTAGGACCAGAAAGAGGTGAGTTTGTTCGGCCAACCTGGGGGGTATCACACAGCACCCCGATCGAGGTGCCCGGGGGGCAAGAACCAAAACACAGGATAGTCAAAATCCTGGGTTTTGGTCCACTTTAAACTGGACCTTCAGCGTGATTTGATAAAAAGCACAAATCCTTAAAAAAAACTATTCCCCAGCATCTAAAATTAATATATTTTACTTTTTAGTCACTGAGGAGAGGAGAGTGGATAAAGTACAGGGGGCAGGGTCATAGCTGTGCTTTGCACAAACAGAGCAGAGCTAGGGTCAGGAAAAGGACTGCAGTCCCAGAATGCAGAGCGACACAGTCAGAAGACACTTCCTGTTTGCAGGCTGCCTGAAGCCCCATGAGCCGCCATCTTGAAAGTTTAAAGTCTCATAACATGCAGTAGATGCAGGTAGGATGATTTTTAATGTGAGCAATCTGTATGTACAGGGTGTGGGAAACATATAAGATAGGCTCTTATTCAGAGTGAAAGTCCGGATTAATGTGGGCAATCTGTATGTACAGGGTGCGGGAAACATATAAGATAGGCTCTTATTCAGAGTGAAAGTCCGGATTAATGTGGGCAATCTGTATGTACAGGGTGTGGGAAACATATAAGATAGGCTCTTATTCAGGGTGAAGGTCCGGATTAATGTGAGCAATCTGTATGTACAGGGTGTGGGAAACATATAATATATGCTCTTATTCAGGGTGAAGGTCTGCTTTAAAGTGGACCAACACCCAGGATTTTTACTATCCTGGGTGTTGGTCCACTTCCGTGCTGTGTGAAACCTCCCAGAAATCCCCAAAAACTCACCTGATCCCGCTCCCACGTGACTCGCTCCACCAATTACCGCTGACGGACAAGCGAGTTCCGTCGACGGACAAGGTGAGAGCGCCCGCCGCCACCTCTCGCGTGTCCCTCTTACAGGGAGATCACCCGCGCCGGCCATTCACAAACGGCCAGCGCGGGTGCGCGCCCTGCTAGAGGGATGCGCAGGAAGCGGGGGCGGCTCGCACATGCACCGTTGGAACGAGGAACAGGTAGGATTTGCGGGCATCCAGGGGGGTTTCACACAGCGGGGCACTCCCGATCGGGTCAGGCAGGGAGCTGATCGGCCCGGGAATCTTATAGATTCCCGGGCCGATCAGCGGTGGGTGTTGGTCCACTTTAAGCATTGGTCACGGCACCATCTAGTGTCATAACCTGTAATAGCTGCAAACTGCAATAAATCTAATAAAAGTCAATAATCACATTGAGAGACAAGCTGTAAGTTGTTGTAAAAGTATTATATCCATACCAATCCTTTTCAGGGTGGGAAAGGGGGACAGTTGTTCAATTAGGCCACGTCCCCTCATTGAGGGATGGATAGGAGATAGGGTGCAACAGTTATGACAATAGAAACACTTAGAAAAGGCAAATTGATCATTTATTGATGCAGATCTGCATTTTACTCCTCAAAGAGGGACAAAGGAGAACAACGAGGGACAGGGGGGCATGGACTCAAAAGAGGGACAGTCTCTCCACATTAGGGACACTTGGGACATATGGTAGTTCCTACCAAGCACCAGTGTGGCTTTTTGGGATTTATGCTCACTGAGTTGATGGTGGGTGGCCAGCAGCATAGAGAGCAGGGCTTGACCTTTTTGTGTGTTCCATGGGTAGGGCCTGACCATGGCACTTAAGGTATAAAGCCCAGATAGGGCTGAAGAGCTCAAAGATTTGATATTACAGGGGGCGACTGGAGAGGTGTTATGCTCTGCTGTCTTACACCCAACACTACCCAAATGAGCAGCTGGCCTATGGGCATACACTCTGGATAGGCCCCTAAAGGCAGATGACAAACTGTCAGCAGAAGTGAGGTAAGGCCTTGGGTGATCCATCAGAGGTTGAGAAATCGGAGCAGGGCAGGGGCATACAAAGCCCTGATGGGGCACCATAGCAGGTCCCCCATCATCAGATGACCCCCTCCACCCCCCGTACACTTACCGGCTGGGTCCGCAAACAGCCCAGCTGGAAGGAGGCGGCATATCTAGGTAAGTATTTGATGCAGGTAGAGGCGATGGAGGCAGTATGCGCTGCGGGCCCTCTTCTTTCACAGGCCCGGGGGCCTGAACTGTCCCTATGGTATGTACGCCACTGGCTAAGGGTTATGCAACAGATCAAACTGGAAAGGTTAAAGAGGACCAAAATCCACCTTGAAGTCTATGAGACTCCAGGGCAAGCATACTCGCTCCCCCCGGGGCACCCCCAGGTTGCCCGAAAACTGACCTTTATTCCCGATCCAACGGCATATGCGCGAGCAGCGGGTGCATCCCAGCTTTCCCTTTAGCAAAGTGCATGCCTGTGCCAGGAATTTGTGAATGGCCGTCGTGGGCATGCTCCCTGTTAGAGGGTAGCGGGGGATGCGCCCGCCAGCGCGCTTGGATCAGCTTTGGAGGAGCTCATGGTGGATGTAGCTGCTCAAGCAGATCCGAGCTCGCTGCGCATATGCCGTAGGAATGGGAAGAGGTGAGTTTGTTCAGGCGACCTGAACACAGCGGGGCACCTCTGATCAGGGTGCCCCGGGGGCTAAGATCAAAACCCAGGATGGTCAAAATCCTGGGTCTTGGTCCACTTTAAAGAGGAACCTTAGAGGCCCAGGGCCTTCCGACTTCCAGTCCTTGGGGCAAATCCGAATTGGGATGCCCCACTGTCTGAAACCTCCTGGGAACACTCACCTTCTACTGAAGCTCTCGTAGTGTCTATGAGCTCCGGTCGCATCTGTGGTCACCTTTAGCCATGCATACACCCGCGCCTGGCCTTTCTGAATGGGCGTCCCAGCGCAGCCAGCCTCCCCGCTCCCACTAGACAGCAAACACTTACCGGCATGGTGGAAGCGGGGAGGCCGGCTGCGCTGTCAGCGGGCGGCGGAAGCCGGCTTCCGACAGGGTGGGTCCCGGTGTCCACATGGTGGATGGCTAGCTTAGTTCGTCCGGGCTTGCTGTTGAACAAGTCTCGGAAGGGGTGCAGGGTGGCCCAGAGCTGGGACCGTTGGTCTGTTGTGAGTTGATGACCAATCTGGGCATCCTCGAGGGTCCCCCCCTCCCTAACCTGGGCCAGCATATCCAGGAGGGTTTCAGCTTCCCCGTCCTCTGGCAGGTTGCAGATCGGGAGAGCACAGGCTTCCCGCTCATGATGTGCCTTCATCATGTTCACGTGGAAGGCCTTCCGCCGTCCAGGGCAGGGTCTAGGGTGACTAGATACGTTACAGTATTTAGCTGCTGGTGCACGAGATAGGGGCCTTCCCAGGCTGCCTGAAGCTTATCCTGGGGTACCGGGACCAGCACCCACACCTTTTGGCCCACCTGGTAGGTCCGATCACAGGTGTTCTGGTCGTACCACCTCTTCTGCTCGGCCTGGGGCTGTACCATATTGTCGTGCACCAGCTGGGCCAAGGCCTGCATCTTGTCCCGGAAGCGCATCACATACTCGACGACTGACACTTTGGGGGGGGGTTAGATCCCCTTCCCAAGCCTCCCTCACCCGCACACGTCGTCCATACAGGAGCTCAAAGGGGGAGAACCCCGTTGAGGCCTGTGGGACCTTCCTGTAGGCAAACAGCAGGTGAAGGAGATACCGCTCCCAGTCACACCCATGGGCATCAACCAACATCTTAAGCATCTGCTTCAGGGTGCCATTGAACCGTTCACAGAGGCCATTTGTGGGTGGTATGGGCTGGTCACCAGATGTTGCACCTGGATCTGCTTACAGAGACAGAACTGGGTCCCCCGATCCGTGAGCATTTCCTGGGGAAAGCCTACCCAAGAAAATATCTCCAGCAAGGCTGTGGCCACCTTGTCGGCCCGAATAGATGATAAGGCCACTGCATCTGGGTACCTTGTGGCATAATCTACTACCGTTAGTATGAATCGTTTCCTGGAGCTGCTGGGAATGGACAGGGGTCCGATCAAATCCACAGTCACCCTCCTGAAAGGCTCCTCTATGATTGGCAGAGGCACCAGTGGTGCTTTGGGGCGAGGCCCTGCCTTCCCCACCTTCTGACAGACCTCACACAAACGGCAGTAGGTGGACACATCGACCCCCATTTTTGGCCAGTAGAAGTGCTGGGCTAGTCTGGCTTTTGTTTTTGTGACCCCCAAGTGTCCTGCCATCGGAATCTCATGCGCAACCCGCAACAATTCCGCCAGGAAGGGGTAGGGGACCACCAACTGTCGGCCCCTAGGCCACTCCTCTGGTGAACCCTGCGAGACCGTCATGCGATACAGCCGTCCTTGGTCCCAGACAACTCGCTCTTTGTCTGAGCCCGAGGGAGGCTGTGCCGCCTGCTCCTTGAGAGCATTCAGGCTTTCATCGGCTTCCAAAGCCGCATGAAACCCCTGGCTGGACGTGGCCAGTATCGAAAAGGTGGCCATGTCCTCAGATCATTCCTCCGGATCTGTCACCTGACCTCCATCTGTCCTGGCAGCCACTTGGTTGGAAGGGAGCACACCATCAGATCCCTGGGGTGCCCCCGGGCCCTTAGCGCCCCCACTGCGGGTGACAGCGGCCACAGTCATTGTGGCCGCTGGTAGCGCTAGCTCCCCTTCTGCTTCCAACCGAGTTGCCAGACCAGACTGGCTGGCCTGGGCCCTTAATACCCCGGCAGTGCAGCAATCCTGCGATGTGGACTCACCTAGGGGCACCACATCTCCTGGAACAGCCCCTTCTTCAGCCGCAGGTCCTACCACAGCCTTTGCTTGTCCCTGGCTCATCGCGTTGGGGATGAGCTCTGGGGACAAGAGATTACAGCCGACTGGGTCGCCCTCCTCTTCCCTGGGGGAAGAAGGGCACCCCACTTCACCCACCCCCACATTACCTGTAGCAGGCAGGTTACAAACATTACTCTTATTGATAGTACACATCGTCTCATACATTACGTTACTGTTTAGGGGACCAGACCTTGGGGGTTCAGTGGCCACATAGTGAGACACTAGCCGCCCCAAGTCTGTCCCTAGCAAAACACTGGCAGGGATATTCGACGATACCCCCACCTCCCGCACTCCCTGTCCAGCACCCCAGTTCAAATAAACCTTGACAACGGGCAATGCTGGTTCAGTTCCTCCAATCCCTGAGACCATGAGGGTCTTTCCGGGCACCAGATCCTGTGGGGACACTAACTCTGGTCGCACCAGGGTCATCTCAGCACCAGTGTCCTTAAGTCCTATGGCCACAGCCTGGCCTACGGTGACAGGCTGTACATTCTCCAGATACCTACCTGCCCCCTCACCCACACACAACACAGTGGAGGAGCGCTGGGCCGCACCCCGCTGGCGCTGGGGGCAGGCGGCCTTGAAGTGTCCTGGTTGGTTGCAGTGGTGACACAGTTGGGGCCCCCCTTGCCGGGAGAAGGGAGTAGGGGCAGGGGTCTTGGGCTGATGGGCATGGACAACAGACGCCAGCGACGGCTTACCCACTTTCCAGCTGACAGGTTTGCGGGGCTCCTGGGCTCTGTTGTGACTGTAATCGTCAGCGAGGATTGCAGTTGCTGAGGCTCCTTTGGGTTTCCGGTCACGCAGAAACTGCTGCAGATCCTCGGGGCAATTCCAGAGGAACTGTTCTGTGGCAATCAGCTCCTTCAGTTGCTGGATGGTGGTGATTTCTAAGCCGGTAGTCCACTGCTCGACTGCTCTCTGTAGCACCCTCATGTGGTCAGCCCAGCTGTCGGTGGGGCCCCGTCGCAAACTCCACAGTTTCTTGCGATAAAATTCCGGGGTAAGGTTATATTGATGGATCAGAGCTTGCTTGACCCCCTCGTAGCTCAGGGTGGTCTTGCTGGGTAGGTACCCAAAGATTTCCAGGGCTTTACCCCTAAGTCGAGGGGTTAAGTACCTGACCCACTGATCCTCCGGTACATGGTATTGATGGCAAACAGTTTCAAAACCAGCAGAAAGGTGTGCAGATCTGTACCTTTGTCCAAGACGGGGAAATCGTCTGCACGCAACTTTGGGGCCTGGATCGCAGGGGGCCCGCTACCAGCTGTGCTGGGTTGAGGGTGCTGAAGCTTTAGCTGCAGTACTTGGAGCTGGTGTTCACGTTCAGCTTGCTCCCGGCGCTCGGCAGCCTCGATCTGCTCACGTTCACAGTGTTCTGCAGCCTCAATCTGCTAGTGTTCACGGCGTTACTCGCGTTCCCGCTTGGTGCTCGGCAGCCTCCATCAGGACCTCATAGGTGGCGCGATCTCCAGCCCGTAGACTTGCCAAAGCAGCATGCAGGAGAGCGTCTGAGCCTGCTTGGCTGGGGGGACCGGCAGGCGGGGCACGGTCCTCCGGGATGCTGAGGGCTGGTGACTGGCTTCTGTGAGAGCCCTGGCTGGGCCCCTCCACACCCAGTGCAACATCGGCAGCCACATCCCTGCTTCTGGCCCTGGTGCCACTTGCCATGCCTGCAGCTGCTGGTCACTGACAGATATTGCACGCTGTTGTAATCACACGATTTACTGTAACCAATCTCAGAATATGCCTAGTGTTGAGCTGATCTTAAGATTCCAGCAACAGAAAAGCCACTACTGCTAATCTTTAGTGTATGAGAGTATGGGGCCCAAACTCACTTACACTATTTGCCTTATCCCACTACGCTGCCACCAATTTGTCAGGGAACTGCGGGTCACATGATCTACCTATAAACCAGGGACCTCCGTAAACACAGACCGCGTTCCCCAAAACCCTTGTCCGATCTCTCCTATCAGGAATACAGATCACTCAAGTTAAAATTTAAGTTTTAATGCTATAAGCACACTAGGCAGTGATAACAAACCTTTAGCTATGATGTAATATGAAATGATACAGATGATACAAATATGCTGTTCTGAGAAGGTTACAGGATGTTAGTGAGTTACACAGAGACACAATGGCCTTGATTCACTAAAGGTAGAAAAAAAAAATATTTTTGCATGGGAGATTTTTGAAAATCTACGAGTGATTCATCATTGCAGATGAATATAATTCGTGTAGTCGAATCGTTGCGAAAATGCGTGCGACTAATTTTCGCTACCGCTCGAAAATGACTTTACAATTGTAAAAATGTGTTGTTTGCGGCTCGAGTTTTCCTGTAAGCATAAGAGTCTTTGCGAGAATTTTTTAAAGAGCACTGTACTACTGAAGCCTCCCCTGTGGTGACCCACTTTTATTTGGATGCAATTGTACTTGTGTAGTTAATCAAATGCTCTTTAGTTTTATACTGTGAATTCATGCTTGTATTGATGTTATTTGTAACTGCCACATTTTATCCATGTGTTTTGCACATAGGTTCCCTGGTTGAATTGATAGTTTGTGGTAAGATTATTTTTCTGTAATAGATGAAGGAAACATTTGTATCTAGTTGTATGTAAGTGGCATGGCTGGCCTCTAGAGAACAGTTTGCAGATGCTGTGGAGTCTAATGACAAGCATAGATGTAATTGTAGGTGAATGTCAGAGTTACAGTCAAGAGCAGCACCCTCTTTACCATTTTGGTGTGCATGCTGCAGCTGATGCAGCTGTGCATCAGCCCATGCATGCTCCAGAGGATTGCTGCAAAGGTATGTTGACATGATCCTGAGCTTTCACACAGCGGTGCACTCACAATCAGGATAGTCCGGTGATAAAGGTTGCAAGGCACAAATGGCTTTTGGTCCACTTGAAATTTGATGGCACAAACCTTTCCTTGCCATTGTCTGCTTACTGCGGATCACAGTGTATAGATGCTTGGGGCCAGAAGGTTTCAGACAGAGGGTATCCTAAATCCGCATGAAAGGCGTCAAATAGGGGTGCAGCAGCATATATGTCGTGCAAACCTGTCCGAATCTGGTGATTTCAAACAGTGCACGGTCAGATAAATTATCAATATCTAACCGCTGTCGAAACACCCTAGGAACAGGCAATCTGTGCCTTCTCCTCTGCATCACCATCCAGATGCTCAAACTGACATTCCCATAGGCAGTGTGGTATCCCCCGTCCCATTCCCCATAGGCAGTGTGGCATTCCCGCACCCATTCACCATAGGCAGTGTTACATCCCCCTCCCATTCCCCATATAGGCAGTGTGGCATGCCCCCTCCCATTCCCCATAGGCAGTGTGGCATTCCCCCCTTCCATTCCCCATACAGGCAGTGTGGCATTCCCCCCTCCCATTCCCCATAGGCATTCCCCCTCCCATTCCCCATAGGCAGTGTGGCATTCCCCCTCCCATTCCCCATATAGGCAGTGTGGCATTCCCCCTCCCATTCCCCATAGGCAGTGTGGCATCCCCCTCCCATTCCCCATAGGCAGTGTGGCATTCCCCCTCCCATTCCCCATATAGGCAGTGTGGCATTCCCCCTCCCATTCCCCATATAGGCAGTGTGGCATTCCCCCTCCCATTCCCCATAGGCAGTGTGGCATTCCCCCCTCCCATTCCCCATATAGGAATTGTGGCATTCCCCCTCCCATTCTCATAGGCAGTGTGGCAATCCCCTCCCATTCCCCATATAGGCAGTGTTGCATTCCCCCCTCCCATTCCCCATATAGGCAGTGTGGCATTCCCCCTCCCATTCCCCATAGGCAGTGTGGTATCCCCCGTCCCATTCTCATAGGCAGTGTGGCAATCCCCTCCCATTCCCCATATAGGCAGTGTTGCATTCCCCCCTCCCATTCCCCATATAGGCAGTGTGGCATTCCCCCTCCCATTCCCATAGGCAGTGTGGCATCCCCCCTCCCATTCCCCATAGGCAGTGTGGCATCCCCCTCCCATTCCCCATATGCAGTGTTGCATTCCCCCCTCCCATTCCCCATAGGCAGTGTGGCATCCCCCTCCCATTCCCCATAGGCAGTGTGGCATCCCCCTCCCATTCCCCATATGCAGTGTTGCATTCTCCCTCCCATTCCCCATATAGGCAGTGTGGCATTCCCCCTCCCATTCCCCATATAGGCAGTGTGGCACCCCCTCCCATTCCCATAGGCAGTGTGGCATTCCCCCTCCCATTCCCCATATAGGCAGTGTGGTATTCCCCCATCCAATTCCCCACATAGGCAGTGTAGCATTCCCCCCTCCAATTCCCCATATAGGCAGTGTGGCATTTCCCCTCCCATTCCCCATATAGGCAGTGTGGCATCCCTCCCTCCCATTCCCCATATAGACAGTGTGGCATTCCCCCCTCCCATTCCCCATATAGGCAGTGTGGTATTCCCCCCTCCCAGTCCCAATCCCATATGCAGTGTGGCATTCCCCCTCCCATTCCCCATATAGGCAGTGTGGCATTCCCCCTCCCATTCCCCATATAGATAGTGTGGCATTCCCCCTCCCATTCCCCATATAGGCAGTTTGGCATCCCCCTTCCCATTCCCATAGGCAGTGTGGCATCCCCCGTCCCATTCCCATAGGCAGTGTGGCATCCCCCGTCCCATTCCCATAGGCAGTGTGGCATCCCCCTCCCATTCCCCATAGGCAGTGTGGTATCCCCCTCCCATTCCCCATAGGTAGTGTGGTATACCCCATCCCATTCCCATAGGCAGTGTGGTATCCCCCTCCCATTCCCCATAGGTAGTGTGGTATACCCCATCCCATTCCCATAGGCAGTGTGGCATCCCCCGTCCCATTCCCATAGGCAGTGTGGCATCCCCCGTCCCATTCCCATAGGCAGTGTGGCATCCCCCTCCCATTCCCCATAGGCAGTGTGGTATCCCCCTCCCATTCCCCATAGGTAGTGTGGTATACCCCATTCCATTCCCATAGGCAGTGTGGTATCTCCCTCCCATTCCCCATAGGTATGTGGTATACCCCATCCCATTCCCATAGGCAGTGTGGCATCCCCCTCCCATTCCCATAGGCAGTGTGGCATCCCCCTCCCATTCCCCATAGGCAGTGTGGTATCCCCCTCCCATTCCCCATAGGTAGTGTGGTATACCCCATCCCATTCCCATAGGCAGTGTGGTATCCCCCGTCCCATTCCCCATATAGGCAGTGTGGCATTCCCCGTTCCATTCCCCATATAGGCAGTGTGGCATCCCCCCCTCCCATTCCCCATATAGGCAGTGTGGCATCCCCCCCTCCCATTCCCCATATAGGCAGTGTGGCATCCCCCCCTCCCATTCCCCATATAGGCAGTGTGGTATCCCCCCTCCCATTCCCCATATAGGCAGTGTGGTATCCCCCCTCCCATTCCCCATATAGGCAGTGTGACATCCCCGTCCCATTCCCACAGGCAATGTGGTATCCCCAGTTCCATTCCCATAGGCAGTGTGGCATTCCCCCCTCCCATTTGGGAGCCTATGGGTTGCTGGTAGATTTTTGTTCCACTTTAATTCACTTTCCTCATTCCCATTGCCCATTTTCTATTTCTAGATTTGAAAGTTTTAATTTGATGTTTCTTACAGCGCTCCATGACAATTGGTAAATGAAGCCACGCCCCCCCATTAAAGTGGACCAACACCCAGGGGTGATCGGCCCAGAAATCTATAAGATTCCTCCTTCCACGCGGGGTGAAACCCCCCAGAAACCCCAAAAACATCTTACCTGATCCGCCGCCGCCTCCAGACGTGCGCGCGCCGGCCCTCTGTGAATGGCCGGCGGGGGCGCGCGCCGAGAGTGACGCGCGGGAGGCGGCGGAAGCAGCTTGGACGTTCCTGTCCCCCGCCTGGACGTTGGCGGGGATTGGCTGCGGCATTCACGTGGGAGCGTTGAGAGGTGAGTTTTTGGGGGTTTCTGGGGGGTTTCACACAGCGGGGCACCCCCGATCGGGGTGCCCCGCCGAAGTGGACCAAAACCCAGGATAGTCAAAATCCTGGGTGTTGGTCCACTTTAAACGAATAGGTTGTAACAGTTACAACAATGTAAACACGTTAAATTGGCAATTGATTTGCATGTTACACCTCAGAGAGGAGCATGGGGGGGCATGTACTTCAAATGAGGGACAGCCCCTATAATGAGTGACACTTTGGAGTGTGTTAGAGGTGTGTGGACGTAACTCTCCGCCATGCCCTGCACAGCCTCTCCTCACGGCCACATCACTATAGAAACCCTCCGCCTCCTACAGGAAGCAACACGGAAGAGAAGAGCCCGGCCCCTAGGTGACGAGTCACGTGACGAACCTGGCTGCCGGTCACGTGGAAGCAACGTCACGCCCGCCCTTTTTCTTTATTTTTTTTATCCCCCTTTCTACCTGCCTGCTAACAACTTTCACCGTGAGAGGGGAGACCGGGGGCGGAGGAGGAGGCGCCGGGTCCGGACGGTGCAACCGGGGAGCGAGGCCGTGACGCGGCAAAATGGTGAGAGGGAGGCCGCCACCTGCGTCTGTGTGTGCGAGAGTGACGTCACGGCCGTCATGGCTGCCCCTCACCTGTACTCTGTGTGTGACGTCATGGCCGCCCCTCATCTGCACTGTGTGACGTCACTGCTGCCACTCAACTGCACTGCCTGGTGTGTGGGTATATGACGTCACGGCCGCCATAGCAGTACCTGGTGACACAGAAGAGGTGGCCCCTCAGACCCAGTGGTGGCCCTTGAGTTCTGGGTTTTGGTCCTTTCCCCCGGGGCACCCTGATTGGAGCCCGGGATGTGGCCGTGGCTCACGCATGCGCCGTTGGGCCAGGAAAGTGTATGGGGCAACCTGGGGGGGTGGGGGGTATTCACACAGCGGGGTGTTCCGATTTTGGAAGCACCACATAGCGTCAGTCTCTTGTGAGGGGGTCTGAGGGGCCACCACATAGCGTCAGTCTCTTGTGACTGGGTCTGAGGGGCCACCACATAGCGTCAGTCTCTTGTGACTGGGTCTGAGGGGCCACCACATAGCGTCAGTCTCTTGTGACTGGCTCTGAGGGGCCACCACATAGCGTCAGTCTCTTGTGACTGGCTCTGAGGGGCCACCACATAGCGTCAGTCTCTTGTGACTGGGTCTGAGGGGCCACCACATAGCGTCAGTCTCTTGTGACTGGCTCTGAGGGGCCACCACATAGCGTCAGTCTCTTGTGACTGGCTCTGAGGGGCCACCACATAGCGTCAGTCTCTTGTGACTGGCTCTGAGGGGCCACCACATAGCGTCAGTCTCTTGTGACTGGGTCTGAGGGGCCACCACATAGCGTCAGTCTCTTGTGACTGGGTCTGAGGGGCCACCACATAGCGTCAGTCTCTTGTGACTGGGTCTGAGGGGCCACCACATAGCGTCAGTCTCTTGTGACTGGGTCTGAGGGGCCACCACATAGCGTCAGTCTCTTGTGACTGGGTCTGAGGGGCCACCACATAGCGTCAGTCTCTTGTGACAGGGTCTGAGGGGCCACCACATAGCGTTAGTCTCTTGTGACACGTTATGAGGGGCCACCACATAGCGACAGGGTCTGAGGGGCCACCACATAGCGACAGGGTCTGAGGGGCCACCACATAGCGACAGGGTCTGAGGGGCCACCACATAGCGACAGGGTCTGAGGGGCCACCACATAGCGACAGGGTCTGAGGGGTCACCACATAGCGACAGGGTCTGAGGGGCCACCACATAGCGACAGGGTCTGAGGGGCCACCACATAGCGACAGGGTCTGAGGGGCCACCACATAGCGACAGGGTCTGAGGGGCCACCACATAGCGACAGGGTCTGAGGGGCCACCACATAGCGACAGGGTCTGAGGGGCCACCACATAGCGACAGGGTCTGAGGGGCCACCACATAGCGACAGGGTCTGAGGGGCCACCACATAGCGACAGGGTCTGAGGGGCCACCACATAGCGACAGGGTCTGAGGGGCCACCACATAGCGACAGGGTCTGAGGGGCCACCACATAGCGTCATTCTCTTGTGACGGGGTCCGAGGGGCCACCACATAGCGTCAGTCTCTTGTGACGGGGTCCGAGGGGCCACCACATAGCGTCAGTCTCTTGTGACGGGGTCCGAGGGGCCACCACATAGCGACAGGGTCTGAGGGGCCACCACATAGCGACAGGGTCTGAGGGGCCACCACATAGCGACAGGGTATGAGGGGCCACCACATAGCGACAGGGTATGAGGGGCCACCACATAGCGACAGGGTATGAGGGGCCACCACATAGCGTCATTCTCTTGTGACTGGGTCCGAGGGGCCACCACATAGCGTCAGTCTCTTGTGACGGGGTCCGAGGGGCCACCACATAGCGTCAGTCTCTTGTGACGGGGTCCGAGGGGCCACCACATAGCGTCAGTCTCTTGTGACGGGGTCCGAGGGGCCACCACATAGCGTCAGTCTCTTGTGACGGGGTCCGAGGGGCCACCACATAGCGTCAGTCTCTTGTGACGGGGTCCGAGGGGCCACCACATAGCGTCAGTCTCTTGTGACGGGGTCCGAGGGGCCACCACATAGCGTCAGTCTCTTGTGACGGGGTCCGAGGGGCCACCACATAGCGTCAGTCTCTTGTGACTGGGTCCGAGGGGCCACCACATAGCGTCAGTCTCTTGTGACTGGGTCCGAGGGGCCACCACATAGCGTCAGTCTCTTGTGACGGGGTCCGAGGGGCCACCACATAGAGTCAGTCTCTTGTGACGGGGTCCGAGGGGCCACCACATAGCGTCAGTCTCTTGTGACGGGGTCCGAGGGGCCACCACATAGCGTCAGTCTCTTGTGACTGGGTCCGAGGGGCCACCACATAGCGCCAGTCTCTTGTGACTGGGTCCGAGGGGCCACCACATAGCGTCAGTCTCTTGTGACTGGCTCTGAGGGGCCACCACATAGAGTCAGTCTCTTGTGACTGGCTCTGAGGGGCCACCACATAGCGCCAGTCTCTTGTGACTGGCTCTGAGGGGCCACCACATAGCGTCAGTCTCTTGTGACTGGCTCTGAGGGGCCACCACATAGCGTCAGTCTCTTGTGACTGGGTCTGAGGGGCCACCACATAGCGTCAGTCTCTTGTGATGGGGTCTGAGGGGTCACCACATAGAGTCAGTCTCTTGTGACTGGGTCTGAGGGGCCACCACATAGCGTCAGTCTCTTGTGACTGGCTCTGAGGGGCCACCACATAGCGTCAGTCTCTCGTGACTGGGTCTGAGGGGCCGCCACATAGCGTCAGTCTCTCGTGACTGGGTCTGAGGGGCCGCCACATAGCGCCAGTCTCTCGTGACTGGGTCTGAGGGGCCGCCACATAGCGCCAGTCTCTCGTGACAGGGTCTGAGGGGCCGCCACATAGCGCCAGTCTCTCGTGACTGGGTCTGAGGGGCCGCCACATAGCGCCAGTCTCTCGTGACTGGGTCTGGGGGCCACCTCTTGTGTGTCACCAGGCACTGCTATGGCGGCTGTGACGTCATATACCCACAAACCAGGCAGTGCACCCAAACGCACCGTGATTGGTTTGGGAATCTATATGATAACGGGACGATCATTTCCTCCCCCCCCCCCCCCCCCCCCAGGGTATCCAAAATCGAGATGCCCCGCTGTGTGAACCCCCCCCAGGTCGCACCATACACTAAACTTGTTTCCTGGTCCAACGGCGCATACGCAAGTCGCGGCTGCATCCCCGCTATCCCTCTAGCAGGGCAGGTGCCTGCGCCAGGTATATGTGAATGGCTGGCACAGGCAGGCTCCCTGCGCGCTCCCTGCACGCTTAGCCAGCACACTTAGTCGTCGTGACATCAGAGGCTCTCAGTGCGCTTTCTGGACGAGTGGCCGCACATGCGCTGTAGGCCCGGGAAGAGGTGAGTTGGGCTTGGCAATCTGGGGTGTTTCACGCAGCGGGGCATCAGGGTGCCCCAGGGGAAAGGATAGTCAAAATCCTGGGTTTTGGTCCACTTTAAAATACTATTCCCATAGCATCTAATATTAATATATTTTGTATTTGCTCTATTATTATTCTTTCCCCCACTGGACTGCAACTCTGTTCAGGACTGTAAATATAGGACTCAGAAATATCACACATTTAGAAGAGGAGAGGGGTGGAAAAGTTCAGGGGGCTGGGTTATAGCTGTGCTTTGCAAACAGAGCTGAGGTCTGGAAAAGGACAGCAATCCCAGAATGCAGGGCGGCATTGTCAGAAGACGCTTCCTGCAGGCAGTCTGAGACTCCTTGAGCCGCCATCTTAGATGGTTAAAGGCTCAGAAAAAGTGCTGGGTGCAGGTAGTGTGTTGTGTGTTTTTTTTAACGTGAGCAATCTGTATGTACAGGGGGGAAACATAAGATATGCTCTTATTCAGGGTGAGGGTCCGGATTAATGTGTGAAACATACAAGATAGGCTCTTATTCGGGGTGAAGGCCCTGATTAATGTGAGCAATCTGCATGTAGAGGGTGTGGGAAACATACAAGATAGGCTCTTATTCAGGGTGAAGGCCCTGATTAATGTGAGCAATCTGCATGCAGAGGGTGTGGGAAACATACAAGATAGGCTCTTATTCAGGGTGAAGATCCGGATTAATGTGGACAATCTGTATGTACAGGGTGGGGGAAACATATAAGATAGGCTCTTATTCAGGGTGAAGGTCCGGATTAATGTGGGCAATCTGTATGTACAGTGTGTGGGAAACATACAAGATTCTTATTAGGGGTGAACACAGTCTACACAGCTGTTTAGTCCCAATCCCTTGAGTTTCCTTTGCATTGTGCATGTGGAAATGCTCTTACTTTCACTATTGTACATCTGGTTCCTACTATTTGATTTTACCAATCGTTTTAAGTGATCGTCTATCATTAATTTCTCCCGACCGCATTCCTTCCTCTAAGTCGTTTCCCAGCGCTCCTGTCTCTTTTTATTATTGCGTAAGACCTGATTCATCTCCTTAGGTGTTTTCTCTACTTGATGCATGACAATAATTTTACCCTTCTGAAAACCGACCACAGGATGTGTCTTTCCACATGTTTATTTTTTTTTATTGTACCAGTCACTAGAATTTTCACAATCCTGATGATTGGTCATTGCTGCGGGGGCATCCTTATTTGCTGTACCCCACTGTGTGAAACCTCCAGAACGCCCACGCCGCTCAACTTTCCAAGGCGCATGCGGGCACTCATCCAAACGACGCTTTGTTGTGCATACTAATGAGTAGCATAAAGGTATTGTTTTGGAATCGGCTTTGCCATAGGAAGCAGCCGCATCCCTGGCATGCCTGCGGAGTGTGCGCTCTCCCGCACCCAGTAAATCTTAAAGTGGATTTTGAGTATCCTGGGTTTTAGTCTCTTCCCCGTGGCACCCCCAGGTCGCCTGAAGAAACTCGCCTCTTCTCGGTCCTATGGCGCATGCGCTGCCGCTCGTCCTCGCCATCTAAGACGGCGTCTAAGTCGAGCATCTCCCGAGCGTGCTGGTTGGTGGGCAGGGAGCTTGCTCGCGCGGCCCATTCACAAATGGCTGGGGCGGGCATGCGCCCTGCTAGAGGGATAGCGGGGATGCGGCCCGCGCATATGTTGGAGCGGGAACAAAGGTGAGTGAACGGGGCGACCTGGGGGCTTTTACACAGAAGGCCATCACAATTTTGGATGCCCCGGGGGAGGGAAACGATCGGCCTGGAAATCTTATAGATTCCCGGGGGTCGATCGAGCTGGGTTTTGGTCCACTGTAACGACTGGACGCTGGGATACGATTGAGATAAGAGACCAGTGGAAAGCTGAAGAGGGGTTCACACAGCGGGGCATCCTGATTTTTGGATGCCCCGGGGGAGGGAATCGATCAGCCCTGGAGTCTTATAGATTCCTGGGCTGATTGGGCTGGGTTTTGGTCCACTGTAATGACTGGGTGCAGGGATACGATTGAGTTAAGGGACCGATGGAAGGAGGGAAGCATCCCGAAGCCTAGTCGGTCTAAAAGACTCCAGGGCCAGCCGCACAAATGAGAAGCTACTTACTGCATCAGTTAGGGTTTAATAACTTGTTGCCAGCTGTATACTCTCATGTAGGAATCATGCAAGGAGAGGCTCTTGCCTATTTGCCTAGTTAAATCCGGGCGGTGACCTTTTTTTTTTATTTTCGGGCTAGGTTGTGTATTTGCTTGGTAACTTGGCTCAGGCCCACACCCTTAAACTTACTGGTGCTGTGTGTTTAAAGAAACTACAGACTGAGGGTGAGCCTTGGCTCTATCCTGTAGAGAATAACAGGAAGCCAGAACCAACCCTTTCCATTGATCTGAGTATTTATTTTGCTCTTATGTTGCTTTTTGTTGAATTAATTCCAATGCTGCTTATCAGTGTCCAGGAGAGGGCGCATGTTATCCAGGGGTGGTTGTCTCCCTCTTTATGGGGCATCTCAAATTTGGATGTCTAGCTGCAGGAAACCCTGTGATTTATACTCTACCCGAAGCCGGCGGCCACAGATGCATCCCCAGCATACCTCCGTCTGGGGCCCATACCCACGCCAGGCCTTTGTGACTGGCCAGCACAGGCACATTCAAAGCTAGAGGTGAACGGGGATGTATGTGGCCGGCGGCACTTGCTCTAGGCAGATTTCCATGCCGCATGGAGTTAAAGCGGACCAAAACCCACATATTCTAAGTATGTCACACACCCCACTTCAGACTTTAATAATTACACTAGGGTTAACGCACCTCTAGGTGGCAGCATTGCAGAGAACTTCTCCAAAAAACTTCAACAGGCCCCTCCCGGTCTATACATACCTGGTACCTCCCAAGAACCTCCCAGTGTTGTTCTCTGCAAGGTGGCGACAAGACAGAAGAAAGAAGTCTCCTGCAAGCCGGGGTATCCCCCCGCCCCCCCCCCCCCCTGTGGTCTATTTCTGCCCGGCTTTTGTTTGAATGTATTCTATTTAATGGCAGCCTCCCAGCTTCGGCTGTAGGCCGGGCAATAAGGTAGCCGGCACCATTGGTGCCTAGGAGATTAGCTCCTCCGCTCGACCCTTCATTGCGGGGCATAGCGGGATTCCCGGAGTGGTGATCCGGATGTGGGATGCCCCATTTTATAGGAGTTAGTGGTCAGGTTTTGTCTTGCCCTGGGATATTGTGTCTCTTCCGGGGTGTGGGACGCGCTGGGGACAGTGTCATGTTTTTAATCGGTGACATGCTGTGTGAGTGTGCTGCTGCGCTCCACCTTGTGTTTCCCTTTGTGTTTTTACATTGTCTGATTTCACTGTATTACTGCCGTTTTTTCTTTTTCCCCCATGTCTGTCTGTATCTCCCCTTAGGAGCCGGGGGGGGCGGGGCCTCGCGGCGTGTTGCGCCGCGGTCCCGCCGGTGGCTGGGCGCCGTACCCGGCGCTGGCAGCCTGCTTGTCCGGCTGCTCAGGGGGGACCTTTTATCAGTGTGTGGGTCTGTGCTTTTTACTGTCCGGCGCTGTACACTGGGAGCCGGCGGGTGGCTCCGCCGGTCCCGTCATCGAGGTCTGCTTGCGGACCCCGCCGGCACACGCTGACGCTGCCTGGGGGCGGGGTCGCGCGTGGGCCGCGCACGGATTGGTCGCCCGGAGGGGCGGGGCCTTCTCGGCTCCCGCGCTCCCGGAGCCTCTCTCTTCCTCCTTCTATGCGTGTGTGAAGGCCGCCATCTTCTGCTGGCTGCGCGGTTTTCTTCTCCTCTCCAGGTAGGCGTTTTTGGCTTGTCTTGTAGTGACCCCTCGGATCCTTTCCTCCTCCTTTTCCTCCCTCCTCGCTCCGGCGCATCTTTATGGTGCTGGTTGGCATTAACCATTTCTGTTGCTCTGGTTAATGAGGGGGGGGGGTGGTGTGAGGGGGGTTTTGTATATTATGTGGTTTTTTGGCCATGGTGCTGATTGACGCCTGTCTCTCTCCCTTTTGTGTTTTTCAGATCCTGGGATCCCGTCTGGCAGGGCTCTCCCGGTCATATATACCTGGCTCGTGGGGGGTGTCTTTGCTTTGCAATATATATATATATATATACACTTATATGCATTTTTATAAGGGTCTTATGCTATTCCCCTGGGTCAGGATCTTGTGTCTGTCCTTAGACAAGTGTTAGGTTATTAAGGGGCATCCCGGGTCGCGTACCGCATAAATCCCTGGGTTCTGCAAATACCATAAATTCACCACATGGAGGTTGCCACAGATACCGGGAATGGTTCTTCGGGACAGTCCAAGGTGTGCGGGGGTTGTGGGACTCCGCTCCAGGGAGATTATGTCATTTTGTGTATTCCTTGTGCACAGCAGAACATTGCACGGCAGTCCAGTACTCCGGTGCCTAGCACTTCTTCGGCCGCGCCATCTCCCTCTCCCCCTCGCTTATTCCGGACCCCGTGTGACGTTGTCCTGGGCGGGGATTCGCAGTCTGATGTACGTACCCGCTTGACCAATCTTGAGAAGCGGTTTTCTGCTATAGCCGCTCAGAAGGTTTCAGCTAAGCGGAAGCATCTGTCTCCGCCCCCGCCGGATTCAGATGAGGAAGTGGTGGGAGATCTGGATTAGTCGGATCGTCCCCGTGAAGAAGGTGAGCTCATTGAGGATGAAGATTCTGATGTTCAGCAGTTGCTGGGTTCTGAGGGGGATCAGGATGATGGCCTCCCCCTCGATTCCTCTACCATTCTGAGCCAGATGTTTGAGGTTTTGGATTTGGAGCCTCCGGTGGTTGCTCCCAGGCCCAAGGGTCAGCTTTTTGGGGTGTCCAAGCAGCGTCTGGAGTTTCCCAGCCAACAGCATTTTGAAGAAATTGTTTTCAAGCAACCTACACGTCTTGTTGGTGTGCTGGGATAGGAAGTATCCCTTTCCGGCGGAATTGATGAAGCGTTGGTCTGTCCCCCCTGAGGTAGATACTCCGGTCTTGGGACTGTCCAACACGGCGGTCGTGCATTCTCCTGACACGACTTCTCTCAGGGACGGCGAGGATCGCCGGGTTGATCAGCTTGCCCGTCATGGTTTTGTATGTGCGGGGTCGGTGTTAAGGCCTGTCTGTGCTTCGGCTCTTTTGACTTTTGCTGTCAGGTCTATTGTCAGGGACTTGGGGGTGGATCTCGAGCCCACCAGTGATGAGTCCCTTGGGCTTAAGCGCTGCGAGGCTTTTTTGTCCTTTATCCTGGCCGCTCAGGAGGATGCCATGCTGATGTGTGGCAGGGCTACTGCCTTGCTGGTGGCTATCCGGCGCTGTGTGTGGTTGAGACAGTGGACGGCCGATTTTAATTCTAAAAGATCGCTCACGGCTCTGCCCTTTCTGGGTTTGAGGCTTTTTGGTGAGAGGCTGGACTCTGTTGCCAAGGGAGGTAAATTACCTCAGCGCAAGAAATTTCGCCGTTCCTTTCGGGGGATGGTCTCGTTCAATCCGTCCTTTCGGGGAGTCGGCGCCGGTAGAGGTGCGGGCTCCTCGGCCCCCAGGGGCGCCAGTTGGAATAGGGGCAGAGGCCGTGGCCGCCCCACTCGCGTCTGGGGTGCCAAGCCCAAGCCGGCTGCCAAGCCCACCCAGCAATGAGGGGGCGCCCTCACCCGTTCGGGTGGGGGGACGGTTGCAACTTTTCTCCCGGGTGTGGGACCAGGAGGTCCCGGACAGATGGATCCGGGAGGTGGTTTCGGCCGGTTACAAGTTGGAGTTCGAGTCCCGTCCTCCTCCAAGGTTCTTCAGGTCTCGGGTGTCTTTGGATCCTTTGGCCGCGCAGGGGCTCCTGGCGGCAGTAAGGAATCTTCTAGATTTAGCTGTCATTTGCCCGGTTCCTCCTTCAGAGGTGGGGCGCGGGTTTTATTCCAATCTCTTCACGGTCCCCAAAAAGGACGGGTCCTTCCGTCCTATTCTGGATTTGAAGTTTCTCAACAGGTTTATCCGTCCTCGGAAGTTTCGCATGGAAACCCTGCGGTCTGCGATCGGTTCGCTTCGGCAGGGGGACTTTATGTCGTCCATAGACATCAAGGATGCGTACCTGCACGTGTCGATCTTTCCCGCTCATCAGCGGTTCCTCCGTTTCGTGGTGGGGGATCGGCATTTTCAGTTTGTGGCTCTTCCATTCGGTCTCACCTCTGCTCCAAGAGTGTTCACCAAGGTGTTGGCGGGGGTGATGGCCCTGCTCAGAGCTCAGGGGATTCGCATTGTGCCTTACCTGGACGATCTTCTCATCATGGCTCCTTCCTTCAGTCAAGCAGAGGGGGACACCAGCACGGTGGTGTCTATGTTGGAGAGGTTCGGCTGGGTGATCAATTACCCCAAGTCCTTGCTGGTTCCGGCCAGGGTGGTGACCTTTCTGGGGGATGTCGTTGGACTCCTGCCAGCACAGAGTGTTTCTTCCTCAGGCCAAGGTTCTGATGATTCAGGAATTGGTCCAGCTGCTTCTCTCCCATCCTCATCCGTCCATTCGGCTGGGGATGAGACTGGTGGGGTTGATGGTGGCCTCGTTCGAGGCAGTTCCCTTTGCTCAGTTTCATACGAGGACTCTTCAACTTCATCTTTTGGCGTCTTGGAACCGGTGTCCGGGGTCGTTGGATCGGTCCTTCCGGTTGTCCCCTCGGGTTCGGCAGTCCCTTCTGTGGTGGTTGGTCTCGGACAACCTTCTGAAGGGCAGGTCTTTTCTGACTCCACTTTGGGAGACTGTCACCACGGATGCCAGTTTGTCAGGCTGGGGAGGTTATTGGAAGGATCTTCGGTTTCAGGGGCAGTGGGACCCTCAGGAGGCCCACTTGCCCATCAATGTTCTGGAACTACGAGCCATCAGGTTGGTTCTGTCTCACTTGACGCATCATTTACAAGGTCTGCTGGTTCAGGTTCGCTCAGACAATCAGACGGCGGTTGCTTACATCAATCACCAAGGAGGGACTCGCAGTCTGGGTGCCCACAGGGAAGTGTCTCTGATTTTGATCTGGGCGGAGACTCATGTCCCTTGCATCTCGGCAGTTTACATTCCGGGAGTGGAAAACACAGAGGCGGATTTTCTGAGCCGGTGTGCGTTCCGTCGGGGGGGAGTGGTCTCTCAATCCCCAGGTGTTTCGGTCACTTTGTCTCCGGTGGGGGACGCCAGAGGTGGATCTGTTTGCCTCTCGTCACAATCACAAGCTTCCGTCCTTTGTGTCCCGGGACCCTCTGGCTCTGGCGGTGGATGCCATGACCCTGAGCTGGAGGGACCTGGGGTTTCTTTATCTGTTTCCTCCGATTCCCATGCTAGGCAGGGTTCTGCGAAAGTTGGTTCTGGAAGGAGTTCCCGCCATTCTCGTGGCTCCAAGGTGGCCAAGGCGGGTGTGGTTCGCGGACATCGTTCGTCTGGCCGTAGATCCGTTCGATCTGCCTCTTCGGCCAGATCTTCTCACTCAGGGTCAACTCTGTTACCCCAGTTTACAAACGCTGGCTTTGACGGCTTGGCTGCTGAAACCTCCATCTTAAAGGAGGAGGGTCTTTCGGATGCGGTCATTCAGACTCTTATTAGTGCTAGGAAGAGATCTTCTTCTTCCATCTATTACAGGTATTGGAGATCTTATATTGATTGGTGTGAGGCTAGGTCTTTGCCCTGCCGGGTCTTTTCTGTGTCTAGGATTTTGGAGTTCCTTCAGGCGGGGCTGGACTCTGGTCTTCAGCTGAGTACCTTGAAGGGGCAGGTTTCTGCTTTGTCAATTTTTTTCCAGAAATCTTTTGCTAGTCATTCGTTGGTCAAGACTTTTTTCCAGGGGGTTTCGCATGTGCGGCCTCCTAGGAAGCCTTTGCTCCCAGTGTGGGATTTGACTTTGGTTCTTTCTGCTCTTAAGGCTCCTCCTTTTGAGCCTTTGCGGGATGTTGCTTTGTCCATTCTTACTCAGAAGGTTGCCTTCCTGGTGGCCATTACTTCGGTTCGGCGTGTTTCTGAGCTGGCAGCCTTGTCTATTCAGGCTCCTTATTTTGAGGATCATCAGGACAAAGTGGTTTTTCGTTACAAGTCAGATTTTCTCCCTAAAGTGGTCTCTGCTTTTCATCTTAACCAGGACATTGTTCTTCCTTCTTTGTGTCCTAAGCCTAAGAATGTCAAGGAGAGTGCTTTGCACTGCTTGGATGTGGTACGTTGTGTCAGGTACTATCTACGTGCTACGTCTTCTTTTCGTGAGACTGATGCCTTTTTCGTGGTGCCATGTGGGCCTAGGAAGGGTTTGGCTCCGGCCAAATCTTCCATTAGTAAATGGATTCGTCAGGCCATTGTTGGTGCTTATTCGGCCAAGGGGAAGGATCCCCCTTTTCGAGTTACTGCTCACTCTACTCGTGCGGTTGGTGCGTCCTGGGCTTTTCAGCACCAGGCTTCGGTTGAACAAGTGTGTAAGGCTGCAACTTGGTCTTCTGTTCATACTTTTTCTAAGTTCTATAAGGTTGATGTGCGGGCCTCAGCGGATGCTGTTTTTGGCCGCAAGGTTTTGCAGGCTGCAGTGGTTTGAATTTTTTCTGCATTATTGCCTGTTCGGATACCCACCCTTTTCTGGACACTGCTGTTGGATGTCCCTAGTGTAATTATTAAAGTCTGAAGTGGGGTGTGTGACATACTTAGAATAATACCATTTTGTGAATACTCACCTGTAAAATGGGTATTATAAGTATGTCACACACCCCACTTCACCCGCCCTTTTTGGTATCCTGGCTCTCTATTTGGTGAAGTTTGGTTCTTTACGTTGAGGGTTACATTGTTTGGTTCTGGTACCTTGTCTTACTGCTGTTCTAATACTGGGAGGTTCTTGGGAGGTACCAGGTATGTATAGACCGGGAGGGGCCTGTTGAAGTTTTTTGGAGAAGTTCTCTGCAATGCTGCCACCTAGAGGTGCGTTAACCCTAGTGTAATTATTAAAGTCTGAAGTGGGGTGTGTGACATACTTATAATACCCATTTTACAGGTGAGTATTCACAAAATGGTATTTTAATTAGCATCCCCTGAATTTTTCCCCCAATGAGGAGCACCTTTTGTCAATTTTTAGTGTTCCTGCTTCACTCTAATCCAAGATAATGGCTCTTGTTTTAGCTGTAAAGCTCTGCCTCCTCCATTCATTGCCACTGTTGTGTGTGGCAATTATGTCATTGCCACACCAATACAATGACTGATTCTCAGGATGCATAACCCCCCCATGCCTCTATAAGAGGCAGGGTGCATAACCCCCCCCCCCCATGCCTCTATAAGAGGCAGGGCGCATAACCCCCCCCCCCCCCCATGCCTCTATAAGAGTGTCTACAGCTAGAGGTGAGTGGAAATGTAGGCGTGATAAGGGCTCAGAGGGGTTCACACAGTGGGAGTGGGCAGAATTCCCCACATCCCCAATCACCATATAACAAGCAGTATGCAGAATCTATCCCCATCCCCCTACAACAGGCAGTGTGCAGCCAATCGGCGCACTCTATTACACTTTGCTAGCTGTGGGAGTGTGCGCAGCTAGAGGCGAGCGGGGATGCAGCCACGCTGAGGGCTCTGGTGGCAGGTGAGTGAAATGGAATCTGAGGGGGGGTTCACACAGCAGGAAGGGAGTGTGCAGAATCCCCCTACCCCCAATTACACCAAAACAGACAGTGTGTAGAATCTCCCTCCCCCCAAATTACTATGCAGAGGTAGGGTTGCAAATAAAGCTCTACCTCACTCGGGATCCAGCGATCAGACAGTACAGAATGTGGCTTTTCCAGCTCTGTTGGCGTGCCCACGCATTTTAATTTAATAGGCGGGACAGCCCCTGGATCTGTACATAGGCCACACCCACCCGACAGCCAGAACCTGGGCTGGGGGAGAACAGTCATATGCAGATAATGTGAGTGGACATTCGCTCCATAAGATGCAGACATTTCCTACCACTTTTGGGGGCAAATGTGCATCTTAGATCGAAAAACACTACACGGCACACTAATGCGGCTGTGACAAGGGCTCCGGGGGCAAGTAAGTGAAATGGAGGATCGGAGGGGTTCACACAGTGGGAGTGAGTGGGCATAATCCCCCATAACATACAGTCTGCAGAATCCATTCCCCTACAACAGGCAGTGTGCAGCCAATTGTAACGCTCTTTTCCCTACATCCAGTCCAGGTCGTCCCAATATCCTTACTGATGGGTGTTCGCCCCTAGGGAGTGCTCGACTACAAGATCAAAAGTTGCAGCTCCTCCCGCTCCCCCTATAAAGGCAGGTGTCCCTCTATCATTCCCCAGTTCTTCATCTTGCAGTCTTGACTGCAGAAGATCGTTGGCACTCTCTCTCCGATAATGGCAGCAGAGTGGGGCCACCTAGCCCGTCGGCCGCTGCGGACCCTATTTCCATGTATCCCTCCTGACCCATTCCTGCCTCCCAGCCTCTGGCTGCTACGGGATTCGTGACGGTAGGGTGAACAGACCCTATACTAAAGGGTAGCCTGCCGCAGGCTTATGGTGAGCCTGAGGAGGAACCACATATATAGCTATATGTTGTTTGTATCCCTCCCTGCCCACAAGCTTTATTTAATTTTTTTGACTGTGTCCACTTGGACTCATTGTGATTTCTTGACTTGGCGCTCTCACTCACCTCCCTCGTTTGCGCCAGGATGCGGGGCGAGAATGCGGGGCCTGCGCAAGCTTCTGCACTATAGGTGCGGCGGGCCTCAGTCGCCGCCATTTTAGGTCTGAGGGCAGTGCTGAAGGGGCGGGCGTCTTCTCGGACACGCCGCGGAGGGGCGGAGCCTGGCGCCGGCGTGCACTGACGTCACGCCGGCGCCGCACCCGCCCCCCCCCCCCCCCCCGGAGGATTCTTCTAGACGGCTGGGCCTGCGCACGCTGCTGCTGGGGGCCGGGCTGGACGCTGCGGCGTTGTGTGGCTGCGTTCCTGCTGCTATTGCTGGGGGATCACACTGGCGTTTCTGGCTGCGGATCCTTCTGTCGATGTCGTGAGTCCCTTTCTTTTTTTTGGCTGCATTTGTTTATTGCCTTATGCCTTCTCTGATCATGGTCCATTCTCCCCTTCTCCTGTATAGGCCGTGGGCTTGAGGTTGAGGGTTGTGGTTCCAAGAGGGATCGCTTTTATAGGTTTGGACCATTAGTGTCTTGTAACCTTATTGATTTTGACCATTTTTAATCACCATAATGGAGGCATCAGGGGATAGTGAGCTGGGGGCCCCTTGTGCAGTAGGAATCCTCTGGGCGGATTCAGCACTGTGTGTACCACTTGCGCCAGAGGCATTATTTTGGACCATGTACGGGCGGGCGTCCCTGCCCCTAGCCCTGTGCTGCCGTCTGCCACTCTCCAGACCCTCCGCTGCCGCATTCAGCCCCCAGCGAGGGGGGAGCCAGCAAGGGGTCTCATGCTGACTTGGCGCATAGGCTGGCCAATCTCGAGAGACAGATCTCACGGACGGCCCCTAAGAAAGCCACGTGTAGAAGCGGCATCTGGAGCCCATTTACTCGGATGATGACGATCTTTTTAATGGTCTGGGCTCTATGGAGGATGGTGAGTTGCCAGATGGTTCACGCTTCACGGTGGATTATTATGCTGGCGACAGTATGTCTGGCACTTTCTAGGACGAGGATGCGTGGCTCCCGGATAATACGGAGCAATTGTTTCCTCAGTGTTTGATACACTACACATTGTCCCTCCCAGAGCGGCTAAGAGGAAGCAGGGAGATTTGTTTAGGCCCGAGAGGCAAAGGCGGGTCCTCCCGGAGCAGGCCCACTTTTCTAACATGATCCTTAAGGAATGGGAAAGGCCTAACAAGTTACCGTCGGTTCCTAAGGGCCTGGGTAGGCGGTATCCCTTCCCTGATGAGCTGGTTCGCTATGGTCTCACCCTCCCGAGGTGGATCCTCCCGTGTAGGGGTTGTCCAATACTACTGTTATGCCATCACCTGACACTGCTTCCTTACGTGACCCTGCTGACAAGCACATGGATCAGCTGGTCTGCCGTGCGGTCACCTTTGCTGGTGGCCTTTTTCGCCCTGTGTGCGCCTCGGCGATTGTCTCACTAGCCAATAGAAAGAAGGTGAGACACCATGTGGACAGAGCTAAGGCTCGCAGGCAGGCTTAGGAGTATAAGGAACTCAAGGCCTGCTTGGATTTCATTGCCTTTGTTGTTACTGCCATAGACAATGTGGTCCGGCTCGGTGCCAGGATTTCAGCCTTGCTTGTTGCTCTCCGCCGCTCGCTCTGGCTGCGGCAATGGTCAGCTGATGCGGCTGCCAAGAAGTCTCTCACGAGTATCCCTTTTGTGGGGAACAGGCTGCTCGGGGAGCGCCTGGACCTTTTGGTCAAGGATGGACTCCCTCAGAGAAGGAAGCCTGCTCGGTCCTTTCGGAACCCCTCTTCCTATCGTTCCTTTCGAGGAGGAAGAGGTTCTTCATTTCCAGGTGGCTGCAGAGATACCTGGGGCAGAGGTAGGTCCCGCGGTCGACCCAACCCCTCTTGGGGAGCTAAATCCAAGCCCCCTACCAAGCCCTCTCAGGCATGAGGGGGCACCCTCACCCATCCAGGTGGGGGGTGGGCGGCTTCTGCTGTTTGCTCAGGTCTGGAGGCGGCACGTCTCGGATCGGTGGATTCAGGAGGTAGTGTCCTCCGGTTACAAGATAAAACTGGCAGCCAGGACACCCACAAAATTCCTCTGTTCAAGGATATCCCGAAACCTGCTAAAAGCCCAAGCCTTGAGAACGGCTGTGCAACACCTCCTGCGAATAGGTGTGATTTGCCTTGTACCTCGGCAGGAACAGGGTCAGGGATTTTACTCCAACCTGTTCACGGTTCCCAAGAAGGACGGAACGCTGAGACCAAACCTGGACCTGAAGGGTCTCAACAGGTTTGTAAAAGTCAGACACTTCCGCATGGAAACATTACGGTCGGCAGTGAGATCTCTTTGGCCCGGTGACTTCATGACCACGGTGGACATCAGGGATGCAATTCTGCACATCCCGATTTTCCAGGGACATCAGAAGTTCCTGAGGTTTGCGCTGGAGGATCAGCATTACCAGTTTGTAGCACTTCCATTCGGGATATCCTCAGCCCCCTGTGTGTTCACCAAGGTGCTGGCGGGCATCATGGCTATCCTGAGGAGCCAGGGCATTCGTGTGTTACCCTATCTGGACGACTTGCTGATTGCGGCCCAGTCCCTTCAGCAGGCCGAGAGCGATAATCGGACGGTGTTGTCAACCCTGGAGAGGCATTCGGCTGGCTAATCAATTACCCCAAGTCCTTTCTCACTCGCGCAACAGTGAGATCCTTCCTGGGAATGACGATAGACACCGCTCAGGTCATGGTTTTTCTGCCACAGCAGAAAGTTTTGGGTCTCCAGACGCAAGTGCAGGCCTTGCTGTCTTGTCAGCAGCCGTCGGTACGATGAGATTGGTGGGCCTAATGGTGTCATGCTTCGAGGCAGTGCCCTTCGCCCCATTTTCACATGCGACCTCTGCAATTGAACCTGCTGACTGGCTGGAATCGGACGCAGGAATCTCTGGAACAACTTTTCGCTGTCCCCCCTGGCCAGGCAGTCCTTCTTGTGGTGGATGGACTCCCGGAACCTGCTGGTGGGCAAGTCCTTTCTGACTCCCCATTGGGAGATGGTTACCACGGATGCCAGTCTGACAGGCTGGGAAGGCGTTTGGCAGACCCAGAAGATCCAGGGTCAGTGGGGTCCGCAGGAGAATCGTTTACCCATAAATCTCTTGGAGCTGAGAGCGATCCAGTTGGTGCTTCTACGCTTGACTCCCCATTTAAGGGGTTGTGCGATCCAGGTTCAGACTGTCGCCTACATCAATCACCAGGGCGGGACTCAGAGCAAGAGGGCCCTCAAAGAGGTAGCCCAGATTCTGACTTGGGCAGAGGAGAATGTTCCCTGCATCTCGGCGGTCTACATTCCTGGGGTGGAAAATCAGGAGGCAGACTCCCTGAGCAGGAGCGCCTCGCGTCTGAGGGAATGGTCTCTCCGCAGCAAGTCTTTTCATGTTCTGTGTCTCCGCTGGGGTCAGCCGGACGTGGACCGGTTTGCGTCCAGACACAATCACAAGCTTTCAAGGTTCGTCTCCCTTTCAAGAGATCCTCTGGGCATTGAAACAGACGCTCTGGCGATTCCTTGGACGGAGTTCAAGTTTCTTTATGCATTCCCTCCGTTTCCGCTCCTGGGCAGAGTGCTGCGCAAAATAGCCCAGGAAGGGGTACCAACCATCCTGGTGGCTCCTCGCTGGCCGCGAAGGAGTTGGTTTGCGGACATAGTTCAGATGTCAATAGATCACTATATCATGCCCGATGACCCAGGGCTTCTCACACAGGGGTCGCTGCGGCACCCCTATTTACGGACGCTGGCTTTGACGGCCTGGCTATTGAGACCTCAATTCTGACGGAGAAGGGGTTATCGGCCAACGTTGTGCATACTATGATTCAGGCACGGAAGAAATCTTCTTCCATGATATACTACAGAGTTTGGCGGGCCTATATCGCTTGGTGCGAGGCCAAGAGCCTTCCTTGCTAAAAATTTGCTATTTCTAGGATTCTGGAGTTTTTACAACATGGCTTAGACTTGAGTCTCCAGCTGAGCACCCTCAAGGGTCAGGTCTCGGCTTTAGCCATCTTTTTCCAGAGATCCTTTGCCAACCATAGGTTGATCAAGACTTTTTTTCCATGGAGTTACCCATGTCCAGCCACCGCGTAAGTCAGTACTAAATTCAAGTCCCACACCGGTATTACTATCTGCCCTTCTTGGTCCTCCCTTGGAACCATTGAGCGATGATGCTGCATTGTCTATGTTGACTCTCAAAGTGGTCTTTCTGGTACCGATCGCCTCGGTGCGTTGTGTAGAAGAGCTGAACGCGCTTTGTATGAAACCACCCTACTTTGAGCTGCACAGGGATAAGGTGGTTTTTCGCTTTAAACTAGATTGTTTGCCTAAGGTCGTTTCTCCCTTTCACCTTAATGAGGAAGTTGTCTCCCCTTCCTTGTGTCCAGCACCGACTGATTCCAAAGAACGGACCATCCATGCCTTGGATGTGGTCAGAGCCATAAAGTATTACCTGGCTGCGACTGAATCCTTCAGGAAATCAAATTTGCTCTTTGTCCTAACAGAGGGCTCTAGGAAAGGTTTGCCACCAGCCAAGTCCACTCTCAGTAAGTGGATCAGACAGGCGGTGGTGCAAGCATACTCTGCCAGGGAGAAGGAGCCCCCTTTTCGGCTCACAGCTCATTCTAGCAGAGCTATTGGTGCTTCTTGGGCTTTTCAGCACCAGGTGGAACAAGTTTGTAAGGCCGCAACTTGGTCTTCTGTTCATACTTTTACAAAGTTTTACAAGGTGGATGTCAGGGCCTCAGCTGATGCTGTTTTTGGCCGAAAGGTGCTTCAAGCGGTAGTGAAATGAACTACATGCTGTTCCGCACTGGGGATCCCTCCCAATTGGACACTGCTTTTGGATGTCCCATCTGTAAGGATATTGGGACGACCTGAACTGGATGTAGGGAAAACTCACCTGTAGAATTGTTTTTGGATACATCCAGTCCAGGTCGTCCCACCACGCCCTTGTGTTCATTATGTCCTGTTTGCCTGTTATGGTGATCAACCATTTTTTCTTCATTGGACATAGTTGTTCTAATTTTGCTTAGAGTACAAGCTGAAGCTATGTGAAGTAACATGGTTTCTTGGGCCTCCCGGCCTGTCCTCTCTTTTTTTTTTTTTTTTTGTCTGTTTTTTAACCACTGGAGAATGATAGAGGGACACCTGCCTTTATAGGGGGCCGGGAGAAGCTGCATCTTTTGATCCTGCAGTCGTGCGCCCCCTAGGGGCAAACACCCATCTGTAAGGATATTGGGACGACCTGGACTGGATGTATCAAAAACAATTCTACAGGTGAGTTTCACAGAATTGTATTATTTCACGCTGCTCCCTTTTTCCCTCTGGCCGCATCCCCCGCTCTGTTACTAGCTATGGGAGTGTGCACAGCTAGAGGTGACTGGGGATACGGCCGCAGCGAGTACTCTGGTTTCAGGTGAGCAAAATGGGATCTGGAAGGCTGGTTTCACACAGCAGGAAGGGAGTGTGCAGAATCCCCACACCCCCAATCACCCCATAACAGGCAGTGTGTAGAATCTCTCCCCCACCGAGATATCTCGGTGGGGGGGTTGCAAAAAAAAAAAAAAAAAAACGGCTTACCTCGCTCGGGATCCAGCAATGCCAGTAGCCCACAGACGGTACACAAAGTGGCTTTTCCAGCTCTGTTGGCGTGCCCACACATTTTAAGTGAATAGGCAGGTGGGCAGCCCCTGGATCTGTACATAGGCCACACCCACCAAGCAGCCAGAACCAGGGCTGGGGGAGAACAATCATATGCAGGTAACGTGAGTGGACATTCGGGTCCATAGGATGCAGACATTTCCTCCCACTTTTGGGGGCAAATGTGCATCTTATGGATTGAAAAACACTACACAGCACATGGATGTCGCTGTAATGAGTGCTCCGGGGGCAGGTGAGTCCCCCTGCAACAGTATGCAGCCAATTGGCGCGCTCTATTTCACCTGACTCCCTTTGTCATTCTGGCTGCATCCCCCGCTCTGTGTTACTTGTTGTGGGTGTGTGAGCGAAACAGGGGATCCAAAGGAGGGGGGGGGGGGTCACACGTCAGGAAGGCAGTGTGCAGAATCTCCCCACCCCCAATCACCCCATAACAGGCAGTGTGTAGAACCTCCCTCCCAATCACTACGCAGAGGTGGGGTGAGGGGGGCTGCAAAAAAAAAAATTCTTCATCTAGCTCGGGATCCAGCGATGTGCAGCTGGCAAAGTACACAAAGTGGCTTTTCCAGCTCTGTTGGCATGCCCACGCATTTTAAGTGAATAGGCGGGTGGGCAGCCCCTGAATCTGATAGGCCACACCCACCCGGCAGCCAGAACCTGGGCTGCGGGAGAACAATCATACGCAGATAATGTTAGTGGGCATTCGCTCCATAAGATGCAGACCTTTAGGGGCAAATGTGCATCTTATGGATTGAAAAACACTACACAGCACCCAGATGTCTCTTGAAAGGACTTATAGCATTGGTAAATGTAACCTTTTAATTATGCATAAATATGCGATAATGCAACCTATGGGGTGCGCTCTCATTCATTTGAAATCAGTTTGTAGTGAATCGATAGGTCGAGTTCTAATACATATGTCATCGGTTGCAGTCTCCATAGTCGAAATGCTGATGGTCTTCAGTGAACAGACTCTCTTAAATATGATCTGTCTGTGATGTCATCAGCCTCCAGGGACCAGATATGAAGCAATAAAACATTTATACTTCAGAAACTTTCATACGTGAATCCCCAAACGTGACTCCAGGAATTTATTTTGCAATGTGTTTTTCAGTTCTTCCTCCTGCAATACCCCCAGCTTGGCACTAGAGGGAGCGGGCGGTCCATTCAGTGCCTTTGTAACGTTGCGTTTTCTCTGTTGCAGATGCGCTTTATGCTGCTGTTCAGCCGCCAGGGGAAGCTGCGCTTGCAGAAATGGTACGTGGCCACGTCTGAGCGGGACAAGAAGAAGCTGGTGCGAGATCTCATGCAGACCGTGCTCAGCCGCAAGCCCAAGATGTGCAGCTTCCTGGAGTGGAAGGACCTGAAGGTGGTCTATAAAAGGTGAGAAGCTCCCAACGCGCTGCCTTCTAGAGCATTCCAGAACTTTCTCTATTGTGTAGAGTGAGAGAGATTCTCAAGTAACTGGTCTTTAAAGCGGACCTTCAGCATCATTTAATGAAGGGCCCAAACCCTTAAACTATTCTCCAGCATCTAAAATTAATATATCTTACGTTTTTAGTTACTTATTATTCTTTCCCCTGCTGGCCTGCAACTCTATTCAGGACTCTAGGATATGGGCGCCGCCATCTTGGCTCAGTAGCATCATATACTGAGGAGAGTTAAACCGGACCTTCAGCGTCATTTAATGAAAAGCCCAAATCCTTAAACTATTCCCTGGGCAAACTATTTGCCCAGATAGAACAGAGCTGGGGGTCAGGAAAAGGACAGCAATCCCAGAATGCAGAGCAGCACAGTCAGAGGACACTTCCTGTTTGCAGGCAGCCTGAGACTCCTTGGTCCGCCATCCTGAATGTTTAAAGGCTCAGGAAATGCAGTAGTTGCAGGTAGGATGATTTTTAATGTGAGCAATCTGTATGTACAGGGTGTGGAAACCATATAAGATAGGCTCTTATTCAGGGTGAAGGTCTGGTTTGAAGTGGAATAAAACCCACTGCGGTCGGCCCAAGAATCTATAAGATTCACTCCTCCCGGGCATCCAAAATTGGGATGCCCCGCTGTGTGAAACCCCCCAGATCGCCTTATTCGCATTACCTAGCTTCTTGGTCCACTGGTGCATGTACGAACAGCAGCCGCATCCCCACTATCCCTCCAGCAGGGTGCGTGCCCGCAGTTTATCCCGCTCTCCTCAGTATGTGATGCTTCTGAGGCAAGATGGCGGCGTCCGTATCCTAGAGTCCTGAACAGAGCTGCAGCCCAGTGGGGGAAAGAATAAGTAAGTGACTAAAGACTTATGAGTGGTTAGTGGCAGACTTTCAAAACATTTAATCCAGCCTAGGTGCTGCTCAATGGGATAATTCCTCACATCCCCGTGTACACAGATAATTCAAAATATCAAGCGCGGACCTTCAACTTAAAGCGGACCTTCAGCGTGATTTAATGAAAAGCCCAAACTCTTAAACGGTTCCCCAGCATCTAAAATTAATATATTTTACGTTTTTTAGTCCCTAACTTATTATTCTTTCCCCCACTGGGCTGCAACTCTGTTCAGGAATTTAGGATACGGGCGCCGCCATCTTGCCTCAGAAGCATCACACTTACTGAGGAGAGGAGAGCGGGACAAAGTACAGGGGTGGGGTTATAGCTGTGCTTTGCTCAGACAGAGCAGAGCTGGGGTCAGGAAAAGGTCAGCAATCCCAGAATGCAGAGCAGCACAGTCAGGAGGCACTTCCTGTTTGCAGGCTGCCTGATAAGATGGCGGCTTCCATAAGCCGCCATCTTGGATATTTAAAGGCTTATAACATGCAGTAGATGCAGGTAGGATGATGTTTAATGTGGACAATCTGTATGTACAGGGTGTGGGAAACATATAAGATAGACTCTTATTCAGGGTGAAGGTCCGCTTTAAGCTTATAAAAAATTATTTGATTTAATGTTCACTTTTCACTCTGCAATTAGGGCCCGTATTTCTTCATATAAGCAGACAAATAGTAATACATCACCAAAAATATTTACATATATAGCTAGTTACAATAGTGCATCCAAATACAGATTTAATAGCAATCTCTCCATGTTTATAAGCTGACACTGTGGTTTAGGGAAAAATGAAATCCGTAGCTACTGTCCAGTATAGATAATGCAGCCAAGACAATAAAAGAATTTCCCCACAGAGGATCCCCGATCGAAAACCACTTTTGTACAACATGCGGAAGTGTCATTTTTCAGCTTCATATTTAAACCCGATTCATTTTCAGGTTGTCCCTTAAAAATTAACTTTTAATAGCATTCGTTAAAAATTGCCCAAAATGAAAAGATTCCTGAATTCATCAATGATGGGAGACTCGGAGCCGCACTTGCCTGTTTGCTGATGATAGGTTAGTAATGGGGGGGGGACACTCCTGGAGGTGTCTGCAACATGGAAAGTGTTTATCTTTACTGGATAAATGGTCAAAACTGTGGAAACTGGAGTTTAATGTCTCTAAATGTAAAATCCTGCACTTGGGTAGAAGGAATCCCTGCTCTGAGCACCGTATGGGCAGCACTGTGTTATCCAGGACCTCGGAGGAGAGAGATTTAGGGGAACTGATTACTGAGAGCTGCAAGATGAGTGGACAGTGTAGCCAGGCAGTGGGAAAAGCAAGCAGGATGCTCGGCTGCATAGCTCGAGGCATCACCAATAGGAAGAGGGAGGTTGTGATGCCGCTGTATAGAGCCCTGGTGAGGCCACAGCTAGAATACTGTGTGCAGTTCTGGAGACCTTACCTGCAAAAAGACATTATTCAAATAGAACGTGTCCAAAGGCCGGCAACAAAAATGGTGGAAGGACTTACGTTGGAAGCTAGTCGGAGGGAAGATCAGGAGCAGTGTTAGAAAAATACAATTCTGTGAAACTCACCTGTAGAATTGTTTTTGAATATATCCAGTCCAGGTCGTCCCAGAAGTAATGACAGTTGGGGTAATCCACCGCTAGGTGGCGCCTGACTGCAGGATCAAAAGCTGTCGCTGCTCCCGGCCTCCTATAAAACAGGTGTCTCTCTATGATTCCCCAGTGGTTAAACAGCAGTAAGAAAAGAGACAGGCCGGGAGGCCAAGAAACCATGTTACTTCACATAGCTTCAGCGTGTACCCTCTCCATCAAACTAAGGACAACGGTCCAATATAAAAATAAGGTAATCACCATAACAGGCAATCCAGATATAATGAATAAGGGCGGGGTGGGACGACCTGGACTGGATATTCGCTCCTGATTGTCCGAGCGAACCTGAATCGCACAACCCCTTAGATGGGGAGTCAAGTGAAGAAGCACCACCGGATCGCTCTAAACTCCATGATATTTATAGGTAAGTGGGCCTCCTGTGGCCCCCACTGACTCTGGATCTTCTGAGTCAGCCAAAAGCCTCCCCAGCCGGTCAGGCTGGCATCCGTGGTGACAATCTCCCACCGTGGAGGCAGAAATGACTTGCCTACCAGCAGATTTCTAGAGTCCAGCCACCACAAGAGAGACTGCCTGGCCGGGGGAGACAGTGAAAACTCCCGTTCCAGTGACTCCTGCGTCCGATTCCAACCGGTCAACAGATTCAACTGAAGAGGTCTCAAGTGGAACTGAGCAAAGGGCACTGTCTTGAATCATGACACCATCAGGCCCACTGTTTCATCCCCAGACGGACAGATGGTTGCTGACAAGACAGCAAGGCCTGTACCTGTGTCTGAAGACCCACCACCTTCTGCTGTGGCAGGAATATCCAGAAAAGACCCCACCATCGGGGGAGTGATTGAAGACTTGGGATAATTGACTACCCAACCGAAATCCTCGAGAGTGGACAACACTGTCCGGGTGTCGCTCTCGGCCTGAAGAAGAGACTGAGCCGCAATCAGTAAATCGTCCAGATAAGGCAGCACGCGAATGTCCTGGATACTCAGGATAGCCTGACGCCCACCAGCACCTTGGTGCACACACGTGGGGCTGAGGATAACCGGAATGGCAATGCCACAAACTGGTAGTACTGATCCTCCAGCGCAAACCTCAGGAACTTCTGATGCCCCTGGAATATAGGGGTGTGCAGGATAAGCGTCCTTGATGTCCACCGTGGTCAAAAAGTCGCCAGGTCGAAGCAAGCTCACTGCGGATCGTAAGGTCTCCATGCGGAAATGTCTGACTCTAACAAACCTGTTGAGACCCTTCAGGTCCAGGATGGGTCTCGGTGTTCCGTCCTTCCTGGGCACCGTGAACAGATTGGAGTAAAAGCCCTGACCCCGTTCCTGCCGAGGCACACCTGACAGCAGAAGGTGTTGGACGGCCAACCGCAGGCCTTGTGCCGTCAATAGGTTCTAGGAAATCCGTGACTGAGGAAATCCTGAGGGCGGCCAGACTGTCAGCTCTTTTTTGAAACCGGAGGAAACCACCTTCTGAATCCACCGATCCGAGGCGCGCTGTCTCCAGACGTGATCAAATAGCAGAAGCCGCCCCTCCCGGATGGGTGAGGGCGCCCCCTCATGCCAGAGGGCCTTGGTAGGGGTCTTGGGCCTGGATCCCCAGGAGGGATTTGGTCGGCTGCAGGACCTACCTCGTCACCAGGAATCTCTGCGAGCACCTGAAAATGAAGAGTCTCTTCCTCCTCGAAGGAGCGATAGGCAGATGAACCCCGAAAGGGCCGCGCAGACGTTGGACAGACCCGACATGGGGACATCCACCTCGGGAGGACGGGACTATAGCCGGACCAGCTCCTCGGAAAAGGAATACCGCCTGTCCAGGCACTTAGGCCCAACGGTAACTTGTTAGGCCTTTCCCATTCCTTGAAAATTATGTTAGAAAAAAAGGGCCTGCTCAGGAAAGACTCGTCTGTCTCTCAGGCCGAAACAATCCACCCTGCTACCTCTTAGCCACTCTAGGAGGGACAATGGGCAGCGCCTCAAAGATCGCAGTCCGCAACCACTCCGTATCATCAGGGAGCCATGTATCCTCATCCGAGGAAGAACCGGGCCCACTATCAAGGCCAACACCTCCGAAGAGATCATCATCATCTCCATCATTATCAGAATAGACCGGCTCAATATACTGCCTCTTACTCGTGGCCTTCTTAGGAGCCGAGCGAGAGATCTGTCTCTCAAAGCTGGCCACTCGATAAGCCAATCAGAATGGGACCCCCTACTGGCTTCCCCCTCGCTGGGGGCTGAGAGCACGATGGTTCTGGAGAGGCCGCAGGCAATAATGGGCTAGAGGCAGATACGCCCGCCCGATCATGCTCCCGAGATAACAATTCTGGTGCAAGAGACACAACCGTGCTGAGACCGCCCAGAGGGCTAGCACCGCACATGGGGCAGAGCTTCACCCGCCCAGATGGGGTCCCAAGCTCACTATCCCCAGAAGCCTCCATTATGGTGATTTGAGTTATGTTAACAGGTACAAGGCACTACCGACCCAACCTGGCCAGCCCGCAAGAAATGATCCCTTTTAAGTGATTCCTCTTTACAGGGAGAGGGCTTGTAGAGAGAGGGGGGCGGGAGCGGGGGGGTTGGCCGGAGGCAGAGAAGAACCACAACCCTTAATATCCAGGGGCCCACCTGGAAGACACAAAGTGAACAACATATAAGCATCCCACAGCACATGCCCAGCGCATAAAAGACAATATGTCAAGAGGGACCCACGACACTGCTCAAAGGGCCGACAGACGACTGCAGCGTGCAGAAGAAGATGAAGAAGATGGTGCGGATCAGCCAGCAGCACACGTTCCTCGAAGGACGGCTGCACGACCGTGACGCGAAAAGCGCCAACGTACGGCCCACGAAGGAGCCCAGCAGAATCGTCAGCCCGGGCCGGCCGGCAGCACGCGCGCACCCGGTGGCGGTGCCCACAGCCCCAGACATACTCTGCCCGAGCAGCGCAGATGTCCTCCGCCCCCCCCCCCCCCTCACAGCGCGGCAGCATGAAGGAGAGGGGAGAGAGTGGAGCGACGAGGGTGAATATGTGAGGTAAAAAGTCAGTAAAAAACACACCAGCACGCAAGGGACAGCAAATCCAGTCAAAAAACACCAGCACAATACAACAATAAAGCTTGTGGGGCAGGGAGGGCATAAGCCCCATGGGCATATAGTGGTTCCCCCCCCCCCCCTAAATAGGCTCGCCATCAGCCTATGGCCGGCTACTCTTTGGGCAGGGTCTGCGACCAAGAGCCTAGCTCTGCCACCGCCTGACCCCGGCGTTCAACCTACCTTCACCGTCAGCCGAAGCTGGGAGGCAGTAGTGGGTCCAACGGGAACGGTGGCAATAAGGATGCAGCGGCCGACGGGCTAGGAGGCCCCGCATAGCTGCAGTATTCCAGGAGAGAGTATCCATACGATCTTTATGCAGCAGACTGCAGGAAGAACACTGGGGAATCGTAGAGAGACACCTGTTTTATGGGAGGCCGGGGGGGAGCGACAGTTTTTGATCCTGCAGTCAGGCGCCACCTAGCGGTGGATTACCCCACTGTCATTACTTCTGGGACGACCTGAACTGGATATAGTGAAAATATTATTTTATAGAAATAGTAGATATTTGGAACAGTATTATTGGTATTATAACCACGCAATGCGTCTGTGTTTTTGCTGACTGGAGTTCATGGCGCAGGATGGCTTGGGGCTTTTTTGATTCTCGGGTGATGTATTGATGTTTATAATTAATCGTTGGTCTTTACGTGCTGCCCATTGTGTTACTGTGACGGCTGACTCTGCTTTTTTTTTTTCTGCACCTTGCACTTTTGTAGCCCAGGTTGCTATTGGGCTCTGGTTTTGCACATTCTGACTTTCTATATTTCTATGACACTTATTATTATTTGTCTCTTTGCTGCTTTTCTAATACTCCTGCGCTACCTTATTACAGGTCATGCCCTGTGAACAGGCGAGTGGAACGGGTGATCCGGGGGGTGGGGGGGGGGGTCTCTGCGTGGTATTCGGGCTTTGGGGGCATGCAAAAAGCTTGCATGCCAACAACTCTTCCCCGTCCATTGATTCTCGGCCAGGAAGGGGTCCGCCATGATTGGCTGCCACCGGTCCTGACCTACGTGTCCATCCGGTGGGCAATCGCATAGCACTTGTTCCCTGGCTGAGGATCGATGGACGCTTAAAGTGGACCAACACCCAGGATTTTGACTATCCTGGGTATTGGTCCACTTCCCCGGGGCACCCTGATCGGGGGTGCCCCGCTGTGTGAAACCCCCCAGAAAGCCCCCAAAACTCGCCTCTGCCCGCTCCCACGTGGCCGCGCCGTCCAATCGGCGCCAACGGACAAGCTGATTGACAGCGACGTACAAGCAGCTTGCCCGTCGGCGCCTCCCGCGCGTCACTCTTGACGTGTGCGCGCCCGCGCTGGCCATTCAGAGACGGCCGGCGCGGGAGCGTGCACGTCTAGAGGAGCGCGAGTGAGGCGGCGGAAGCAGCGGCTGGAGAGGTAAGGTTTTTTGGGGGGTTTACACCCCGCGGGACATCCCATTCTGTGTGAGGTGATCGGCCCGGGAATCTTATAGATTCCCGGGCTGATCACCTCAGGGTGTTGGTCCACTTTAAGAGTTGTGGGCGTTCTGGCGGGCGATGCGCAGGGGGGCTGATTGGCGTTTAGCTCTACATGTTATATATAAATGGCAATGTATGGTGGATTGCCCCCCTTTTTATCGTTATTCTCCTTTTGTAAATGTTTTCTTTCTCTCCCAGATACGCCAGCCTGTATTTCTGTTGTGCGGTGGAAGATCAGGATAATGAGCTGCTGACCCTGGAGCTAATCCATCGATACGTGGAGCTGCTGGACAAATATTTTGGCAGTGTAAGTTTTATCTAGGCATGCGGGGGGGGCTCAGAAGCCGTATGGAGGCGGGGGGGGGGGGGGGTGCGGGCTCAGGAGCCGTATGGAGGCGTGGGTGGAAAGCGAGAGGAAGAAATTTGTGCAGGTCCCTGATGTATAACCTCCTGTCCTCCTACTCAACAGGAGCTTAAAGCGGACCTTCACCCTAAATAAGAGCCTATCTTATGTTTCCCCCACCCTGTACATACAGATTGCTCGCATTAATCCGGACCTTCACCCTAAATAAGAGCCTATCTTAAATGTCCCCCCCCCCCCCCCCCCCCCACTGTACATACAGATTGCTCACATTACTCCGGACCCTCACCAGCCATTTTGACTTTAACGGGTGTTGGTTCCACTGTCTGTGTTTTACAGCAACCTCGTAAAACTCACCTGCATTATGCCAGCGTCGGGAAAGGAGTCCTGTGATTGGCTGCCGGGCGGTCACGTGGGCTGCAGTCGCGTCCTCTGCGCCGGCCACCGGCAGGACATGCCCATGTGACCGCACGGTGGCCAATTGCGGGACTCCCTTCCCAGCACTGACTCGTAATGCAGTTGAGTTTTATGAGCATTCTGTTATCAGCAAGGGGGCTCCAGCATTCTGGATCCCTCCCCCCCCCCCCCCGAGGTTATTGTAAAGCACAGACAGCGGGACCAACACCCGTTAAAGTAAAAACGAGTGTTGGTCTGGTTTAAAAATCATCCTATCCGCACCTATTGCGTTTTTGTAACCTTTTAACATCCAATATGGCGGCCCGTGGAGTTTCAGGCTGCCTGCAGACAGGAAGTGTTTTCTGAATATGCCGCTCTGCATTCTGGGATTGCTTTCCTTTGCCGCTATCCCCCTAGCAGGACACACGCCCGCACCAGCCATTTGTGAATGGCCGTTGCGGGCACGCTCCCTGTTAGAGGGAGGCCGGGGATGCGGACGTCGGCGGCTACGAGCTTGCGGATTAGACGAGCGGCCGCGCATGTGCCGTAGGACCAGGAAGAGGTGAGTTTCTTCGGGCGATCTGGGGGGTTTCACACAGCGGTGGAGAGGACCAAAACCCAGGCTAGTCAAAATCCTGGGTTTTGGTCCAATTTAATTTTCAGGGTCCCCTGTTTGCATTTACAGTCCCCCAAAGAGATACAAACTTGTTCCGGGCTAGGTTATCCCGGAAAATATTTTAGGCTCAGTACCTCGACCACACCCAAAACTTTGTAATTTTTAAATCTATTTATTCATCTGATCAATAAAAACTATATTACATTACATCAATTCATTTCTGTCAGACATGTATCATGTTTCGCCATTCCTGGCTTTCTCAGTGCCCTGTTAGTGTAACAGACAGACAAACATTCGATGATATTAGTAATGTATTAGTAATAAATTAGTAAGTTAGTGTAAGTATATGTATATGTCATCAGGTTTGAACATTGAACAAGACAAGAATTAAAGGAGACAAAACAGTACCTGATAATGATTTTCACTAGAGATGAGCGAACCGGTTCGTCCGAACCAGAATTCGCTCCGAATTTCAGGGAAAATTCGATTCGGCACGAACCCGAATTTTTTGGGGTTCGTGCCGATCGAATTTTCCCTGAAATAAAAAAAAAAAAATGCCGGCATGGTGACAGCGGAGCCGGCCGGCCCGCTCCCACCATGCCGGCATTTAAAAAAAAAGCAAACACTTACCTGCAGTTCCGGAGTGTGGAGGCAGGCGCCGCTCTCAGCTGTCATCTGAGGGCGCGTCACCGGCCGGCCCGCTCCCACCATGCCGGCATTTTTGATGAGGGAACTTCGTAAAAGTTCGATTCGGGCGAACCCGAATCGCCCGAATCGAACTTTTAAGAAGTTCGCTCATCTCTAATTTTCACATGCAACTATTAATGATTAGTATGCATAATTGATGTTCCCCAGAGCGAGCCGGTGATAAACCTTATCCTGCAGTTGAAAGTTATCCCATTAGTGTCTATTCCATATGGCATAGGGACCAACAACCTTGTTCATTTGTTCCCATTTCCCCAATACCTGGTTCAGTTGTCAGTTTAGTCAGGCTTTATTACATAGATCCTGCATTGCTGGCCATCCCTGTATTTAACAGGAACATAAAAAAAGGGACCTATGATAAAGCGTCTACATGATCAACAGTCCAATTACATATATTTATAACTGGATAGCTTAATCAGACTTGCCTGTATACTTGAAGATAAAGTTCCCCCTGTGCGGAGTGGTCGCGGTGGCAGATATGTCCAATATTACCAAACCGGCTGTAACGGGAGCATGGTCTCAGTTTTTATCTTCGCGGCTTCCCCGCGTCTCCAAACGTGCCCTCTGTCTATCCCGTCAGCCCTTTCCGCTTACCTGCCACCGCGTCAGAAAGAGATGACTGATCCTAGCATGAGAGGTCCAGCACAAGGAAGACCGTTGCCTTGGCAGCTGAATGAAACAGCCAGCATGGGGCGAGCAGGGAGCCTCTGCATTAAACCCTTTGCCCGGAATGTCCCTTTAAAACCACCTATACCTCTATATCGGGGGAGTCAAACTCAGGAAGGGGCAGCAACAGGCCATGTTTTGTGGATCTCCCCATAGCGGTCTGTTTAAGCTCCGCCTGTGCGGAGATACGCAGAACCTGGCCTGTCGCTGGAGGTTTGACACCTGTGCTCTATAGTTTATTTTAAACCAGACCTTCAGCATGAATTAATGAAAAGCCCAAACCCTTAAACTATTCCCCAGCATCTAAAATTAATATATTTTAATTTTTTTGTCACTTATTATTCTTTCCTCTTTGGGCTGCAACTCTGTTCAGGACACTAGGATGCAGGCACTGCCATCTTGACTCGGAAGCATCACATACTGAGGGAAGGAGAGGGGGATAAAGTGCAGGGGGTGGGGTTATAGCTGTGCTTTGCATAGACAGAGCAGAGCTAGGGTCAGGAAAAGGACAGCAATCCCAGAATGCAGAGCGGCACAGTCAGAAGACAGTTCCGGTTTCCAGGCTGCCTGATGCTCCTTGGGCCACCATCTTGGATGTTTAAAGGTTTCTATAATGCACTAGCTGCAGGTAGTATGATTTTTAATGTGAGCAGTCAGTATGTACAGGGTGGGGGAAACATATATAAAGTAGGCTTCCTCTTCAAGGTGAAGGTCCGCTTTAATATGATTCCCACAAATTGTGTACTGCTGTGTGACTGGAAATACTCCTGTATGGAAATACCTGTATTTCCAGTCGCTGCTATTCTTCTAGCAGGGCGCGTGCCCACACCAGGCATCTGTGAATGGCCGGCACAGGCGCGCTCCCTGAGAAGCGGGGGATGTGCGCCGTCAGCGCTCGGAGCCGATGGCATTAGATGGCGTGACCCCAGGGGCTCAGGTTTTCAACTGTACTGCAGCATGTTCTTTCTTCCTCTTTCTTCCTCTCTCTCTTTCGTACCCATTCTTCCCCTTTCTTACCCATTCTTCTCCTACTTCTTCCTCCTTCTTCTTTCTTCTTCCTCCTTCTTCTTTCTTCTTCCTCCTTCTTCTTCTTTCTTCTTCCTCCTTCTTTCTTCTTTCTTCTTCCTCCTTCTTCTTCTTTCTTCTTCCTCCTTCTCTCTTCTTTCTTCTTCCTCCTTCTTTCTTCTTTCTTCTTCCTCCTTCTCTCTTCTTCCTCCTTCTCTCTTCTTCCTCCTTCTCTCTTCTTCCTCCTTCCTCCTTCTCGCTTTTCTCTTCTTCCTCCTTCCTCCTTCTCGCTTTTCTCTTCTTCCTCCTTCCTCCTTCTCGCTTTTCTCTTCTTCCTCCTTCCTCCTTCTCGCTTTTCTCTTCTTCCTCCTTCCTCCTTCTCGCTTTTCTCTTCTTCCTCCTTCTCTCTTCTCCCTCCTTCTCTCTATTCTAAGTATGTCACACACCCCGCTTCAAGATATCCATAACATGTGGGTAATACCGACCTGAAGAGGGCGTTCCTGCAGAGATGATAGCAAAAAGAAAGCCCCTCCCTGATCCATAAATACCTGGGACCTCCCACTCACTACCCAGTATTCCATCTCTGCAGACGGCGAGCAAGTCAGAAGATGATGCCTCCTCCTTACACAGGGGGATTTCAGGTAGCCGGGATGATTACCGGCCCGCTATTTATTTATTTCTGTTTGGACCTTTTTCCCCAGAAATCCATATGCCTCCCAGCCTAGGCTGAGGGTCCAGGCGAGGGTATATCAGCACCTTAGGTGCTCAGGACCTATGCTCCACCGTGAGACCCTATATGAGAGGGTAGGCGGTAATACCGGGTTGGTGACCCCGGTTTGGGATGCCCTGTCCCTTGATTTAATTTTCACTGGCCCTCCCCAATTCCCTTTTCCTCAGTGGGGATGGGGAGTGTGGGTCCCTCCTTTATTAGTCCCAGGGGGTATGTGGAAGTATCTCTTTCATGTTGTGTGTTAGTGTTCCTTTAAATGTTTTACTTTAGCGCTGTAGCTGAATAACATTCTTTTCACAGGGCAGCATACTTTTGAGATTCTGTCTCCTGTTCTTATCTCCCCCCCCCCCCCCATCTTGTCTCTGTCTTCAATGGCGGAGGCAGTTCCCTCACATTAGTGGGGGGGGGGGGGGGTTGGGCGGGACCGGTCCGTCGGCGCAGGGCCGGGACCCGTCCCTGCTGTTTGCTAGGCTCTGTGTGTGTGTGTGTGTTGTTTCACTTGTGACCGGGCACGGCGGCCGCACTTCTTGCGGCGGCGCCGGCCGGTTCTTGGCGCCTTTTTCTCTCTGAGGAGATTTCTCCTCACAATGTATTGGGGGCGGGGCCGGTGTTACGCGCGTCACCGCTGCCCGCCCCCATCTTTCCCCGGCGCCGCTGTGGAGCTCTGCATGGTGTAGGAGGAGGGGGGGCGTGGCTCGGCGTCGCGCGCGTCCCGCGCTGACCACGCCCCCTTCTCCTCTTCGCCTCTTCTGTCAGCAGCATCAGGAGGATTCTTCTTGGTCGCCATTCCAGCTCCGCGGTTCCGTGAGTGGCCTATGGCCCCTTTTCCTTTTTCCCTATATTTGTGCTGTATGGGTGTCTTGGCCATAGCCTTATTAGTCCTTCTGTGTCTTCCAGGTGGTGGTTCAGGTGGATCTCCAGTAGCATTTAGGGGGTCTCTCCCGATCCTTAATCACTGGGTTCATTATCGCTCATAAATCCTCCCACTCGGGACATTAAAGGGGCATCCCGGGTTGTCTAGTGGCGTAATTCCCTGGGTCTTAGCGACTATTAAAAGTTCACCTTATGGAGGCATCCCCGGATACTGGGCTCGGGGCCCCTTCGGGGCATCCCCGGAAGTGTATGTTGTGTGGGGTATCCATTACTGGGGACGATGTACTTCTGTGTATACCATGTGCACAGCAAACTATTACGCGGCAGTCCGAACCCCAGGCGTCTGGGTCAGCACCGCCGGTCGCTTCATCTCCCCCTCCCGCCTTGACACGCACCCCGTGTGAAGTTGTCATGGGCCGGGAGCTGCAATCTGAGATGTGCGCCAGATTGGCTAACCTTGAAAAAATTATCTCCAGCTCGGTCGCCCGTAAGGCCCCGACTAAGAGAAAGCATTTGTCGCCGGCTCCGCTGGTGGAGGACCAGGAGGATGTTAATAATCTGGATTGGTCTGATTATTCCCTGCTAGAGGAAGGGGAAGTTTATGAGGATTCTGATATTTCGGACGATGAGCAGTCCTTTGGCGCTGATGCCGAGCTTGGTGACTTGGGGAGATCCTCTGATACTCCTCACGCTCTGGCTCTGATGTTGGAGGTTCTGAATATTTCTCCTCCTGAGGAGGTGTCAAAGCAGAAGGGTGAATTGTTTGAGGAATCCAGGCCGTGCTTGGAATTCCCTACACAAAGGCATTTTGACAAAATTATTGCTAAGGAATGGGACAGGCCGGCTCGGCTCCCTGGCATCCCTCAGGGATGGGATAGGAAATATCCCTTCCCTTCGGAGGCGATTAAGCGCTGGGCATCTCCCCCCGAGGTGGATGCACCGGTTTTGGGGTTGTCCAATTCCTCGGTTTTAAATAAACCTGATTGTTTCATTCTCAAGGATGGAGAGGATAAACGTATTGACCAGATGGCTTGTCATGGTTTTGCTAGCGTTGGGTCAGCCATGCGGCCCGTTTGCGCTTCGGCACTAATGGTGTTGGCTGCCAGGTCCGTGGTCAGGGACCTGTTGACTTCTTCCGGGCTGCGTCCTGGTAGTGCTGAGTTCCTTAGCCTTAAACGGTGTGAGTTGTTTTTATCCTTTGTGTTGACAGCCTTGGATGACACTTTGATGATGTGTGGTAGGACATCGGCGCTGCTGGTCACTATTCGGCGCTCGGTGTGGCTGCGCAAGTGGGCGGCAGATTTTATGTCCAAGAAGTCACTAACGGCTCTACCTTTTGTTGGATTACGGCTTTTTGGAGAAACATTGGACTCTGTTACCAAGGGTGGTAGGTTACCTCAACGCAAGAAACAACGCCGTCCCTTTCGGGGGGAGCCTTCCTTTACCCCCCTCCTTTCGTGGAGCCAGATCTGGCAGGGGATTTGCATTCCCCTTTTCCAGAGGAGATTCTGGGAGCAGGGGCAGAGGACGTGCCCGTCCAGGATACAGTTGGGGCTCTAAGCCCAAGCCGGCTGCTAAGCCGGCTCAGCAATGAGGGGGCGCCCTCACCCGTGCGGGTGGGGGGACGGCTGCGACACTTCTCTCAGATCTGGGATCAAGAGGTCTCGGACAGATGGATCCGGGAAGTGGTGTCTTCCGGTTACAAGCTGGAGTTCGAGCTCTGCCCCCCTTCCAGATTTTTCAGGTCTCGGATGCCTTCGGAACCTCTAGCGGCGCAGGGGCTCCTGTTGGCAGTACAGAATCTTCTGGACATGGCTGTCATTTGCCCAGTGTCCCCTTCGGATCAGGGCAGGGGTTTTTATTCCAATCTGTTCACGGTACCCAAGAAGGACGGATCGGTCCGACCCATCTTGGATCTGAAGTTTCTCAACAGGTTCATCCGGCCACGGAAATTCCGCATGGAAACGCTGCGTTCGGCCATTCACTCTCTTCGTCAGGGAGACTTTCTGACGTCCATAGACATCAAGGATGCTTATCTACACGTTCCAATTTTTCCAGCACACCAGAGGTTTCTCAGGTTCGTGGTGGAGGATCGGCATTTTCAGTTTGTGGCACTCCCTTTCGGTCCCACCTCGGCTCCTCGGGTATTCACCAAGGTGCTAGCGGGGGTGATGGCTCTGCTAAGGGTTCAGGGTATCCGCATTGTGCCCTATCTGGACGATCTTCTGATCATGGCCTCTTCTTTCAACCAAGCGGAATTGGACACCAGAGTGGTGGTGTCCACTCTGGAGAGGTTCGGTTGGGTGGTCAACCACCCCAAGTCTTCTCTTTCTCCGTCCAGAGTAGTGACCTTTCTGGGAATGTCTCTGGACACTTCGCAGGCCAGGGTGTTTCTGCCCCAGGCCAAGATTCTTTTGATTCAGGAGTTAGTTCGGCTTCTCTTGTCGGCCCCTCGTCCAGCCATCCGTCTAGGGATGAGGCTGGTGGGGTTGATGGTGGCCTCATTCGAGGCGGTTCCCTTTGCGCAGTTTCATACAAGGACGCTTCAGCTTCATCTGTTGAAGGTTTGGGACAAGTCTCCTCTATCGTTGGATCAGTCCTTCCTGATGACTCCCCGAGTTCGTCGATCCCTGCAATGGTGGCTGGGGTCAGTCAATCTGTTGAAGGGCAGATCTTTTCTGGCTCCGCGTTGGGAAACAGTCACCACGGATGCCAGTCTGTCAGGTTGGGGGGGTGTTTGGAAGGACTCCAGTTTCAGGGTCTGTGGGGCCGCAGGAGGCTCACGAGCCCATCAATGTTCTGGAGTGAGAGCCATCAGGTTGGTTCTGTTTCGCTTGACTCATCAGTTGCGGGGCCTGCTGTTCCGGTCCGGTCGGACAACCGGACGGCGGTTGCTTACATCAATCACCAGGGGGGGACTCGCAGCAGGAGTGCCCTCAGGAAGTGTCCTTGATTCTGGACTGGGCGGAGAGCCACGTCCCGTGTATCTCAGCAGTCTACATTCCGGGAGTGGAGAACACGGAGGCGGACTCTCTGAGCAGGGCCTCCTCTCGTCAGGGGGAGTGGTCTCTCAGTCCCAAGGTGTTTCGTTCGATCTGTCTCAGGTGGGGTTCCCAGCGGTGGACCTCTTGCCTCTCGTCACAATCACAAGCTTCCGGTCTTTGTGTCTCTCTCGCAGGATCCTCTGGCTCTGGCGGTGGATGCCATGTCTCTGAACTGGAGGGATCTGGGGTTTCTTTACCTGTTCCCTCCGTTTCCAATGGTAGCCAGAGTGGTGCGCAAGCTGGCCCTGGAGGGCGCGTCGGCGATTCTGGTGGCACCAAGGTGGCCAAGGCAGGTTTGGTTCGCAGACCTGGTAAGACTGGCAGAGGATCAGTTCGTTCTGCCTCTACTGCCGGACCTGCTCACCCAGGGTCGGCTGCGCTATCCCAATTTACCTTCGCTGGCTTGACGGCGTGGCCTGCTGAAACCGCCATCTTGAAGGAGGAAGGTCTTTCTGACGCGATGGTTCAGACTCTTATTAGCGCCAGGAAGCGCTCTTCCTCTACTATTTACTATAGGACTTGGAGGTCCTATATTGACTGGTGTGAAAGTAGGTCTTTCTCTTGTCGGGAGTTCTCCATTTCCAGAATTCTGGAGTTTCTTCAACAATGGTCTGGATCTGGGGCTTCAACTTAGTACCTTGAAGGGGCAGGTTTCTGCCCTGGCGTGTTCTTTCAAAGGTCCTTTGCACTTCATCCCTTAGTCAAGACTTTTTCCAAGGAGTTACGCATGTACGGCCTCCTAGGAAGCCTTTTGTTCCAGTCTGGGATTTGAACCTGGTTCTTTCTGCTCTTCAGGGTCCTCCGTTTGAGCCCTTGAATGAGGTTGCCTTGTCTTCACTTACTCAAAAGGTGGCCTTTTTGGTGGCTATCACTTCGGATAGGCGTGTTTCTGAGTTGGCAGCTTATCCATTAAAGCTCCGTACTTCGAAAGGCATCAGGACAAGGTTGTCTTTCGTTTCAAGCCGGATTTTCTTCCTAAGGTGGTCTCTGCTTTCATCTGAATCAGGACATTGTTCTGCCTTCTCTTTGTCCTAATCCCAGCAACGACAAGGAAAGGGTGCTGCAGTCCTTGGATGTAGTTCGTGTTGTGAAATATTATCTGGTGGTTACGTCTTCCTTTCGTAAGACTGATGCCTTTTTTGTGGTACCCTTTGGGCCTAGGAAAGTTTGGCTCCTGCCAAATCTTCCATTAGTAAATGGATTCGTCAGGCCATCATTGGGGGCCTATTCTGCCAAGGGGAGGAGTCCCCCTTTTCATGTTACTGCTCATTCTACTCGTGCGTTGGAGCGTCCTGGGCTTTTCAGCACCAGGCCTCTGTTGAGCAAGTTTGTAAGGCCGCTACTTGGTCCTCTGTTCACACTTTTTCCAAGTTTTACAAGGTTGATGTTCGGGCCTCAGCGGATGCTGTTTTGCCGCAAAGTTCTGCAAGCTGTTGTGGTTTAAGTTGTGCATTGTTGCCTTGTTTGGATCCCCGCCCTTTTTATGGACACTGCTATTGGATGTCCCACATGTTATGGATATCTTGAAGCGGGGTGTCTGACATACTTAGAATAATACCATTTGTGAAATACTCGCCTGTAAAATGGGTATTGTAAGTATGTCACACACCCCGCTTCACCCGCCCTTCTTGTATTCTGGATCCTTTATATTGTGAACTTTGCGTTGTTTTGACTTATATTTGCCTCTTCCTGGTCCTTACCTTACTGCTTCTTTATACTGGGTGATGAGTGGGAGGTCCCAGGTATTTATGGATCAGGAAGGGGCTTTCTTTTTTGCTATCATCTCTGCAGGGAACGCCCCACTTCAGGTCGGTATTACCCACATGTTATGGATATCTTGAAGCGGGGTGTGTGACATACTTATAATACCCATTTTACAGGTGAGTATTTCACAAAATGGTATTTCTTCCTCCTTCCTCCTTCTCTCTTCTTCCTCCTTCTCTCTTCTTCCTCCTTCCTCCTTCTCTCTTCTTCCTCCTTCCTCCTTCTCTCTTCTTCCTCCTTCCTCCTTCTCTCTTCTTCCTCCTTCCTCTTCTCTCTTCTTCTCCTTCCCTCCTTCTCTCTCCTTCCTCCTTCTCTCTTCTTCCTCCTTCCTCCTTCTCTCTTCTTCCTCCTTCCTCCTTCTCTCTTCTTCTCCTCCTCCTCTCTCTTCTTCCTCCCTTCCTCCTTCTCTCTTATTCCTCCTTCTCTCTTCTTCCTCCTTCCTCCTTCTCTCTTCTTCCTCCTTCCTCCTTCTCTCTTCTTCCTCCTTCCTCCTTCTCTCTTCTTCCTCCTTCTCCTTCTCTCTTCTTCCTCCTTCTCTCTTCTTCCTCCTTCCTCCTTCTCTCTTCTTCCTCCTTCCTCCTTCCTCTTCTTCCTCCTCCTCTTCCTCCTTCCTCCTCCTCCTTCTTCCTCCTTCCTCCTTCTTCCTCCTTCCTCCTTCTTCCTCCTTCCTCCTTCTCTCTTCTTCCTCCTTCCTCCTTCTCTCTTCTTCCTCCTTCCTCCTTCTCTCTTCTTCCTCCTTCCTCCTTCTCTCTTCTTCCTCCTTCCTCCTTCTCTCTTCTTCCTCCTTCCTCCTTCTCTCTTCTTCCTCCTTCCTCCTTCTCTCTCTTCCTCCTTCCTCCTTCTCTCTTCTTCCTCCTTCCTCCTTCCTCCTTCCTCCTTCTCTCTTCTTCCTCCTTCCTCCTTCTCGCTCCCCCCCCCCATACCCCGTACTGCAGCTTGATTCTATACTGAATACATTTAGTAGCTCATCCCTATTCATTGGGGCTTCAGGTGAAATTGCAGAGCAGATTGTGCCCTATAGACATGTACTGCAATCAGACTTGCCACCCCATGTACAGCTTAGCACGCCCCCCCCCCCCCCCCCATATTTCCAAACGAACGATTATTTGAGAACTGTGTATTGAGTGTTTTATTTTCTCCCCGGCCCATCGTTCTGCCATTCATCTCCCTGCGCTATTGTCATCGTATTTTATCGCCAAGTTATTCCGGCTCCATAATGGACAGTTTGATGTTTCTGCGATCTATCATTAAAATATGAGTCACATCCCAACATTACGCACATGTTTGATCTTTGGAACACGAGCGTATTTTCCACATCTTGTGAAATGTAAGAATTTTTTTTTTTTTTTTCGCTCCACCCTTTCGGATCAATGTGATATTTTGCGGCAGGATAATAACTCTGTAAATGGAATTCATTACCCGCTTTGTTCCATTACGGCCACGCAGGCTTTAACGCGGGTTGGCCGGTCATCATATAGGGCTCGAATGCGACAAATGGGGGGGGGGGGGGGGGGTGGATAAGAATATCTGGGCGTTTACACACAGCTTCTCAACTGCTTTTCATAAAATGATCCCGGGCTACCTAACGCGCCTGTAAACAAGAGTAAGTGTGGCCCTGAGCAAGATCTCAGTATGAGAAAGCAAGCTACAGTGGAACAAAAACAGAGAATGCAGAAAAAGACTTAAAGGTAAACAAGAGATAAATAGGAGGAAATGAGAAAGAGATTGAGAGAAGGTAAAAGGAAGGTGATGGAGGTAATGTGGAGAAAAGACCTAAACGAGAAAAGATGAAGAAGGAAAGAGAGCCAGAGATCAGAGAGAGAGAGACAGAGATCAGAAGAGAGAGGAGAAAAGCACGAGAAAGAAAAAGGGACCAGGACAAAAGAGAGAACAAAAGGGAAAATGAAGAAAAAAGGAACAAACGGCGTGAACTAAAGAGGTAGAAAAGGTGGAAAAGGAAGAGCAAGAGGAGAAAAAAGCAAGAGAAATTAAGGGGGGACTGGAAAAGAAAAGCTGAAAGAGGGATGGAGAGAAGGTAGGTATAAAAGGAGAAACGTGAAGAAGCTGAAAAGAGAGGCTGACGGAAGAAAGGTGACAAGAGGAAGAGGGGAACTGCTTTTCATGAAATGACCCCGGGCTACCTAACACGCCTATAAACAAGGGTAAGTGTGGCCCTGAGCAAGATCTCAGTATGAGAAAGCAAGCTACAGTGGAAAGCGGGCAACAAAAACAGAGAATGCAGAAAAAGACTTAAAGGTAAACAAGAGATAAATAGGAGGAAATGAGAAAGAGATTGAGAGAAGGTAAAAGGAAGGTGATGGAGGTAATGTGGAGAAAAGACCTAAACGAGAAAATATGAAGAAGAAAAGAGAGACAGAGATCAGAAGAGAGAAGAAAAGCACGAGAAAGAAAAAGGGACTAGGACAAAAGAGAGAACAAGGACAAAAGAGAACAAAGGGAAAATGAAGAGAAAATGAAAACCTAAAGAGGTAGAAAAGGTGGGAAATGGAAGAGCAAGAGGAGAAAAAAGCAAGAGAAATGAAGGGGGGAGTGGAAAAGAAAAGCTGAAAAAGAGGGATGGAGAGAAGGTAGGTATAAAAGGAGAAACGTGAAGAAGCTGAAAAGAGAGGCTGACGGAAGAAAGGTGACAAGAGGAAGAGGGGAACTGCTTTTCATGAAATGATCCCGGGCTACCTAACACGCCTATAAACAAGGGTAAGTGTGGCCCTGAGCAAGATCTCAGTATGACGCACACACACTGGTAGCGAGCAACAGAGGAGGAGATGGGGCAACAAAAGCAGAGAATGCAGAAAAAGACTGAAGGTAAACAAGAGATAAATAGGAGGAAATGTGGAAGAGATTGAGAAAAGGTGATGGAGGTAATGAGGAAAAAAGACCTAAATGAGAAAAGCTAAAGAAGCAAAGGGTTTTCAGTGGATGAGAGGAAAAGAGCGAGAAAGAAAAGGAGAGAACAGAGGGAAAATGAAGAAAAAATGGAACAGGGAGCGTGAACTAAAGAGGGCGAAAGAGAAACAAGAGATGGGAAAAGGAAGGAAAAAGGAGAAGCAAGAGAGAGGAAGAGAAATGAAGGGAAAAGAAAAGCTGAAAAAGAGAGATGGAGAGAAAAATGAGTTGAAGGAGTTGAAACCGGACCTTCAGCGTCATTTAATGAAAAGCCCAAATCCTTAAACTATTCCCCAGCATCTAAAATTAATATATTTTAATGTTTTTAATTTTTCCCACTGGCTCTGTTCAGGACTCTAGGATACGGGCCCCTGCCATCTTGGCTCAGGAGCATCACAAATTGAGGCGAGGGGGGAAACCTGCAGGGGGCAGGTTATAGCTGTGCTGTGCAAAGACAGTAGAGAACTCCATGAGCCGCCATCTTGGATGTTTAAAGGCTCATAACATGCAGTAGATGCAGGTAGGATGATTTTTAATGTGGGCAATCTGTATGTACAGGGTGTGGGAAACATATAAGATAGGGTACAGGGTGTGGGAAACATATAAGATAGGCTCTTATTCAGGGTGAAGGTCCGGATTAATGTGGCCAATCTGTATGTACAGGGTGGGGGAAACATATAAGATAGGCTCTTATTCAGGGTGAAGGTCCGGATTAATGTGGGCAATCTGTATGTACAGGGTGTGAGAAACATATAAGATAGGCTCTTATTCAGGGTGAAGGACCGGATTAATGTGAGCAATCTGTATGTACAGGGTGTGGGAAACATATAAGATAGGCTCTTATTCAGGGTGAAGGACCGGATTAATGTGAGCAATCTGTATGTACAGGGTGTGGGAAACATATAAGATAGGCTCTTATTCAGGGTGAAGGTCTGGATTAATTTGGGCAATCTGTATGTACAGGGTGTGGGGAACATATAAGATAGGCTCTTATTCAGGGTGAAGGTCCAGATTAATGCGGGCAATCTGTATGTACAGGGGGGGAAAAATATAAGATAGGCTCTTATTCAGGGTGAAGGTCTGGATTAATGTGGGCAATCTATATGCACAGGGTGTGGGAAACCTATAAGATAGGCTCTTATTCAGGGTGAAGGTCCGGATTAATGTGGGCAATCTATATGCACAGGGTGTGGGAAACATATAAGATAGGCTCTTATTCAGGGTGAAGGTCCGGATTAATGTGGGCAATCTATATGCACAGGGTGTGGGAAACATATAAGATAGGCTCTTATTCAGGGTGAAGGTCCAGATTAATGCGGGCAATCTGTATGTACAGGGGGGGGAACATATAAGATAGGCTCTTATTCAGGGTGAAGGTCTGGATTAATGTGGGCAATCTGTATGTACAGGGGGGGAAACATATAAGATAGGCTCTTATTCAGGGTGAAGGTCTGGATTAATGTGAGCAATCTGTATGTACAGGGTGTGGGGAACATATAAGATAGGCTCTTATTCAGGGTGAAGGTCCGGATTAATGTGGCCAATCTGTATGAAAAGGGGGGGGGGGGGTAACCTACACGATAGACTGTTATTCAGGTGTAAGCAATGGGCATTTATAGAAAAATGAATATTGTTAAAATATTGTGTAATGTTTAAATCTAGTTCTGTCTATATTATCAATTGCATTTGACCAGTCAGGTCATTCAGACAGGCTAATGCCCAGAGGCTGGTCAGCCCACATTCCTTTCCGACCCTAATAAAACTGGGTCTTCATCAACAGAAGGTATTCCACCCAAAACCCTAAACAAACAACCAGTCTATACAGTTATAGAAATTCCTAAAACCAAAGCCATAATTGGTAAAAAACCAGTTTCAGGGTCTGAGGAAAAGCCCAAGGTTTTTCTACAAAGCGGGTTTCCACAAGTTTTAGGCTAGCAAAACTGGTAGGGCAAGACTGGACATCAAAGTGATATCATGGTATAATCGGAGGAGGGGAGGCCCTGTCAGAAAGGCAGGGGGGAGCAGAGAAGGGAGGAAAAAGGTCCGATTTCTATTTAGGCCTCTGCACTTGATACAGGTGAACACTCCCCATGACATTCTGATGTGAGCAGGGAGGGCAGAGCTTGCATCCCATATGGAATTATTTTACATTTAATAGACCTGGACAGGCCCCTGTTCCCGGCGTGTCTGGGGCAATGCAGAGGGTGATGCATGAAGCTGCCATGAAGTTACATCTAGGGAAGGATGCCAGTGGCTCTTCCTGCCAGCTGACTTCAGGATGACCGTCATCCCGCTTGCCCAGTTGTGACTAATTGCCGCAATTAAATTTCGTGGGCTAAGCTATTAATCACCCACTCAGAGGTTTTTTATTTCCATAAGATAAAAGCTTACTCAGAGATTGTTGTGTATGATTGCTGAACAGGAAGCAGGGCGGCATACACACAGCCGACTATGGCAGCTGAGGCCCCCCATACACATAACACCATAAATCTATCTGGAGCATAACCTGAAGATCCCTGCGATTTAGGTGCTGCACTGGGTATTGAAACATAGAAGAATGATGGCAGAAGGAGACCATACGCACCATCTAGTCTGCCCTTGTGTATACTGTATGTTCTCTTTATCTTAGGATAGATGGAGGCTTATCCCAGGCATGTGCTCATTCCGTGACTGTTGATTTTTCAACTACCTTTGCTGGAAGTTTGTTCCAAGCATCTACTACTCTTGCAATCTGCATTTTTTTTTTTGGGGGGGGGGGGGGGTTGTTCCATAAAGACTGGACTGACAGATTCAACTACAACTGTGGGCCAAGCACGAAGGTGCCCTGGGATACATTTGCCATATAGATTAAGAGGGCTTTGGGTCCAGGGGGTGGTGGGTGTCTGTTATTGGGACCTGGTTTGTGACGTCAGATGTGTGAAATTGTGTGTACGGGGTTTAACTTACGGTGCTGCAGGTGAATTAGACTAGATTGGGCTGCAGATGAATGTGGGGAGCTGCAAGTGAATAAGACTGTGGGTTGGGGGCTGCAGGTAAATGGCTCTCTTGGTTGTGCTGCAGGTAAATGGATGTGTGGGTTGGGGGCTGCAGATAAATGAATCTGGGTTTTGGTCTGTGGGTTCGGGGCTGCAAGTAAATGGCTCTGTGGGTTTAGGGGCTGCAGGTAAATGGATGTATGAGTTGGTGTCTACAGGTAAATGGAGCCGTGGGTTGGGGGGCTGCAGGTAAATGGATGTGTGGGTTGGGGGCTGCAGGTAAATGGAGGCATGGGTTGGGGGCTGCAGGTAAATGGAGCTGTGGGTTGGGGGCTGCAGGTAAATGGATCCGTGGGTTGGGGGCTGCAGGTAAATGGATCCGTGGGTTGGGGGGCTGCAGGTAAATGGATCCGTGGGTTGGGGGGCTGCAGGTAAATGGAGGCGTGGGTTGGGGGCTGCAGGTAAATGGATCCGTGGGTTGGGGGGCTGCAGGTAAATGGATCCGTGGGTTGGGGGGCTGCAGGTAAATGGAGCCGTGGGTAGGGGGCTGCAGGTAAATGGAGGCGTGGTTTGGGGGGCTGCAGGTAAATGGAGGCGTGGGTTGGGGGGCTGCAGGTAAATGGAGCCGTGGGTAGGGGGCTGCAGGTAAATGGAGGCGTGGCTTGGGGGCTGCAGGTAAATGGAGCCGTGGGTTGGGGGCTGCAGGTAAATGGAGCCGTGGGTTGGGGGGCTGCAGGTAAATGGAGCCGTGGGTAGGGGGCTGCAGGTAAATGGAGGCGTGGTTTGGGGGGCTGCAGGTAAATGGAGGCGTGGGTTGGGGGGCTGCAGGTAAATGGAGCCGTGGGTAGGGGGCTGCAGGTAAATGGAGGCGTGGCTTGGGGGCTGCAGGTAAATGGAGGCGTGGCTTGGGGGCTGCAGGTAAATGGAGCCGTGGGTTGGGGGCTGCAGGTAAATGGAGCCGTGGGTTGGGGGCTGCAGGTAAATGGAGCCGTGGGTTGGGGGCTGCAGGTAAATGGAGCCGTGGGTTGGGGGCTGCAGGTAAATGGAGCTGTGGGTTGGGGGCTGCAGGTAAATGGAGCTGTGGGTTGGGGGCTGCAGGTAAATGGAGGCGTGGCTTGGGGGCTGCAGGTAAATGGAGGCGTGGGTTGGGGGCTGCAGGTAAATGGAGGCGTGGTTTGGGGGGCTGCAGGTAAATGGAGGCGTGGGTTGGGGGGCTGCAGGTAAATGGAGCCGTGGGTAGGGGGCTGCAGGTAAATGGAGGCGTGGTTTGGGGGGCTGCAGGTAAATGGAGGCGTGGCTTGGGGGCTGCAGGTAAATGGAGCCGTGGGTTGGGGGCTGCAGGTAAATGGAGCTGTGGGTTGGGGGCTGCAGGTAAATGGAGGCGTGGGTTGGGGGCTGCAGGTAAATGGAGGCGTGGGTTGGGGGGCTGCAGGTAAATGGAGGCGTGGGTTGGGGGGCTGCAGGTAAATGGAGGCGTGGGTTGGGGGGCTGCAGGTAAATGGAGGCGTGGGTTGGGGGGCTGCAGGTAAATGGAGGCGTGGGTTGGGGGGCTGCAGGTAAATGGAGGCGTGGGTTGGGGGGCCCTGTTGGTTGCCGGGTTGCAGGTGAAGGGCTCTGTTGGTTGCCGGGTTGCAGGTGAAGGGCTCTGTTGGTTGCCGGGTTGCAGGTGAAGGGCTCTGTTGGTTGCCGGGTTGCAGGTGAAGGGCTCTGTTGGTTGCCGGGTTGCAGGTGAAGGGCTCTGTTGGTTGCCGGGTTGCAGGTGAAGGGCTCTGTTGGTTGCCGGGTTGCAGGTGAAGGGCTCTGTTGGTTGCCGGGTTGCAGGTGAAGGGCTCTGTTGGTTGCCGGGTTGCAGGTGAAGGGCTCTGTTGGTTGCCGGGTTGCAGGTGAAGGGCTCTGTTGGTTGCCGGGTTGCAGGTGAAGGGCTCTGTTGGTTGCCGGGTTGCAGGTGAAGGGCTCTGTTGGTTGCCGGGCTGCAGGTGAAGGGCTCTGTTGGTTGCCGGGCTGCAGTTGTAAATGTGTAAATGATACTTTAGGTTGGGAGGGTGCAGATGACAGGTGCTGTTATTTGAGGAGGGGGAGCTTCTGGCTACAGGTGAATGGGACAAGTGGGTTCAGGTCTTAGTTATTGTGATCTTTGTGCCTTTTTACCCCGTTTCCCTTTATTTACCCCCTCTCTGTTGCCCCTGTACAGGTGTGCGAGCTGGACATTATCTTCAACTTCGAGAAGGCCTATTTCATCCTGGACGAGTTCCTGATGGGGGGCGAGATCCAGGACACGTCGAAGAAGAGCGTGCTGAAAGCCATTGAGCAGTCAGATATGTTACAGGAGGTAACGGCTTCTGAAGTCGTCTCGCCTGCCATCAGTCCTCTAATCTCAGCTGTTTCTGTTCTGTTTCTTTTTCTTTTTTTTTTCCCTCCCTACCTTCTTTGTGTGTCCCCGGCTCCCCCCCCCCTCCCTTTCTCTGCAGTGGATGAATCACACATCTCTTGTCCTGTCACAGCTCAGTGACTCCCACCCACTCACTTTCATCACAAAAAAAAAAAAAAAATCCACGCCAGAGAATCAGGGAGGAAGAAAGTGCCTGCCTGGGCTGTGTGTGGCGGTGAGATTATGGCTGTCTCGGAGGCAGAGGTGGGGAGGTAGCAGATTTTGGGGAGGCGGGGGATCAGGTGGAAAAGGAGTTCAATGATACGGGAAAGTGCCTGAATGAAATGATGAATGGGCCGGAGACACGGAAGGAACAAGGGAGAACGGTGATCGGAGGGAGGAGAGGCGATAACATTTAGAGGTGGCCTCCAGGGGAGGGGGATAGTTAAAGGGAGTCAGGGGCTAAATGAAGCTCTTAAAGGTGTAGCTGCACCACAATTCCACTCTGGGTGATCTATCAGTCTAACCTTTTGATGCAGGTATATTGTCCAGTGTGTTGTGTCTAAGGGGGACTGTCTTAAACTGGACCTTTTAGCATCATTTAATGAAAAGCCCAAACCCTATAAAAACTATTCACCAACATCTAAAATTATTATATTTTAAGTCCTTTTTTTTCCCCACTGGGCTGCAGGATATCGGCAATGCAAACAAGAGCCAAGCGTCCTACATGTGTTAGCAGGTCCAGCAAGGAGTTAATCCAGAGAGCAAGGTCCAAACAAGAGCCAAGCGTCATACATGGGTTAGCAGGTCCAGCAAGGAGTTAATCCAGAGAGCAAGGTCCAAACAAGAGCCAAGCGTCATACATGGGTTAGCAGGTCCAGCAAGGAGTAAATACAGAGAGCAAGGTCCAAACAAGAGCCAAGCGTCATACATGGGTTAGCAGGTCCAGCAAGGAGTAAATACAGAGAGCAAGGTCCAAACAAGAGCCAAGCATCATACATGGGTTAGCAGGTCCAAACAAGAGCCAAGCATCATACATGGGTTATCGTGTCCAGCAAGGAATAAATACAGAGAGCAAGGTCCAGACAACAAGAGGCACGCGTCATACATGGGGTTAGCAGGTCAAGCAAGGAGTAAATACAGAGAGCAAGGTCCAAACAAGAGCCAAGCGCCATACATGGGTTAGCAGGTTCAGCAAGAAGTTAATCCAGAGAGCAAGGTCCAAGCAAGAGCCAAGCGTCATACATGTGTTGGCGGGTCCAGCAAGGAGTAAATACAGAGAGCAATGTCCATACAAGAGCCAAGCGTCATACGTGGGTTAGCAAGCGGAATGCTCCCTTCACCAGGATGTGTTTTTAAGCCCTCTGCGTTGCAGGAGGTGGACATTTTTGCATCTTGGCACAACTGGAAGGTCCAGAGGTTCTCTTCCCTTGCCTTGGAGGTTGACGCACTGGCCATCCCCTGGTCAGGGTACAACCTTCTTTATGGTTAGGAGGATTCCCATCCTCCTAATCACGCAAAGCTGGCCCAGAAGGGTGTGGTTGACTCTCCAACCATCCAGATCTTCTGTGACAGGCTTCTGTGCGGCACCCCAATTCTCAAGTGCTCGCTTTAGCAGCTTGGCTATTAAACCGGACCTTCAGCATAATTTAATGAAGAGCCCAAACCCTTAAATTATTCCCCAGCATCTAAAATGAATATATTTTAAGTTTTTAGTCACTTATTATTTTTTTCCCCCACTGGGCTGCAACTCTGTCCAGGACTCTAGGATATGGGCGCCGCCATCTTGCCTCAGAAGCATCACATACTGAGGAGAGGAGAGCGGGATAAAGCACAGGGGGCGGATTATAGTTGTGCTTTGCACAGACAGAGCAGAGCTGGGGTCACGGAAAGGACAGCAATCCCAGAATGCAGAGCGGCACAGTCAGAAGACACTTCCTGTTTGTAGGCTGCCTGATGCTCCATGAGCTGCCATCTTGGATATCTAAAGGCTCATAACATGCAGTAGATGCAGGTAGGATGATTATTAATGTGAGCAATCTGTATGTCCAGGTTGTCCCACACAACGCACATATTAGTCAGCATGTTCACGCTGGCCCCCCCCCCCACCACCAATGCTGATCCTTGAACTGGCCCTGGGATCTCAACCTGGTCCTTTAAGCGCCCAGGCTGTTTTTCTTGTATCGATCCCCCTGCATCTGGCAGGTGTCGGAGCTGGTAGCACTTTCTATTAAGTCACCCTTTTTGGTGCTGCATGAGAACAAGGCGGGATTTCATGTTAAGCAGGATTTTTTTGCACAAAGGGATTTCTCCTTTCTTTCTGAATTGGGAAGTTGTGCTGCCCCTCTTGGGCTTGCGCCTCTATCATCATAAGGAGCGGCTCCTGTATTCACTGGATGACGTTAGGGCATTTAAAAAATGACTTGGCGGCTACTCGAGAGTTGCGCTGACTGATGTCTTCGTGATCCTGGAAAGGCCTGGCGGCCGCCAGGTCCGCTGCCAGCAGGAGGTAGTACAAGCTTACGCCTGCAAGGGTAAGGAGGTGTCCTTCCTGGTCACCGCTCACACAGAGTGATTGTGGACCAAGGCAGCCACCTGGTCCTCCCTCCACACCTTCACCAAGTTTTACAGAGCTGATGTCAGAGCATTGGCTGATACTGCTCTGGATCGTAAGTTGTTGCAGGAGGTGAAACCCTCGACAAGTGTTTAGTGCAGAGGTTTCAGTTTCGCTGTTCCTGGGTGATGCAGTGGGACGGTTGCCTTTCTTGCACGGTCCCACCCTTGGATAGGGTACTGCTTTAGGATGTCCCATGTTTTGCTGAATAGTGGTGCCCTGGAATGGAATAGAAGGGATGGAAAAGGGAAATGTAATGCCCTGTGAGTCTCCCAACTTCTGTGAGCTGGCAACCCCCAATCTCCACCGCCGCTTTCACCTTTGGTCAAGCCCCCGTTCGCCAGGACGCGCGATATGGCTCGCCGGACATGCCCCCAGGTCTTAAATGGCGCAAAGGATCCCAGGTCATGGTGAAGACAGAAGAAACACGAGGGCCAAGGTCGTTCACGGGAAAACAGTCCAACCAGGCATCTACTCATGGGGGTGATGCAGGAGAATAGTCACAAACTAGCCAAGGGTCAAGCCGGGTGGTCAGAGGTATCCAAAGGGGTCAGACGAAGATCAAGGTCAGGCAGGCAAAATTATTATTATTATTATTATTATTAATGTTTATTTATATAGCGCCATCATCTGGTCGGTTCGGGCAGCAAGCTGGGATGGTCAAACAAAAACGGGTCAATCTCGAAAAGCGCGTATAGCTCCACACCCTGAGCAGTACTGGCTATAACAGGCGAAGAGGTCGGAGCTGAACTTTATCTAAAGGATGACTGGCCAATAGGAGTAGGGGAATAGCATGAGTGATTGGTGCAACTATAATCTGTGATTGGAACTGGACTCACCTGACCAGTCAGGCTGTCCAGCCCCTGAGACCCCTTATGTGTGTGTGCTTAACTTTAATAAGACAGAGCGGCATCTGCTGCGAGACGCTCTTTCATAAAGTAGGTTGCGCGCCTGTACGTCTGCAGGGGAGTGAGGGAGACAGGCAGGGCGGCTCACTGCGCTTTCTGGCTTCCGGGAGCGGTGAGCCTGCCCTGCTCCAGACAGCCGTGGAAAGCCGAGGCGGCTGGGAGCCGCTCGTCGCGGGTCCCCCGGAATACAGGTAAGTTCTTCTCAGGAAATTTGTGCACTCGCTGATAAGTTTCCTTTCTTGTCATCTTCCATTCTGGGGCTCTACACCCGCCCTATTGTGTTGCGGCTGCGTCGGTAGCGGTCTATGTCTTCTAAGCGGTTAGTATGTTTTGTACAGTTCTGAACAGTTATGCTCTATCAGCGCTAGTTGGCGTTTTTATCCCTCCCAGTGCTGTGGCTGGGTTGCTATTCTAAGTATACAGCACGTCCTGTTCCAGAATATTCCTTACACATGGGTAATACATCCACAAGATGGCGCTGGACTGCGGAAAACAGCTTGTGGCTCCTCCCGGCCCTATATGTCAGGGACCTCCCACAAATTCCCTAGTTCTTTTCTGTCTGGGCTGCGAAGATAGAAGATAGCTCTCTATGTGGCGCAGGTGAGCGGGGCTTATATGCCTGCGGCCCTGCAGGACTATTCCTACCCGTTCCGTTCTATATTGCTGCCTCCCAGCCTCGGCTGACAAGGTTCGGGTGAAGGTAGGTCAGTATGCACGAGTTAGGTGCTGAGGAGCTATGCTCCTACCGCAGTCCCTGCTCTGATAGGGTAGCCGGTTTAGGCTGATGGGATGCGCCCCCCCCCCCCCCGCGTTCCATGGGTTTTTGCCAGGCTCAACCTGTGCAGTTAACCCTTATTCCCATAGGTGTTCCCCTCTACCCTCACTCCTCCCATTGTCTTCTGGCATCATCTCCCTGGAAATCCTTTCTATTCCTGCCTCGCTCTCCCTCTGAGGGGGGGGGGGGGGGGTGACTAATGGTAAATAAACTGTATTTTTATGTTTTTACTTTGTATTGTGTTACTGTCGCCTCGTAAGCAGTCGCCGCGCGCTTGTACAGCGCTCCGGACGGCGGCCACATTTACCTCAGAGCAGCCGGGCTGCCATTGGCCGGCCGGATCACGTGAGCGCATTTCGTGCTCTTGGGGGGGGGGGCTCTGTGGATGACTATTTTCACATCTCGTCTCCACAGCCCGTCCCTCGAGGTCTGCGGACGCCATTTTGCCTGTCCTTAAATGTGTGGGGTGGTTTTTCTCAGGATATTCCTTTCTGCTGTATTCTTATGGGAATGTTTTGTTATGTCTTTCAGGCGGGTTAAAACTTCGGCACTGTGGTTTCTCTCGGCCATCTCCCCTCACTATCTCCCACTTCCCTAGCTGGTTCTTGGGGCATCCCGGGTAGCGCTTTAGCGTTAACCCTTACTGGCCTGTTGTGCCATTCAAATCCCCATATGGAGACTTCTGGGGATAATGGGCCTGGGGTTCCTTTGGGACAAGCCCGGCTATGTGTTGTGTGTGAGGTATCTCCCGTAAGTGATGATGTCAGGGTATGTGTATCCTGTGCCCAGCAGGTACTTGCGCTGCAGTCTGGGCTCTCTGTTACTGGGCCTGGCGGTGTGCCCCCTCTGGCCTCTCCTACCCCCCCCCCCCACACGCTTACATCTGACCCCCACTGAGGGGCATACTAGCGGGGAGTCTCAACCTGATTTAGCTGCACGGGTGGCCAGCATTGAAAAACATCTTGCTGGGTCTGCCCCGCGTAAGGCTTCTGCTAAGAAGTGGCATTTATCACCCGCGATTTCCCTCTTCCCTGTAGCAGATGAGGGCCCTTACTCGCTCTCAGGTCCCTACCCCCTTGAGGAGGGGGAATTATTTTCTGATTCTGAATCCTCTGAGGAACAACCTAAGATTTACAGTGGTACTGGGACTCCCTTTGGGGAAGACCCGTGGTCCCCTGATGACACTGACAGATTGCTGAGTCACATTTTTGAAGTGCTTTGTATTTCTCCCCCGGCAGTGGCTCCACAGCAGCAGGGTGAGCTTTTTCATACGGTTAAGCCACGCTGGGAGTTCCCTGAGCAGTCTCACTTTAATAATCTAGTGCTCAAGGAATGGGAACGGCCTAGCAAGCTGCCAGGGGTGCCTAAGAGTCAGGACAAGAGGTATCCCTTTCCTGCTGATGTTGTTAAGCGTTGGTCATGTCCTCCCGAGGTGGATGCGCCCGTTCTCGGGTTGTCCAATACATCTGTCATGCATTCTCCTGATACTACTAACCTGCGGGATGGTGAGGACACCTTTTCCTCTGCTGGGCAGGGTGCTGCGCAAGATTGCCCAGGAAGGGGTACCAACCATTCTGGTGGCCCCCTGTTGGCCAGGAAGGGTGTGGTTCGCAGACGTCGTGCAGTTGGCGATAGATCAGTATGCCCTGCCCAAGGTTCCAGACCTGCTCACTCGGGCAACTACGCCATCCCAATTTACAAATGCTGGCTTCAACGGCCATCTTGATGGAAAAGGGGCTGCCTGCCTCTGTTGTTAATACCATGATTCAGGCTAGGAAGAAGTCCTCGTCATCCATCTACTACAGGGTATGGCATGCTTACATTGACTGGTGTGAGTCTAAGTCGCTTCCCTGTCGGGTGTTTTCTATCCCTAGGATTCTGGAATTTCTGCAACATGGTTTGGATTTGGGTCTTCAACTTAGTACCCTCAAAGGTCATGTTTCTGCTTTGGCCATTTTCTTCCAAAGATCCTTTGCTCACCATCGTCTGGTCTAGACTTTCTTCCAGGGAGTTACTCACGTGCGTCCTCCACGTAAGCCTATGTTACCAGTCTGGGATTTGAACTTATCTGCCTTGCAGGGGTCTCCCTTTGAGCCTGAGGCTTTGCGTGAGGCCCCTTTGTCCATTTTGACGCTTAAGGTATTCTTTTTGGTGGCTATCACTTCTGTTAGGCGTGTTTCTGAGTTGGTGGCGCTTTCCATCAAACCCCCTTACTTTGAGAGACACCAGGTGGTGTTTTTTTTTAAGCCAGATTTTCTGCCTTCTCTATGCCCTAATCCTAGTAACCCTAAGGAGCGGGTTTTACACTCTCTGGATGTGGTCAGGACTCTGAAGTTCTATTTAGTGGCTACTGAATCCTTCAGAAAGACTGATGCTCTTTTTGTGCTCCCGTCTGGACCTATGAAGGGTCTGGCTCCAGCTAAGTCCACTATCAGCAAGTGGATCCGTCAGGCTGTGGTACAGGCCTATTCTGCTAAGGGGAAGGAGCCTCCCTTCCACCTTACTGCTCATTCTACTCATGCTATTGGTGCCTCTTGGGCTTTTCAGCACCAAGCTTCTGTTGAACAAGTTTGCAAGGCCGCTACTTGGTCTTCTGTTCATACCTTTTTTACAGTTTTACAAGGTTGATGTTAGGGCCTCAGTTGATGCTGCTTTTGGTCGCAAGGTTCTGCAGGCGGCAGTGGTTTAAACTGCCCACTGTTACTTTTTGGGGTTCCCACCCTACCTTACGGACACTGCTATTGGATGTCCCAAGAGTAAGGAATATTCTGGAATAGGACGTGCTGTATACTTATAATACCAATTCTACAGATATTGTATTATTCTATGTATACAGCACGTCCTGTCCCATCCCGCCCTTATCATTATTCTTAGTTACCTCTGGTGATTGTTCAGATGTTCATTTTTGAATTCTTGTTGTTATTGTTCTCCCGGCTTCTTGTTAACTGCTTGTCAATACTGGGGAATTCGTGGGAGGTCCCTGACTTGTATAGGGCCGGGAGGAGCCACAAGCTGTTTTCTGCAGTCCAGCAGCATCTTGTGGATGTATTACCCATGTGTAAGGAATATTCTGGAACAGGACATGCTGTATACATATAATACCAATTCTACAGGTGAGTAATCACAGAATTGTATTTTTCTATTAACTGAGCCTGCACCCCTTCCTTCATCAGATTGTCTCACCCTGCCCTATATAGGCCAATTGGCGCAATTACAGTTTTGGAACAAGACACTAGAGCCTTTACCCCTCCCTTCATCAGATTGTCACAGCCTGCCCTGTATAGGCCAATTGGTGCAATTACAGTTTTGGAACAAGACAATAGAGCCTGTACCCTCCCATCATCAGATTGTCACAGCCTACCCTATATAGACCAGGAGGAGTTTTAGTTATTGTATCTTGTTGTTGGCATCTATGGCTGAGGTTAACCCACACGTGCTGAATACTGGGGCACAAATTCCCCTTTTTGCACGTAGGACTAATTTTGCCTCACCAGAAGTGCAGTAAAACGTATAGATGGAGCAAAGCTTGGTTGTTGGCATTAACCCATTTCCAGATGTAAGAAGTTGGCTCTCAGCTGTTGCTATAGCTTACCACATGTTTTCTGTTGGCCCTTGTGTCACGCTCGTAATGGCCGGTGAGTCCTGTCCACTGATGCCAGCTTATAGGGCTAAGGGGGGAGGGGGTGGCTGAAGCTCAGAAGTTAGGAGAAATGAGTGGGATGGCCAGAATAAGGAGCCTCATTTGCAGGGTCTCATCTCCCATCACAGTGGCCAAATGTTTGTGGAACTCTCCTACAGGATGAGAAAAAGCGTTTCTAGTGGATACTAAAATCATACCGGGATGTTTGCACGGCGGACCATTGATGTGCGTTAAGGAACATGGCACCATTCCCTTGTCTAGGTCAAGCTGGCATTGGGATGGTGGCTGTATGCTGACCAGATCACTCGGCCCTTATTTGCCTTGGATCCGGAGCTAGTTCTGACCACTGACACCAGATTGCAGGGCTAGGGAGGAAATGCTGGAGCCTAACACTGGGCAGGATTTAAGGTGTTTTGCACCTGTTTTTTACATAATGGGTGTGGTGTCGCATTGTGACAGTCGCAGGGGTGGGAGGGGCAACCAGATTGCCCCCGTGAAATGTGGCTTCGGTGGTGGGGGGGGCTCCAGCAATCTGGATGCCCCCCGAGACTGTCCTTATGCAACCCCATACCCGTTATTTAGAAAATGGGCAGGGAACTGCTTTAAAGTGGACCAAAACCCACTGCAATCGGCCCAGGAATCTATAAGATAACCATGCCGATCGTTTCCCTCCCCTGGGGCATCCAAAATCGGGATGCCTCGCAGTGTGAAACCCCCAGGTCGCCCATACACTTGCCTTCTTTCCTGGGCAAACGGCTTATGCACGAGCCATGCCACATCAGCGGTATGCCTTCTAGCAGGGCGTGTGTCAACGCCAGGTATTTGTGAATGATTGGCGTGGACACGCTCCCTGTTAAAGGGTAGCAGAGGATGTGGCTGTCAGCACGCTCAGAGTCGTTCGACGTCAGTGGCTCCGAGTGGCCACGCATGTGCCGTAGGACCGGGAAGATGTGTTGGTTCGAGAAATGAGTTGGTTTTGGCGACCTGGGGGGTTTCACACAGCGGGGCACAGACCAAAATCCTGGGTTTTGGTCCACTTTTGATAAGCGGGGCTTCACTTGCAGGGTCTTGTCTTCTAATGGCACATGAATAGCTGTAACTAAAGTTAAAATCACCATTGTATCTATATAACGTTTCAATCAGCGCCACTCTTAACGTTTCAGGCACCTGTGGCTGTCTGTGTGCTTGTAGCTTGAATACAGCTTTGGAACAAGACAATAGAGTCTGATGATCTGATAAAGGGAGGGAATGCAGACTGTTGATAGTGTGGATTAGAAATGACTCTGCTGGTGTGTATAAGCTGATTCAAACCAATGTATAAGAGCACTAGCAACAGAGAGAGAGAGAGAGAGGAGCACAGCCAGGGTGTGTGTAAACTGATTCTATCCAATCTATAAGAGCACTAGCAACAGCGAGAGAGGGAGGAGCACAGCCAGGGTGTGTGAAGCCTATTATCAATTTCTTACAGATGCCGCCTATTATTATTATAAATCGATTATTATGGAGCATCACTGTTTCAAGGAGGCCGGCTCCAGGTTTATACCCGTTGCGGTCGAGAGTCGCATCACCTCATCGAGGAACGTCCCAAATCTGGATGCCACCTAATCATGCTATTTTAATTAGATGCTTTGACGCACACCAAACCTTTTAAACCTGTCCTCGAAGTCAGGGGTCTATAAATTCCATGGCATAGAACAGGGTGTAAGGGCCAGCCTCTGTACCCCCCAGCCTGCAGGCTACAAACCCGCACCTGCCAGCCCCCTAAGCCTTGTGAACTGGTATAGGGTTCTCCTGGACCACTAGATTACGTCATCCAACCTGTCCACAAAAGGCGGGGCTAGCGGCCGGGCGTTTGCGGAAGTTATGGAGAGGAAGTATTTTACCCTCTCCTCACCTAGGTAGAGACCGGGGGCGATTGGAGGTCCCGCTGGGTGTCCTCTTTACCGGCAGTGCCTCCAATCCCAGATCTTCCATGGTGAGGAGAGGGGGCAAAATACAAGGGATCGCAGCCACGGGTGACACTGGCCCTGGTTCCAAGGGCCACGCCCCTTTTTTTCAGAAAATAAATCCTACAGTGAAACTGTAAACCTCGATAGCTTGGCCATTTCTTCTTTAACTTAAGAACAGAAAAACATTTAGAACTGCGCCAAACGTAGCCCGACGCAATGCTATAACAATTGCCTTGGCCTGCTGTATCCATTTAACCCATGGCCGGCTAGAAGAAATTTGGCCCTCAGTCATTGGATGTAATGGGAGCATCTAGTTGCCATCGGTTACCACCCGATTTCCGTTGCCTATTATGTCACGCTGGTAATGTCTGACACGTGCAGAAATGTGCCGCAATGTGGTTTGTGATTGTGCTCTGACCCCCTGCTCCCTTTCTCTCTCTCTCTTCTCTGCAGGAGGATGAGTCACCGCGCAGCGTATTGGAAGAAATGGGACTTGCTTGATATTCAAAGACCACCAAACACCCCCTCTTCTGCCTCCTTTATTTTTTTTTTTTATGTTTTAATTTCAACCTAAATACTTTCACATCCCAGATCCAGTCATGGCACACCCCCCCCCCCCCCCGACCCTTCTCTCATGTTGTCTGCATCACCATTGGCAGCTCTAGGACGTTGTGTCGTCAGTTATGTGCGTCACTGCGTGTAGTCGCTGCTCTTCAGGCTGACCCTTGACCCCCCAGACTCGCAGCTGTTGTATGAACCAGACTGAAAAAAAGAGGGCTCTCCGGCCCATAATGTTTCTGGAGTAAAGCTACACGGATGGTTAATCTTGCGATATCATGCGATTTCACCCCTTGTTCGCGGTTCTAATTTTTGATCTGTTGCAAATGAAGTCAAAAGCAAGTGTTGATATTTTTTAAAATATTTTGGGGCATTGATGGCCATTGGATGCTCGCACACACATGAGAATTTTCCATATCATACTTCAGTCTGATCACACGGAGAGAGAGTAGGAGACACAAACTGAACAGAGATTAAAAGCCCCACCTCTTCCTCTCCACCTCAGTTCTTTGGGTTTCCTCTCTGGGGGAACCACTGGACGTAGTGGTCTGAAGATGGTTAGTCAATGGCCAGATGTACTCAGGCCACACCCTGGCTGCAGGAGGACAATAAGCCACGTGGGACCAGGTAGGGTAAGCCGATCTTCTTGCCCTGTAAGTGCATCTACACCCTAATGTAAAGGCTGTGCTTATTGCATACTATTTACCTCCGATGCCATTTCCTTCTAGTGCCTGCAGTTTGCTTGCCTTTACTGATACCCACTGATGTTTTTGGGGTGTGCAGAGTCCTTTGCTTACCAACTGACTTATGGGTTCAGACATGAGCCTCTCCATTAGGAGAAGCTGTGGTTTTAAACTAAGGCTATGGCTTTACAGGAAACCTATGCCCACAAGGTGCTCCAGGGCAGGGCTACTCAACTACTACATGTAAAGGTTCATATACAGGCATCCGGTGAGAGATGAGGGTCGGATAGTTAGAAATAGGTGCATTTGGGTGTGGGGGGGGGTCTTTAGATTCCACAGGCAAAACTTAAAAAGGCTGGGGCAGAGCTGGGAGGGCAGGATTGGTTGAGGATGGGATTGATGGGGCAAAGCTGGGGGGACAGGAAGGGATGGGGCTGAGCTGGGTGGGACAGATGGCAAGATGAGATGGTGGGACAGGGATGGATGGGGCTGAGCTGGGTGGGACAGATGGCAAGATGAGATGGTGGGACAGGGATGGATGGGGCTGAGCTGGGGGGGGACAGATGGCAAGACGAGATGGTGGGACAGGGATGGATGGGGCTGAACTGGGGGGGACAGATGGCAAGACGAGATGGTGGGACAGGGATGGATGGGGCTGAGCTGGGTGGGACAGATGGCAAGATGAGATGGTGGGACAGGGATGGATGGGGCTGAGCTGGGGGGGGACAGATGGCAAGACGAGATGGTGGGACAGGGATGGATGGGGCTGAACTGGGGGGGACAGATGGCAAGACCAGATGGTGGGACAGGGATGGATGGGGCTGAGCTGGGGCAGCGGGACAGGATTGGATGAGGCAAAGAGACTAAGAAACAAAGTTTGTGTGTACCTTGCAATGCCATTTCCCACCCGTGTAGTACTTCATATTGCAATGCTAGGTGCCAGGGAGCCATGACACTTTTCAGGGAGACTAAGCACTACATCGCAAATCAAGTAAAGGGGGCAGCACTGAGCACAGCAACACAGAAGCAACTGAGTGCACGGCTGTCAGGACTGGGGTCTAGAAATCTGGCACCTGGTCTGCCAGTTGAGTATTGCTGCTCTAGGGCAGTGGTCCCCAACCCTGTCCTCAAGGCCCACCAACATGTCATGTTTTTTGGATCTCCAAATAGCCAGCTCTATTGCTCTGCAGCTGCACTAATTACTCCACCTGTGCATCTTTGTGGAGATCTGCAAAACCTGGCCTGTTGGTGGGCCTTGAGGACAGGGTTGGGGACCACTGCTCTAGGGGATGCCTAAGCCATAAAGCCTGCTCTCCCCCCCCCCCCCCCCCCCCCTCTTGCTGGTTGACTGTTAATGAAAAGCAGCCTGGAGGGAAGTCAACACTGCCAGAGCTATACCCCAAGAAACTCCACCATTCTATAGGGCTACAAGTATTGACATACTTCTAGATACACTTGCCAGGTGTGCCATGTTAGCTCTCCTGTACCACCTAGTGACCCACGTTTTAGAACCTCATTAAGCAAAAATAAAACTTAACTTTATACAAATCGGACAGCTGAGACTTTATATAAAGGGAATTTCTTGTGAAGAAAGTGCAGCAGCGACTATTGTCTACACAAAAACTGTCCAGCACTAGTATCTGAAGTGTTATTGTAGATTTCCTACGTGCAGGATCCTCAATAGCCTGTTGCCATCTGGGCTGCTGAAACTACAGGCCTGTTTATACTTAAATGATTTTCCACAAGATGCACCAGTTGGGTAACCCTGAGGCTAAACTATGGGCTGCTTCCACAGGTCCTAACTAAAGCACTGACGGAGCTCCCATTTCTATAAGGGGAAGCATTTGGGAACAGAGCTGGCAATGGTTGCCCCTGGGTGGGAAATAGATTTTCTTTTCTTCTCTATGGTGACAAACGCCTTGTTTAAATTGGACCAAAACCCAGCAGGATCGGCCTGGGAATCCATAAGATTCCCGGGCCGATCCAATCCCTCCCCGCGGGTCATCCAAAATCGGGATGCCCCACTGTATGAAACCCCCCAGGACGCCCGCAAACCTTGCCTGAATCCCGGTCCAATGGTGCATGCGCGGGCCGCAGCCTCATCTCGTGCTTCTCTCTAGCAGGGCGCGCGCCCCCCAATCGGGGTGCCCTGAGGAAGTGGACCAAAACCCAGGATAGTCAAAATCCTGGGTTTTGGTCCACTTTAATAGAAAAAAAACATGGGTGCCACTGGCATAGGCAGTCTTTATTTAGTGCTGATCACCACCATATAATCCTAGTGGGGGTCAGCGAGGATCAGATGTTTGGCTGGATCGCTCCAGTAAGCAGCCAGAGAATGAAATGCTGGTTTTAACCGAATAATTTTATTTGCCAAGTACATCGGAGATGAACAAGGAATTTATTTTGTCCTGATACCCAAAGGGGTTGATACAAAGAGATACATGCACCATTTAGTAACAGTACATTAAAGCAGAATTTGACTTTTCTTGGGTTTTGTTTCATTCCTGGGGACATCCCATATTGGGGTTGTCTTGCTTGATAAGACAATGATTAAACCAGACCATCAGCATGATTTAATGAAAAGCCCAAACCCTTAAACTATTCCCCAGCATCTACAATTAAGTAGTACAAATACTACTTATTATTCTTTCCCCCTCCGGGCTCTAGGATATGGGCGCCGCCATCTTGGATGTTTACAGGCTCATAACATGCAGTAGATGCAGGTAGGATGATTTTTAATGTGGACAATCTGTAAGTACAGGGTGGGGGGCACATATAAGATAGACTCTTATTTAGGGTGAAGGTCTGGTTTAAAGGACAAGTTTATTTATAGCATCATTTGCACTGATGCTGGGAAGGAGAAACCATTCAAATGCTGTGAGGGTTTGAGATTCTGCCTTAGAAAAATTACTGTCTGTCTGGTAGGGGTGGGAGGCTTGACATGATGCCTACTGCTACCTTCTTACCATTGCAGATACTAATTCTGTGCTTTGGTTTTTTTTTTGTCCTTAGTGTTGTGGGACTATCTGGTCCTCCATTTAGGTTCTGTTAGGTTTTCCAAGTTCTTGAGGTATGTGAGTGTCTGAGAATGAGCGCTTTAGCCATAGGGTGATGCACTGTTTAGATAGTAGGTCCCTGGTTGTGCAGTGCTCCTCAAACCTTCTCCTCAAGGGCCACCACCAGGTCATGTATTCTACGTATGCAGCACGTCCTGCTCCAGATAATGATTCCTAACATCTGGGATATACCTCCACAAGAGTGCGCTTTACTGCAGAGATGGCAAAAAGAGGCCCCTCCCGGGACCTCCCACTAATTCCCCAGTTTCTTCTCTGCAGTGGGCTGCGAAGGACAAGATGATGGCTTCTCTTCTCGCAGGTGAGCCGGGCCCTGTAGTACTATTCCCACCCGTTCCACCTTTTATTCTGCCTCCCAGCCTTGGCTGCGTGGTCGGGTGATGGTAGGCTGCACCTATTAGAGGTGCTTTATTAGGAGCTTGCTCCACTGCAAATCTCCCACCAAAGGGTAGGCGGTCCAGGTTTTTGGTGATCCTGAATTGGGATGCCCTGTCCGCTTAGCCCTCCATGACATTCTTGGGTGTCCTTATGGGCATACTACTACTCCCCCCTTCTCCCGCTTGCCCGGTTCGTCGGGGGCGGGGGGGAGCGTCTGTATGTTTTGTGTGAGTGCTTGCTTCACAGTAGTAGCATTGCTGTGGCTGCATTTGGCATACTCGCGCTGGCACTCTGCTAACAGCACTTCTCTCCCGGGTCATTTTTAAATTCTCCTGCCGCTGACTCACGCGCCCTGCGGCGTCAGCGGTGATGTCACTCCTGGGCCTGCTGTGCTGGGATTGGCTGCGGGGTGGCTCCTATTGGTCTGTCCCCGTGCTTCCTGGAGGGGGCGTGGCTTAGCGCTTGTGCGCATTCCGCAGCTGTCCTCATGCGGCCCGCCCCTTCAGAGCCCTCCAGCGCCATCTTGCCCTGCTTCCTGGACGATTGCAAGCTCTTCTGCGGTCCGTGAGTGCCCCAGCGGGCCTGTATATTCTAAGCATACAGCACGTCCTGCTCTAATGCCTTCAGCGCCGTGCACTGCAGATCATGAAGAAAACAAGCTCCTCCCGGCCCTACATATACCGGAGGACCTCCCACAATCCCCAGATTTCTCTGCAGTGCTGAAACTGCGAAGACATGAAGTATCACGCTCTCACAGGCGAGCTGGGCCCTGCGGGACTATTTCCACCCGTCCTCATTGTGAATTTATGCCTCCCAGCCTGGGCTGCGTGGGTCGGGTGAAGGTAGGCAGCACCTGGTGTGCTTATGGAGCTAGACTCCACCGCAATTCCCCAAACATAGGGTAGGCGGTTTAGGCTGATGGTGAGCCTCCAAGGGATGCTCCTCCCGCATTATTGTCCCGTACCCCGCGTAGTGCTGGACCCTATTATCGGGTCGCCATTCTCCCTCTTTTCCCCGTCCACTTAGGGGGAAAAGAAAGGGGGGGGGAGGGTACGCACGTGGCGGTCCCAGTGTACCGGTGTGTCACGCTCGTGGCCTCTATTCTGCCCTTTATTAGCTCAGAGATGTCAGGGCCGCGCTGCTTGCTCCTTATTTCGGCTGCCCCTGTGTGTTTTTACTCGCTTGACACTTAATTTTGTTGCCGCGGTGCCTGCGCTTATTGTCGGTGTCCACTCTATGGTACGTTAGGCCTGCTGGTTGCATCCTTGCCTTATTTTTTACTTCAGAGCTTTGCGCTCTTTAGAATGGGCGGGGCCTTAGTCCGGCCCGCTTCGCGTCACGGCGGAGTATTTAGCCTGCTCTTCGAGCTTCGCCGGGCGCCATTTGGGTTAGCTTCCCGCGCACGCGTCGTGGTGGTCTCCTCCACTTGAGCTCTAAGTGCCCTAGCGGCGAATCCCTCTCATTATTGTCTGCCCATCTGCACATGTTCCTGACATCTCTTTCCCATTGTGTCTTTCAGACGCTGAGTTCCGGTGGCCTCTCCCGGCCTCATATACATATATACCTATATACCTATTCATATATTTACTATATACGTATACATTGCTATACTCATACGTATAAGGAGCGGGCCTTCCCAAAATCTCCCACATTGATCAGCGGGTAGTTGGGGCATCCAGGGTTGCTTACAGCATAAATCCCTATTGACATCCTATATTTAAACAATCACCACATGGAGGCATCTCAGGATTGTGTTACCGGGGTCCCCCTGGGACAGGACCGGCTGTGTATATCATGCGGTCTCCCCCATGCTGAGGCGGACGGGGCACGGGTCTGCGCGTCATGTTCTGAACAGACGCTGGAATTGCGAGCGACGCTTGCGGTTGTACCTCGCTCCTTCTCCACCCTTTCCCCTTCCCTAAACCTCACTCCTGCTGAGTCTTGTACAAGTGGCGAGTTACAAATAGATTCCCCTCCCAGACGGCCCACGCTGGCCCAGATTGTGGAAGGTTTGTCTGGCCGGATCGGCCCAGTTAGACAACGGCCTTCTACTCCTGCGGCTTCGGCCTGTGCTATCTCTCTGACGAGAGACCAAGGGGTCAGGATGATGCTGGTCAGGATGACTGGGACCAGCTTGATATTGGCGGGATGTTACTCAGGATTTTTAATGTATTGTCCGTTTCGCCTCCCGGTGCGGTCTCCAGGCCGAGAGGGGAGCGCTTTCATACTGCGCCTGCGCGCTTGGAATTTCTCGAGCAGGCTCACTTCCATGCTCTTGTACTTAAAGGGTGGGAATGTCCCGCTGCTCTTCAAAAGACCCCTGAGGACTGGGTTTGGAAATACCCTTTCCCCCCCGAGATGGTAAATATTTGGTCCTCGTCCCCAGTAGTGGACGCTCCGATTATTGGGGTCCCTAACCCCCCATTCCTTACATCTCCGGCTTACAGCTCCCTGCAGGACGCCGAGGATCGGCGTATCGATAGGCTTGCTTCCCACGCCTTTACCTGTGCTGGCACGGCGCTGCGCCCTGTCTGTGCCGCGGCTATCACGGCAGTGGCCGCTAAGATACTGGAGCATCAGCCTGAAGATTCACCCTGGGAGGTGTTTTACGCACTCTCTAGCTGCGATATTTTTGTTAAATTTATCCTTTTGGCCTTGGATGACACCATCAAAATGTGTGCTTGGACTTCTGCTCAAGTGGTAGCTATACGTCGCCTGCTCTGGCTTCGTCAGTGGGGGGCAGACGATGACGCTAAAAGGATCTTGACGGGGCTTCCCTTTAGAGGGCATCACCTGTTTGGGCCACGTCTGGACTTATTTGAGAAACAGGACAGTCCACCCAGTCAGAGGCGGCCATTGCGCCCCCCGCGGAGCAGGGAGACCCCTCCTCCTCCATATCATTCCATTAAGCAGGAACCGGGGTTGCCCCCTGCTGGGTCTGGTTCGGGTTCCTGTCCCAGGAGTGACGTTCAAGGCCCAGGGCCCTCCGGTCGGGCTAAGTCCTTTTCCTTTCCTGAATTCCCTCATGCATGATGGGATGCCCTCACCCACCTGGGTGAGGGGATGGCCACAGCAACTTACTCCTATCAGGAGGCATCCTGCCTCGCTCTGGTGGCTTTAGGTAGTTCCTCCAGAGATGGAATGGTGTTTGCTGGGTGGTCCTTCCCTGAGTCTGTTAGGAGGACTATGGTTCCATGCCCTTCTTCGGGCATGGGTGCAGGCTTAATTGGGCCTGTCAGGTATGGCTTCCCTGCAGAACGCCATTATCATATAGAATCTGGGGCCCCTGAGCGGGTCTGCCCCTCTCTCCCATCTAGGATGAGGGAGTCTATCTGCCTAACACCTAGGGGGGTGTGGCATCTGTACCATAAGCTTTCGGCCTGGCGCCCTTGACAGGGCTGTCTGTGCCCCATGCCCCAGGGATTCTTTCTAGGCTCTAAGGAGCCTTCTGGATACTGAGCCCTCTACGATTGGGTATTGGTGATCACTGACACCGTTGAGACTTAAACTAAGCCCCCTGTTGTGCCCTTGTACGCACTGGGCTCAGGAAGGGTGTGATGACTCACACGGCACCAAGGGGCATTTTACAGGGGACCTATCAGGCCCTCCTGTTCCCTCACGAAGCGGTTGGGGGATGGAACTTGACAAATCCGGAGCCCTACTCAGCTCCACCCTCTAGTCCCTGGATTACTCCGGGGGTAGGCTTCACCCAGTGCCCTTTTTTCCTTGGCTATAAGGAGTTTACAGGTATGAGACCTCGGGGCCTCCGTCCCGTATAGTGATTCCTCCAGACAGCTTCGCTTCTGGTGAACCGATTGGCGGCTCGTCCTTTGACACCACTTGTCTCGGGGGTCCTTGGGCTCTGAGGTGAGTTAACCATTAGCCCTGGATGAGGGGTTTGCACCCTGGGTCTGGGTCTGCTTACCTTACTCCTTGTGGAGGCGGTTATTCTTCTACTGGTTACTCGATAGTACCGTGGGGGAGCATTCCATACTCTTTGCCTTTCCCTGTTGGTTACCATGGTACCTAATCTGGCAGGATGACAAAGGGGGCCTATTCTTCTGAATCCCCCGGGGGTTCCTACTAAGGGACCTTGAAGGTTCTGGGTTCCTAGGTGAATTTTGGTCATAAGGAGCACGTTGTGGGTCCTAGTTGGGGACTACTCCTTCTTGAACCCGTCCATTGGGGGACTTTTTGCCTTAATAGGACAGTGGTTGCTCCTTGTTCCTGCGGAATTCTTGGGCCTGGATCTTTTCCAGGGGAGCCCTGATTCCTTGGGTGACTTGATATTCCTTGTCCTTCCTGAAGTATCCCTCCTTTGGGAGGTTCTCTGTTGTGCCTCTGGGCTCACTCTGGCAGGGTTCTGTGGGACCCCGCCTCTATTACAGGGGTCTACCCCTGTTATTGGCCAGATTGGTCTGCCCTGGTTGGGGCTAGTGGTTCTGGCTGAGTAGTTTACTTGAAGATGTTATACCCTTGCCCTACCAGGGCGCGGGGAGAGCTTGCGCTAGTCCCTGATGGCAAGCAGCACCTTATGCTTGGGGCCTGGGAGGCCCAGTGGGTTGTGGATTCTCAGGGAGTTCTGCTGAGTACAGCTGGGCGGTAAGTTCCCTCATGAGGACTATTTTTAACATGGTATGGTGCCTTTACTTTAGACCTACCTTAGCGTTGGCAGGATCTGGGGCTTACCCTGCCGGAGATCACAGATCTCGGGGTGTCTTGTTCCTTGGAGGCTCTGGACTTTGTCTTCCTCCTTATTTTCTTCCTTCTGCCACGCTGGTTTAGCGTATGTTGTCCCTATGCTATTCGCTGGGTCTAAGCTCCTTCCCTGGTGGGAGGGTATCTGCTCCTGGGATTAGGGTCCTACAAGCAGTGTTTGGTATGGGCTCACTACTTGACTCGGTCTATGGTTGGGGCCTGATCTGTCCTTCTATTACGAGACCTGATTCAATCTTTTGTTTGCATTCATCAGTCTGCTCAGGAGCATTCCTGGGGGATCCCTAGTTCCCCCCTTTGGGGAGGACTTATTCTGAAGACCTACCAAGGGTTCCCACAGGTCTTAGTCAGGTCTCTGTCTGACCTGCTCCTTCCATTAGGTTGCTCCTCTAGGGAGGTTAGTCCAGGCAGTGGTGTGCCATAGGGAACGGCACTATTGGTGGTCCTAGTCATTATATATATATTTCTTATATGTGCATGCCTTGGTACAGATCTATACCATGAGGTGAGGGTACCCGCCTCACACTAAGTTGGATTCAGGCGTTATTTCGTCCTTTCTGCCTTGGACGGATCCTCTGGTCTCGGGACTATGATCTAAATTACTATGAGATGAAAGGGATCTGTGCCCCTCTACTGGGGTTAGAGATCTGCCGGAACTGTCTTGTCCCTGACGGGATCTTATCTTGGGGTCTACCGGTGCCCCGGATTGATTGTTTTCCATGGATTAAGGGCCCTCTGGCCTGGTCCTATTTGGTTGGTCGTCCTCCCGGACCTGTAGGACTCTTTCGGCTCTGCTGAATACTGTTGTTAGCACTTCTGTTGGTCCTGTCTGCGACCTGGACATGTATTCATCGTTGGGAAAAGTTTGAGTTACCATGGCTACCCCCTCTTGTAGCGGCATGGTTAGGCAGTTATTTTGGCCTAAGATTCTTCCTCCCTATTGTTTTTCGTTCTTTTACTATTAGTTCTTGGCTTGCCCTGTAGCACTATGTTCTGGCGATCAAACTGGCTAGTCCGCTGCTTGCGCTCAGTTCTCCCTTTACAAGGTTCAAAGGTTGAGGTTAGAGCATTGCTCTCGTTGTTGATAGCATGGTTAAGGGTGACAGCGCTTTACTGTTGGCTGTGCCTTTTCACAGGGATCCCACCCTATTGTGGACACTGCTATTGGATGTCCCATACGTTATGAATATGTTCTGGAGCAGGACGTGCTGTATGCTTAGAATAATACAATTCTGTGAGAATCTCACCTGTAGAATTGGTATTATATGCATACAGCACGTCCTGCTCCACCCCACCCTGGTTTCACTTTGTTCTGGATCCCCTGTATGGTGATTGTACTCACTTGGTGTTATTGCCAGACACTCTGGGTGGTTTGTTTCTCCTGGCTTCTCTTCTCACTGCTTTTCAATGCTGGGGATCCTCCGGTATATGTAGGGCCGGGAGGAGCTTGTTTTCTTCATGATCTGCACTGCACGGCACTGAAGGCGGAGCTATACCCATACGTTATGAATATGTTCTGGAGCAGGACGTGCTGTATGCATACCAATTCTACAGGTGAGATTCTCACAGAATTGTATTTTTTTTTTTTATCCAATTTTTTCTTCTGTATTACTAATGGGGTTTAATGTCTTATGTCTTACAGGCGGGAAAACTGTTTTAGAGGTTTCTCTCGGTCCTGTGCCCTGGTTACCCAAATAGTTGTTCCCTGTAACTGTATTAGAGGCCTGAATAATTTACTCCTCCCACTATCCTAGCGGACATTTGGGGTATCCCGGGAGCTGTACAGCGTAATTCCTATTGGCCAGTTGTGCCACCAAAAATCACCATATGGAGGCTTCACAGGATATTGTGCTCGGGGTCCCATCGGGACAAGCCCGGCTGTGTGTGGGGTATCCCCTGTGAGCGATGATGTGCGGGTCTGTGTACCCTGCGCGGCACTCTGGGCTGCCTGTGTCTGGGTCTGCGCCCACCATGTCTTCTCCCACACCCCCTCACTTGATCATGACTCCCAGTGAGATCAATACTAGTGGGGAGTCTCAGCCTGATGTGTCTTCCAGGCTGGCCAACATTGAGAGATTGATTGATAGATCTGCGTCCCGTAAGGCCCCAGCTAAAAGACGGCACGTGGCACCTGCTGCGTCAGCCTTTCCTTTTGGAGACTGAAGATTTCCTTGCTTTATCTGACTATACCCCACTTGAGGAAGGGGAATTATTCTCAGATTCAGAATTTTCTGATGATCAGCATTACCTTGGCGCTGATGCCGGCTCAGAGCATTAAGATGCTGATGACACCCATAGACTTTTGAATCAAATCTTTGTAGTGCTTTCCATTTCCTTTACTGCTGCGGCACCCGAGCAACAGGGGGAATTGTTTGGTACTGCAAAGCCACGTTTGGAATTTCCAGAACAGGCACATTTCAATAATCTGCTTCTCAAAGAATGGGAGCAGCCTAGCCGGCTTCCTGGTATCCTTAAGGGATGGGATAAAAGGTACCCTTTTCCCTCGAATGTGATTAAATGTTGGTCAACTCCCCCAGAAGTGGATGCCCCTGTGGTGCATTCCCCTGATTCCACTACCTTGAAGGATAGTGAGGACCGGCGTATTGACCAGCTGGCGTCCCTTTGCCTGTGCTGGATCGGCCCTGCGCCCGGTCTGTGCTTCTGCTATTACTGCAGTGGCCATTCGGACTCTGGTCAAGGGCCTTTTGGAAGGCTCTCCCGATGATTCTTCTAGTGCCGAATTTAGAGCCTTATCACAATGTGAGATGTTTATTGCTTATATTCTATCTGCCTTAGATGACACCATTAGGATGTGTAGCAGGACCTCGGCTCTGGTTGTTTCTATTCGCCGCTCGGTCTGGCTGCGCCAGTGGGTGGCGGACAATGCTGCTAAGAAGGCTCTCGCAGGGCTACTCCTTAAGGGGCTGCACCTTTTTGGTGACCGTTTGGACCTTTTTGCTAAGGGAGGTAAGTTGCCCCAACGCAAAAGACAGCCGCGGCCTGTTCAGGGTCATTTACTCCCTCCTTTTGTGGATCCAGGTCAGGGAGGGGGGTATCCTTTGCGGGGCACAAGGTAGACTTCTGGGGCCGTGTCCGTCCCGGGGCTCCAAGCCCAAATCTGTCACCAAGCCCGCTCAGCCATGAGGGGGCGCCCTCACCTTTACGGGTGGGGGGGAAGGCTACGGCTCTTCGCTCATGTCTGGGGGCTACAGGTCTCAGACAGGTGGATTCTGGAGGTTGTGTCCTCCGGCTACAAGCTAGAGTTCGCTGCATGGCACCCTCCAAGATTATTCAGGTCTCAGATTCCCCTAGACCCCCTGGCAGCTCAGGGTCTGTTTCTGGCTGTACAGAACCTATTGGATATGGGGGTCATCTGTCCGGTCCCTCCGGGGGAAGAGAGGTCAAGGTTGTTATTCCAATCTCTTCACGGTACCCAAAAAGGATGGTTCCATCAGGCCCATCCTGGACTTAAGGCTTCTCAACAAGTTCATTAGGACCAGACGCTTTCGCATGGAGACCCTGCGCTCTGCGATCAGCTCTTTGTGCCCGGGGGACTTCATGACCTCCATAGACATCAAGGATGCTTACCTTCATGTGTCAGTCTTCCCAGGGCATCAGCGGTTCCTCAGGTTCACCCTGGAGGACCAGCACTACCAATTTGTGGCACTTCCCTTCGGTCTCACCTCAGCCCCCAGAGTGTTCACCAAGGTGCTGGCGGGGGTGATGGCCCTCCTCAGAGCCGGGGGCATTCGCATTCTCCCTTATCTGGACGACCTTCTCATTACATCTCATTCTCTCCAGCAGGCAGACTTGGATACCCAGACGGTGGTAACTGCCCTGGAAACGTTCAGATGGGTGATCAATTATCCCAAGTCCTCCCTTTCCCTGTCCCGGGTGACACCCTTCCTGGGCATGAATCTGGATACCATTCAGGCCAGGATTTTTCTTCCTCAGCAGAAGGCGGATTCTCTTTAAGCTCTGGTTCACTTCATGCTGTCCAGCTCTCGTCCTTCCATCAGGCAAGGGATGCAATTGGTGGGACAGATGGTGGCCTGCTTCGGGGCAGTCCCTTACGCTCAATTTCACATGAGACCCCTTCAGCTCCATCTCCTTTCAGTCTGGGACAAGAGTCTCCTGTCTCTGGAGCAGGCCTTTGTTCTCTCTCCTCTGGTCCGGCGGTCCCTCCTGTGGTGGCTGGACTCGAGGAATCTTCTGGGGGGCAGATTATTTCTGACACCATGTTGGGAGACGGTCACTACGGATGCCAGTCTGTCAGGTTTGGGGGCTACTGGAGAGCCCTCCAATTCCAGGGGCCCTCAGGAGGCTCCCGCTCCTATCAACGTCATGGAGCTGAGGGCGGTTCGGTTGGTGCTGGCACAGGTGACTCCTCACCTTCAGGGCCTGCCGGTACAGGTTCGCTCCGACAACCAGACGGCGGTCGCCTATATCGATCATCAGAGAGGGACTTGGAGCAAGAGTGCCCTCAAGGAGGTGTCGTTGATTATCTCCTGGGCCAAGTACAATGTCCCGTGCATCTCAGCAGTTTATATTCCGGGAGCGGAGAATCTGGAGGCGGATTCCCTGAGCAGGGGGGCCTCTCGCTGGGGGGAATAATCCCTCAACAGCGAGGTCTTCCTATCCCTTTGTCACCGTTGCCGGACGTGGATCTGTTTGCTTCTCGCCACAATCACAAGCTGCCAGCATTTGTGCCCCTGGATCCTCTGGCTCTGGCGGTGGATGCACTGTCTCTGCCCTGGCAGGGACTCGGTCTCCTGTACCTCTTCCCTCAGTTTCCTCTTCTGAGCAAGGTTCTGCGCAAGTTGGTACAGGAGAGGGTGCCAGCCATTCTGGTGGCCCCCAGGTGGCTAAGACAGGTGTGGTTCGCAGATGTCGTGCAGCTGGCAGTGGATCAGTACACTCTACCCTTGGTTCCGGACCTTCTCACTCAAGGACGGCTCTGTTATCCCAATTTACAAACGCTGGCTTTGACAGCCTGGCTACGGAAACCTCCATCCTAAAGGAGAAAGGACTGTCTGATTCGGCGGACCTACATTGACTGGTGTGAGTCTAGGGCCTTTCCCTGTCGTGTGTTCTCCATTCCTAGGATCCTGGAGTTCCTTCAACATGATTTGGGTCTTCAGCTCAGCACTTTGAAGGGTCAAGGGTCCGCCTTGGCTGTTTTCTTCCAGATGTCCTTCGCTCTACATCCTCTGGTCAAGACTTTCTTTCAGGGGGCCGCTCATGTGCACCCTCCTCGCAAACCCATGTTACCGGTCTGGGATTTGAATTTGGTATTGTCTGTCCTTCAGGGTCCTCCATTTGAACCTGTACATGAGGCTGCCTTGTCTATCCTTACCCTGAAGGTTGCCTTTTTGGTGGCTATCACTTCTGTCCGGCGTGTGTCTGTCTATTCAGGCCCCCTACTCCTGAGAGACACCAGGACAAGGTGGTTTTCCACTTTAAACCAGACTTCTTGCCTAAGAATGTCTCTGCCTTCCATCTCAATCAGGACATTGTGCTTCCCTCTTTGTGCCCTAATCCTGGTAATTCCAAGGAGAGGGCTTTGCATTCTCTGGATGTTGTCAGGAATTTGAAATACTAACTGGTGGCTACTGCGCCTTTCAGAAAGACGGACGCCTTGTTTGTGGTTCCCTCGGGTCCCAAGAAGGGGTTGGCTCCTGCTAAGTCTACTGTTAGCAAATGGATTCGTCAGGCTATTGTTAGGGCCTATTCTACTAGGGGGAAGGATTCTCCTTTCCGTGTTACTGCTCATTCTACCCGTGCTGTTGGGGCTTCCTGGGCCTTCCAGCACCAGGCTTCTGTTGAACAAGTTTGTAAGGCTGCTACGTGGTCTTCTGTTCATACCTTTTCCAAGTTTTACAAGGTTGATGTTCGGCCCTCAGCGGATGCTGTTTTTGGCCGCAAGGTTCTGCAGGTGGCAGTGGTTTGAACTGCGCGTTGTTGCCTTTTTGGGATCCCCACCCGTTTATGGACACTGCTATTGGATGTCACAGATGTTATGAATCATTATCTGGAGAAGGACGTGCTGCATACTTAGAATAATACAATTCTGTGATTACTCACCTTGTAGAATTGGTATTGTAAGTATGCAGCACGTCCTGCTCCATCCCACCCTGATTGCTTTATTCTTGGATCCTCTATGTGGTGATTTGTTTTCCTTGTTAACGTTGTTAAATTTGTTATTGGCTCCTCCTGGTTCCCTTACTGCTTTTCTATAATGGGGAATTGGTGGGAGGTCCCGGGTATGTATGGACCGGGAGGGGCCTCTTTTTGCCATCTCTGCAGTAAAGCGCCCTCTTGTGGAGGTATATCCCAGATGTTATGAATCATTATCTGGAACAGGACGTGCTGCATACTTATAATACCAATTCTACAAGGTGAGTAATCACAGAATTGTATTTTTGCTGATCTCCACTTTGATGCACAAGTGGAAGAATTAGTCCTCAGTCTATATTTCTGCACTAATGACTTCACCTGTGAATCTGGGTGGAGATTGTACCCCAACCCGCTCCTCAAGAGCCACCAACAGGTCATGTTTTACTGATCTCCACTTTGATGCACAGGTGAAGGAATTCAGTCTATAGCTCTGCACTAATGACCTCACCTGTGAATCTTGGTGAAGATCAGCAAAATCTGGCCTGCTGTTGAGGAGGGTTGTGTACATGTGCTCTAAAGCCTTACAGCAGTGTTCCCCAACATGCTTCTCAAGAGCTACCAGCAGGTCGTGTTTTGCTGATCTCCACTCAGATGCACAGGTGGAGGAATTAGTGCTCAGTCTATAGCTCTGCCCTAATGACTTCACCTGTGGAGATCTGCAAAACCTGGCCTGTTGGTGGCTGTTGAGAAGGGTTGAGCACATGTGCTCTAAAGCCTTATAGCATTGCTCCCCAGCCTGCTCCTCAAGAGCCACCAACAGGTCAAGTTTTGCTGATCTCCACTTGCACAGGCGGCGGAGGAATTGTGCTTAGTCTATAGCTCTGCCTGCGCACTAATGGCTGCTCCTGTGAATCTGGGTGGAGATCTGCAGGTAGGACTAAGGGGCAACTAAAACCCCTGAAGCGCGTAACCTTCTATTCTTAGTATACAGTACGTCCTGCTCCAGATAGATTACTTACACTTGGGTTATCCTCCGCAAGATGGAGCTGCACTGCAGAGACATGTAAAACAGGCTCCTCCCGGCCCCTCAAATACCCGGGGACCTCCCACAAATCCCCAGATTTCTCTGCAGTGCTTACTGCGAAGACATGAAATTATCACTCTCTCGCAGGTGAGCGGGGATATTAGCCTGCGGCCCTATTGGACTATTCCCACTCGTCCTTCGTGTGATGTGCCTCCCAGCCTGGGCTGCGCTGGTCGGGTGAAGGTAGGCGGCACCATGCGTGCTTATGGAGCGCTGCTCCACCGCAGTCCCCCACCAAAGGGTAGGCGGTATAGGCTGATGGTGAGCCTTTATGGGATGCCCCTCCCGCATTATTGTCCCATGCCCCGGTAGCAGTGGGCCCTGTACAAAGGGCCGCCATCCTCCCTCATTCTCCCTGTAGCCTTCGGGGGGGAAATAAGGAAATAAGGGGGGGGGGGGGCTGTGGGTGAGCGTGTATCGTGATTCGTGCATATGGCCTTTTGTAATGTTTTTTTGGACTAGTATATGTGGTGTCAGCGGCCGCGCTGACTTGTCCTTTTACAATTGCAAATGCCGCTGCAGCCACGCGCGCCTTTTCCTTCATTTGGATGTTCCGCGCTGGGCGGCGGCGTTACCTCAGACTTCGTGCTCTTCATGGGTGCGGGGCCTGGCCTGGCGCGCCCTGCGTCATGGCTCGCTCTGGCCTGCCCTTCGAGGTACTCGGCGCCATGTTGTCAGGTCGCACGCGCATGTGACGTTCTTACCGTGGTCCGTAAGTGCCCTCGCGGGCGGCTTTATACTCATTGTAGTGTGTTTGGTTCTGACACCCTTTCTTCTCATTGTGTCTTTCAGACGGGTGAATCCATTGGCTTCTCCCGGCCCGGTGTAATTGATAGTTGGGCTTGTAAAATTACTCCCACTTCCCTAGCGGGTCATTGGGGCATCCAGGGTTGCTTTATAGCGTCAATCCCTACTGGCATATTGTGCCTAATAATCACCATATGGAGGCATCTCAGGATAATGTGACCGGGGTCCCCTTGGGACAAGACCGGCTGTGTATGGCGTGTGGACAGACTCATGCTGACGCTGACAAGGCATGGGTCTGCGTACCCTGTGCTGAGCAAGCGCTGGCTTTGCAATCTGGCCTGCCAGTGGCTGCACCTCGTTTCATTACTCCCCCCAGCTTAAATCTCTCTCCTGTTGAGTTGCATACTTGTGGGGATTCTCAGCCTGATGTGTCTTCTAGACTGCCTACTGCTGAACAGATTATTGCGAGGTCTTTAGCGCGTAAAGGCCCTGGTAAGAAGCGGCACTTGACGCCTTATGTTACTGTTTTCCCTATGGGATCTCAGGAGTTTATGAATCTGTGTGGCTATACCCCTTCTGATGAAGGAGAGCTCTTTTCTGACTCAGGCTCATCTGATGAGAGACCAAGGGGTCATGACGATTCTGGCTCTGACCCCTGGGCCCCGGATGACACTGACAGATTATTGACCCAGATCTTTGAGGTTCTGTCTATCTCTCTCCCTGGTGAGGCTTCCAGGCAAAAGGGGGAGCGTTTTCATACAGCAACATCACGTTTGGAATTTCTAGAGCAGGCACATTTCCATACCCTTGTGCTCAAGGAATGGGAGTGCCCCAGTAAACTTCCCGGGGTTTCAAGGGATTGGGATAGGAAGTATCCTTTTCCCCCTGAGGTGGTTAAATGTTGGTCATCCCCCCCCCCCCCCCTGAGGTGGGGGGATGACCTCACCTGCGAGGTTTCATGACGTCTGTGGATATCAAAGATGCTTACCTTCACATCCCTGTGTTTTCACGACACCAAGGTTCCTCATATTGCGTTGGAAGATCAACACTGCCAATTTGTGGCCTTGCCATCTGGCCTCTCTTCAGCTCCCAGAGTGCTCACCTAGGTGCTGGCAGGGGTGATGTCTCTGATGAGGCCAAGGGGCGTCCGCGTGCTGCCCTACCTGGACGTCCTCTTCATTTCCCAGTCTCTACATCAGGCAAAGTTGGATACTCGGCTGGTGGTGTCCATTCTGGAGTCATTTGGATGGGTGATCAACCACCCCAAGTCCTCACTGTCCCCTTCCTTGGTAACTCCATTCCTAGGAATGAATCTGGATACAGTTCAGGCAAGGATCTTCCTTCCTCAGCCGAAGGTGGACAATCTGCTTGCACAGGCTCAGTCCCTCCTAGCTTGTCCCCGTCCCTCCACCAGGCAGGGGATGCAGCTGGTGGGCCTGATGGTGGCGTGCTTCGAAGCGGTCCCTTATGCACAGTTCCACTTGGGGCTTCTGCAACTTCTCCTATTGTCTGTAGGGGACAAGGACCCAGCATCTCTGGACAGGGCCTGTGTGCTTTCCACCCTGGTAAGGAGGTCCCTCTTGTGGTGGATGGACTCAAGGAACCTGTTGGGGGGCAGATCCTTTCTTGCCCCTTCCTGGGAGACGGTCACCACGGATGCCAGTCTATTAGGTTGGGGGGGAGGGTTTCTGGAAGTCCCTGCGGTTCCAGGGGAGGTGGGGCCCTTAGGAGGCCCATACACCTATCAATGTCTTGAAGCTGTGAGCGATCAGGTTAGTTCTGGCTCGCTTGACTACTCATCTTCAGGGCCTGCCTGTTCAGGTGCGCTCGGACAACCAGACGGCAGTTGCCTACATCAATCATCAGGGAGGGACCCGGAGCAAGAGGGCCCTCCAGGAAGTGTCTCTGATCCTTACCCTGGGTGGAGGCCAATGTTCCCTGAATATCAGCGGTATACATTCCGGGGGTGGAAAATCTGCTGGCAGACTCTCTGAGCAGGGGGACCTCTCGCCAGGGAGAATGGTCCCTATGCAGCAGGGTGTTTCGATCTCTGTGTCACCGTTGGGGCCAACCAGATGTGGATCTGTTTGCGTCCCGTCACAATCACAAGCTCCCGGCCTTTGTCTCCCTGTCCCAGGATCCTCTGGCCGTGACCACGGATGCTTTAGTAATGTCATGGCAGGACATTCAGTTCTGTATGTCTTTCCTCCGTTCCCCCTGCTGGGCAGGGTCCTGCGCAAGATTGCTCTGGAAGGGGTGCCAGTGATTCTGGTGGCCCCCAGGTGGCCAAGAAGAGTGTGGTTCGCAGACGTGGTGCAGATGGCAGTAGATCATTACGTTCTGCCAGGAGTGCCAGATCTGCTCACTCAGGGCCCCTTACGCCATCCCAATTTACAAACTCTGGCTTGACGGCCTGGCTGCGGAAACCTCCATCTTGATGGAGAAATGCTTGTCTGCCTCGGTGGTTGAGACCATGGTGAAGGCTAGGAAGAAAACTTCTTCTTCCATCTATTATAGGGTATGGCATACCTACATTGACTGGTGTGAGTCTAGGTCTCTTCCCTGTCGAGTGTTCTCAGTTCCCAGGGTTCTGGAGTTTTTACAGCATGGGTTGGAGTCGGGTCTCCAACTCAGTACTTTGAAGGGTCAGGTATCTGCCCTGTCTGTCTTCTTTCAGAAGCCTTTTGTTCAGCATTCCTTGGTTAAGACTTTCTTTCAGGGGGGTTACTCATGAGCGTCCCCCACGAAAACCTATGGTCCCTGTTTGGGATTTGAACTTGGTCTTGTCTGCCTTGCAGGGTGCTCGCTTTGAACGTATTCAGGATGCTGCTCTGGTTGTACTTACCCTCAAGGTTGTCTTTCTGGTGCCTATTACTTCGGTCAGGCGTGTGTCTGAGCTGGCGGCTCTGTCTATCCAGCCCCCATGCCTTGAGAGATGCCAGGATAAGGTGGTGTTCCGCTTTAAGCCGGATTTTCTGCCTAGGTGGTGTCTGCTTTTCATTTGTATCAAGATATTGTTCTTCCTTCATTGTGCCCTAATCCTAGCAATGCTAAGGAAAGGGTTTTTCATTCCTTGGATGTGGTCAGGTGTCTGATGTATTACCTAGTAGTAACTGCGTCCTCCAGGAAAACTGATGCTCTTTTTGTGGTCCCTTCTGGTCCTAGGAAGGGTTTGGCTCCTGCCAAGTCTACTATCAGCAAATGGATCCGTCAGGCTGTGATTCAGGCCTATTCTGCTAAGGGGAATAAGCCTCCCTTCCGCCTTATTGCTCATTTTGCTCGTGCTATTGGTGCCTCTTGGGCCTTCCAGCACCAGGCTTCTGTTGAACAAGTTTGCAAGGCTGCTACTTGGTCTTCTGTTCATACCTTTTCAAAGTTTTACAAGGTTCATGCTAAGGCCTCAGCTGATGCTGCTTTTGGCCGCAAGGTTTTGCAGGCGGCAGTGGTTTAAACTGTCTTGCTGTTACCTTTTTTATTGGGGATTCTACCCTACTTTATGGACACTGCTATTGGATGTCCTAAGTGTAAGTAATCTATATGGAGCAGGACGTGCTGTATACTAAGAATAATACAATTCTGTGAAATACTCACCTGTAGAATTGGTATTATAAGTATACAGTACGTCCTGCTCCACCCCACCCTGGTTTTTGCATTATTCTGGATCCCCTGTGTTGTTATAGTTACCAGTTTTTGGGTGGTTAAATTCTCCCGGCTTCTTGTTCACTGCTTTTCAATACTGGGGATTTGTGGGAGGTCCACGGGTATTTGAGGGGCCGGGAGGAGCCTGTTTTACATGTCTCCGCAGTGCAGCGCCATCTGGCGGAGAATAACCCAAGTGTAAGTAATCTATCTGGAGCAGGACGTACTGTATACTTATACAACTGTATCACCTGTATACCAATTCTACAGGTGAGTATTTCACAGAATTGTATTTTTGGGGGGCAATATGGATTCACACTACCGCACAGGACATGTATGTTTTAACCAATTAATAAATGTTAAGTTTTAGAAGGACATGTTGAGCTGGGTTCATAATACTCAAATTGCCTAAAGATCTACAGAGGTCCATCCGCGCTCCCAGGGGTGCACCCAACGAGGGATTTTTTTGAGCAGTCTTTTATACAAGTGGAGATCTGCAAAACCTGGTCTGTTGGTGAGGAGAGTTGAGCACATGTGCTCTAAAGCCTTACAGCATTGTCCTGCAACCCGCTCCTCAAGAGCCACTAACAGGTCCTGTTTTGTGGACCTCCACATAGCTGGCTCTACAGCTCTGCTGTACATGTGGGTGAAGACCTACAAAACATGACCTGTCGATTGCTCTGGTTTGGAAACACTGCCTTACAGTATAGTGGTTGTGGGTTCCCACCCATAAATAACAGAAAATTAAACCGGACTAGCAGCTTGGCACAGTTGCAAAAGAAAGGTAGCGGCCATTTTGGAGCTTTCTCTCCCAACTGACATAACTGAAATGCACAGTAACCCCATGAGCCGCCATCTTGTTTTTAAAATTTATCCCAGTAGGCGTTAAAGAAAGGTAAATTATTTTTTATATTCTTAGTATACAGTACGTCCTGCTCCAGATAAGAAACATTACACTTGGGTATTACTCCGCCAGAGGGCGCTGGACTGCAGAGACCGCGAAATTGGCTCCTCCCGGCCCCTCAAAAACCCGGGACCTACCACAAATGCCCAGAATTTCTCTGCAGTCTGGACTGCGAAGGACAAGAAGATGTCTCTCTCTTCTCGCAGGTGAGCAGGGCTATTAGCCTGCGGCCCTGTAGGACTTCCCACCCGTTCCATTTTTAATGTGCCTCCCAGCCTTTGCTGCGCTGGTCCGGGTGATGGTAGGCAGCACCGCTGTCAGGTGCTTAGGAGCGCTGCTCCACCGCTATCGCCCACCAAAGGGTAGGCGGTATAGGCATATGGTGAGCCTCTATGGGATGCCCCTCCCGCCCTATTGCCCCTTGCCCCTGTCTATCGGTGGGCCCTATGTTAAGTGGCGGCTGCCCTCCCTCGCTCTCCCTTGTAGCTCTCGGGGGGGTGGGGTGTATATGCCTTGGTGCTTCACTGTATTATGTGCTTCTGGTTGGTGTCAGTCTCCGCGCTGCCTTGGTTGCACTGGTTGCGTTTTTGAATATGCCGCCGTGCGCGCTTCCACTGTGCTCCGCGGTTGGCGACGGCATTACCTCAGGCGCTGGTGCGCTGTTATTGGCTGCTTGTCACGTGTGCTGCTTCGCGCTCTTCGGGGGGGCTGGGCCCGTTGATGGCGCGTTCTGCGTCACCCGCCCCTCGAGGTATACCCGGCGCCATTTTTCTATGGATTCGGCTGCTGCGTGGCTGGAATCTACCTACCGCGGTCCGTGAGTGCCCTCGCGGGCGGCTTTATTTATCCTATGTCATCGTATATGTCACTTATGGGGTTCTCCCAGCCCTACTCCCTCTGTTTAGTTATTAAACTTGTGTGTAAATTACTCCCACATCCCTAGCGGGCTATTGGGGCATCCCGGGTTGCTTTTATAGCGTGAATCTCTATCGGCCTATTGTGCCGCTATAATCACCATATGGAGGTGTCTCAGGATAATGTGCTCGGGGTTCCTTTGGGACAAGCCCGGCTGTGTGTAGCTTGTGGGGTGTCCCCTAATAGTGTTGACAATGTGCGGGTCTGTATACCTTGTGCCCAGCAGGTGCTTGCGCTGCAGCCTGGTTTACCAGTAGCTGGACCTGCGCCTCATATGGCATCACCTTCTCCCTCAAGCTTAAATCTCACTCCCATTGAGTTACATACCAGTGGGGATTCTAAGCCTGATGTGTCTTCCAGACTGGCTAGTGTTGAGAAGTTGCTTGCTAATACCTTGGCGCGTAAGGCCTCTGCTAAGAAGCGGCACTTGACGCCTGATGTCACTCTCTTCCCTATGGAGGCTGATGAGTTCTTGGAACTGTCTGGTTATACCCCAATGGAAGAAGGGGAGTTATTCTCTGAGTCATCTGATGAGAGGCCCAGGGGTCATGATGATTCTGGCTCTGACCCCTGAGCCCCAGATGATACTGATAGGCTGTTGGCTCAGATTTTTGAGGTACTGTCTATCTCTCCCCCGGTTGCAGCCCCCAGGCAGCAGGGGGAATTGTTTCATACTGCCAAGCCATGTTTAGAGTTTCCTGAGCAAGCCCATTTTAATAATCTCGTGCTCAAGGAATGGGAGTGTCCCAGCAGGCTTCCTGGAGTCCCTAAGAGTTGGGATAAGAGGTATCCCTTTCCTGCTGATGGGGTGAAGCGTTGGTCATCCCCTCCTAAAGTGGATGCCCCGGTCCTAGGGTTATCCAACACCTCTGTCATGCATTCCCCTGACTCCCTGACATGCAAACCCCATGCATTGACCCTGACTACTACGCTGCGGGATGGTGAGGACCGGCGTATTGATCAGTTGGCGTCCCATGCCTTTGCCTGTGTGGGGACGGCGCTGTGCCTGGTCTGTGCCTCTGCCATTACAGCTGTGGCTATTAGGACCCTGCTTAGAAGTGTCCTAGATGGTGCCCCTGATGATGTGTCTAGTGAGGAGTTTAATGCACTCTCGCGGTTTTTGTGACTTATGTCCTCTCTGCATTGGATGATACCATTAGGATGTGTGGCAGAACCTCTGCCCTTGTAGTGGCTATACGCCACTCGGTTTGGCTGCGCCAGTGGGCTGTTGACAACGCTGCCAAGAAAGCTCTCACTGGGTTTCCCTTCAAAGGACTGCGCCTGTTTGGGGACTGCCTGGACCTGTTTGCTAAGGGAGGCAGGTTACCCCAGTGCAGGCGGCAGTCTCGGCCCTTTCGGGACAGGGCACCTTTTCTTCCCTACCGTGGAGCCAGACAGGGGAGAGGGTCTCCCTTACCGGGGCCCGAGGAGATTTCTGGGGTAGGGGCAGAGGACGTGGATGCCCTGGTTCATCCTGGGGCTCCAAGCCTAAGTCTTCTCCTAAGCCCCCTCGGGCATGAAGGGGCGCCCTCACCCATCCAGGTGAGGGGACGGCTTCAGCATTTTGCTCACGTCTGGAGGCTTCATGTCTCAGACTGGTGGATTCAGGAGGTAGTGTCCTCCGGTTACAAGATAGAATTTGCTGCCTGCCCGCCCCCAAGATTCATTAGATCCCGGATCTCTCAGGACCCTATGTCAGCTCAGGCTCTAGTTCTGGCGGTGCAAAGCCTTCTGGAGCTGGGGGTCATCTGTCAGGTCCCCTTACGAGAAACCTTCCAACCTTTTCACCGTGCCCAAAAGAGATGCGTCAGTCAGGCCCATCCTGGACTTGAAGATCCTCAACAAATTTGTCAGGTGCAGGCGCTTTCGCATGGAAACTTTGCGCTCTGCCATCAGTTCCTGCGTCCAGGGGACTTCATGACCTCTGTGGACATCAAGGATGCTTATCTTCATATTCCTGTTTTTCCAGGTCATCAAAGGTTCCTCAGGTTCGCTCTGGAGGATCAGCACTACCAATTTGTGGCATTGCCCTTTGGTCTCGCTTCAGCTCCCAGAGTGTTCACCAAGGTGCTGGCAGGAGTGATGTCTCTGCTCAGGTCTCAGGGCATTCGCGTGCTGCCCTATTTGGATGGCATTCTCATCACTTCTCAGTCCCTCTTACAGGCAGAGCCGGATACTCGGCTAGTAGTGTCCACTCTGGAGTCATTTGGCTGGGTGATCAACCATCCCAAATCTTCCCCGTCTCCCTCCTTGGTGACACCCTTCCTGGGAATGAATCTGGATACAGTTCAGGCAAGGATTTTTCTTCCTCAGCAGAATGGGGACAGTCTGCTAGGGCAGGTTCAGTTCCTGCTATCTTGCCCTCATCCCTCCATCAGGCAGGGAATGCAGCTGGTGATCCTGATGGTGTCGTACTTCGAGGCGGTCCCTTATGCCCAGTTTCACATGAGGCCTCTGCAACTCCACCTCTTGTCAGTATGGGACAAGGATCCTGCGTCCCTGGACTAGGTCCTTGTGCTGTCCCCCCCTAGTCAGGCGGTCCCTCTCGTGGTGGCTGGACTCCAGGAACCTGTTGGTGGGCAGATCCTTTCTGGCCCCCTGCTGGGAGACGGTCACCACGGATGCCAGTCTGACAGGTGGGGGGGGGGTTTCTGGAAGTCCCTGCAGTTCCAAGGGAGGTGGGGCCCTCAGGAGGCCCACACACCTATGAACATTCTGGAACTAAGGGCGATCAGGTTGGTTCTGGCTCACTTGACCCATCACCTTCGCGCCCGGCCTGTTCAGGTACGCTCGGACAACCAGACGGTGGTTGCCTACATCAATCATCAGGGAGGGACCCGGAGCAAGGGGGCCCTCAAGGAAGTGTCTCTGATCCTGGCCTGGGCGGAGGACAATGTTCCCTGCATATCAACTGTGTACATTTCGGGGGTGGAGATTCTGCAGGCAGACTCTCTGAGCAGGAGGACTGGCGCCTGGGGGAATGGTCCCTCTGCGACAGGGTGTTTCAATCTCTGTGTCACTGTTGTGGCCAACCAGATGTGGATCTGTTTGCGTCCCATCACAATCACAAGCTCCCGGCCTTTGTCTCCCTGTCCCAGGATCCTCTGGCCTTGGCCACGGATGCCCTAGCAATGTCATGGCAGGACTTTCAGCTCCTGTATGTCTTTCCTCCATTCCCCCTGTTGGGCAGGGTTCTGCGCAAGATAGCTCAGGAGGGGGTGCCAGCATTCCTGGTGGCCCCTAGGTGGCCAAGAAGAGTGTGGCTCGCAGACGTGGTGCAGCTGGCAGTAGATCAGTACGTTCTGACCAGGGTGCCAGACCTGCTCACTCAGGGTCCCTTACGCCATCCCAATTTACAAACTCTGGCTTTGATGGCCTGGCTGCTGAAACCTCCATCTTGATGGAGAAGGGGCTGTCTGCCTCTGTTGTTACCATGATAAAGGCTAGAAAGAAGTCTTCTTCTTCCATTTACTATAGGGTTTGGCGTGCCTACATTGACTGGTGTGAGTCTAAGTCTCTTCCCTGTCGTGTGTTCTCTATTCCCAGGATCCTGGAGTTCCTGCAGCACGGGTTGGAGCTGGGGTTCCAACTCAGTACACTGAAAGGTCATGTCTCTGCCCTGGCTGTTTTCTTACAGAGGTCCTATGCCCAGCATTCTCTGATCAGGACTTTTTTCCAGGGGGTGACTCATGTGCGTCCCCCACGTAAGCCTATGTTGCTTGTTTGGGATTTGAACTTGGTCTTGTCTGCTTTGCAGGCTGCTCTCTTTGAACCTGTGCAGGAGGCTGCCCTGGCCATTCTTACTCTCAAGGTTGTCTTTTTGGTGGCTATCACCTTTTTTAGACGTGTATCTGAGTTGGCGGCGCTTTCCATCCAGCCCCCCTACTATGAGAGACACCAGGACAAGGTGGTGTTTCGCTTCAAGCCAGATTTTCTGCCTAAGGTCATGTCTGCCTGTCATCTGAATCAGGACATTGTTCTTCCTTCCTTGTGCCCTAATCCTAGTAACGCTGAGAGGGTCTTGCATTCCTTGGATGTGGTTAGGTGTCTGAAGTGTTATCTGGTGGCTACTGCACCATTCAGAAAAACTGATGCTCTTTTTGTGGTCCCTTCTGATCCTAGGAAGGGTTTGGCTCCTGCTAAATCTACTATCAGCAAATGGATCCGTCAGGCTGTGATTCAGGCCTACTCTGCTAAGGGGAAGAATCCTCCCTTCCGCCTTACTGCTCATTCTACTCGTGCTGTTGGTGCCTCTTGGGCTTTTCAGCACCAGGCTTCTGTTGAACAAGTTTGCAAGTCCAGGGTCCTCTGGCGGAGTAATACCCAAGTGTAATGATTCTTATCTGGAGCAGGGCATACTGTATACTCATAATAGCAATTCTACAGGTGAGTAATCACAGAATTGTATTTTTCAGCAATTTAAACTGCCCTAGGAAGGGATGCATATGAGGACTATTTGTTGTGTTGGTCTGATTTAATTTATTTTTGACTGTTGGTCCGCTTCAAGTTGTCAATGTTCTGGGGGGGGGGGGGGGGGGTGTTTTTCTGCACTGCTGATGGCCAACTGAGAACATTTTCCTTGTGAACAGCATGGTCTGTTTCATTTCAATCATTACATCTGGGTAAGGTGGCTCCTCCCGGCCCAATAAAAGGCCAGGAATCACCCATAGACCCCCAGTGTTTTCTCTGCAGTCCTGACTGCGAAGCCCGAAGATGGCTCTCTCTGGTTATTCGCAGGCAAGTGGGGCAACCAAGCCTGCGGCCCTGCAAGCTTATTTCCACCCGCTTTCCGGCCGGCCATAGGCAAATGGTGAGCCTATAGGGGGAGTGGAGAAACCACTCTGCTGTGTTGTGTGTCTCTGGTATGCTTTACTTGGGTGAGTCTTTTGTGAGGGGTGCTTCTTTATTGCATCAGGCACTGTTACTCTTGTTATGGGTTTTTTTTCCAAGTATACAGCACGTCCTGTTTCACAAGTATTCTTTACGCTGGGGATATCCGCCACAAGGTGGCGCAGTGGACTGCAGAAGAGACTTGTGGCATCTCCCGGCCCCATAAAAGGACAGGAACCTCCCACTAATTTCCAGTTTCCTTCTGCAGTCTGGACTGTGAAGATAGAAGATGGACTCTCCCTACACTAGGCCGCAGGGTATCCCAAACCTGCACCTGCACCCTGTTATACTAAATACGCTTGTTCATCCTTCTTCAGCTTAATCAAACTATTGCATTTTGAATTAGTTTTTTGTCCTGCTGCCAAAACACTAGCCGCAGGGCATCCCAAACCTGCACTTAGCAGCCTGTTATACTAAATACGCTTGTTCATCCTTCTTCAGCTAAATCAAACTATTGCATTTTGAATTGTTTTTTGTCCTGCTGCCAAAACACTAGGCCGCAGGGCATCCCAAACCTGCACTTAGCAGCCTGTTATATTAAATACGCTTGTTCATCCTTCTTCAGCTGAATCAAACTATTGCATTTTGAATTGGTTTGATTAAGCTGAAGAAGGATGAACAAGCGTATTTAGTATAACAGATAGCAGTGCAGGTTTGGGATGCCCATGTGGGCTGGTGTATTTAAAGCAGACCAAAAAATATTAAAACTATATTCAAACTAATCCAGTTATGATAAATGATTGTGTGTAACAGATAGGGTTAAATAAGCCACTGCATAGATGGGATGCACAGTGGAAAGGCAGATTAAAATTTACAGCACAAAGAACTGAAATTGAATTGAAAACTGATCAGGCTAATGAAAAAAAAAATAAATTCACTGTCACTTCTATGCTGTCCCTGGATCGTTCCGGTTTTTCACTATCTTTCCCTGGCTCTGTCTACCTCTCTGTCTGCCTCTCGGACTCTCCCTACCTCCCTACCTATCTCTAACTCTCCCTATCTGCAGCAACCACTGCTGTCTCTGAAATGCAAGGCTGAAATGCGCAAAAGGAAAATGGCCGCCGGTTTATATAGCATTGTGACGTCACCGGGCTTCCTGGCTGCTGATAGGCTGCATGTGACTGTCCCATGATACCGTGCCCCAGGGGACATGTCCGGACATGTGCTTCCACCATCTTAGAATGCCTGTAATTGAAATAAATGGAGTTTAAAGGAAAACTTCGATCGATCGAATCGCGGGGAAATTCGGATTCGTTCAGAATCGAATTTTTCATGAAATTCGGAACGAATCCGGGTTCGTCCGGTTCGATTCGCTCATCCCTATTCATGACCTCTGTAGACATCAAGGATGCTTACCTTCATTCGCTCATCCCTATTCATGACCTCTGTAGACATCAAGGATGCTTACCTTCATTCGCTCATCCCTATTCATGACCTCTGTAGACATCAAGGATGCTTACCTTCATTTACCAATCTTTCCAGGTCATCAGAGATTCCTCAGGTTCGCTCTGGAGGATCAGCACTATCAATTTGTGGCCTTGCCTTTCGGTATCACCCTCTGGCCTTGGCCATGGATGCACTAGCAATGTCTTGGAAGAGCTTTCAGCTTCTCTATGTGTTCCCTCCTTTTCCTCTGCTGGGCAAGGTCCTGCGCAAGATTGCTCAGGAAGGGGTGCCAACCATTCTGGTGGCCCCCTGTTGGCCAAGAAGGGTGTGGTTCGCAGAGGTCGTTCTGTTGACAGTAGATCAGTATGCTCTGCCCAAGGATCCAGACCTGCTCATTCAGGGGCAGCTACGCCATCCCAATTTACAAACGCTGGCTTTGACGGCCTGGCTGCTGAAACCTCCATCTTGATGGAAAAGGGGCTGCCTGCCTCTGTTGTTAATACCATGATTAGGGCTGGGAAGCAGTCCTCGTCATCCATCTACTATAGGGTCTGGCATGCTTACATTGACTGGTGTGAGTCTAAGTCGCTTCCCTGTCAGGTGTTTTCTATTCCTAGGATTCTGGAATTCCTGCAACATGGTTTGGATTTGGGTCTTCAACTTAGTACCCTCAAAGGTCATGTTTCTGCTTTGGCCATTTTCCATCGTCTGGTTAAGACTTTCTTCCAGGGGGTTACTCACGTGCATCCTCCACGTAAGCCTATGTTACCAGTCTGGGATTTGAACTTGGTTTTATCTGCCTTGGTGGGGTCTCCCTTTGAGCCTTTGCGTGAGGCCCCTTTGTCCATTTTGACTCTTAAGGTAGTCTTTTTGACGGCGATCACTTCTGTTAGGCGTGTTTCTGAGTTGGCGGCGCTTTCCATCAAACCCCCTTACTTTAAGAGATACCAGGACAAGGTGGTGTTTTGTTTTAAGCCAGATTTTCTGCCTAAGGTTGTGTCTGATTTTCATCTCAATCAAGACATTGTTTTGTCTTCTCTATGCCCTAATCCTAGTAATCCTAAGTAATCCTGGATGTGGTCAGGACTCTGAAGTTCTATTTGGTGGATACCGAATCCTTCAGGAAGACTGATGCTCTTTTTGTCCTCCCGTCTGGACCTAAGAAGGGTCTGGCTCCAGCTAAGTCCACTATCAGCAAGTGAATCCGTCAGGCTGTGATTCAGGCCTATTCTGCTAAGGGGAAGGAGCCTCCCTTTCGCCTTACTTCTCATTCTACTCGTTCTATTGGTGCCTCTTGGGCCTTTCAGTACCAAGCTTCTGTTGAACAAGTTTGCAAGGCCGCTACTTCTGTTCATACCTTCTTTACAGTTTTACAAGGCTGATGTCAGGGCCTCAGCTGAAGTTCTGCAGGTGGCAGTGGTTTACGGACACTGCTATTGGATGTCCCATGTGTAAGGAATATTCTGGAACAGGACGTGCTGTATACTTAGAATAATAGAATTCTGTGATTACTCACCAGTAGAATTGGTATTATACGTATACAGCACGTCCTGTTCCACCCCACCCTTGTTATCATTATTCCTAGTTACCTCTGTATGGTGATTGTTCATATGTTCATTTTTGAATTCTGGTTATTATTGTTCTCCCGGCTTCTTGTTAACTGCTTGTCAATACTGGGGAATTCGTGGGAGGTCCCTGACTTATATAAGGCCAGGAGGAGCCACAAGCTGTTTTTCTGCAGTCCAGCGCCATCTTGTGGATGTATTACCCATGTGTAAGGAATATACTGGAACAGGACGTGCTGTATACGTATAATACCAATTCTACAGGTGAGTAATCACAGAATTGTATTTTTGGCATGGAGACTCTGCGCTTGGCGGTCAGTACCTTGCGCCTGGGCGACTTCATGACTTCTGTGGACATCAAAGATGCTTACCTTCATGTTCCTATCTTTCCAGATCATCAGAGATTTCTCAGGTTCACTCTGGGGGATCAGCACTACCAATTTGTGGCCTTACTTTTCGGTCTTACCTCAGCCCCTCGGGTCTTCACCAAGGTGCTGGCAGGGGTGATGGCTCTGTTGAGATCTCAGGGTATTTGCATCCTTCCTTATCTGGATGACATTCTGATTGCGTCTCAGTCCTTCCATCAAGCTGAGCTGGATACCCAGATGGTGGTCTCCACACTCAAGTCCTTCGGTTGGGTGATTAACTATCCCAAGTCTTCTCTGTCTCTGTCCTTGGTGAGGTCCTTTCTGGGCATGACTCTGGATACATCTCAGGTCAAGGTTTTTCTGCTTCAGCAGAAGGTGGAGAGCCTGCAGACGCTGGCACAGTCTTTACTTTCTTGCCATCACCCCTCTATTCGGCACTCTTCAGTTGCACCTCTTGTCAGTTTGGGATCGGGACCCTGTGTCCCTGGATCAGACCTTTGTTCTGTCCCCTCTGGTCAGTCAGTCCCTCTTGTGGTGGCTGGACTCAAGGAATCTCCTAGTGGGCAGGACCTTTCTGCCCCCGTGCTGGGAGACTGTCACCACAGATGCCAGTCTGTCAGGTTGGGGGGGCTTTTGGAAGTCTCTGAAGTTCCAGGGTCAGTGGGGCCCTCAGGAGGGCCATACTCCCATCAACATTCTGGAACTGCGGGAAATAAGGTTGGTTCTTTTCCAGTTGACTCCGCACCTATATCAATCATCAGGGAGGGACTCGGAGCAAGCGAGCACTCAAGGAAGTGTCCCTGATACTGTCCTAGGCGGAAGAGAATGTTCCCTGCATATCGTCAGTTTACATGCCGGGAGTGGAGAACCTGGAGGCAGACTCCCTGAGCAGGGGGATGTCTCGGCTGGGGGAGTGGTCCCTCAGCGTAAGGGTGTTTCACTCTCGGTGCCACCGTTGGGGTCTGCCGGATGTGGACCTGTTTGCTTCACGTCACAATCACAAACTTCCACTCTTTGTCTCTCTGTCTCAGGATGCTCTGGCCTCTGCCATGGATGCGCTGTCAATGCCTTGGAAGGGGTTTCGGCTCCTCTGTGTTTCCTCCGGTATCACCCTCTGGCCTTGGCCATGGATGCACTAGCAATGTCTTGGAAGAGCTTTCAGCTTCTCTATGTGTTCCCTCCTTTTCCTCTGTTGGGCAGGGTGCTGCGCAAGGTAGCCCAGGAAGGGGTGGCAACCATTCTGGTGACCCCCTGTTGGCCAAGAAGGGTGTGGCTGGCAGACATCGTGCAGTTGCCAGTAGATCAGTACGTCCTGCCCAAGGATCCAGATCTGCTCACTCAGGGGCAGCTGTGCCATCCCAATTTACAAACGCTGGCTTTGACGGCTTGGCTGCTGAATCCTCCATCTTGATGGAAAAGGGTTTGCCTGCCTCTGTTGCTGATACCATGATTAGGGCTAGGAAGAAGTCCTCGTCCTTTATCTACTACAGGGTTTGGCATGCTTACATTGCCTGCTGTGAGTCCAAATCTCTTCCCTGTCGGGTGTTTTCTGTTCCCAGAATTCTGGAATTCTTGCAACATGGTTTGGATTTGGGCCTTCAACTTAGTACCCTCAAAGGTCATGTTTTAGCTCTGGCAATTTTCTTCCAAAGATCTTTTGCCAGTCACCGTTTGGTTAAGACTTTTTTCCAGGGGGTTTCTCATGTGCGTCCACCATGTAAACCCATGTTACCAGTTTGGGATTTAAATCTGGTGTTATCTGCTCTGCAGGGTCGTCCTTTTGAGCCTCTCCAAGAGGCTGCTTTGCCCATTTTGACTCTCAAGGTAGCCTTTTTGGTGGCTAGTACTTCTATCAGGCATGTTTCTGAGTTGGCGGCGCTTTCCATCAAACCTCCTTATTTTGAGCGACACCTGAACAAGGTGGTTTTTCTTTTTAAACCAGATTTCTTGCCTAAGGTTGTGTCTGCTTTTCATCTCAATCAGGACATTGTCTTGCCTTCCTTGTGTCCTAATCCTGCTAATTGGTAGCTACTGAATCTTTCAGGAAGACTGATGCTCTTTTAGTTCTTCCTTCTGGTCCTAGGAAGGGTTTGCCTCCGGCTAAGTCCACTATCAGCAAGTGGATCGGTCAGGCGGTGGTGCAAGCCTTCTCTGCTTAGGAGAAGGAGCCTCCCTTCCGCCTTACTGCTAATTCCACTTGTGCTATTGGTGCCTCTTGGGCTTTTCAGCACCAGGCTTCTGTTGCACAAGTTTGTAAGGCCGCAACTTGGTCTTCTGTTCATACTTTTTCCAAGTTTTACAAAGTTGATGTTAGGGCCTCAGCTGATGCTGCTTTTGGCCGCAAAGTTCTTCAGGCGGCAGTGGTTTAAACTGCCCGCTGTTATTCTTGGGGATCCCACCCAACTTTACGGACACTGCTTTTGGACGTCCCAAGCATAAAGAATACTTGTGAAACAGGACGTGCTGTATGCTTGGAAAAATACAATTCTGTGAGTACTCACCTGTAGAATTGATTTTGTAGTATACAGCACGTCCTGTTTCACCCCTCCCTTGTTATCATTATTCTTGGTTACCTCTGTATGGTGATTTGTTCAGATGTTTGGTTGGGGTTCCTTCATTTTTATTCTCCCGGCTTCTTGTCTACTGCTTTATATTATAACACTGAGAATTTGAGGAAGGTTCCTGTCCGGGAGACGCCGGACCGGGAGACGCCACAAGTCTCTTCTGCAGTCCACTTTGCCACCTTGTGGCGGATATCCCAAGCGTATAGAATACTTGTGAAACAGGACGTGCTGTATACTACAAAATCCATTCTACATGTAAGTACTCACAGAATTGTATTTTTTGTCCCCCCCCCCCCCTTTTCCCCCCCTCCCTCCCTTGGTCCGCTGTGTCACTGCTCCCTTTCTCGCCCCCCCTCTTCCCCTTCGCCCTCTCCCCCTCGAGGCCATTGGTGGAGGGGTTTGGGTGCCGGGCTGCGCACGCCGCCGCGGGAATGGTCTCTCAGCAACAAGGTGTTTCTCGCCCTTTGTCGCCGCTGGGGTCAGCCGGATGTGGACCTGTTTGCGTCCCGTCACAATCACAAGCTTCCAAGATTCGTCTCCCTGTCAAAGGATCCTCTGGCCTTCGCCTACGGACGTGCTCGCAATTCCTTGGACGGAGTTTCGGCTCCTCTATGCATTTCCTCCATTTCCTCTGCTGGGTCAGGTGCTGCGCAAGATAGCCCAGGAGGGGGTACCGTCCATCCTAGTGGCCCCCCGCTGGCCGAGGAGGGTATGGTTCGCGGACGTCATCCAGATGGCAGTGGATCGGTACGTCTTGCCCGACGATCCAGAGCTTCTCACTCAGGGACAGTTGCTCTATCCTAATTTACAAACGCTGGCTTTAACGGCTTGGCTGTTGAAACCTCCATCTTGATGGGCAAGGGTTTGCTGGTTTCGGTTGTCGATACTTTGATTCAGGCTCAGAAGAAATCTTCGTCTATGTTTTACTATAGGGTCTTTCCTCCACTACTCCGCGCGTTCTCTAATGACCTAGAGACGTGGTCATTCAAAAAGCTCTCCTGGTTTGGGAGATGCAATGCATTGAAAATGAACATATTTCCGCGTCTCCTATATGTGATGCAGGCCTTGCCAATTCATATCCCCAACGCATTTCTGCAACGAGTAGGAGCCCTCTTTACTAAATTTATTTGGCTGGGTAAGAGCCCGAGGATTAACAGAAGTTTACTAGTTAGGACAAAAGACAAAGGGGGTATAGGCCTTCCCGACCCAGGCCACCCATCTGACGAGAATAGTAGATTGGTGCAGACACAAGCAACACAAACAATGGGATCAAATAGAACAAGACTGTTCAACTTCCCCTTTAGGTTCTCTCCCTTGGCTTTCAAGACAGAACATGGGGGTGGAATTGAAACACCCTACAATTGGAGCCTCGCTAAAAGTCTGCCTAAAGTACTTCCCTCTCGAGGGCGTGTCACCGGCATTCTCCCCTATGTTCCCTGTATTGGGGAATCCCGCATTCCCACCGGGCAATGACAGAGAGGTGGATGGGAGAGGGGATGGGCAGGATCAGACACTTTTGCACCCAGGGGAGATGGGAATCTTTGGAAGTGCTTGCGCAATCACGGGATTTCCCTAGATGGGACGGTTGGCAGCAAATGCAAATCCATAATTTCTTATCGTCACTTAAGCAGCAGGTCAGAGAGCTCAGGGAACCCACTCCGTTTGAGAGGCTTTGTGAAGAGAGGGGATCGGTTCAACATGTTCTTTCTTACGCCTACAAACATCTAGTGTGCCCCCAAGACCAAGACCCCCTGCCTTCCTTAGTGAAGTGGGAGAGGGACTTAGGTGTCGCTCTCACGCCAAAGCAGAAAGATGTGATTGTCTGCTTGACGCATAAAACGGCCACCTGCACGAAGTATCAGGAGTGTAACTATAAAATTCTGACAAGAGGGTATAGGGTTCCAACCCTTCTGCATAAGTAGTTCCCGGATGTCTCCCCCCTCTGCTGGCGTTGTGGTAGGGAGAGGGGAGATTTCCGCCACATATTTTGGTCGTGCCCCAAATTGTCGGGTTTCTGGGAGAAAGTTGGGAACGCAATGCAGCGTATGACTGAGGGGGTGGTCCCACTGGGCCCGGCCTTCTTCCTCCTTCACCACTCGGAGATGCCCTCTAAAAAATACCAGCGATCTGTCTTAAGCCAGATGGCAAATGCAGCGAAGGCATGCATCCCTGCGCTCTGGAAAACCCAAACATCCCCCACCATTTCTTCCTGGCTAAATAGGGTGGCAGAGATTGAGAGATTTGAGGGACTGATCGCAGCACGAACCGAATCCACTGAGAGGCACCGTCTCAAGTGGTTCAGCTGGGTGGAGTTCACGAACACACAGGACTACAGGACCCTCCTAGAGGACGGCTTCTGACTGGCTTTGTGTGCTTCCCTCCCTCTGCCGCATGTCTTTCCCCCTGTCTCACCCCTTCCTTCCAACTCCCCTTCCCTTCTATTCTTAATTAGGTCTGTCACCCCTCTTCCACCTCCCCTTTCTTTTCTCCCCCCCCCCCTATCCACGGCCCTTACCCTGTACTGTCTTACAGTTTTTTTTTTTATATAAGATCTCCAGCATGTCGAGCTTTCACTGAACACTGGGGCATCGGAACCCCCTGCTTCGGGTGGGACGACCCTGGCGTTGATTTTCTTCACCATACCTACTCGACATCGTTTAACATTAACAACTGATGTAACATGAGACAGAGACTGTATTTCTTTCCATTTCTTTATTGCTGTTTTATTGTTCTGTAATGTAAAAGTGAAAATGGAAAATAAAGAATATATAAAAAAAAAAAAAAAGAAGATGGCTCTCTATTCTGCGCAGATGAGCGGGGCTTATCAACCTGCGGCCCTGCAGGTCTGTTTCCGCCCGTTCTGGACCCACTGCCTCCCAGTCTTGGCTGACGGTTCGGGTGAAGGTAGGACAGCACCAGGGTCAGGTGCTTGAGGAGCGCTGCTCCAAACCGCAAAACTCTGTACCACAAGGGTAGTCGGTTACAGGCTTTTATGGTGAGCCTTTTGTTAAGGGGCCCACCACCCCCCTCCTCCCCCTCCTTCATCTCCCTAGGTTGGGCCCTTTCCGCTGCTCTGTTGCCCCCTCGCTCTCTCCCTGTGGGTTCTCGGGGAGGGACGGGCGGCTGGCGGGGGTGCCGTGGGGGTCTTTTGGCGTGTTTTTAATGTGTTTGGGCTGTTGCTGCTTGCCGGCGCACCGCTTGTACGGTGCTCCGCGGCGGGCGGCTCTATATTCTGAGGTGGTTCTTTCTATACTGTCATGGCGCTGGCGTTTCATGTGACCGCAATTTCGCGCTCTTTGGGGGGGCGGGATCTGTGGATGACACGTTCCATGTCATACCTCCGCGGCCCACCCCTCAAGGACCGTTCTGGGACCCTCATCTCTTTCGGAGCTGCGACGCGCTTCTGCTGTGGTCTAACGATTGTCGCAATTGGCCCCCTCGGTCCGTGAGTCCCCTTCGGGGTTGTTTTGAATGTTATTATATTTGGACAAGTATATTTACTTGTCCTTCATTGTGTCTTTCAGGCGGGACAACCGTGACTGTGGTTTCTCCCGGCCCTGCCCTTACTTCTCCCACCTTCCCTAGCGGGTTTCTGGGCATCCCGGGGGGGGCATCCCGGGTGGCTCTTGTTAGCCTTAACCCTGTACTGGCCGTTTGCGCCTGTATTAATCACCGTATGGAAGCTTCCGGGGATAATGTACTTGGGGTTCCTTTGGGACAAGCCCAGCTGTGTGCCGCATGTGGGGTATCCCCTATGAGTGATGGTGTCCGGGTGTGTTTGTCCTGCGCCAAAAAGGTACTTGCGCTGCAGTCTGGGTTGTCTGCTACGCTCCCCAGCTCTGCGCCCCCTTCTACATCACCTACTCCCCCACGCCTGCATTTGACCCCTAGTGGGGGACATGCTAGCGGGGAGTCACATTATGGTTTGGCTATGCGGCTGGCCAGCCTTGAAAGGCATATTACTGGGCCTGCCCTCCGTAAGGCTTCTGGTAAGATGCGGCATCTAACTCCCTCTGTTTCCCTTTTTCCTGAGGAGGATGAGGGACATTATTCTTTGTCTGGCCATTACTCCCTAGAAGAAGGAGAACTTTTCTCTGATTCAGAATCCTCTGCAGACCAGCAGGAGGTTTATGGTGGTACTGGGTCTCCTTCTGGCGAAGATCCATGGTCTCCCGAGGACACTGATAGGCTGTTGGCTCACATTTTTGAAGTTTTATGTATTACCTCTCCTGTGGCGGCTAAAAGACAGCAGGGTGAGCTCTTTCACACTGTTAACGCTTGAGTTCCCTGAGAACCACTTTAATAATTTGGTGCTTAAGGAGTGGGAACGTCCTAGTAGATTGCCCGCGGTGCCCAAGAGTTGGGACAGAAGGTATCCCTTCCCTGCTGATGTGGTTTAGCGCTGGTCGTGTCCCCCTGAGGTGGATGCTCCCGTGCTCGGGTTGTCCAATACCTCGGACGTGCATTCCCCTTATACTTCTACCCTGAGGGATGGTGAGGACCGGCGTGTGGATCAGCTAGCCTGACACGCATTTGCTTGTGCAGGGACTGCGCTGCGGCCCGGTGTGCGCTGCTGCCATTACGGCTGTTGCTATTAAAGGGCTGCTCAAGTGTCTTCTGGATAATGCCACGGCTGCCGATAGGGGGGAGGATTATAGATCCCTCCTACTTTGCTATGATATTCCAAGTATCTCACACACCCCGCTTCCACTATTCATGACATATGGGTTATGGTCCAGTAGAGGGTGAACTTCTGCTGAGATGAAAGCAAAAAAGAAGCCCCTCCCGGTCCATAAATACCTGGGACCTCCCACACATTCCCCAGTTCCTTCTCTGCAGGACGGCGAGCAAGTCAGAAGATGTATGCTGCTCTTCCTTGCAGGTAAGCCGGGTTTACATCTGGCCATGTTGTGCTCTATTTCTGCCCGCACCTTTATGCATTAAGCCCATTTCTAGCCTCCCAGCCTTGGCTGCAGGTCCGGGTGATGGTAGCCTTCACCTTAATAGTTGTTTAGGGAGCCATGCTCCCTCGTGAGACCCCATACAAGGGGGTAGGCGGCATCCTGGTTGGTGATCCTGGTTTGGGATGCCCTGTCCCAATTTAATTCCCTTACACCCTTTTAGTGATGGATTCTCCCCCTTCCGGGTCCCCTCTGTTACCCTCCAGCGGGGGGGGGGGGGGGGTGGCATTATTCTTCTATTTTCCACTTTATATATATGTGTGTGAGTGTGCTTGTGCGCTTGATTCACGTTGCGCTGTGCGCTCTGCCTGCAGTCTGGGAAGCTGCTTCACCTCAGGCTGATTCTGTGAGGGGGCGGGGCCGGGCGCTCACTCATTGCCGCGGCCCGATCCCTTCTGTTGGCGCCATTGAGGATCCATCCATTGCTGGGAACCGCATTACAGGACTCGGAGGGAAGGGGGCGGGGCCGGGTGTGGCGTGCGATCCGCGCTGGCCCGCCCCTTCTTCTCCCTTCCTCTCTCCCTCTCAGGCGCTGCTGGCTGAATAGGACGCCATTTCTGCGGTGGGTGAGTGCCCTGCTGGGCTCCCCCCTCTTCTTGCTATACTTGGCCATTATGCATCAGTCGCCGCTTGGGGCGGTGCTGGCCTCCCTGCTATTGTTGTTTCTGATGACATGTATTTATTTTACTGTTGTGTGTGTGTGTGCATGTGCCTATGGCCACATATCTTGTGTCTTTCAGGAGGACTCCCTGTGACTTGCTTAAAACGGGAGTTCTCCCAGTCCTATAATTTGGGGCACTTATAAATCCTCCCACTCGGGACTTAAATGGGCATCCCGGGTTGCTTACCAGCATAATTCCCTCTGGTCATTGCGACTACCTTAAAATCACCATATGGAGGCTCCACAGGATAACGGGCTTGGGGCTCCCTTCGGGGCAATCCCGGCTATGTGTGGGTTCTGGGGTATCCCTTACGGGGGAAAATTTACTAATTTGCATACCATGTGCGCAACAGGCCATTACGCGGCAGTCGGGATCCCAGGCGTCTGGGTCCGTGCCTCCCGCCTCATCTCCTACCCCTCCCCGCATCATCCGTACCCCAAGTGACACTGTCATTAGTGGAGAGTCGCACTCGGATGTATGTGCTAGGCTGGCCAACCTCGAGAAAATTATTTCTAGCTCAGTGGGCAGAAAGGCCCCTGCTAAGAAAAGACATCTGTCACCGGCTACGCCGGTAATTGATTTTGATGATTATGACTCCCCTGACTGGGCTGATTATTCCCCGCTCGAGGAGGGGGAATTATTTGAGGAATCCGAAACTGAGGAACTGCAGTTCTTTGATTCGGATGCCGGGCAGGCGCTGGGGGATGCTGTGGATACTCCCAGGGTCCTGACCCATTTCTCAGAGGTTCTGGGTATTTCCCCACCAGTGGAGGCCCCTCCGAAGAAGGGGGAATTCTTTGGGTTCTCTGAGCCCCGCTTGGAGTTTCCAAATAAGAATCATTTTGACAGCATGATTCTTAAAGAATGGGAGAAGCCGAGTCGCCTTCATGGTGTTCCTCAGGGATGGGATAGAAAGTATCCCTTTCCGGTGGACGCGGTGAAGCGCTGGTCTTCCCCGCCCGATGTTGATGCGCCCATCTTGGGACTGTCCAACACCTCCGTTGTACATACTCCTGACGCCACTACCCTTAAGGATGGCGAGGACAAGCGCATTGATCAGATGGCTTGCCATGCCTTTGCCAGTGTGGGTTCAGCCTTGCGGCCTGTCTGTGCATCGGCACTCGTGGCTGTGGCTACCAGGTCGGAGATCAGGGACATGTTAAATGGGTCCCAGCTCAACTCGGACAGCGTTGAATTCACAGCCCTTAAGAGGTGTGAATTGTTCATGAATTTTGTTTTGTCGGCTATGGATGACACTATTACCATGTGTAGTAGAACTTCGGCTCTGTTGGTGGCCATGCGCCGATCAGTCTGGCTGCGCCAGTGGGTGGCTGACATTGCGGCAAAGAAATCACTTACAGCTCTGCCCTTCCTGGGAACGCGGCTGTTTGGAGACAAATTGGATTCTGTGGCCAAAGGTGGAAAACTCCCTCAGCGTAAGAAGCAGCGTCGCTCCTTTCGGGGGGCAAGCTCCTTCAGTCCTTCCTTTCTCAGCGCCAGAGGGGGCAGAGGTCTTGCCTACTCTGGCCTCAGAGGGGGTTCCTGGAACAGAGGTAGAGGACGTGCCCATCCAGCCTCTACCTGGGGTTCCAAGCCCAAGCCAGCTCAGCAATGAGGAGGCACCTTCACCCTTACGGGTGGGGGGACGGCTGTGGCTCTTCTTCCAGGTCTGGGCCCGGGAGGTTACGGCCGCCTCCCAGATTCCTAAGGTCTCGGGTGCCTTCGGATCCTCGGGTGGCGCAAGGGCTCCTGTCGGCTGTAAAGAACCTCCTGGACATGGCGGTCATATGCCCAGTGCCTCTTTCGGAGAGAGGCCGGGGCTATTATTCCAACGTTTTCACGGTTTCCAAAAGGGATGGCTCCATAAGACCCATTCTGGATTTGAAGCTTCTCAACAGGTTCATCAGAACCAAGAGGTTCCGCATGGAGACTCTGCGCTCAGCCATCGGTTCCCTTCGTCAGGGAGATTTCATGATGTCCATAGACATCAAGGATGCTTACCTTCATGTACCAATTTTCCCAGCACATCAGAGATTTCTCAGGTTTGTGGTCGGAGATCAGCATTTTCAGTTTGTGGCCCTCCCGTTCGGGCTGACCTTGGCACCGAGGGTGTTTACCAAGGTTCTGGCGGGCATTATGGCCCTGCTCAGAGCCCAGGGCATTCACATTGTGCCATATCTGGACGACCTGCTCATTACAGCTTCCTCCCTCTGCCAGGCGGAGCTGGACACCAGGACGGTGGTGACGACGCTGGAGAGGTTCGGATGGGTGATCAACCACCCCAAGTCTTCTCTCTCCCCATCAAGGGAGATTTCCCTTCTGGGCATGAATCTGGATACCAGTCAGGCCAGAGTGTTCCTACCTCAGCCAAAGGTGCAGTGGGTTCAGGATCTGATACGTGTTCTCCTGACCAACCCTCGCCCTTCTATTTGGCTAGGGATGATGGTGGCCTCCTTTCGAGGCAGTCCCCTTTGCTCAATTCCACATGAGGTCGCTACAACTCCATCTATTGCTGAAATAGGACAGATGTCCACAGTCCTTGGATCAGTCATTTCTGATGTCTCCCAGGGTTCGGCAGTCCCTTCAGTGGTGGCTGGAATCAAGCAATCTGATGAGGGGCAGATCGTTCCTGGCCCCTCGTTGGGAGACGGTTACCACGGATGCCAGCCTGTCGGGCTGGGGAGGTTTCTGGAAAGATCATCAGTTCCAGGGGTTGTGGGGTCCTCAGGAGGCTCACACCCCCATCAATGTCTTGGAGCTCAAAGCTATCCGCTTGGTTCTGTCGCGTATGACACTTCACCTACAGGGTTCGATCAGATAATCATACTGCGGTAGCTTACATCAATCACCAAGGAGGGACTCGCAGCAGGAGTGCCCTCAGGGAAGTCTTCTGACATGGGCGGAGAGCAATGTTCCTTGCATCTCGGCAATGTACATTCCGGGAGTGGAGAACACGGAGGCGGACTCCCTGAGAAGGGGTTTCTCTCGCCGAGGGGAATGGTCTCTCAACCACAGGGTGTTTCGGGCCCTGTGTCACAAGTGGGGGACTCCAGAGACATCCATAGACATCAAGGATGCTTACCTTCATGTACCAATTTTCCCAGCACATCAGAGATTTCTCAGGTTTGTGGTCGGAGATCAGCATTTTCAGTTTGTGGCCCTCCCGTTCGGGCTGACCTTGGCACCGAGGGTGTTTACCAAGGTTCTGGCGGGCATTATGGCCCTGCTCAGAGCCCAGGGCATTCACATTGTGCCATATCTGGACGACCTGCTCATTACAGCTTCCTCCCTCTGCCAGGCGGAGCTGGACACCAGGACGGTGGTGACGACGCTGGAGAGGTTCGGATGGGTGATCAACCACCCCAAGTCTTCTCTCTCCCCATCAAGGGAGATTTCCCTTCTGGGCATGAATCTGGATACCAGTCAGGCCAGAGTGTTCCTACCTCAGCCAAAGGTGCAGTGGGTTCAGGATCTGATACGTGTTCTCCTGACCAACCCTCGCCCTTCTATTTGGCTAGGGATGATGGTGGCCTCCTTTCGAGGCAGTCCCCTTTGCTCAATTCCACATGAGGTCGCTACAACTCCATCTATTGCTGAAATAGGACAGATGTCCACAGTCCTTGGATCAGTCATTTCTGATGTCTCCCAGGGTTCGGCAGTCCCTTCAGTGGTGGCTGGAATCAAGCTGATGAGGGGCAGATCGTTCCTGGCCCCTCGTTGGGAGACGGTTACCACGGATGCCAGCCTGTCGGGCTGGGGAGGTTTCTGGAAAGATCATCAGTTCCAGGGGTTGTGGGGTCCTCAGGAGGCTCACACCCCCATCAATGTCTTGGAGCTCAAAGCTATCCGCTTGGTTCTGTCGCGTATGACACTTCACCTACAGGGTTCGATCAGATAATCATACTGCGGTAGCTTACATCAATCACCAAGGAGGGACTCGCAGCAGGAGTGCCCTCAGGGAAGTCTTCTGACATGGGCGGAGAGCAATGTTCCTTGCATCTCGGCAATGTACATTCCGGGAGTGGAGAACACGGAGGCGGACTCCCTGAGAAGGGGTTTCTCTCGCCGAGGGGAATGGTCTCTCAACCACAGGGTGTTTCGGGCCCTGTGTCACAAGTGGGGGACTCCAGAGGTGGATCTCTTTGCCTCTCGGCACAATCACAAGCTCCCAACCGTTGTATCTCTGTCTCAGGATCCTCAGGCCCTGGCAGTGGATGCCTTGTCCCTTGCCTGGAGGGATCTGGGGTTTCTGTACCTGTTTCCCCCCTTCTCCATGGTAGGCAAGGTAGTGCGCAAGCTGGCTCTAGAGGGGGCACCAGCAATTCTGGTGGCCCCAAGGTGGCCAAGACAGGTTTGGTTCGCAGACGTCGTAAGATTGGCGGTAGATCAGTACAGGCTGCCCCTGTCTCCGGATCTGATCTCTCAGGGTCAATTACGTTACCCCAATTTACAAACGCTTGCTTTGACGGCGTGGCTGCTGAAACCTTCATCCTGAGGGAGGAAGGTTTGTCTGAGGCGGTTATTCAAACCTTGATTAGAACTATGAAGAGGTCTTCCTCTACCATTTACTATAGGACTTGGCGGTCCTATATTGACTGGTGTGAGGCTAGGGCCTTATCTTGCAGGGTGTTTTCGATTCCTAGGATTTTGGAGTTTCTACAACACGGTCTGGATTGGGGTTTCCAGCTCAGTACTTTGAAGAGTCAGGTTTCTGCCCTGGCTGTCTTTTTTTTCAAAGGTTTTTTGCTTTGCATCATCTGGTCAAGACTTTTTTTCCAAGGGGTCACTCATGTTCGGCCCCCTAGAAAGTCTTTGGTTCCCGTTTGGGACCTAAATTTGGTTCTTTCTGCCCTCCAAGGGCCTCCTTTTGAACCGATGCAGGATGTGGCTCTTTCTGTGCTCACTCAAAAGGTTGCCTTTTTGGTGGCTATTACCTCTGTTCGGCGTGTCTCTTAGTTGGCGGCTCTGTCTATTCAGGCCCCTTACTTTGAGAGACACCAGGATAAGGTGGTTTTTCACTTTAAACCAGATTTCCTTCCTAAGGTGGTTTCTGCCTTCCATCTCAATCAGGATGTAGTTCTCCCTTCCTTGTGTCCTAAGCCTAGCAATGACAAGGAGAGGGTTTTGCACTCTTTGGATGTGGTTCGTTGTGTGAAGTACTATTTGGTTGCTACTTTTCGTAAGACAGACGCCTTGTTCGTGGTGCCTTCGGAGCCCAGAAAAGGTTTGGCGCCCGCCAAGTCTACCATTAGTAAATGGATACGCCAGGCCATTGTTGGGGCCTATTCGGCTAAGGGGAGGGTTCCTCCTTTTAAGATCACTGCTCATTCTACTCGTGCTGTTGGGGCTTCCTGTGCTTTTCAGCACCAGGCTTCTGTTGAACAAGTTTGTAAGGCTGCTACTTGGTCTTCCGTTCATACTTTTTCAAAGTTATATAAGGTTGATGTGCGGGCCTCAGCGGATGCTGTTTTTGGCCGAAAGGTTCTGCAAGCTGCAGTGGTTTAAATTGGTGCATTTTTTTGCTGTATTTGGATCCCCACCCATGACGGACACTGCTATTGGATGTCCCATATGTCATGAATAGTGGAAGCGGGGTGTGTGACATACTTGGAATAATACCATTTTGTGATTACTCACCGTTAAAATGGGTATTATAAGTATGTCACACACCCCGCTTCATCCCGCCCTTTAGTATTCTGGATCCTTTATATGGTGAACCTTTTATGGTTAAGAATGTTTTATTAGCTCTTCCTGGTCCCCTTACTGCTGTCATATACTGGGGAATGTGTGGGAGGTCCCAGGTATTTATGGACCGGGAGGGGCTTCTTTTTTGCTTTCATCTCTGCAGAAGTTCGCCCTCTACTGGACCATAACCCATATGTCATGAATGGTGTGTGACATACTTATAATACCCATTTTAAAGGTGAGTAATCACAAAATGGTATTTTTGATGCATTTATTCTTTCTGCTATGGATGATGCGGTCAGGATGTGTGGTAGGACTTCTGCCCTTTTGGTGGTTATACGCCGCTCTGTTTGGCTGTGTCAGTGGGCGGCTGATAATGCCGCTAAGAAGGCTCTCACTGGCTTCCCTTTTACGGGGCTGCGGCTCTTCAGTGAGCGTCTGGATCTGTTTGCCAGGGATGGTAGGCTGCCTCAACGAAGGAGGCAGCCGCGGCCCTTTCGGGGAGCCGGTCCTCCTCTCCTCTCCTTCCGTGCTTCCAGGGCTGGCCGGGGTACACCGTTTGCGGGGACAAATAGAGACTCTTTGGGCCGGGGTAGAGGCCGTGGACGTCCTATTCTTTCATGAGGTCCCAAGTCCAAACCTTCCCCTAAGCCCCCTCAGGCATGAGGAGGCGCCCTCACCCATCTGGGTGGGGGGACGATCTCGGCTATTTGCTCATGTCTGGAGGCTGCACGTCTCAGACCGGTGGATTCAGGAGGTGGTGTCCTCCGGGTACAAGCTAGAGTTTGCAGCATGGCCGCCCCCCAGATTCATCAGATCCTGGATGTCTCAGAACCCTCTGTCAGTTCAGGGTTTGCGCCTTGCGGTTCAATCTCTGCTGGAATCAGGAGTCATCTGCCCGGTGCCTTCCCAGGAAAGGGGTCGAGGGTTCTACTCCAATCTGTTCAGTCCCCAAAAAATGGATCCTTGAGATCCATCCTGGATTTGAAACGCCTCAACAAGTTTGTCAAGTTCAAGCATTTTCGCATGGAGACTCTGCGCTCGGCGGTCAGTACCCTGCGCCCGGGCGACTTCAAAGTGGACATCAAAGATGCTTACTTTCATGTACCAATCTTTCCAGGTCATCAGAGATCTGTCAGGTTCACTCTGGAGGATCAGCACTACCAATTTGTGGCCTTACCGTTCGGTATCACCTCGGGTGTTCACCAAGGTGCTGGCGGATGTGATGGCTCTGTTGAGGTCTCAGGGCATACGCATCCTCCCTTATCTGGACGATATTCTGATTGTGTCTCAGTCCTTCCGTCAAGCCGAGCTAGATACCCAGGTGGTGGTTTCCACACTCGAGTCCTTCGCCTGGGTGATCAACTGTCCCAAGTCTTCACTGTCTCCGTCCTTGGTGAGGTCCTTTCTGGGCATGACTCTGGATACATCTCAGGTCAAGGTATTCCTGCCACAGAAGAAGGTGGAGAGCCTGCAGACGCAGGCACGGTTTCTACTTTCGTGTCCTCATCCCTCCATTCGGCAGGGGATGCAGTTAGCGGGTCTGATGGTGTCCTGCTTTGAGGCGGTCCCCTTTGCTCAGTTTCACATGAGACCTCTTCAGTTGCACCTCTTGTCAGTGTGAGATCGGGACCCTGTGTCCCTGGATCGGGAATTTGCTCTGTCCCCTCTGGCCAGAGAATCCCTCTCGTGGTGGCTGGACTTAAGGAACCTTCTAGTGGGCAGGACCTTTCTGCCCCCGTGTTGGGGGACTGTCACCACAGATGCCAGTCTGTCAGGTTGGGGGGGGCTTTTGGAAGTCTCTGAAATTCCAGGGTCGGTGGGGCCCCCAGGAGGCCCATACTCCCATCAACATTCTAGAACTGCGGGCGATAAGGTTGGTTCTCTCCCAGTTGACCCCGCACCTTCGGGGTCGGGCTGTTCAGATCCGCTCAGACAACCAGACGGCGGTTGCCTACATCAATCATCAGGGAGGGACTCGGAGCAAGTGAGCCCTCAAGGAAGTGTCCCTGATACTGTCCTGGGTGGAAGAGAATGTCCCCTGCATCTCGGCAGTTTACATCCTGGGAGTGGAGAACCTGGAGGCAGACTCCTTGAGTAGGGGGATGTCTCGGCTGGGGGAATGGTCCCTCAGCAACAGGGTATTTCGCTTCCTGTGCCACCGCTGGGGTCTGCTGAATGTGGACCTGTCTGCATCCCGTCACAATCACAAGCTTCCATTCTTTGTCTCTCTGTCACAGGACCCTCTGGCAATCGCCACGGATTCGCTAGCGATGACTTGGACGGGGTTTCAGCTTCTCTATGTGCTCCCCACCGTTTCCTCTGCTGGGCAGGGTGCTGCGCAAGATAGCCCAGGAATGGGTGCCAACCATTCTTGTGGCCCCCTGTTAGCCAAGAAGGTTGTGGTTCGCAGACATCGTGCAGTTGGCTGTAGATCAATACGTCCTGCCCAAGGATCCAGACCTGCTCACTCAGGGACGGCTGTGCTATGATTCAGGCTACGAAGAAGTCCTCGTCCTTTATCTACTACAGGATCTGGTATGCTTACATTGCCTGGTGTGAGTCCAAGTCTCTTCCCTGTAGGGTGTTTTCTTTTACCAGGATTCTGGAATTCTTGCAACATGGTTTGGATTTGGGCCTTCAACTTAGTACCCTCAAAGGTCATGTTTCAGCTCTGGCAATTTTTTTCCAGAGATCCTTTGCCAATCACCGGTTGGTTAAGACCTTTTTCCAGGGGGTTACTCGCGTGCGTCCGCCACGTAAACCTATGTTACCAGTTTGGGATCTGAATCTGGTATTATCTGCTCTGCAGGGTCCTCCCTTCGAGCCTCTGCGGGTGGCCACCTTGTCCATTCTGACTCTTAAGGTAGCCTTTTTGGTGGCTATCACTTTTGTCAGGCGTGTTTCTGAGTTGGCGGCGCTTTCCATTAAACCTCCTTATTTTGAGCAACACCAGGATAAGGTGGTGTTTCGGTTTAAGCCAGATTTCTTGCCTAAGGTTGTGTCTGCCTTTCATCTCAACCAGGACATTGTTTTGCCTTCTTTGTGCCCTAATCCTAATAATCCTAAGGAGCGAACTTTGCATTCCTTGGATGTGGTCAGGGCTTTGAAGTTTTATTTGGTTGCTACTGAATCCTTCAGGAAGACTGATGCTCTTTTTGTTCTCCCTTCTGGACCTAGGAAGGGCTTGTCTCCGGCTAAATCCACTATCCGCAAGTGGATCCGTCAGGCGGTGGGGCAAACCTATTCTGCTAAGGGGAAGGAGCCTCCCTTCCGTCTTACTGCTCATTCCACTCGTGCTATTGGTGCGTCTTGGGCTTTTCAGCACCAAACTTCTGTTGAACAAGTTTGTAAGGCCGCAACTTGGTCTTCTGTTCATACTTTTTCCAAGTTTTACAAGGTTGATGTTAAGGCCTCAGCCGATGCTGCTTTTGGCCACAAGGTTCTTCAGGCGGCAGTGGTGTGAACTGGCCGCCATTGCTGTTTGGGGATCCCACCCTACTTTACGGACACTGCTTTTGGATGTCCCAGACGTAAGGAATAAGTGAAACAGGACGTGCTGTATACTTGGAAAAATACAATTCTGTGAGTACTCACCTGTAGAATTGTTTTTGTAGTATACAGCACATCCTGTTTCATCCCTCCCTTGTTATTATTGTTCTTGGTTACCTCTGTATGGTGATTTGTTCAAATGCTCTTTTTGGGATTTCCTTCATTATTCTCCCGGCTTCTTGTCTAACTGCTTTATAACACTGGGAATTTGTGGGAGGTTCCTGGCTTTTTATAGGGCCGGGAGATGCCACAAGTCTTTCTGCAGTCCACAGCGCCACCTTGTGGCGGATAACCCAGACGTAAGGAATAAGTGAAACAGGACGTGCTGTATACTACAAAAACAATTCTACAGGTGAGTGCTCACAGAATTTTACTATCCGAGCTTGAAGGAAGAGTTTTGCCTGTAGCTGGGCTTTAATTTACAGCTAAAAGGTGGAGCCATTCCATAACTGCTCAGCCTTTGCTTTTAAAAGGGACCAATTTTTTTAAATGTTTTATTTGTTATTTGACAAGATTACCAATGTTTTATTTTGTATGTAATCTGCTCCCTACCTGTTCCCCTTCCTTTCAGTCTGATTTGAATGTACGGTGGTGGGATCTGTATAGTTTCTGAAGTTGCTTTTGCCTCACCCGCAAACACACCGGCCTCTCTTCTAAGGGCAGACCCCGCCTCCCCGATTGGCGTTTTGAATAAAACATGAGTGATGCTAAGTTACAAACTGGTGCTGTGACTGTGTGTATGGGTAAAGCGGACCAAAACCCACTGAACTTGTGAAATACATTTGGCCGAACCCCCTGCTGATACTCTCTTCTAAGGATGTAGCACTAGAAATGGATATTTTCGCTTATCAAATCACCCTGTTTTCCTATTGCATGGCACGGCCTGCTTCAAGAAGTCCTTACGTATGGGTTATTCCTCCACAAGGTGGCGCAGTGTACTGCAGAAGAGTTGTGGCTCCTCCTGGCACCATATAAAAACAGGATCACCAATAGACCAATCCAGTGTTTCCTCTGCAGTGCTTCTGCGAAGATAGAAGATGGCTCTTTATATTGCACTGGTGAGTGGGGCAACCAAGCCTGCGGCCCTGCATGGCTATTTCCACCCATTTCCCGGACCCTCTGTGCCTCCCAACCTCGGCTGACGGATCGGGTGAAGGTAGTGGAGCACTAGGGTCAGGTGCTCAAGGAGCGCTGCTTCAAGCCGCAGACCCCGTATCACAAAGGGTAGCCGACCATAGGCTTTATGGTGAGCCTACTAAGGGATGCGGAGTTCCTGTCCTAGCTTCTGAGGGGATGAGTGTTTTTGGGGACTGTGTGCCTTGTTTTCTGGTGTCTGCCCCCCCGTCCCTAGCCTGGCTCTCGCCGCTTCCTGCTCGCTCTCCTCTCCCCGACGTGTTCGGGGGGGGGGGGTTGGTTGGCTTTTCTGCGGCGAGTGTTGTTTTATTGTCTTATGGTGTTTTTAACTGCTTTTTCGCCGCCGTTGCCGCCTTGTACTCCGCTCGTGCACGTGGGTGCTGCTTTCGCGCTCTTGGGGGGGGGGGGGGGGGCAGGGCCAGGGGATGACTCGTATTGCGTCGTCCCCCCGCGGCCCGCCCCTCGAGGTTCCTCTGCCGGCGCCATCTTGAGTGTGCTGCGCGTCCGGGGTCCTTCTTATTCCCTGGCTTCTGCGGTGATCTCCCGGTGTCGCTTCCTCCTGTGGCCTGGCGGAGTGGTGTCCTTCGGTCTACTTGGTCCGTGAGCCCTCCTTGGGGGTTTTGTTTTCCTTGGGGGCATGTGCTGCGGGATGCTTATGTGCATGTTACTTATGTCTTTCAGGCGGGACAACTGTGGGCTGTGATTTCTCCCGGATCTGCTCCTTATCCCCCCCTCATCTCCCCCTTCCCGTCTGGGGGCATCCCTTGGGGGGGCATCCCGGGTGGCTTTTTTATTAGCCCTTACCCTGTGCTGGCCTGTTGCGCCTGTGTTAATCACCATATGGAGGCTTCTGGGGATAGCGTGCTTGGGGGTCCTTCGGGGGAATCCCGGCTGTGTGCCATGTGTGGGGTATCCCCTTTGAGTAACAGTGCTGCGGTGTGCGTGTCATGCGCCCAGGGTATCGTTGCGGGCCAGGCTTGGTTACCCGCTTCGCTTCCCAGTTCTACGCCCCCTTCAGCATCGCCTACCCCTCTGCGCCTGCATTTAGCCCCTAGTGAGGGGGATTCTAGCAGGGGGTCACAACCTGATCTGGCACTTCGTGTGGCCAGCATTGAAATGCAGCTTACCAGGCCTGTTCCACATAAGGCCTCTGGCAAGAAGGGACACCTGGCTCCCATACCCTCCCTCTTTCCTGAGGAGTATGAGGGAATTGATGCTTTTGGTGGCCGTTACTCCCTAGAGGAGGGGGAGCTTTTCCAGGACTCTGACTCCTCTGGGGACCAGCAGGAGGGTTACGACAGTGACCCTGGGTCTGCGTCTGGGGAGGACTCATGGTTCCCTGATGACACTGATAACCTGTTGACTCATATTTTTTAAATCTTGCACATTGTCCCCTCTGAGGTGGCTAAGAGGAAGCAGGGTGAGCTCTTTCGTCCTGATAAACAGCGTCTGGAGTTCCCTGAGCAGGGCCATTTCACTAATATGGTGCTCAAGGAGTGGGAACGTCCTAGTAGATTGCCCGCGGTACCCAAAGGGTTGGATAAGAGGTATCCCTTTCCTGTTGACCTGGCCAAGCAATGGTCGTGTCCCCCTGAGGTGGATGCTCCCGTTCTAGGGCTGTCCAACAGCTCGGTCATGCCTTCCCCTGACACTACTACACTGCAGGACAGCGAGGACCGGCACATGGATCAGCTGGCCTGCCATGCTTTTACATTTGCGGGGGCTGTGTTGCATCCGGTCTGCACTGCTGCCATTACAGCTATTGCCCTTCAGAAATAGCTCAAGCGTCTCCTTGATAGCGCTACGGCTGGTAGGAGAGGGGGGTTAAAGTGGGCCAACACCCAGGGGTGATCGGCCCGGGAATCTATAAGATCACCTCACACACCACGGGACATCCGAGATCGGGATGTCCCGCGGGGTGTAACCCCCCCAAAACCCCGAAAAATCCTTACCTCTCCAGCCGCTGCTTCCGCCGCCGCCTCTCTCGCGCTCCTCTAGACGTGCCCGCGCCGGCCGTCTCTGAATGGCTGGCGCGGGTGCGCACACGTCAAGAGTGACGCGCGGGAGGCGGCGGCGGCGGGCGCGATCCCTTGTCCGTCGACGGACGTCACTTGTCCGTCGGTGGGCATTGGACAGCGCACTCACGTGGGAGCGTGGAGAGGTGAGTTTTCGGGGTGTTTGGGGGGGTTTCAGGCAGCGAGGCACCCCAAATCGGGGTGCCCCGGGGAAGTGGACCAATACCCAGGATAGTCAAAATCCTGGGTGTTGGTCCACTTTAAAGGGCCCTCTTGCTTTTCTCTAATTTTGTTGCCTTTGTCCTTACTGCCATGGATGATGCGGTACGGCTGAGTGGTAGGGCCTCTGCTCTTTTGGTGGCTATGCGCCGCTCTGTTTGGTTGCGTCAGTGGGCGGCCGACGCTGCTGCTAAGAAGGCTCTCACTGGGCTCCCCGATGGTAGGCTGCCCCAGCGTAGGAGGCAGCCTCGGCCCTTTCGGGGGCCCTCCGCTTCCATCCCCTCCTTTCACGCCCCCAGAGGAGGTTGTGGCTCCCTCTTCTCGGGTAGCCGCAGAGATTCTTGGGGCCGTGGCAGGTTCCGTGGCCGCCCCGGTCTCTCATGGGGTCCCAAGCCCAAACCTTCTCCCAAGCCCCCTCAGGAGGCGCCCTCATCCATCCAAGTGGGGGGATGGTCGGCTTCGGCTATTTGCTCACGTCTGGAGGCTCCGCGTCTCAAACTGGTGGATTCAGGAGGTGGTGTCCTCCGGTTACAAGATAGAGTTTGCAGCCTGGCCGCCCCCAAGATTCATCAGATCCCAGATGTCTCTAAATCCTCTGTCAGCTCAGGGTTTGTGCCTTGCGGTTCAATGTCTGTTGGAGGCAGGAGTCATTTGCCCAGTGCCTTCCCAGGAAAGGAGTCAGTAGTTCTACTCCAATCTTTTCACGGTCCCCAAGAAAGACGGGTCCTTGAGGCCCATCCTGGACTTGAAGGGTCTCAACAAGTTTGTCAGGTTCAAGCACTTCCGCATGGAGACGCTACGCTCGGCTGTCAGTACCCTTCGCCCGGGCAACTTCATGACCTCCGTGGACATCAAGGATGCCTAACTTCACGTGCCAATCTTTCCAGGTCATCGGAGATTCTCAGGTTTGCTCTAGAGGATCAGCATTACCAGTTTGTGGCTTTACCGTTCGGTATCACCTCGGCTCTTCGGGTGTTCACCAAGGTGCTGGCGGGCGTGATGGCTCTGCTGCGGAATCAGGGCATTCGCATCCTCCCTTACCTGGATGACATTGTGATTGCGGCTCAGTCTCTTCATCAGGCCGAGAAGGATACTCAGGTGGTGCTTCACGATTACATGATCACGGATTATCCCATAACTCCGGTTTTCTACATTCTTCCGAAAATACACAAACATCCCACTCACCCACCTGGCCGCCCTATTGTAGCCGGCACAGATTCAGTATTTCAGAACATTGCTACCTTTCTCGATAAAATTTTGCAACCAAAAGTTATGACCACTCGGTCATATCTATTGGACACAGGGGACTTTCTGAACAAGATCGGTAACCTAGGTCCCCTTCCTGATAATGTCCTGCTCTGCAGTATGGACGTGTCATCACTGTACACGTCCATCCCACATTCGGGAATCTCAGCCATTTTGCAACGATCACTATCTCAAATGCCCTTCCTTGGCCCCCTCCTCATGTATAGTCATCAATATTATCACTCAACATGAAGGTATTCACCTCTCTTTACAATATTCATTTTTTCCTGCGCAACTATCCCTGACTGTCTCTGATACTCTCCCCCAATCCATAGTTCACAGTCCCTGTCATCATACAGGTCCATAATCGAGATATGACATTATGTATTGGTCTTAGTGTCTACCTTAGATATGATTTTTTATCTTAGTGTCAAGGCACCAAGGAACTCCACAGGACGTTAATATCTCCTTTAACTTATATACAGATTTTTAGCAGCATTAGAAAAAATGTCCACCTCCTATGTGAATATCCAATAGTAATAATAACTTGTGCAAGCTCCCGTCACCACATTATAAATGATGTACCAGATAGACACATAAAGCTTGCAGTATGGTTTAGGTAAGAAAACTTTTGCATGCTTTCCAAACAGTATAGGATATAGTTATGCAGTGATAATGAATTTAGATCCTCCTTAATATTCAACCTCCTTATTGATCCACCACTCCAACGATTATGTCACATGGAAACAAACAAATAAAAGGACATAGCGTGATATCCTTAGAAATCATGAGCACCTGCCCTCATTTATTAGGCTTACCAGCAATCACAAAAAAACACGCCTTTCAAAATCCAAAATTCAAGCTTCAAAGTCAGTGACGGAAGGTGCGCTGTAAAGACCTCTTATGCTCTTATACACACTACCTTCAGTGCGGTTTACATCCAAACCGTAATGCAGTCGCGTATCACACACAGTCTCCTCGGCCGCAGGACACGGGAACGCTTACTGCTCTTCCTCTCAGTCAAATCCGTAATGACGCTTCACAGTGCTGGCCCCGCCCAACGCGTTTCGTCGTAATCATGAGCATTAGGTATTGGTCTCAGGGTTTACCTTATTGTACCTTATTATCCCCCGACTCTCACAAACCCCATCTCCACTTCACCTATTAGCTTTCACTCTGTGCCATACAGAAACCCTGATCTTTGGTTTTAATATCTGTTTTTAACTTTTTTATAGGCATAAAGCGGCCTCCTCTGAACATTGAACATGTGTCCCCCAGCTGCTGACAATACTCGCGCTCGACGCACACCAACTGTTTACTTTGCTCATTTCCACCTTGTCAATAAAGTTTATTCACTGCAGCTGTCCGGCGCGCGCAGGCGTCACTGGTGGCTGGATGGCAGTGGTTCACACTGCCATCCAGCCCCGGATGTGACGTCGGCCGGGACCTCGCCGCTGGAAGTGACGCTCCGGAAAGCGCTCGACGAGCGCTCCCAGAAGCGTCACACTGGCAGGCCGGGGAGGGGGGGGGGACGCCGCACGCTTTATAACAGGTTACGTATACTCTGCACTCCATTGTAGCCTTGAGAAAGGGGCCGGGTAGCCCCAAAACATAGGCAGGTTATGCAATCAGGGTTCTCTCTGTTTTGGTAATGTCTAGGGATGAGCGAATCGATCCGGACGAACCCGGATTCGATCCGAATTTCATGAAAAAATCTGATTCGGATCGAATCCGAATTTCCCCGTGCTTCGATCGCTTGAAGTTTTCCTTTAACATCCATTCATTTACATTACAGGCATTCTAAGATGGCGGACGGGACATGTCCAGACATCTACCCCGCACCAGTGCATGCTGGGGCAGTCACATGCAGCCTATCAGCAGCCAGCAAGCCCGGTGACGTCACAGCGCTATTTAAGGCGGCGGACATCTTGCTTTTCCTCATTTCTCTATTGCATTCGTGAGAGACAGGACGCTGCTGTAGTCAGGGAGAGACAGTTAGAGAGACAGGGACAGGCAGGAGACAGGCAGGAAGTCAGCGAGAAGCAGGGAAAGTTAGGAAAAATCGGAGGCAGTCACAGGGAGATTTTTTATTTTTTTTTTCATCCAGCCTGAGTGTTACTGCCTGGGTCACTGGCTTTGTTAGCTGTTTCACCCTGGTTAACCATTGTTGCTTTGCATAGTACTACTGCTCCCAGGTGCACTGCGGTTATGGCATCCCATTCTGTGACTACACCAGCCTCTATTTACTATAACCCTTTGCACTTATTCTAAAAGTAATTTGGCCTGATAGACACTTTTGCTGTGCATAGTAATACTGCTCCCAGGTGCACTGCGGTTGGAGCATCCCATTCTGTGACTACACCAGCCTCTATTTACTATAACCCTTTGCACTTATTCTAAAAGTAATTTGGCCTGATAAAGACACTTTTGCTGTGCATAGTACTACTGCTAAAGTCTTAAAGGGGCCACAGCACTCAAACCAGTTAGCTTGCTGACCAGCCTACAATCTGTCTCTAAACTAGGTTAAAAACAGGGGGCTCGGTCACACACATCTGCAGAAGTATGCTTAAGCTGCACCACCAGCGCCAAGGTGCCCCTGTGAGGTGCAGTCCTAACTCTAGTACTAATTCTAGTCTCTAAGAGCCCCATTTGGGACATACAATGCAATAGATAAATTGGGAGCAGGCTTACCTGAGGTTGCCCTAAACCTCAAGTGCAAGCCATGGGGTGGAAGGGTCAAAGACCTTGCAATACAGCCTAGACCCCACACTCCATGTGCTTGCACACATTCAAAAGAAACAAAAGGGGGGTGGCAGCCGCTCAGACCATTTTATAACTAACCAGAGAGGTGCACATTAGCAGGGCAATTAGAATACAAAAGTCTTAAAGGGGCCACAGCACTCAAACCAGTTAGCTTGCTGACCAGCCTACAATCTGTCTGGTGGTGCAGCTTAAGCATACTTCTGCAGATGTGTGTGACCGAGCCCCCTGTTTTTAACCTAGTTTAGAGACAGATTGTAGGCTGGTCAGCAAGCTAACTGGTTTGAGTGCTGTGGCCCCTTTAAGACCATAGTACTACTGCTCCCAGGTGCACTCCGGTTGGGGCATCCCATTCTGTGACTACACCAGCCTCTATTTACTATAACCCTTTGCACTTATTCTAAAAGTAATTTGGCCTGATAAAGACACTTTTGCTGTGCATAGTACTACTGCTCCAAGGTGCACTGCGGTTGTGGCATCCCATTCTGTGACTACACCAGCCTCTATTTACTATAACCCTTTGCACTTATTCTAAAAGTAATTTGGCCTGATAAAGACACTTTTGCTGTGCATAGTACTACTGCTCCCAGGTGCACTCCGGTTGGGGCATCCCATTCTGTGACTACACCAGCCTCTATTTACTATAACTCTTTGCACTTATTCTAAAAGTAATTTGGCCTGATAAAGACACTATTCTTGGTGTGCCACACACCCCGCTTCACTTCTTAAATATTCATTACTTCATGGGTTAATCCACCGCAGGTGACGTAGTGCAGAGAGGAAGTCTTGTAACGAGCCCCCTTCCGGCCCATATATACCTGGTACCTCCCTTCAATCACCAGTATTTTTCTCTCTGCTTGACAAACAGAGGTTGGAAGTTTCCTGCTTACAGGTAGGTCGGGGTATTCTTACCCCGCCACCCCCCTTTTGGTCTATTTCTGCCCGGTTTGAGTTTGTATACCTTTATGGTGGATAGGAAGCCTCCCAGCCTAGGCTGCTCACCGGGTAATTGGTAGACGGCACTATTGGTGCCTAGGAGCTTATCTCCTCCGCTCGTCCCCCTCTTTTGGGGGCAATGCGGCAATCCGGCATGGTGATCCGGAAATGGGATGCCCCTGTCCCGAGGGTCCCCGTAGCCCCTTACTCTCCCGTTTCGGTCCCTTCTCCCTTCACTATGGGGGGGGGGGGGGGTATAGAGGGTTGTGTATCTTGTATAGTGTTTTCACTGTATTGCTGTCTTTTTCTGTGTGTTCACTTTGTGCATAGAAGCAGACTGCGCAGCAGCATGGTGCGCTTTGTCTGTTATGCTGGAGCTCCGGGCAGATACTTTTTAGAGATGGCCAGTGTGTTGGTCAGCGTTATGGGGGCGGGGCAGCGGACCGCGCTCAGCTGCTGTGCTTTCACTTCAGATGCGTCCCCTCCCGCCTCCCTCCCTTCCCCGCTGCTCCGTGCGGCAGCCTGTGTGGCTGCGCTTATGTCTCCTTCCCCCTCCTCCGCCGCCTGGCTGGGTGTCAGCCAGCGCAGCTGGTGGCAATCCCTCAATGAATGGAACGGGGCGGCTCCCTGTGACGCGGGGGGGGGGAGGGGCGTGGCGCCGGCGGAAGCGGCGCTCGGCGGCCCCAGCCTCACTTCCTTCCTGTCTCTGTTAAGAGAGGTCACGGGGGGGGGGGCGCGCGCTGCAGCAACACATGGGTTTTGTGTTCTACTGCTGCGGCTGCTACATGTCCCTCCGGTCTGGCTGTCAGGTAAGCGGCCCCGCTTTTGTGGGGCCGAGAGTGAGATTTCTTATGGGGCAAGCTTTTAAGGATGCACTCTTATCATGCTATTGTGAACATGATGCATATGTTACACTCACAAGGGATCTGATGGTTTTGTTTTTCTTTCCTTTCAGATCCTGGGATCCCTCTTTTATTGCGGCCCTCCGGCTCTATATTGCCTGGCTAGTCATTCTTTTTATATGAAATTGCACATTTTAGATATATATATACATATATATATATATTTTGAGACTGTTAAGGGGGACCTTTTCTCTTAAAAAAAAAAAAAAAGTGTATTTACAAAAACCCTCCCTTCCGGGACATTCTTTATAAGGGGGCATCCCGGGTTGGCTTATGCCTTAAAAGTCCCAGTATTTGCGATACCATAAATCACCAATATGGAGGCTTCTGTTACTACCGGAAACGACTCGTCAGAGCCGTCCAGGGGGTGTGTAAAATGTGGGGCTGCGCTCCCTGCTGATGATATCTTTATTTGCATTTCTTGTGCAAGGCAGATTATTGCGCGTCAGTCTGTTGATCCGGCTGCTGACCCGTCGCAACCTTCATCATCTCCTGCCTCTCCCTCCCTGTTCCGGACCCCGCATGACACTGTCAAAGGTGGGGATTCGCAATCCGAGGTGGTGGTAAAATCGGCCAGTCTTCGGGAAGTATTGCCCGTTAAAGCGGGGCTGAAGGCCCCTGCAAAACGGAAGCGCCTGACTCCGGTATTTTCGGCTCCTCAGGACGAATTGTGTGAGCCTGTGGAATGGTCCGATGGCTCCCCGGATGAGGGTGAATTCCTCTTGGAGTCAGATGAGCCGGCAGATCAGCTTGAGGCTGATGCGATTGGCGATTGGTCGGCGGGGGTTGCCCTTGACACCCCCTCCATTCTGGCTCAAATGTTTGAAATTCTGAATTTAGATCCGCCTGAGGCTGTCACCCTGCCAAAGGGTCAGTTGTTTAAAGAGCCTCAGCCGCGTTTGGTTTTTCCCAGACAGCACCACTTTGAGAGGGTGGTCCTTAAAGAATGGGAACATCCCACGCGGTTATCTGGAATCCCTTCCAGTTGGGAAAAGCGTTATCCTTTTCCGCCAGAATTGCTGAAGCTTTGGTCCGTCCCTCCTGAAGTCGATACCCCTGTGCTAGGGCTATCTAGCTCCGCTATGGTACAGTCTGCTGAGACTTCTGTCCCTAAAGATGGGGAGGATCGTAGGATTGACCAGTATGCTCGCCATGGCTTTGTTTATGCTGGGTCAACGATGCGCCCCCTGTGCGCTTCGGCCCTTCTTCTTTTAGCAGTAAGATCTGTGATCCAGGGGCTATGCGAGGATCTCAATCCCGCTTGTGATGAGTTCGCTGCGCTTAAGCAGTGCGATTCTTTTGTGTCTTACGTTCTATCCGCTCAGGACGATGCGCTGGCTATGAGTAGCAAGACAGCGGCAATGCTGGTCGCTATTCGTCGGTCAGTATGGCTGCGACAGTGGTCGGCGGACTCAGCTTCTAAAAAGGTGCTCACAGCTCTCCCCTTTCTGGGGTTGCGTCTGTTCGGGGAGAAAATTAATTCAGTCGCAAAGGGTGGTAAGATGCCACAACGCAAGAGGCCTCGACGCCCCTTTAGAGGGGCAGCTTCTGGTAGGCCGTCCTTTCGAGGATACAGAGCGGGTAGGGGGGCTTCCCTTCCCTCTACCAGTCGTACAGGTTGGACGCGGGGGAGGGGCCGTGGCCGTCCCGCCCAGTCCTGGGGCTCCAAGCCCAAACCTGCTGGTAAGCCCGCTCAGCAATGAGGGGCTGCCCTCACCCGTGCGGGTGGGGGGACGATTGCGACACTTCTCCCAGGTTTGGAACCGGGAGGTTCTGGACAGATGGATTCAGGAGATAGTGTCGTCCGGTTACAAGCTGGAATTCGAGTCTCGCCCTCCTTCACGGTTCTTTCGGTCTCGGGTGCCCATCGATCCTTTGGCCGCACAGGGGCTCCTGGCATCGGTAGAGAATCTGTTACAGATGGCGGTCATCCGGCCGGTACCGCGTTTAGAGATGGGCCTCGGTTTCTACTCCAATCTGTTCGCAGTCCCCAAGAAGGATGGGTCAGTTCGTCCCGTCCTGGACTTGAAGTTACTCAACAGGTTCATCCGTTTTCGGAAGTTTCACATGGAAACCTTGCGCACTGCCGTCGGCTCTCTTCGGCAAGGGGACTTCATGACGTCCATAGACATCAAGGATGCTTATCTGCATGTTCCCATCTGCCACCCTCATCAACGTTTTCTTCGATTCATGATGAAGGATCGGCATTATCAATTCGTGGCACTTCCGTTTGGCCTTACCTCAGCTCCAAGAGTGTTCACCAAGGTGCTGGCAGGGGTCATGGCCATTTTCAGAGCTCGGGGCATTCGTGTCGTACCTTATTTGGACGACCTTCTTATCATGGCTCCGTCACTCGATCAATCGGAGAAAGACACCAGGGTGGTGCTCTCCACGCTGGAAAGTTTCGGTTGGGTGATCAACCTCTCCAAGTCCTCCCTCGCTCCGGCCAGGGTGGTGTCCTTTCTGGGGATGCAGTTAGACTCTCATCAACACAGAGTGTTTCTCCCTCAGTCCAAAATTCTTCTGATTCAGGAGTTGGCTCGGGTCCTACTCTCCAATCCTCGGCCGTCCATCCGTCTGGGGATGAGGCTGGTAGGGTTGATGGTTGCCTCCTTCGAGGCAGTTCCTTTTGCTCAATTCCACACGAGGACGCTTCAGCTTTATCTGTTGGCGTCTTGGGACCGGCAGCCTCGGTCGCTGGATCAGCCCTTCCAGTTGTCCTCCCGGGTCCGGCAGTCCCTCCAGTGGTGGTTGGTCTCGACCAATCTCGTGAAGGGCAGGTCTTTCCTGGCCCCCCTTTGGGAAATTGTCACCACGGACGCCAGGGGCGGATTCTGGAAGGAGCTGCAGTTCCAGGGGCAGTGGGGACCTCAAGAGGCCCACTTACCCATCAATATTCTGGAACTGAGAGCCATCCGTCGGGTGCTTGCTCTCCTGACTCAGCACGTTCTGGGCCTTCCGGTCCAGGTGCGTTCAGACAATCGAACAGCGGTTGCTTACATCAATCATCAGGGAGGGACTCGCAGCCTGAGTGCTCTCAGAGAGGTGTCCCTGATCCTGACCTGGGCAGAGGCCCATGTTCCTTGTCTCTCGGCGGTATACATCTCAGGAGTGGAGAACCTGGAAGCGGACCGCTTGAGCAGGGGCTCTCCCCGTCGGGGAGAATGGGCCCTCCATCCTCGGGTATTTCGCTCACTGTGTCGCTGATGGGGGACACCAGAGGTGGACCTGTTTGCCTCTCGTCACAATCACAGGCTCCCGAACTTCGTGTCGCTCTCCCAGGATCCTCTGGCTCTGGCAGTGGACGCCATGTCCCTGAGCTGGGGGGATCTGGGGTTTCTGTACCTGTTTCCTCCGATACCCATGCTAGGCAGAGTGCTTCGGAAGTTGGCTCTGGAAGGGGTGGCTGCCGTTCTCGTGGCCCCAAGTTGGCCGAGGCGAGTGTGGTTCGCAGACATCGTTCGGCTGGCAGTGGACCAGGTCGTTCTGCCTCTTCGGCCCGATCTGCTCACTCAGGGTCGATTGTGTTACCCCAATTTACCAGCGCTAGCTTTGACGGCCTGGCTGCTGAGACCTCCATCCTAAAGGAGGAGGGTCTTTCTGATTCAGTCGTTAAGACTCTGATCAGTGCCCGGAAGAGGTCTTCTTCTATCATCTACTATAGGACCTGGAAAGCCTATATCGCTTGGTGCGAGATGAGATCTTTTCCTTGTAGGGTATTTTCGGTCTCCAGGATTCTGGAGTTTTTACAATCTGGGCTGGACTCTGGTCTTCAGCTAAGTACGTTGAAAGGGCAAGTTTCTGCCTTATCTATCTTTTTTCAGAAGCGTGTTGCGCTTAAGCCTTTAGTTAAAACTTTTTTCCAGGGGGTTACGCATGTGCGGCCTCCCAGGAAACCATTACTCCCGGTTTGGGATTTGAATTTGGTTCTTTCTGCTCTTCAGGCTCCTCCTTTTGAGCCTTTGCAAGATATTGCTTTATCTACCCTGACTCAGAAGATGGTCTTCTTGGTAGCGATCACTTCGATCCGGCGTGTCTCGGAATTGGCGGCCTTGTCTATCCAGGCGCCTTACTTCGAGAGACATCAGGATAAAGTGGTTTTTCGGTTCAAGCCAGACTTTCTTCCTAAGGTGGTTTCTGCTTTTCATTTGAACCAAGATATTGTTCTTCCCTCCTTGTGTCCTAATCCTAAGAATGACAAAGAGAGGGTTTTGCATTGTTTGGATGTAGTACGCTGTGTTAAGTACTACTTGGTTATCACGTCTCCTTTCCGTAGGACGGATTCCTTTTTTGTTGTGCCCCATGGGCCTAAGAAGGGTTTGGCACCAGCCAAATCTGCCATTAGCAAGTGGATACGTCAGGCCGTTACTGCGGCCTATTCTGCTAAGGGAAGAGTTCCCCCTTTTCGTATTACTGCTCATTCCACTCGCGCTGTTGGGGCGTCTTGGGCTTTTCAGCACCAAGCTTCTGTTGAACAGGTTTGTAAGGCCGCCATCTTCTGTTCACACTTTTTCTAAGTTTTACAAAGTTGATGTGCGGGCCTCAGCGGTTGCTGGTTTTGGCCGCAGAGTTCTGCAGACTGCAGTCATTTAAGTTATGCTTCACCTGGCCTTGAGATGCCCTTCCCTTGTGGACACTGCTTTTGGATGTCCCATGAAGTAATGAATATTTAAGAAGTGAAGCGGGGTGTGTGGCACACCAAGAATAATACCATTTTGTGAGTACTCACCTGAAAAATGGATATTGTTGGTGTGCCACACACCCCGCTTCACACCCGCCCTTTTCGGTATTACCGAAGCCTTTATATGGTGAAGCCTTTTTATATCAAATTTGATTTTGAGGTTACTGGTGGAATACTGGTACCTTGTATTACTGCTTTTTGATTATACTGGTGATTGAAGGGAGGTACCAGGTATATATGGGCCGGAAGGGGGCTCGTTACAAGACTTCCTCTCTGCACTACGTCACCTGCGGTGGATTAACCCATGAAGTAATGAATATTTAAGAAGTGAAGCGGGGTGTGTGGCACACCAACAATATCCATTTTTCAGGTGAGTACTCACAAAATGGTATTTTTGCTGTGCATAGTACTACTGCTCCCAGGTGCACTCCGGTTGGGGCATCCCATTCTGTGACTACACCAGCCTCTTTTTACTATAACCCTTTGCACTTATTCTAAAAGTAATTTGGCCTGATAAAGACACTTTTGCTGTGCATAGTACTACTGCTCCAAGGTGCACTGCGGTTGGGGCATCCCATTCTGTGACTACACCAGCCTCTATTTACTATAACCCTTTGCACTTATTCTAAAAGTAATTTGGCCTGATAAAGACACTTTTGCTGTGCATAGTACTACTGCTCCCAGGTGCACTCCGGTTGGGGCATCCCATTCTGTGACTACACCAGCCTCTATTTACTATAACCCTTTGCACTTATTCTAAAAGTAATTTGGCCTGATAAAGACACTTTTGCTGTGCATAGTACTACTGCTCCCAGGTGCACTGCGGTTGTGGCATCCCATTCTGTGACTACACCAGCCTCTATTTACTATAACCCTTTGCACTTATTCTAAAAGTAATTTGGCCTGATAAAGACACTTTTGCTGTGCATAGTACTACTGCTCCCAGGTGCACTGCTGTTGGGGCATCCCATTCTGTGACTACACCAGCCTCTTTTTACTATAACCCTTTGCACTTATTCTAAAAGTAATTTGGCCTGATAAAGACACTTTTGCTGTGCATAGTACTGCTGCTCCCAGGTGCACTCCGGTTGGGGCATCCCATTCTGTGACTACACCAGCCTCTATTTACTATAACCCTTTTCACTTATTCTAAAAGTAATTTGGCCTGATAAAGACACTTTTGCTGTGCATAGCACTACTGCTCCAAGGTGCACTGCGGTTGGGGCATCCCATTCTGTGACTACACCAGCCTCTATTTACTATAACCCTTTGCACTTATTCTAAAAGTAATTTGGCCTGATAAAGACACTTTTGCTGTGCATAGTACTACTGCTCCCAGGTGCACTCGGGTTGGGGCATCCCATTCTGTGACTACACCAGCCTCTATTTACTATAACCCTTTGCACTTATTCTAAAAGTAATTTGGCCTGATAAAGACACTTTTGCTGTGCATAGTACTACTGCTCCCAGGTGCACTGCGGTTGGGGCATCCCATTCTGTGACTACACCAGCCTCTATTTACTATAACCCTTTGCACTTATTCTAAAAGTAATTTGGCCTGATAAAGACACTTTTGCTGTGCATAGTACTACTGCTCCCAGGTGCACTGCTGTTGGGGCATCCCATTCTGTAACATACCATTAGCCTCTGTATTCACTGTAAGCTGCACAGTTATTTAAATTAATTTGGCCTGTTGCAGCCTGCTTACACACTGCTGCTGTGCGCATATATTACTGATCTCAAGTCTGCTTGGGGCATCCCATTCTGTAACATCCCATTAGCCTCTGTCTTTACTCTAAGCTGCACAGTTATTTCAAGTAATTTGGCCTGTTGCAGCCTGCCTACTCACTGCTGCTGTGTGCATATATACTGATCTCAAGTCTGCTTGGGGCATCCCATTCTGTAACATACCATTAGCCTCTGCATTCACTGTAAGCTGCACAGTTATTTCAAGTAATTTGGCCTGTTGCAGCCTGCCTACACACTGCTGCTGTGCGCATATATTACTGATCTCAAGTCTGCTTGGGGCATCCATTCTTTAACATACCATTAGCCCCTGCATTCACTGAAAGCTGCACAGTTATTTAAAGTAATTTGGCCTGTTTCAGCCTGCTTACACACTGTTGCTGTGTGCATATATACTGATCTCAAGTCTGCTGTGGGCATCCCATTCTGTAACATACTATTAGCCTCTGCATTCACTGTAAGCTGCACAGTTATTTAAAGTAATTTGGGCTGTTTCAGCCTGCTTACACACTGTTGCTGTGTGCATATATACTGATCTCAAGTCTGCTTTGAGGCATCCCATTCTGTAACATCACATAACCTACCTCTCTTATTTACACTAAGCAGCTCTCTTATTTAAACTAAGCAGGCCTCTTATTTACACTAAGCAGCTCTCTTATTTAAGCTAAGCAGCTCTCTTATTTAAACTAAGCAGGCCTCTTGGAGGCTGATTGTCCACTTTTGGGTGTGCATTTATATTCGGTTTCATATACAGTGGGGTATCCCAATTTGTAAGATAACCTACCCCAACCATGTAAACTAAAGAGGCCTGTTGCACCCTGAGTTTCTCTGCTTGCGTATGGCCTGCATTACAATCTGTCTCTTTCAATGACACTGCTGCCTGGGGTATCCCAATTTGTAAGATAACCTACCCCAACCATGTAAACTAAAGGTTACGTCCTTCCAGAAGGAAAACTTATGCCGAACACTATTTTTGTTAGGGGCATTGATCTTTGGATTGATCGGCATGAAATTAAGGATTTTTTTTCAAAGTATGGCGCTGTAAAGAAGGTCAAAATTATTTCTCATACTTGGATTATTGTTACTTTTTGTTCAGCTTAAAATATACCAGGCCACACGGGCATCCCAAGGCACATGCTGTTTAACCCTATTTGTTAAGCACAAGCATTTCTCATACTTGGATTATTGTTACTTTTTGTTCAGCTTGAAATATACCAGGCCACACGGGCATCCCAAGGCACATGCTATTTTAACCCTATCTGTTATACAACATAAGCGTTGATCAGCATCAGCTGCTTTATTAAGCTACTTCAGTTTGCACTTGTTTTTGAATGCTTTTAATAAACCAGGCCGCAGGGCACCCCAAAGCTGCACCTTGCACCCTATCTGGTATACAACATAAGCGTTGATCAGCATCAGCTTCATTAAGCTACTTCAGTTTGCACTTCCTTTTTGACTGCTTTCATTTAACCAGGCCGCAGGGCACCCCAAAGCTGCACGTTGCACCCTATCTGTTTATACTAAATAAGCATCTACAGCCTCAGCTTTATTAAGTTATTGCATTTTGAATTGGCTTTGGTCTGCTTTAAATACACCAGGCCGCAGGGTATCCCAAACCTGCATGTTGCACCCCATCTGTTATACTAAATAAGCGTTGATCAGCATCAGCTTTATTAAGCTATTGCATTTTGCATTGGTTTTTGTACTGCTGCCAAAACACTAGCCCATATGGGCATCCCAAACCAGCACATGTCACCCTATCTGTTATGCTAAATAAGCTTCTACAGGCCCTTTTTTTATTTATTTATTTTTATTTATATAGAGCTGTAATAGCTTATATAGTGAGGTAAATTTGCCATTTTGCTTCATTATATAGAGCACCCCCTCTGTAAATCTGAGGGGCAATAGTTTATATTATGAGGTAAATTCATGGTTTTGCACCATTATATGGAGCAGCCCCTGTGTAAATCTGAGGGGCAATAGCTTATATTGTGAGGTAAATTTGCCATTTTGCAGCATAATATAGAGCAGCCCCTGTGAAAATCTGAGGGGCAATAGTTTGTATTATGAGGTAAATTCATGGTTTTGCACCATTATATGGAGCAGCCCCTGTGTAAATCTGAGGGGCAATAGCTTATATTGTGAGGTAAATTTGCCATTTTGCTTCATTATATAGAGCAGCCCAGTTGCCATCTAAATCAACTACTGTCCGGCCAGTACAGCTTTTCCAGGGCAAACTCTGCTAGTTGCGGACACAAGTCAAGTTTGGCTTCCCAGCAAATCCAGTGGATCCTGAAGGTGTGTTGGCATGGTCATGTCAAGGTATGACATGACCTGCTGTTTGAGGTCCAGCTCCAGGTCTTCCTGCTGCTCATGAGTAGACTCACTATGCGGGTGTAGAAAGCTACTCACTAGCGACTGAAGACTGAGGCTGCTGCTGATGGAGCTGCTGTTCCTTCCACCCCCCCCAGCAGCCATGGCAGTGGAAGGTGATCGCAGAGGTCCCCCCGAGTCAGACCTGCGGGAGTATGGGCCATGGCGCAGATAGACATCGCCCAACTGGCTACATGGGATGTCTCTGTAGTAGGTCAGTTTTTCCTCCCTCTCAGTGGGCGTAAAAAATGCCCCCATTTTGTGCCGGAAGCGAGGGTCCAATAAGTTGGAGAGCCAGAAGTCTTCCCGCTGACAAATGAAGACAATTCTGCGCTCACTAGTACGCAAGCATGTGAGCATGCATTGTGCCATTTGTGCAAGTGACTCGGATGGACTACCTGTCTCCATCTCCACTGTAAACTGCCACGGTGTGTCTGGGTCCTCTGTCTCGCCTTCCTCACAACCCTCTAGCTCCTGTGGCTGCTCCTGCTCCTCCTCTCCTGTCAGATGACTAGATAAAATGGTCATTTTGTGAAACCTAAACTGTGGTTTGCTGTGCCCCACCCCCTCCTCCTCCTCCACTTCAGCCCCCACAGGCTTCATGTGGCTGTGAAATGTATGTGCCATGTCTCCAGTGCCCTGACCAGCCATGGTTTCCAACATGTGTTGTAGTACATGAAGCAGTGGAATCTCATAGTCCTGGCAACTGACTAATAAAGTAGCTTCCTCAAAGGGCCTGAGCAAACGGTCGGTGTCACGTATGAGCTGCCAATGGTTTACATTGAATTTACACAGGGGTGTCCCCCTATCTGTTTGGATCATCCAGAAATCTGTGATGGCTTTTCTCTGTTCCTATAGTGCAGTGGTCCTCAACCCTGTCCTCAAGGCCCACCAACATGTCATGTATTTTGGATCTCCAAATAGCCAGCTCTATTGCTCTGCAGCTGCACTAATTACTCCACCTGTGCATCTTTGTGGAGATCTGCAAAACCTGGCCTGTTGGTGGGCCTTGAGGACAGGGTTGGGGACCACTGCTATAGTGGATCCTGCATATGGAGGGTGGAATTCCAACGGGTGGAAACATCGCAAATCAGACTATGTTGGGGTACACCGTTCTGACACTGAAGCTCAATAAGGTTGTGCTTGGTGGTCTAGGAGTGCCAGAAGTGCATGCTAACTTTCTTTCCTGTTGTTCGGATGTCTTTCGGATGGGGGCAAGACTTCAGAAAACGCTTGACAAATAGACTGAACACGTGTGCCATTTCAGGACGCATGACTCTGGCTTCCTTGTCACAGCGCAAACAAGATGTTCTTCCAAGTATCAGTCACCATGGGTCCAAATTTGCTGTTTTCGTGGATTAAGCAATGATTTCATGGATTGAGTTCTCATTTTTAGTAGTTCCTCCCATGTGTGACTCAAGGAAAACCATGTGAAGAACAGCGTGAAACCACAATCACCAAGGGGGCCTAAAAGGGTTATATATTGTCCACCATGAGTCCATAGTTACAGCTCCAGACGTAGACAACACTGTGCACTTTGGTACACACTGACAGGCTAAAGGACTGGCCCACCTTCTGTTCAACAACATTTTACAGGGCAGGTACTGCCATCTTTGCAAAGCAATGATACATGGGACTCTCCACCTCGGCTCGGCACAAGCCATCAGTTCTCTGAAAGGTCCACCACTGGGTAATGCAGCAGGCTGGACTTATGGTGACGCTGTCTGAGAGGAGAAATCCCTCAGACATCAAGATTAAAAATTCCAAGAATTTTTGAGGGCTAATTATTCAGAGGCAATGATACCCAGTTGTTTCTGATTTAATTACAAGGTGGAAACACACCCTCAAACAAAATTTAACTTTGGCAATACTATTGCATTTCTTTATTCATAATTTTATGTATATATACTAACTAACCTACTTTTTCTTCACAGGATTGTGGATGCTACATGAAAAACTGCCACATCGCTGAGTAGCTGATTTTTCCTACCAACAGTCCCCAATAATTCACTGCTGCTGCTGCCTGCCGCCACCGCCGCCGACAACAGACAGTTGACTGGGGATGTCAGATGCCACTTGTGATGCAGTGGACTGCTTTTGCAGCACTTCCAGACAAAGTTGCTTCATTGGCTGACACAATGACTGGTAAAGCTGTGGAACATATGCTTGAAAAGCAAGAATAACCATTTGTTTTTATATGAAAAAGACCCTGGTTTATACATACTTTTCTTTTTTCCAGAGACTGCCCTGCATGGAAATGAATGGCACATGGATCAGCCAAGCTTTCCTCCCAACAATGCCTGATGTATTCCAGTAGATTGATGACGGGGCCAGACCAACACTAAAGAAAGATGGATCGTGCAAAACAGATTTAAGGCGCTGCTCTCCAGTTACAGACATTCCTCCACATCGGACCAAGTATTGCTAAAAAAATCCTTTACGTTACTCTTACTTTTTATTAATATTCTTTGGATAAGACGGATCAGACATCCAGATTAAAAATTCCAAGAATTTTTGAGGGCTAATTAGTCAGAGGCAATGATACCTTGTTGTTTCTGATTTAATTAAAAGGTGGAAACACACCCTCAAACAAAACTTCACTTTGGCAATACTTTTGCATTTGTTTATTCATAATTTTATGTAGATATTACTAACTAAGCTACTTTTTCTCCACATGACTCTCCACAGGGTGTGATTCATCCAATTTTTGGGCTCCTGAAGCCAACCCCAGTGTCTCTTTAAAGTAATGTTTGGGCTCCTGCTGCTGCTGCTGCCAACTCCAGGGTGTGATTCATCCAATTTTTGGGCTCCTGAAGCCAACCCCAGTGTCTCTTTAAAGTAATGTTTGGGCTCCTGCTGCTGCTGCTGCTGCCAACTCCAGGGTGTGATTCATCCAATTTTTGGGCTCCTGAAGCCAACCCCAGTGTCTCTTTAAAGTAATGTTTGGGCTCCTGCTGCTGCTGCTGCCGCCAACTCCAGGGTGTGATTCATTCAATTTTTGGGCTCCTGCTGCCAACTCCAGTGTCTCTTTAAAGTAATGTTTGGGCTCCTGCTGCTGCTGCTGCTTGCAACTCCAGGGTGTGATTCATCCAACTTTTGGGCTCCTGAAGCCAACTACAGTGTGTCTTTCAAGCTATGTTTGGGCTCCTGCTGCTTGCAACTCCAGGGTGTGATTCATCCAATTTTTGGGCTCCTGCTGCCAACCCCAGTGTCTCTTTAAAGTAATGTTTGGGCTCCTGCTGCTGCCAACTCCAGGGTGTGATTCATCCAATCTTTGGGCTCCTGCAGCCAACTCCAGTGTCTCTTTCAAGCTATGTTTGGGCTCCTGCTGCTGCTGCTGCTTGAAACTCCAGGGTGCGTCAGTCAATTTTTGGGCTCCTGCTGCTGCCAACTCCAGTGTCTCTTTCAGCCAATGTTTGGGCTCCTGCTGCTGCTTGCAACTCCAGGGTGTGATTCATCCAATTTTTGGGCTCCTGCTGCTGCCAACTCCAGTGTCTCTTTAAAGCAATGTTTGGGCTCCTGCCCCTCATAGTGATGCCACTTCAATTCTCTACAGTTGTGCCGCTCTGCGATTCTATTAGCGATGCCTCTGATCTGCATGTGATATTTATTTACAGTATTATTTAACTAACCCAGCACGCATCCTATGCGTGTTACAGCAAGGCAAACTGGTTTACAACCCTATTGAGGCTCTAGGAGGCTCAGAAATAGCCGTTTTTAATAGCAATTCGTCGCGAATAAATTCGGGTCGAAACAATTTTTGTCTGAAAATTCGGCGAATCAGTCGAATCGAATTTTTCAAAAGTTCGCTCATCTCTAGTAATGTCACTATGTTCTTATATCGTCAATTGACTATGGTACACGTCATGATTCAATTATGCTATGTTATTGACTACATATTCTGATTCAGTTTTACACTTTGCGTCTCTGGAATGATGTCTTATGCAGTACTCAGACTCTGACCAGAAATTGCTGGTATTGCTTTGACTGCATAGATATGCTTTGTTATCCTTAATAGAGATGAGCGAGTAGTATTCGACCGAGTCGGTATTCGATCGAATACTACGCTATTCGTCATACTCGATTTCGATCGAGTACAGCGGCGATGGCGCACTCACAATTCGTTTCCCCTCACACCTTCCCTGGCGCGTTTTTTGCACCAATCACCATGCAGGGGGGGTGGGACAGGTCCTGGGAGGACGCTGGCATCGCGAGAACGGCGTCTAGACGCATTGGCTGGAAAAACCATGTGACCTCGAATCTACAAAACTCAGCACTTCCTCTTCGTCAGCATTAGCAGCTTGAACTTAGTGAGGGATAGACGCTCACAGCAGGGAAAGACAGGCTGTAGCTGGCAGGGCCCCAGAAGCTCGGAAAATCGCATTTACCACCATATATACCAGCTACCAGAAGACAAGAGAGTCATTAAGAGCCCTTATTAGGGCTACTATGCTGAACGGTATATAGCTAATATGTAGGCAGGCAGGGCCCCAGAATCTCGGAATATCGCATTTACCACCATATATACCAGCTTACCAGAAGACAAGAGAGTCATTGAGAGCCCTTATTAGGGCTACTATGCTGAACGGTATATAGCTCATATGTAGGCAGGCAGGGCCCCAGAAGCTCAGAATATCGCATTTACCACCATATATACCAGCTACCAGAAGACAAGAGAGTCATTGAGAGCCCTTATTTAGGGCTACTATGCTGAACAGTATATAGCTCATATGTAGGCAGGCAGGGCCCCAGAAACTCAGAATATCGCATTTACCACCATATATACCAGCTACCAGAAGACAAGAGAGTCATTGAGAGTCCATATTATTAGGGCTACTATGCTGAACAGTATATAGCCCATATGTAGGCAGGCAGGGCCCCAGAAGCTCAGAATATCGCATTTACCACCATATATACCAGCTACCAGAAGACAAGAGAGTCATTGAGAGCCCTTATTTAGGGCTACTATGCTGAACAGTATATAGCCCATATGTAGGCAGGCAGGGCCCCAGAAGCTCAGAATATCGCATTTACCACCATATATACCAGCTACCAGAAGACAAGAGAGTCATTGAGAGTCCTTATTATTAGGGCTACTATGCTGAACAGTATATAGCCCATATGTAGGCAGGCAGGGCCCCAGAAGCTCAGAATATCGCATTTACCACCATATATACCAGCTACCAGAAGACAAGAGAGTCATTGAGAGCCCTTATTAGGGCTACTATGTTGAACAGTATATAGCTCATATGTAGGCAGGCAGGGCCCCAGTAGCTCAGAATATCGCATTTACCACCATATATACCAGCTACCAGAAGACAAGAGAGTCATTGAGAGCCCTTATTAGGGCTACTATGCTGAACAGTATATAGCCCATATGTAGGCAGGCAGGGCCCCAGAAGCTCAGAATATCGCATTTACCACCATATATACCAGCTACCAGAAGACAAGAGAGTCATTGAGAGCCCTTATTAGGGCTACTATGTTGAACAGTATATAGCTCATATGTAGGCAGGCAGGGCCCCAGAAGCTCAGAATATCGCATTTACCACCATATATACCAGCTACCAGAAGACAAGAGAGTCATTGAGAGTCCTTATTATTAGGGCTACTATGCTGAACAGTATATAGCCCATATGTAGGCAGGCAGGGCCCCAGAAGCTCAGAATATCGCATTTACCACCATATATACCAGCTTCCAGAAGACAAGAGAGTCATTGAGAGCCCTTATTAGGGCTAATATGTTGAACAGTATATAGCTCATATGTAGGCAGGCAGGGCCCCAGAAGCTCAGAATATCGCATTTACCACCATATATACCAGCTTCCAGAAGACAAGAGAGTCATTGAGAGCCCTTATTAGGGCTACTATGTTGAACAGTATATAGCTCATATGTAGGCAGGCAGGGCCCCAGAAGCTCAGAATATCGCATTTACCACCATATATACCAGCTACCAGAAGATAAGAGAGTCATTGAGAGTCCTTATTAGGGCTACTATGCTGAACGGTATATATCTCATTCTAGCTATATACACACTGCACACAACGGCTGCTTTAGTGAGGGGTAGCTGCTGCTGGAATAGGGACAGAAAGACTTCAGTGGTGTATTACCACCTATATACAAAACTATATACACTCTGTTCAAAACGGCTGCTTTAGTGAGGGGTAGCTGCTGCTGGAATAGGGACAGAAAGACTTCAGTGGTGTATTACCACCTATATACAAAACTATATACACTCTGCTCAAAACGGCTGCGTTAGTGAGGGGTAGCTGCTGCTGGAATAGGGACAGAAAGACTTCAGTGGTGTATTACCACCTATATACAAAACTATATACACTCTGCTCAAAACGGCTGCTTTAGTGAGGGGTAGCTGCTGCTGGAATAGGGACAGAAAGACTTCAGTGGTGTATTAGCACCTATATACAAAACTATATACACTCTGCACAAAACGGCTGCTTTAGTGAGGGGTAGCTGCTGCTGCTGGAATAGGGACAGAAAGACTTCAGTGGTGTATTAGCACCTATATACAAAACTATATTTTGCACTACTGTTTTGTGTCCTCTGTGCCAACAAAACACTGTTTTATACCCGGTGCGTATAGGCACCATTTCACCTTCTGGCAGTATACGGCTGTATAGCCAGGTGTTCTCCTAAAAAATATATTTATATTTGGCACTACTGTTTTGTGTCCTCTTTACCAACAAAACCCTGTTATATACCCGGTGCGTATAGGCACCATTTCACCTTCTGGCAGTATACGGCTGTATAGCCAGGTGTTCTCCTAAAAAATATATTTATATTTGGCACTACTGTTTTGTGTCCTCTTTACCAACAAAACCCTGTTATATACCCCGTTGCGTATAGGCACCATTTCACCTTCTGGCAGTATACGGCTGTATAGCCAGGTGTTCTCCTAAAAAATATATTTATATTTGGCACTACTGTTTTGTGTCCTCTTTACCAACAAAACCCTGTTATATACCCAGTGCGTATAGGCACCATTTCACCTTCTGGCAGTATACGGCTGTATAGCCAGGTGTTCTCCTAAAAAATATATTTATATTTGGCTCTACTGTTTTGTGTCCTCTGTGCCAACAAAACACTGTTATATACCCAGTGCGTATTAGGCACCATTTCACCTTCTGGCAGTATACGGCTGTATAGCCAGGTGTTCTCCTTAAAAATATATTTATATTTTGCTCTACTGTTTTGTGTCCTCTGTGCCAACAAAACACTGTTATATACCCAGTGCGTATAGGCACCATTTCACCTTCTGGCAGTATACGGCTGTATAGCCAGGTGTTCTCCTAAAAAATATATTTATATTTGGCATAACGCGTGGCCAAAAAAGTAAAACGTCTGAAATGCGGAGGGCTAGCGCAAAGGGACGTGGACGAGGACGGGGGCGCGGAAATGCTGGTGGGGGCACAAACCGCGTTGAAGCCAGTGGGGATACAATGCGTGATGGTGAGGAGCAGCCAGCATTACGCTCATCCAGCTTCCCTGCCTTTATGGGACAGTTATGCGGGGGGCGGGGTACACCTCTGTTGAGGCCTGAGCAGCGTGAACAGGTGGTGCAATGGATGGCCGATAACGCTTCCAGTCACTTGTCCACCACCCAGTCATCCACACAGTCTCACTCTGACCCTCCTTCCTCCCAACCTGGCCAACAGAGTCAGCCCACCCTTGACCCCTCCCAGGACCTCTTTTCGGGTCCTTTTCCAGATGTGCTGCAAGAATCCCAGGAGCTAGCAGAGGAATTTGTTTGTAGTGATGCCCAAACACTTGAGTATCCGCCATCTCCTAGTGATGTGGACCCGGAACCAGCATCTGCTATCATGAGCGATGATGATGAGACGCAGTTGCCATCAAGGGAGGCTGTTGGAATGTCCAGTGGGCAGGAGGAGGAGCAGAGAGAGGAAGTGGAAGAGGAGGTGGTGGACGACGAAATGACCGACCCCACTTGGACAGGGGTGATGTCCAGCGGGGAAAGCAGTGGAGATGCGGTCTGCGCATCACCGAATAAGGCAGCAAGAGGCAGAGGACAGTCCAGAGGCAGAGGACAGTCCAGACAGAGAAGGCAGGCCACAGCCAGCAGGGCCGAAGCTCTTTCCGGCAGCAGGCAGTCGCGCAAAGCTCCCCCATCGAGGCCTCGTACTTCTGTGGTGTGGAGATTTTTTAATGTTTGCGCGGACGACAAACTGAGCGGGGTTTGCGCAATCTGCCACTCAAAACTGAGTAGGGGCTCTGAGAAGAGCAATCTGACCACCTCAGGCATGCGCCGTCACTTGGAAGTCAAGCACTGGGCACTGAGTGGGAGAGAGCAAACGCAATACAACCTGCGCTCGGTCTTGCTGCCACTGCCTCTTCCCCTTTGTTGTGTGCTACCACTGCGGTCCAGACCTCCAGCCAGGACACCTCCACATATGCCTCGGCTATTTGGGGCCTTCTCCTTCAGCCCCCCCTTCCCCCGCATCTTCATCTGCACCTTCCATCTCCTCGTCCCATCAACTGTCCATCTCGCAGGCGTTCAACCGCAGGCGGAAGTACGCCTCCAGTCACCCCCAAGCCCAAGCCTTAACCTGCCTCATCTCCAAACTGCTGGCCCTGGAGATGTTGCCGTTTAGGCTTGTGGAGGCGCAGGCCTTCCGCGACCTGATGGCGGCTGCCGCACCTCGCTATTCCGTCCCTAGCCGCCACTATTTTTCCCGGTGTGGCGTCCCCGCCCTGCACCAGCACGTGTCGCGTAACATCAGGCGGGCCCTGAGGTATGCAGTCAGCGCAAAGGTCCACTTGACCACCGACTCGTGGACAAGCGCTTGCGGCCAAGGACGCTACATCTCTTTGACGGCACACTGGGTGAATGTTGTGGAAGCGGGGACGGGGTCGCAAACAGGGACGGCCTACATACCACCCCCGCCCAAGATTGCCAGCACGGGTTCTGATAGACCCCCCTCCTCTTCCTCCTCCTCCTCCTCCTCCTCCTCCTCCTCCTCCTCCTCTGCCTTAACATCGCCCTCAGCCCCTAGCTGGAAGCGTTCCAGCACTGGCGCGGGGAGACGTCAGCAGGCGGTGCTTAAGCTCATCAGCTTGGGCGACAGGAAGCACAGCGCCGCAGAGGTGAGGCACGCCATATTGCAGCAGACAGAGATGTGGCTGTCGCCGCTGCAGCTAGGACCAGGCATGGTCGTGTGCGATAACGGCCGTAACCTGGTGGCGGCTCTGGAGCACGTACCATGCCTGGCCCACGTTTTTAATTTGGTAGTACAAAAGTTTCTAAAGACTTACCCCAACCTGGCAGAGCTACTGGTCAAAGTGCGGCGCTTGTGCGCTCACAGTCGGAAGTCAACTGTAGCTGCTGCTAGCTTAAAAAAAATCCAGCAACGCCTCCATTTGCCTCAACATCGGCTATTGTGCGACCTGCCCACTCGCTGGAATTCCACCTATTGCATGTTGGCCAGGGTGTGTGAGCAGCAGAGAGCATTGATGGAGTACCAGATGATGCATCCACGCGTGCCTCCAACTCAGCTCCCTCAGTTTGCCAACCACGAGTGGCCATGGATGGCAGACATATGCGATGTATTGCGTATCTTTGAGGAGTCCACTAAGAAGGTCAGCAGCGAGGACGCTATAGTGAGCGTAACCATCCCGCTCCTATGCGTCCTTAAAGAATCGCTCATCGCAATAAGGGAGAACGCATTGCACACAGAGGAGACGGGGGTAGGAGGAGACGCAACGCAGGTAGACAGTCAGACCACACTTTTGTCTGCTGCTCGGTGGCAGTTGCAGGAGGAGGAGGAGGAGGAGGAGGAGGAGGACAACGTGGAGGTGGCTGTGGAAGAGGATGCTGGCGGCGAGGGTAGCAGTCAGGCTGTGTGCGTCCCATTGGTTCAGCGCGGATGGGGCGGAGAGGAGGAGGAAGAGGAGGAAATGGAAAATGATCTTTCTGGTGGGGGCAGTGACGTCATGCCTACTCAGAGTCTGGCACACATGGCTGACTTCATGCTGGGCTGCTTTTCCCGGGACATACGTGTTGTCCGGATATTGGAGAACAAACTATACTGGGTCTTCGCACTCTTGGACCCCCGGTATAAAGATAACTTCTCCTCTTTTATTCCAGTAGAGGAGAGGACGAATCGATTACTAGAATACCAGAGGGAACTCTTGCAGAACATGATGCAGATTTTCCCACCCAGCATCGCTGGCGGCAGAGAGGAGAGTGTCTCCCAGAGTCTGACAACATCGATCAGGCCCACAGCCACCAGGGGAACACTCTCCAAGGTGTGGGACACGTTCATGTCACCCCCTCGTGCAACTTCCATCACTGCGGGGCCCGCTATCAGCAGGAGGGACAAGTATCGGCGGATGTTGCGGGACTATCTGGCAGACCACACCCCTGTCCTCCCCGATCCCTCGGCGCCCTACACTTACTGGGTCTCCAAGTTGGACACGTGGCTGGAACTGTCCCTGTACGCCTTGGAGGTGCTTGCCTGCCCTGCCGCCAGCGTGCTATCAGAAAGGGTGTTCAGCGCAGCCGGGGGCATTATAACCGATAAGCGCAGCCGCCTGTCAACCGACAGTGCCGACAGGCTGACGCTAATCAAAATGAACAGCAAGTGGATTGACCCGGACTTTGCTTGTACAACAGTGGAAAGCAGCCAAGAGTGAAGTGCCATCTGTATGAAGTGCCATTTCCTCCTCCTCCTCCTCCTCCTCCTTAACCGCCGTAGAATTGCTGTATTAATAAAAAAAAATTATGGCTCACCTCTTGGGCTTAATACAATCAATTTTTAAGAGGTCTCAGCTCTTGGGCCTCCACACAATTTTTAAGAGGTCTCAGCTCTTGGGCCTCCACACAATTTTTAAGAGGTCTCAGCTCTTGGGACTCCACACAATGTTTGAGAGGTCTCAGCTCTTGGGCCTCCACACAATTTTTAAGAGGTCTCAGCTCTTGGGACTCCACACAATTTTTAAGAGGTCTCAGCTCTTGGGCCTCCACACAATTTTTAAGAGGTCTCAGCTCTTGGGACTCCACACAATTTTTAAGAGGTCTCAGCTCTTGGGACTCCACACAATGTTTGAGAGGTCTCAGCTCTTGGGCCTCCACACAATTTTTAAGAGGTCTCAGCTCTTGGGACTCCACACAATTTTTAAGAGGTCTCAGCTCTTGGGCCTCCACACAATTTTTAAGAGGTCTCAGCTCTTGGGCCTCCACACAATTTTTAAGAGGTCTCAGCTCTTGGGACTCCACACAATTTTCAAGAGGTCTCAGCTCTTGGGCCTCCACACAATGTTTGAGAGGTCTCAGCTCTTGGGACTTCACACAATTTTTAAAAGGTCTCAGCTCTTGGGCCTCCACACAATTTTTAAGAGGTCTCAGCTCTTGGGACTCCACACAATTTTTAAGAGGTCTCAGCTCTTGGGCCTCCACACAATTTTTAAAAGGTCTCAGCTCTTGGGCCTCCACACAATTTTTAAGAGGTCTCAGCTCTTGGGACTCCACACAATTTTCAAGAGGTCTCAGCTCTTGGGCCTCCACACAATGTTTGAGAGGTCTCAGCTCTTGGGACTTCACACAATTTTTAAAAGGTCTCAGCTCTTGGGCCTCCACACAATTTTTAAGAGGTCTCAGCTCTTGGGACTCCACACAATTTTTAAGAGGTCTCAGCTCTTGGGCCTCCACACAATTTTTAAAAGGTCTCAGCTCTTGGGCCTCCACACAATTTTCAAGAGGTCTCAGCTCTTGGGCCTCCACACAATGTTTGAGAGGTCTCAGCTCTTGGGACTTCACACAATTTTTAAAAGGTCTCAGCTCTTGGGCCTCCACACAATTTTTAAGAGGTCTCAGCTCTTGGGACTCCACACAATTTTTAAGAGGTCTCAGCTCTTGGGCCTCCACACAATTTTTAAAAGGTCTCAGCTCTTGGGCCTCCACACAATTTTTAAGAGGTCTCAGCTCTTGGGACTCCACACAATTTTCAAGAGGTCTCAGCTCTTGGGCCTCCACACAATGTTTGAGAGGTCTCAGCTCTTGGGACTCCACACAATTTTTAAAAGGTCTCAGCTCTTGGGCCTCCACACAATTTTTAAGAGGTCTCAGGTCCTGGGACTCCACACAATTTTTAAGAGGTCTCAGCTCTTGGGCCTCCACACAATTTTTAAAAGGTCTCAGCTCTTGGGCCTCCACACAATTTTTAAGAGGTCTCAGCTCTTGGGACTCCACACAATTTTTAAAAGGTCTCAGCTCTTGGGACTCCACACAATGTTTGAGAGGTCTCAGCTCTTGGGCCTCCACACAATTTTTAAGAGGTCTCAGCTCTTGGGCCTCCACACAATGTTTGAGAGGTCTCAGCTCTTGGGCCTCCACACAATTTTTAAGAGGTCTCAGCTCTTGGGCCTCCACACAATTTTTAAGAGGTCTCCGCTCTTGGGCCTCCACACAATTTTTAAGAGGTCTCAGCTCTTGGGACTCCACACAAATTTTAAGAGGTCTCAGCTCTTGGGACTCCACACAATTTTTTTAAGAGGTCTCAGCTCTTGGGCCTCCACACAATTTTTAAGAGGTCTCAGCTCTTGGGCCTCCACACAATTTTTAAGAGGTCTCAGCTCTTGGGACTCCACACAATTTTTAAGAGGTCTCAGCTCTTGGGCCTTAATACAATTTTCAAGAGGTCTCAGCTCTTGGGCCTCCACACAATTTTTAAGAGGTCTCAGCTCTTGGGACTCCACACAATTTTTAAGAGGTCTCAGCTCTTGGGCCTCCACACAATTTTTAAGAGGTCTCAGCTCTTGGGACTCCACACAATTTTTAAGAGGTCTCAGCTCTAAGCTTCCCTTACTGCTGGGGTGACACACTGTAACAAACCTCCTCCTGTAAGCTTCCCTGACTGCTGGGGTGACACAATGTAACAAACCTCCTCCTGTAAGCTTCCCTGACTGCTGGGGTGACACACTGTAACAAACCTCCTCCTGTAAGCTTCCATTACTGCTGGGGTGACACACTGTAACAAACCTCCTCCTGTAAGCTTCCCTTACTGCTGGAGTGACACACTGTAACAAACCTCCTCCTGTAAGCTTCCCCGACTGCTGGGGTGACACACTGTAACAAACCTCCTCCTGTAAGCTTCCCTTACTGCTGGGGTGACACACTGTAACAAACCTCCTCCTGTAAGCTTCCCTTACTGCTGGGGTGACACACTGTAACAAACCTCCTCCTGTAAGCTTCCCTTACTGCTGGGGTGACACACTGTAACAAACCTCCTCCTGTAAGCTTCCCTTACTGCTGGAGTGACACACTGTAACAAACCTCCTCCTGTAGGCTTCCCCGACTGCTGGGGTGACGCACTGTAACAAACCTCCTCCTGTAAGCTTCCCTTACTGCTGGAGTGACACACTGTAACAAACCTCCTCCTGTAAGCTTCCCCGACTGCTGGGGTGACACACTGTAACAAACCTCCTCCTGTAAGCTTCCCTGACTGCTGGGGTGACACACTGTAACAAACCTCCTCCTGTAAGCTTCCCCGACTGCTGGGGTGACACACTGTAACAAACCTCCTCCTGTAAGCTTCCCTGACTGCTGGGGTGACACACTGTAACAAACCTCCTCCTGTAAGCTTCCCTTACTGCTGGGGTGACACACTGTAACAAACCTCCTCCTGTAAGCTTCCCTTACTGCTGGAGTGACACACTGTAACAAACCTCCTCCTGTAAGCTTCCCCGACTGCTGTGGTGACACACTGTAACAAACCTCCTCCTATAAGCTTCCCTTACTGCTGGGGTGACACACTGTAACAAACCTCCTCCTGTAAGCTTCCCTGACTGCTGTGGTGACACACTGTAACAAACCTCCTCCTGTAAGCTTCCCTTACTGCTGGGGTGACACACTGTAACAAACCTCCTCCTGTAAGCTTCCCTTACTGCTGGAGTGACACACTGTAACAAACCTCCTCCTGTAAGCTTCCCCGACTGCTGGGGTGACACACTGTAACAAACCTCCTCCTGTAAGCTTCCCTTACTGCTGGGGTGACACACTGTAACAAACCTCCTCCTGTAAGCTTCCCTTACTGCTGGGGTGACACACTGTAACAAACCTCCTCCTGTAAGCTTCCCCGACTGCTGGGGTGACACACTGTAACAAACCTCCTCCTGTAAGCTTCCCCGACTGCTGGGGTGACACACTGTAACAAACCTCCTCCTGTAAGCTTCCCTGACTGCTGGGGTGACACACTGTAACAAACCTCCTCCTGTAAGCTTCCCTTACTGCTGGGGTGACACACTGTAACAAACCTCCTCCTGTAAGCTTCCCTTACTGCTGGAGTGACACACTGTAACAAACCTCCTCCTGTAAGCTTCCCCGACTACTGGGGTGACACACTGTAACAAACCTCCTCCTATAAGCTTCTCTTACTGCTGGGGTGACACACTGTAACAAACCTCCTCCTGTAAGCTTCCCTGACTGCTGGGGTGACACACTGTAACAAACCTCCTCCTGTAAGCTTCCCTTACTGCTGGGGTGACACACTGTAACAAACCTCCTCCTGTAAGCTTCCCTTACTGCTGGAGTGACACACTGTAACAAACCTCCTCCTGTAAGCTTCCCCGACTGCTGGGGTGACACACTGTAACAAACCTCCTCCTGTAAGCTTCCCTTACTGCTGGGGTGACACACTGTAACAAACCTCCTCCTGTAAGCTTCCCTTACTGCTGGGGTGACACACTGTAACAAACCTCCTCCTGTAAGCTTCCCTGACTGCTGGGGTGACACAATGTAACAAACCTCCTCCTGTAAGCTTCCCTGACTGCTGGGGTGACACACTGTAACAAACCTCCTCCTGTAAGCTTCCCTTACTGCTGGGGTGACACACTGTAACAAACCTCCTCCTGTAAGCTTCCCTTACTGCTGGGGTAACACACTGTAACAAACCTCCTCCTGTAAGCTTCCCTGACTGCTGGGGTGACACAATGTAACAAACCTCCTCCTGTAAGCTTCCCTTACTGCTGGGGTGACACAATGTAACAAACCTCCTCCTGTAAGCTTCCCTTACTGCTGGGGTGACACACTGTAACAAACCTCCTCCTGTAAGCTTCCCTTACTGCTGGGGTGACACAATGTAACAAACCTCCTCCTGTAAGCTTCCCTGACTGCTGGGGTGACACAATGTAACAAACCTCCTCCTTTAAGCTTCCCTTACTGCTGGGGTAACACACTGTAACAAACCTCCTCCTGTAAGCTTCCCTTACTGCTGGGGTGACACACTGTAACAAACCTCCTCCTGTAAGCTTCCCTTACTGCTGGGGTGACACACTGTAACAAACCTCCTCCTTTAAGCTTCCCTTACTGCTGGGGTGACACAATCACACAAGAGGACATGTCTGACCACATCTCACACACACACACACACACACACACACACACACACACACACACACACACACACAATGACAATTAGGGGTGGGGTCTATTTATTTTCCCCCTTGCCTATGCCATCTGTGGTTGTCATTAGGCAACGTGATTTTAAGGGGTGCAGAATTTTGTTCTTCTTTTTTGTACAGTTTGGCTTGGGGTCCATGGCAATGTAGAGGAAAGAAGGTTTCCTTGTCTTGTCTCACTTTACGTAGAAGTTATATTGTGTTTGGAGTGTATTGTTGAGAGGCTGTGATAGTGGCGTAATAGTGCGACTTGGGTGCGTTATATGCACCCAGACATGCTTCCCCTGCTGTCCCAGTTGCATTCCAGCAGTGTTGGCATCATTTTCTGATGTTTCAGGGTGGACTTGGTGACCTCCAAGTGGTCGAATTGAGATATCCAAGTGGCGAGCATTTTTTTCCCATAGACTATAATGGGATTCGATAATCGGTCGAGTAGTCGAGTAACGCGGTCTATTCGAATCGAAATTCGAAATTTCGAATATTTCACTACTCGCTCATCTCTAATCCTTAACTTGTGATTTCTCAGTTATACTTATGTAACACTCCTCAGGACCGATCTGTTAACCACTTCATTGTCTTCATTGGGTAACTATCTCTCATACTTAAGTATTTCTCTAACATGATATCCCATTAGACTAATCTCCACTCTTTCATTTGAGGTGGTCAACGATCCTGGAGACCGGATATATTATACAATGTGAATCTTCACTGTATCCTTTTTTGCACTTATGGAATACTGAATTATCTTGTATATATATTGAAATACATTTTAATTGCAAATTAATTACTTCGTGTGGTGTGCATTAGTCCAACTTCCTCCATACTCAGGTGGTGACCTCCACTCTCAAGTCCTTCGGCTGGGTGGACAACTAACCCAAGTCTTCACTGTCTCCGTCCTTGGTGAGGTCCTTTCTGGGCATGACTCTGGATACCTCTCAGGTCAAGGTATTCCTGCCTCCGCAGAAAGTGGAGGGCCTTCAGATGCAGGCACGGACTCTGCTATTGTGTCCTCATCCCTCCATCCGGCAAGGGATGCAGTTAGTGGGCCTGATGGTGTCTTGCTTCGAGGCGGCCCCCTTTGCTCAGTTTCACATGAGACCTCCTCAGTGGCACCTCCTGTCAGTATGGGATTTGGAACCTGGGTCCCTGGATTTGGAATTAGCTCTGTCCCCCCTGGCCAGGCAGTCACTATCGTGGTGGCTGGACTCAAGGAACCTTCTAGTGAGCAGAACCTTTCTGCCTCCGTGCTGGGAGACTGTCACCACAGATGCCAGTCTGACAGGTTGGGGGGGCTTTTGGAAGTCTCTGAAGTTCCAGTGGGACCCCCAGGAGGCCCATGCTCCCATCAATGTCCTGGAACTGAGGGCGATCAGGTTGGTTCTTTCTCAGCTGACCACACACCTTCGGGGTCGGGCGGTTCAGATCCGCTCAGACAACCAGATGGCGGTTGCCTACATCAATCATCAGGGAGGGACTAGGAGCAAGCGAGCCCTCAAGGAAGTGTCCCTGATACTGTCTTGGGCGGTTTACATTCCGGGGGTGGAGAACCAGGAGGCAGACTCCCTGAGCAGGGGGACGTCTCGGCTGGGGGATTGGTCCCTCAGCAACAAGGTATTTCACTCCCTGTGTCACCGCTGGGGTCAGCCGGATGTGGACCTGTTTGCGTCCCGCCACAATCACAAGCTGCCCAGGTTTGTCTCCCTGTCACAGGATCCTCTGGCCTTCGCCACGGATGTGCTAGCAATGCCTTGGATGGAGTTTCGGCTTCTCTATGTGTTCCCTCCCTTTCCCCTGCTGGGCAGGGTGCTGCGCAGGATAGCCCAGGGGGGGGGGGGTACCAGCCATTCTGGTGGCCCCCCGTTGGCCAAGGAGGGTGTGGTTTGCAGACGTCGTGCAGTTGGCAGTAGATCAGTATGTCTTGCCCAAGGATCCAGATCTGCTCACTCAGGGACAACTGTGCCATCCCAATTTACAAACGCTGGCTTTGACGGCTTGGCTGCTGAAACCTCTTGATGGATAAGGGGTTGCCGGCTTCTGTTGTTAACATGATTAGGGCTAGGAAGAAGTCCTCGTCTTTTATCTATTACAGGATCTGGCATGCTTACATTGCCTGGTGTGAGTCCAAGTCACCTCCTTGTCGAGTGCTTTCTATCCCCAGGATTCTGGAATTTTTGCAACATGGTTTGGATTCGGGCCTTCAACTTAGTACCCTCAAAGGACAGGTGTCAGCTCTAGCAATTTTTTTCCAAAGATCCTTTGCCAATCACCGGTTGGTTAAGACTCTTTTCCAGGGAGTTACTCACGTGCGTCCGCCACGTAAGCCTATGCTACCAGTTTGGGACCTGAATCTGGTGTTGTCTGCTCTGCAGGGTCCTCCCTTTGAGCCTATCCGTGGGGCTGCTTTGCCCATTCTGACTCTTAAAGTGGCCTTTTTGGTGGCCATTACTTCTGTCAGACGAGTTTCTGAGCTGGCGGCGCTTTCTATCAAACCTCCTTATTTTTAGCGGCATCAGGGTAAGGTGATGTTTCGGCTTAAGCCGGATTTTTTGCCTAAGGTTGTGTCTGCTTTTCATGTCAATCAGGACATTGTATTACCTTCTTTGTGTCCTAACCCTGCTAATTCCAAGGAGCGGACCCTTCATTCTCTGGATGTTGTCGGGGCTCTGAAGTTTTATTTGGTTGCTACTGAGTCTTTCAGGAAATCTGATGCTCTTTTTGTTCTTCCTGCTGGACCTAGGAAGGGTTTGCCTCCGGCTAAATCCACTATCAGCAAGTGGATCCATCAGGCGGTGGAGCAGGCCTACTCTGCCAGGGGGAAGGTTCCTCCTTTTAGGGTTACTGCTCATTCCACTCGTGCTATTGGTGCGTCTTGGGCTTTTCAGCACCAAGCTTCTGTTGAACAAGTTTGTAAGGCCGCAACCTGGTCTTCTGTTCATACTTTTTCCAAGTTTTACAAGGTTGATGTTAAGGCCTCAGCTGATGCTGCTTTTGGCCACAAGGTACTTCAGGCGGTAGTGGTTTGAGCTGCCTGTTGTTACTTTTTGGAGATCCCACCCTACCTTACGGACACTGCTGTTGGACGTCCCATACGTAAGAACTTCTTGAAGCAGGCCGTGCCATGCAATAAGAAAAAGACAATTCTGTGAGTACTCACCTGTAGAATTGCTTTTACTATGCATGGCACGGCCTGCTTCACCCCACCCTTGTTATCGTTATTCTTGGTTGCCTCTTTGTGGTGATTGTTCCAAATTAGTTGGGGTTTGTTACCTTTTTTACATTTATTATCTCCCGGTTTCTTGTATAACTGCTTGTCAACGCTGGATTGGTCTATTGGTGATCCTGTTTTTATATGGGACTGGGAGGAGCCACAACTCTTCTGCAGTACACTGCGCCACCTTGTGGCGGAATAACCCATACGTAAGGACTCCTTGAAGCAGGCCGTGCCATACATAGTAAAAGCAATTCTACAGGTGAGTACTCACAGAGTTGTCTTTTTTTTGCCGTTCCTCTCTGTAAGGTGGCGGGGGATCAGTCATTGCATATGTGTGGCAATGACATCATTGTCACATACAACTGAAACAATCTCCTTTATCTGGGATTAGAATGAAACGACCTGTAAAAATAGGCAAAAGTTACTATTCATAGGGGGAGCAATTCAGGGGATGCTAGCTAAAAATGTGGGTTGTGGTCCGCTTTAAGGGTTGCTGAAAAGGAAACCTCTTAAACTGGATCTTCAGCATCATTTAATGAAAAGCCCAAACACCTAAAAACTATTCCCCAGCAAAATTAATATATTTTAAGTTTTTAGTCACTCATTATTCTTTCCCCCACTGGGCTGCAACTCTGTTCAGGACTCTAGGATACGGGTGCCGCCATCTTGACTCAGAAGCATCACATACTGAGTAGAGGAAAGCTAAAGTGCAGGGGGCGGGGTTATAGCTTTGCTTTGCACAGACAGAGCAGACCAGGGGTCAGGAGAAGGACAACAATCCCAGAATGCAGAACAGCAGAAGACACTTCCTGTTTGCAGGCTGCCTGATGCTCCATGAGCCACCATCTTGGATGATAAAAGGCTCATAATATGCAGTAGGTGCATGTAGGATGATTTTTAATGTGAACAATCTGTTTGTACAGGGTGGGGGGAACATATAAGATAGGCTCTTATACAGGGTGAGGGTCCGGATTAATGTGGGCAATCTGTATGTACATTGTGGGGGAAACATGTAAGATATGCTCTTATTCAGGGTGAAGGTCTGCTTTAAATGAAAATCCCAAACCCTTAAAAAACTTTCCTAGCATCTACATTTTTAGCCACTTATTTAAATTTTTTCACCACTCGGCTATATCTCTGTTCATGGCTCTAGGATACGGGCGGCGCCATCTTGCCTCAGATGCATCACATACTGAGGAGAGGGGGTGGGGTTATAGCTGTGCTTTGCTCAGACAGAGCAGAGCTGGGGTCAGAGAAAGGACCGCAATCACAGAATGCAGAGCGGCACCGTCAGAAGATACTTCCCCTGTGAAAACACCGTTTTTCAGCTGGGCCTCATTTGTAGAAGTATAAGCATGGATTTCTTAGACCAGCAAAACCTTTCGGGCTGCACCTCTGTCCATTTCTGCTTATCTCACCATTGCTGGGCAGGGACTTTAATAAACCTGGGACCCAACAACAGGCACAAAACTTAAACCAGACCTTCAGCATCATTTACTGAAAAGCCCAAACCCTTAAAAAACTATTCCCCAGCATCTAAAATAAATATATTTTACGTTTTTAGTCACTTATTATTCTTTCCCCCTCTGGCCTGCAAATCTGTTCAAGACTCTAGGATACAGGGGCCGCCATCTTGCCTCAGAAGCATCACATACTGAGGAGAGGCGAGGAGGGGAAAGTGCAGGGGCCGGGGTTATATCTGTGCTTTGCACAGACAGAGCAGAGCTGGGGTCAGGAGAAAACGACAATCCCAGAATGCAGTCAGAAGGTACTTCCTGTTTCCAGGCAGCCATGAGACTCCATGTGCCACCATCATGGATGTTTAAAGGCTCATAACATGCAGTAGATGCAGATAGGATGATTTTTAATGTGAGCAATCTGTATGTAAAGGGTGGGGGAAACATACAAGATAGGCTCTTATTCAGGGTAAAGGACCAGTTTAATGTGAGCAATCTGTATGTACAGGGTGTGGGAAACATACAAGATAGGCTCTTATTCAGGGTAAAGGACCAGTTTAACGTGGGCAATCTGTATGCACAGGGTGGAGGGAACATATAAGATAGGCTCTTATTCAGGGTGAAGGTCCACTTTATAGTGGAACAAAACCCAGGAATCTTACTTTCCCAGGTGTTGTTACGTGCCCCTGGGGTATCCTGAATTGGGAGGCCCCACTGTGAGAAACCCCCCCGTTCGCCCATCAAAACTCACCTTTCCAGGCTCCAATGGTGAATGTTGTGTCTCTCATTCAGCAGACAGCTCTTATTGACTTGAATGGGGAGCGCGCACTGCCACGGTCTGGCCATGTTCATGTTCCCTATCTAAATGTCTGGGGTGGGAGTGCATGCTCCCTATTGTAAACAGTGAGAGCCGTCTGCTGAATGAAGTAGTCACACTAGGCAGCTCTCATTGTATGAGTACCCGCGCATGCACCATTGGACTTTGTAAAGGTGAGATTTTAAGGGCAAACGTAGGCATTTCATACAGCGGGGCATCCCAATTCAGTATGCCTCAAGACAAAGCCAGTGGCCAGCCCTGGAGTCTTAAATTTCAGGCTGGCTGCTGCTGGGGTTTGTTCCGCTTTAATATGCAGAGTGCACGGAGAACCCCAAGAGGTTAAATGGCAAGTCAAGACGAAGGAGACATGTGGCGGCTTAACTTTCTCTGCAGCTTTTAGAGTTTCATGCAGTTTCCCAGCTTCTGTCCGGCATGTAGCCCAGGAATGGGGGGCACACATGACCCCACACAAGGTAACTGGTAACCAGGTTTGGGGCAGGAAGCCACAGAGATGGCCAAGCCAGAACCCCCTTTGTCCTACCTGGCTCATTAAAGCTGACCAACAGTCACAAAAACTGGAAATCCACTGAACCCTGCAGCTCAGGATGATGCCCCACTGCACATACCCTAACAGCATGGCTGAAATCAAGCAAAGCTTAAAGTGGACCAAAACCCACACCGATCGGCCTGGCAATCAAGATTTAACTTGTCTATTATGTTTATGTGGTACAGTGTCAAAGGCTTTGCTAAAATCCAGATAGGCGATATCCACAGCACCACCTTCATCTAACACTTTAGTGACATTGTCATAGAAATCAGTAAGATTGGTCTGACATGATCTGCCCTCAGTAAAGCCGGGCTGCTTCAGGCCCAACAGGTCGTTCATTTTTAGATGAGAAATTATCTGTTTTTTTAAGAGAGTTTCCATTAGTTTTACCACTATAGGTGTTACACTAACTGGCCTGTAATTACTGGCTTCTTCTCTACAAGGGAGACCTTGCCCTCAATCTTTAGAACTAAAGAGACCTTGTAGGATGCTGGTCACTGTTGTCTTGCCCTATTAGAAAGGGGTTAACGTTTTCCTTTTCCGTATCGCTATAATGTGTTTCTCTGACATTGGCGGTGTCCATTTCAGATGCAAAGAGAGCTCGAAGGCGAGTTTGGCTTTGATATCCCCGGAGTTTTTATGACCAGTCTCAGTGCATGGTGAGGGGATGCGGGTGAGGTTGGGCCGCCCGGTGACGTGCTTTCCCCCGCCCACACTACAGTGTCAAAGGCTTTTGTAAAATCCAGATAGGCGATATCCACAGCACCACCTTCATCTAGCACTTTAGTGACATTGTCAAAGAAATCAATGATTGCTCTGACATGATCTGCCCCTGTACAGCCGGGCTGCTTCAGGTCCAACAGGTTGCTAATTCTTAGATGGGAAATTGTTTTTTCTTTCCAATCCATTCCAGCCCATCCAGAAGTCTTCACGTTTGGGAGTTCGCCCCTGGGGGGCGCTGACTGCAAGATCAGAGATGTAGCTCCTCCCGGCCCCCTATAAAGGCAGCTGCCTCTCAATCCAGCCCCAGTTCTTTTTCTTGCAGTTGACTGCACAGGATCGCTTTCACTCTCTCTCAGATTTTTAGCATCAGAGCGGGGCCACCTAGTCTGTCAGCCGGCTGCAGGACCCTATTTCCTCGGATCTCCTCTGACCCATCCTTGCCTCCCAGCTTTGGCTGATAACAGGGATCCGTGTACGGTAGAAAGGCCGGCGTCTGGGCCGTTCTGGCAGAGCACATGGCTCTGGGCCGCAGGCTTTATCACACAAAAAGCAGTTGGCCGCAGGCATTGTATGGTGAGCTGCTGGGAACCACTTACATATATTTTGTATATGCCCTCCCTTCTCCCACATGCTTTATTGTATTGGTGTATGTGCGTGCTTGGTGCTACTGTCTGGGGAGCCGTGGAGAGCTCCATCGCCATAGCATGCTACAGCGAGGAGTGGTCCGATGCCGCTCCTTCTACATCTTACCTTCCTCGCTCCCTCACCGGGTCCCGGTCTGGGGCGTGGGCCGCATGCGGGCAGGCACGCCCCGCGGGCTCCTTGCGGGTCGTGGGGGGGCGCGATGTCAGGCGCTGCAACTAGGCATAGATTGTGACGAGCCGGGGGGGCGGAGCTCGCAGGCTGGCCGTCGCTCCAGTGACGCTCCCCCAGCTGGATTGTTCTGGAAGCGCGCGCAGCTGGGTCTTGCTGACGCGGCTGGGGACCTCGGTGGTAATCCCTCTTGCTTACTCCTGGCATCACCTTAGCGCTGCACAGGCGCGGTCGTGAATCCCTCTTGTTGTAGTCCTTATTAAGGGGGTAAAGGGGAAAGTTTTTGTATTATGCAATGTATTTATGCAATGTATGGTCACTGTTTATTGCCATGTATTTGTTTTATGATATCTTTATGTGTTAATGCATGGCATCATGGGTCATTTTGTAACTGCTGTGTTTTCTCTTTTTGATTTTAGACTGTGGGCTGAAGGTTGAGGTTTCTCCCGGTCCCCATTGTTAAAAAGAGGGATCGGCTATTAGGCTTAGGCCATTAGTGTCTATTAGCCTTATTGAATATTTTTATTCTAAATCACCATAATGGAGGCATCGGGGGATAGTGAGCCGGGCACCCCACTTGGGCAGGACAGGCTCTGCCCCTTGTGCAGACGGAATCCCCTGGGCGGATTCAGCACAATTTGTTCCACTTGCACCAGAGGCATTGTTTTGGACCATGAGCGGGCGGTTGCCCCTGACCCTAGTCCTGCATTACCACCTGCCTCTCCGGATCCTCCGCTGCTGCAGTTGGCCCCTAGTGAAGGGGGAGCCAGCAAGGGGACACGCTGATTTTGCGCACAGGCTGGCTAGCCTAGATAAACAGATCTCATTGGCAGCCCCTAAGAAGGCCTCGAGTAAGAAGCGGCATTTGGAGCCGGTTTACTCAGATGATGATTTTTATGATTCTTTGGGATCTGCGGAGGAAGGTGAGTCACCAGATGATCCACTTTCAGTGACTGAGTTGCTCTCCACCAGAGATGACAGCATTTCTGGATCCTCCTTGGATGAGGATTCCTTCCTTCGGGATGATACGGAAAGTTTACTTTCTTCCGTCTTTGATACCTTGCACATTGTTCCTCCCAGAATGGCTAAGGGGAAAAAGGGTAATTTGTTTCAGCCTGAAAGACAGCGGCGGGTTTTTCCAGAGCAGCCGCATTTTTCTAACATGACACTTAAGGAATGGGAGAGGCCCAACAAGCTACCGTCAGTTCCTAAGGGCCTGGATAGACGGTATCCTTTCCCTGCCGAGTTGATTCGGTTGTGGTCTCATCCTCCCGATGTGGACCGTCCGGTTTCAGGTCTGTCCAACACCACGGTTATGCCGTCACCTGACAATGCTTCCTTACGTGATTCTGCAGACAAACGTATGGATCAGTTGGCCTGCCATGCTTTCACCTTTGTTGGTGCCCTCTTTCGGCCTGCGTGTGCCACGGCAATTGTTTCACTAGCCACCAGGAGAAAGGTTAAACACCTTGTGGCTAAGGCTAAATCTCGCAGACGGGCGGAGGAGTTTAAGGTACTCAAGGCCTGTTTGGATTTCATCGGCTTTGTTGTTACTGCCATGGAGTATATGGTCAGGCTCGGTGCCAGAATTTCGGCCTTGCTTGTAGCATTATGCTGCTTCCTGTGGTTGAAGCAGTGGTCGGCCGATGCGGCCGTAAAGAAGTCCCTCACAAGTCTGCCCTTGTGGGAAGCAGGCTGTTTGGAGAGCGACTGGACCTTTTGGTCAAGGATGGTAAGCTCCCTCAGAAAAGAAAGCCTACTCGGCCCTTTCGGCACTCCTCTTCTTATCGGTCCTTTCGGGGAGGAAGAGGTTCTTCATTTTCCGGTGCCCGCAGAGATACCTGGGGCAGAGGTAGGTCCCGCAGCCGGCCCAATCCCGCTTGGGGAGCTAAGCCCAAACCCCCAGCCAAGTCTACTCAGGCATGAGGGGGCGCCCTCACCCGTATGGGTGGGTGGACGGCTTATGCTGTTTGCTCCAGTCTGGAGACGTCACGTCTCGGATCGTTGGATTCAGGAGGTGGTGTCCTAAGGTTACAAGATAGAGCTGGCAGTCAGACCACCCACAAAGTTTCAAGGACATCCCGAAATCCGCTAAAAGTACAGGCGTTGAGAGCAGCTGTTCAGCACCTCTTGCGGATAGGGGTGATTTGCCATGTGCCCCGTCAAGAACAGGGTCGGGTTCTACTCCAACCTGTTCACGGTCCCCAAGAAGGACGTATCGCTGCGGCCGATCTTGGACCTGAAGGGTCTCAACAAATTTATAAAGGTCAGACATTTCCGCATGGAAACATGGTCGGCGGTGCGATCGCTTCGGCCCGGTGACTTTTTGACCACGGTGGACATCAGGGACGCGTATCTGCACATCCCGACTTTTCAAGGACATCAAAAGTTATTGAGGTTTGCACTGAAGGATCAACATTACCAGTTTGTGGCACTCCCCTTCGGCATATCCTCAGCTCCCCGAGTGTTCAAGGTTCTGGCAGGCATCATGGCTATATTGAGGAATCGGGGTATTCGTGTGTTACCCTATCTAGACGACCTTCTGATCTCGGCCCGTTCCCTTCAGGAGGCCGAGAGCGACACCCGGTCTGTACTGTCAACCCTGGAAGCCTTAGGTTGGGTGATCAACTACCCCAAGTCGTATATCACGCCTTCCACAGTGAGATCCTTCCTAGGGATGACTCTAGACACCGGTCAGGTCAAGGTCTTTTTGCCGCAGCAAAAAGTTTTGGGAGTCCAGACGCAAGTACAGGCCTTGCTGGCTTGTCAACAGCCATCGGTGCATCTAGGGATGAGATTGGTGGGCCTAATGGTGGCATGCTTCGAGGCAGTGCCCTTTGTCCTCTTCCACATGAGACCTCTACAGCTGAACCTACTGACCAGCTGGAATCGGTCGCCGGAATCCCTGGAACAAGGATTTTTGTTGTCTCCCCTGCCAGGCAATCCTGGTAGGCAAGTCCTTTTGGACTCCCCAATGGGAGATAGTTACCACGGATGCCAGTCTTACAGGCCAGTCTTATTTGGCAGACCCAGAAGATCCAGGGTCAGTGGGGTCCAAAGGAGAACCGGTTACCCATAAATCTCTTGGAACTGAGAGCAATTTGGTTTAGCCTACTACGTCTGACTCCCTATTTAAGAGGCCATGCGGTTCAGGTCCGCTCGGACAATCAGACAGCTGTAGCCTACATCAACCACGAGGGCGGTACTCGGAGCAAGAGATCTCTCAAGGAGGTAAGTCGGATTCTGACCTGGGTAGAGGAGAGTGTTCCCTGCATCTCGGCAGTTTACATCCTGGGGGTGGAGAACCAGGAGGCAGACTCCCTAAGCAGGAGCTCCTTGCGCCTGGGTGGAATGGTCCCTCAGCAGCGAGACCTTTCAGGCTCTGTGCCTCCGCTGGGGTCAACCAGACGTAGATCTTTTTGCGTCCAGACACAATCACAAGCTTCCAAGGTTCGTGTCTCTCTCAAGAGACCCCCTGGCCATAGCAACAGACGCTCTGGTGATCCCTTGGACGGTGTTCAACCTTCTGTATGCATTCCCTCCGTTTACGCTCCTGGGCAGAGTGCTTCGCAAGATAGCCCAGGAGGGGGTACCAGCCATCCTGGTTGCTCCTCGTTGGCCAAGGAGGAGTTGGTTTGCAGACATAGTTCAGATGTCAATAGATCACTACATGCTCGACGATCCAGAGCTTCTCACATGGGTCGCTACGGCACCCAAATTTACGGACGCTGGCTTTGACGGCCTGGCTATTGAAACCTCCATCCTGACGGAGAAGGGGTTATCGGCCACGGTTATTCACACAATGATTCAGGCACGGAAGAAGTCTTCTTCCATGATATACTACAGAGTTTGGCGGGCTTATATCGCTTGGTGCGAGACCAGGAGCCTTCCTTGTCGGAAATATACTGTTTCTAGAGTCCTTCAGTTTCTACAAAATGTCTAGACTTGGGCCTCCAGCCTAGCACCCTCAAGGGACAGGTCTTGGCCTTATCCATTTTTTTCCAGGGGTCCTTTGCCAATCATAGATTGATCAAGACTTTTTTCCAGGGGGTCACCCATGTCCATCCACCGCGTAAATTAGTCTTACCGGTGTGGGACCTAAATCTAGTGCTATCTGCTCTCCAGGGTCCCCCCTTTGATCCATTGAATGACGCTACATTGTCTATGCTGACACTAAAAGTGGTGTTTCTGGTAGCGATCACCTCAGTGCGTCTTGTATCAGAGCTGGCATCGCTGTGTATGAAACCATCCTATTTTGAGATGCACAGCGATAAGGTTTTTTTTTGTTTTTAAGCCGGATTTTGTGCCTAAGGTCGTTTCTCCTTTTCACCTTAATGAGAAAGTTGTTTTGCCTTTCTTGTGTTCAGCACCGGATAAACCAAAGAACGGACTCTCCATGCTTTGGATGTGGTCAGAGCCATAAGGTATTACCTGGCTGCGACGGCATCCTTCAAAAAATCGGATTTTCTCTTTGTCTTGACAGAGAGTTCTAGGAAGGGATTGCCACCAGCAAAGTCCACTCTCAGTAAGTGGATTAGACAGGCGGTGGTACAAGCCTATTCTGCCAGGGGGAAGGAATCCCCTTTTCGGATCACAGCTCATTCTACTCAAGTCATTGGTGCTTCTTGGGCTTTTCAGCACCAGGCCTCAGTGGAACAAGTTTGCAAGGCTGCTACTTGGTCTTCAGTTCATACTTTCACAAAGTTTTACAAGGTGGATGTCAGGGCCTCAGCTGACGCTGTTTTGGGCCGAAAGGTGCTCCAGGTGGTAGTGAAATGAACTACCTGCTATTCCGCACTGGGAATCCCACCCATATGGACACTGCTTTTGGATGTCCCAAACGTGAAGACTTCTGGACGTGCTGGAATGGATTGGAAAGAAAAAGGCAATTCTGTGAAATTCACCTGTAGAATTGCTTTTGTTTCTGATCCATTCCAGCCCGTCCACCCCGCCCTTGAGGTTTATTATGTCCTGCAGGCCTGTTATGGTGATTGAACCATTTTTCTCATAGGACACTGTTTATACAAGTTTTAGATTACATTTTTGATTCGAGAGAGTACAAACGGAGGCTATGTGAAGTAACATGGTCTCCTATTTTTTGGATCTACCAGCCTGCCTCTTCTATTGAGTACTGCTTTTAAATTACTGGGGCTGGATTGCGAGGCAGCTGCCTTTATAGGGGGCCGGGAGGAGCTACATCTCTGATCTTGCAGTCAGCGCTCTCTAGGGGCGAACTCCCAAATGTGAAAACTTCTGGATGGGCTGGAATGGATTGGAAACAAAAGCAATTCTACAGTTGAGTTTCACAGAATTGCCTTTTGTTTGACTACTATAAATGTTACACTAACTGGCCTGTAATTACTGGCTTCTTCTCTACAAGAGAGACCTTGACCTCAACCTTTAGAACTAATGAGAAGACCTCGTAAAGGATGCTGGTCATTGTTGTCTTGCCCTATTAGTAAGGGGTTAACGTTTTCCTTTTCCATATCTCTATAATGCGTTTCTCTGACGTTGCCTCGGTGCGGTTCTGTACAGTGGCCATTTCAAATGCAAGGAGTGTTCGGAGGCAAGTTTGGCTTTGATATTCCTGAAGTTTTTATGGCCACTCTCAGTGCATGGTGAGGGGATGCGGGCGAGGTTGGACTGGCAGTCCGCTGACGTGCGTTTCGCTCCACCCACATTACAGTGTAAAAGGCTTTTCTAAAATCCAGATAGGCAATATCCACAGCACCACCTTCATCTAACACTTTAGTGACATTGTCAAATAAATCAATAGGATTGGTCTGACATGATCTGCCCTCAGAAGCTGTTTTGGGTCCAACAGGTTGTTAATTCTTAGATGGGAAATTGTTTTTTTTAGAGTGTTTGACTACTATAGATGTTACACTAACTGGCCTGTAATTACTGGCTTTTTCTCTACAAGGAAGACCTTGACCTCAACCTTTTAGAACTAAAGAGAAGACCTCGTAAAGGATGCTGGTCACTGTTGTCTTGCCCTATTAGAAATGGGTTAACGTTTTCCTTTTCCATATCTCCATAATGCGTTCCTCTGACTTGGCTTCGGTGCTGTTCTATATTGTGGCCATTTCAGATGCAAAGAGTGTTCGAAGGCGAGTTTGGCTTTGATATTCCCAGAGTTTTTATGGCCAGTCTCAGCGTGTGGTGAGGGGATGCGGTCGAGGTTGGGCCGACAACGCACATTTTGCTCTGCCCACACTACAGTGTCAAAGGCTTTTGTAAAATCCAGATAGGCAATATCCATAGCTACATCTTCATCCAACACTTTTGTCAAAAAAGATAAGATTGGTCTGACATGATCAGCCCTCAGTAATGCCGGGCTGTTTTGGGTCCAACAGGATGTGACACTAACTGCCATGTAATTACTGGCTTTTTCTCTACAAGGTAAACCTTGACCTCAACCTTTAGAACTAAAGAGAAAACCTTGTAGGATGCTGGTCGCTGTTATCTTGCCCTATTAGAAAGGGATTAACGTTTTCCTTTTCCATATCTCTACAAAGCGTTTCTCTGACGTGGCCTCAGTGCGGTTCTCTATGGTGGCCATTTCAGATGCAAGGAGTGTTCGGAGGCGAGTTTGGCTTTGATATCCCCAGAGTTTTTTATGTTCACTGAGCGCCCATTCCTCTTTAATAGCCAGGCAGCCAAGAAATGATCTGCCACAGTTATTAATAAAAACATCACACACATTAGTCAGATGAGTGAGAATTCCGATACAGATCATTAATAGGGAATGACTCACAGCCGGCTCAGCTGTGGGCAGGATGAGTGATTTCGCCAGCGAGGAAGACGGCAAACATATTAAGCCGTAACAAAGCGGGAAAGCGGCGGAGAGGAGTTGGCGGCCACAGAGCAGCCCCGAGGCGACAGGAAAATCTATCTGTATCATCTCGGATTCCTGGATTCGTTGTCTTACTGACACCTCCATTTAACCGGCTGAACCAGCCTTTGTCGGAACTAGGAACAATACTTGGCAGCCTCGCTTCTAATAGCGTCGGTTAAGCCTGTGCCAATCCAGATAACAGGAGTACATAAAAGATGAGGTCACTGCCTTGATGATGCGATGTGTTTTGTTTTTGGACCACAGTTCTCATAGCATAGTCCAAGGCAGGGCTGGCTCCAGGTTTATGTGTGCCCTTGGGTGGCATGGTCTCAGGTCACATCATTGAGGGACGTCCTATATATGGATGCCACCTAAGGATCATGCTATTTGTACCTAAAATCTAGTTTTGGTCTACTTTGAAGTGCACCCCCTTTAAACCTGACCTCGGAGTCTAAACTATCTATCTAGATTCCTCTGATTTTGGATGCCCCTGCGTGTGACCCCCCCCCCCTTATTTTCCTCGAACTTGTGAATGCACTGTGGGATCGCCAGTTTGAGTTAACGGCCAAACCAGGGGGGCTCTTTCACAAACGGGCATCCCAAATTGAGATACTCTTGTAAAGTGGACCAAAACCCAGGGGTGGAATTGCTTGCATAGTGGGTATGCCAGGAGGGTATCACAAATTGGGATGCTCCAGGGATAGGAAATCAGCTGGGGTGGGCAACTTAAAAGTAGAACAAAACCCAGCACTTCCTCCCCCTGGAATCTAAATCGAGATGCCCCGTTGTGTGGAACCCCCCCCCATTCAAGTTGTGGGCACCAGCTCTGGCAGTGCCCTCCCAATCTGCTGTCTTTTATGCGGACCAGAGCCTGAGCAGCAGTTCGTGTCGATTCCGCGTCATAGTGCTACCACTCCCTCTTCCTTGATTGCAATGCAGGGAGGTGTGCCGAGGCCCTCTCTATTGTAGTGAATGGAGAGGGTGTGGTAGCACTCCTTTGACTTATGTTGGGGGTGCTAGTCATGGAAGCACCCCCGACCAAGGGTGTAGCTAGGAGGGAGCAGGGGGGCACATGCCCTGGGTGCAGCAGGTCAGGGGGCGCCAAAGGGGGGCCTGAAAACAGGTGCGGGCGCCATTTTGCCCCTGGTGCCAGGAAGCTTAGCTACTCCTCTGCCCCCGACTGCACTAGCCAAGAGCGACGCAGAATGTGATGAAACAAATGTAAAGAAACCCACTTTGCGCTATTATATTATAAGGAACTTCTGCCATGTTGCAAGTGTAGCGATAACCCTTATCGCCGGAGGGCTTCACCGCCCGAGACGTCCTTTTCCCAATCGTAAGAGGTGCTGCTGGAATTCCAGAGTCGTCTGTGAGGAAACAGGAACAGCCCTTACAAGGGCTAGTGAATTGTAATATAGCGTTTCCCCCAATAAGAGACAGAACTCAGTATTGAGGGTGAAGGTGAAGTGTTTTTATTAGTGCCACTCTAGGCCTTATATACACAAGTCTCCATGCAATGACATCCACACTGACCAATAGCAGCAGGGCAAACAATCCCTCAACTCTGCCGGTGACGCAATCAGTAGAACAATAGCAGGCTGTAATACACTCAATCAGAACAATGCCATTGACTGTGACGTAATCAACAATACACAATGGCAGTCAAAATACAATGACATTGCCTGTAACCTAATTAAGAAAAGGCCAGTGAATGACCCGGTGGGCAACTGAATAGTGATGACATCCAAAAGACAGAGCCTCTGTCACAATGCCCCCTTTTTGTGGAACACCCGGCAGACCCGGATTGACCCTGTTCGGGTTAATGTGGGGCTGTCCGGACTCTTGTTAGGGGCAGAGTTCTGTTTGCCGGGATAATCCATCTGCATTACCGTTTTGTCTACCGGGCCTGTATATATACACACACACACACACACACACACACACACACACACACATACAGTTGTACTCACAGGGTGCTGGTCTTGTCTTTTCCCCCCAATAAGAGACAGAACTCAGTATTGAGGGTGAAGATTATACCCACACACACACACACATGCAGTTGTACTCACAGGGTGCTGGTCTTGTACACACATACAGTTGTACTCACAGGGTGCTGGTCTTGTACACACATACATGTACTCACAGGGTGCTGGTCTTGTCTTTTCCCCCCAATAAGAGACAGAACTCAGTATTGAGGGTGAAGATGATACACCCACACACATACAGTTGTACTCACAGGGTGCTGGTCTTGTACACACACATGTACTCACAGGGTGCTGGTCTTGTACACACACACATGTACTCTCTTAGCTCTGGTTGCAAGGCATTGAGAAAATGTTCTAGTAAAAACAACTGTAGGCTTCCGGGGTGACAGCGTTCCGGGCTAACAAAGCCTCCTTTACCAGATGGTAGTGTGGTAAGTCCGCATCAGGGATGGCCCGGAAAGCATCGGAAGCTTTCCCCGATAGTTTCCCTGATAATATGGTGACCCATTCCTCCGTGGGTACCCGGTGTAAAGCGCACTACCGTTCAAAATCGGCCAAAAATCCATCAATCTCATTGTCACTTTCCTGGATGGACTTAAATGCTGCAAATGGAATCTTTTTCCCCCCAGTGTAACTGAGGCTCGGAGACACAGGGGCGCTGAGAGGCTGCTGGGTTGCGAGTCGCCGATCTTCCCTTCGCTTACTGGCCTCTGCCTCCGCTGCGGCGAAGACTTGGTCGATCAGTTCTTGTGATGGATTCGGCCATAGACCGACAATCTGTTCCGAACCGCTTGAACGAGAGCAGCATCTTCATCGATCTCTATATTGGTTTCGGTCCTCACTGCTGCACGATCCATTTTGATCAGCTCGGCTATCAGTTCCTGACGTGGGCGGTTGCTAGCTGACCTTCCCCGGCTCTCGAGTAGATCCTTCAGGGTCGGCCTTTTCAACTTGTCCTACTGACTCTCCATCAGGGTAGCATTCTCTCTGGGTACAAAGGACCATCCGACCGCTTGCCACCAATTGTAGCGATAACCCTTATCGCCGGAAGGGGTTCACCGCCCGAGACGTCCTTTTCCCAATCGTAAGAGGTGCTGCTGGAATTCCAGAGTCGTCCGTGAGGAAACAGGAACAGCCCTTACAAGGGCTAGTGAATTGTAATATAGCGTTTCCCCCAATAAGAGACAGAACTCAGTATTGAGGGTGAAGGTGAAGTGTTTTTATTAGTGCCACTCTAGGCCTTATATACACAAGTCTCCATGCAATGACAACCACACTGACCAATAGCAGCAGGGCAAACAATCCCTCAACTCTGCCAGTGACGCAATCAGTAGAACAATAGCAGGCTGTAATACACTCAATCAGAACAATGCCATTGACTGTGACGTAATCAACAATACACAATGGCAGTCAAAATACAATGACATTGCCTGTAACCTAATTAAGAAAAGGCCAGTGAATGACCCGGTGGGCAACTGAATAGTGATGACATCCAAAAGACAGAGCCTCTGTCACAGCAAGCAACTGTATTACACGCATGAACCCTTTCCTGACATATCAACTACAAAAAAAGAATTAATGCAGCATTAACTAAAATCAAAACTACATTTATAGAAAAGATCAAAAATAAACTCCACACTACACACTAAAGACTGTTAAAAACATATACACAAAGATACTGGGTACAAAACCCCCATAAAGAAAGTGGTGAGCGACAACAATACGTGTGAGAACTGCCTTGGGACCTTCTCTCTTTCCAACCATCATGCATACCCCTGCCCCAGTTCATCAAATCCAGGAGCGACATGACTGCAACTAAGAGAAGGAACCAGAGAAAGAGAGGAAAGTATACAAGAAAGACTAGGTTAAGAAAGAGATGATAGAGGGAGCAAGAGAGGCGTGGGCCATCCTTGTTCATGAATTTGCCTTAATTAATAAGCCCCGGTTCTAGACCTGATGCCTTCGTCCAATATGTCCTTTAGGAAACCAGGAAGAAGCCATAAGTCATCACATTTGCTTTTCAGATCCAACGATAGGGCTGTCTTAAGGAAAAAATTAAAGGCCTACTTAGCATGGGGTCCATTGTATATATAGTGCTTTGCATGCAGTATAAACAACAGTATGTAGGCTTCACTAGGCGTGCTCTATAGAAGAGATGTGCGGAGCTTGTTCTATTGTCAAAAATGAGCAGTGCTAAACGAAAGTTGTGCAACATTGTAAATTGTAAGGTGGAAATCTGATGATCACTGATGGCATAGAGACCTGGTCCCCACTGCTGGAGGTGGACAATGGAGACTACTGGTCAGGACTCAACCCTAAGGCCCGGAACCTAAGGGTCACCCTATTCTTCTCCATAGCCCCCTGCAAGTGAGGATAGATTTGTTGTAGAGGTTGATAGAGAGGCAGATCAGAAGACAAAAGCTGATATCGGTGGCATAGACAGAGACGGCCCCTGGGCCTCCAGCACTTGCCCTGCAAAGGGGGCCTCCACCAACCTTTGGGTTATGGTCTGGTCCAGGAGGCTTTTAAATCTTTATTCTGATGGGCCACGGGGCCAGCAACAAAGCTATCGACGTTAGTAGGGGAGTGTCTGGGCAGCCAAAGCCACCACAGGGCAGGATGGAGAGTCTAGAGCAGCAAAGCCGCCATCAGCAACGCTACAGTGATGGGTGCAGAGCTGTCACTGCACATAAGCCGCCAAGCACAGCCGCTGGCAGCTCAATGCAGGGAACTGTTTTCTGCTGGACCAGCCGGGCAACTACACTACCCCCCACTCAGAATGACAAAGCAGGAGTTCCCGAGCAGCACGAACCAGCACAAGGGTGGCACAAGGGGCTCAATCTAGATCCAGTAAGTAGGCGGGTGCCAGACAACCACCAATCGGTTACTTTGCTGGACTGTTATTTCAAAGGAAAAAAATAAATACTGTATCTGGGGCCTCCACCAGATTTTGTGCCCAGGGGCCTCCACAGCGCTTAATCCAGCCCTGGACAGAGATGCAGGTCAAAGGGAGTAGCCAAGGTCATTCATGGGTTGACAATTCAGGGATAATCCAAAAAGTCTTGAAAGCATTAGCCAAGGGTCATCCACGTATAAGCAAATCCAAAGGGTAGTCCAGTAACAAAGCCCAGCTAGGGTAATACATGAATAAGCAGTTATTAAAGTTGATCCACCGAACGGAACTCGAGAACTTAGCGGCACAGCAGATAAACATGGGAATCTTCTGGCACCATCTTGTTGTCCAGGACTTCCCTATAAAGGTCCTAGAGTAACAGGATTGGTTCTCCTCTAGTCAGTTGACAAGCACATGTGTTAAATAATTAGCCCGCTCTCTCTTAGTCAGCTGACTAGGCTGCTTTACCCTAGTTAGATGACAATCCCGCCTTCATAGTGTAATTAGCCTGCTTTCTCTGAGCTGACAAGCCCACTTGACTGGGCTGTTTCCTCTAGTCAGGCTGTAAAACTTGGCCCCTGCATGTGCCAGCCATGACACATGGCGATTTAAAGCAAACTAAAAGTCCAATTACATTGCAATGTTACAAAAATCTATGTACCGCAGTGCTCCAGGTTCAGGTATTGCCATTGCATGTATACATATTTAATGGTGGTGACCCCCTCATGAAAACAAGCCATTTCCGCATTTAGGTAATGCGGAAAAACCACAGCGCTACTAAGAGATGCTTCGGATTTTCCCCTAGCATCTGACATCACATTTTCCCTTTTCTCAGCATCTTGCGTGATCATTATATTGCTGCTCACCTTCAACCCTCCACCCTCCTCTGCTCGCATTGATTACGCCATTGCCTGGGGAAGAGCAGTGCACGTGCAAGGTCTCTATGCTGTTCCTGGAAGGATTATGGGATACATAACCTCCTGGGTGTAGCAACATGGTGGCGTGGGAACATGATTCTCGGGAGGTGATGGGCGGTTAAGTTCAATAGGTAATTGATAAGCACTACCTTTTTTGTTACACGGTCGGGGGGGGGTTAAGCTTGTAGCCATTTTCGGACTGCTTTAAGGTTGTAACTGTGCAATGGCGCTGTCATGGATTTCTCATCTGAGAAATGGCAATAGTAGTAATGACCAGATTTAGATTGAGAGACAGAGGCGGATATGCAGCAAACCGTGTTTAATAATAACAAACAGTGAGTACACACCAACCAAGCTGCTATATACATATATATACACATAGATAAACCAGGAATCAAGAAACACACTCAAATTGCTGTGAAGTCAGAAAACATACGTGCTTAGAAGTCCAAAGACCAACAATGGCTACGACTGAGGCTAAGGCAGCAGTCCTGGATACAGAGTTCAGGTTACAGAGTTCAGGTTACAGAGTTCCAGGGTTCAGGTTCAAAAGGCAGATTAATGCTGATCCGCTGAGGCCATCTGACCAGCTTATATAGGCCAGGAAGTCCCACAGGTGCTGGCTGATTAACACACCTCAGCAGGACAGAGCCATCTGCTGGTGGAGCAGCATAATGCAGGGGAAAGCAGGCTATGGAGGAACTCCAGACCTGACAGGCGCCTGTTGTCCACACAAGCACCACACACCTAATTGCTCAATTTGAGGGAACCCGCACTTGCCCACTAGCGACTGCACAAGATGAACAGGATTGCGTTTGTACAGAAGACTCGGGTATCTGACATTTAGATTTTCAATATCCTTTGAGTTTGCATGATCAGCAGGACATATCACATAATTGTTTGTGAATAGAAACATAGAAACATAGAAGGTTGACGGCAGAAGGAGACCATACGGTCCATCTAGTCTGCCCTTATGTGTATACTGTATGTTCTCTGTATCTTATGTATATACTGTATGTTCTCTGTATCTTATGTATATACTGTATGTTCTCTGTATCTTATGTGTATACTGTATGTTCTCTTTATCTTATGTATATACTGTATGTTCTCTGTATCTTATGTGTATACTGTATGTTCTCTGTATCTTATGTATATACTGTATGTTCTCTGTATCTTATGTGTATACTGTATGTTCTCTTTATCTTATGTGTATACTGTATGTTCTCTGTATCTTATGTATATACTGTATGTTCTCTGTATCTTATGTATATACTGTATGTTCTCTGTATCTTATGTGTATACTGTATGTTCTCTTTATCTTATGTATATACTGTATGTTCTCTGTATCTTATGTGTATACTGTATGTTCTCTGTATCTTATGTATATACTGTATGTTCTCTGTATCTTATGTGTATACTGTATGTTCTCTGTATCTTATGTGTATACTGTATGTACTCTTTATCTTAGGATAGATGTGTGCTTATCCCAGGCATGTTTACATTCAGTGACTGTTGATTTTTCAACTACCTCTGCTGGAAGTTTGTTCCAAGCATCTACTACTCTTTCTGTAAAATAATATTTTCTAACATTGCTCCTGATCTTCCCCCCGACTAGCTTCAGGTTGGGCCCCCTTGTTCTATCATTAAGCTTCTTCTTAAAAACACTTCCCTCCTGAACCTTATTCAATCCTTTCACATATATAAAGGTCTCCATCATGTCCCCCCCTCTCCCTTCTTTCCTCCAGACTGTACAGATTAAGTTCTTTAAGTCTCTCCTGATAAGTTTTAAGTTTAAGTCCTTCCACCATTTTTGTTGCCGGCCTTTGGACACGTTCTATTTGAATAATGTCTTCTTGCAGGTAAGGTCTCCAGAACTGCACACAGTATTCTAGCTGTGGCCTCACCAGGGCTCTATACAGCGGCATCACAACCTCCCTCTTCCTACTGGTGATGCCTCGAGCTATGCAGCCGAGCATCCTGCTTGCTTTTCCCACTGCCTGGCTACACCGTCCACTCATCTTGCAGCTTTCAGTAATCAGTGTCCCTAAATCTCTCTCCTCCGAGGTCCTGGATAACACAGTGCTGCCCATACGGTACTCAGAGCAGGGATTCCTTCTACCCAAGTGCAGGATTTTACATTTAGAGACATTAAACTCTAGTTTCCATATGAATACATTTATATAATGTGTAGGCATGCAGCTGGCTGCACGGTGGATGGAGTATATATTTCACCCAGGATGCTAGCTTGGGTGAGATAAGGAATCCAGGAGGCTCTTTTGTTTCGGTGCTTTTAGAGCACTGAAGCCTTTTTGTTAAGATTTTGTCTGGCCCTGGATTTCTATGGAACAGCAGGTAGGTTGGTAGTGGGACGTGCCGTTCCCTTCCCTCTGGGCTGGAGTTTACCTGCCCATCTCAGCCTGCACAGGTGCCTCAGTCTGGCTCCTCATGGGGCTACAAAGGGTTGCTGTGAAAGGCAATCTGGGGGAAGCCGTGTGATGAGACCAGGGCCGGATTATGAGGAGGGTGCAAGCGGTGCGTGCCCCGGGGCCTCCACCACTTGCCCTGCAAAGGGGGGCCTCCACCAACCTTTGGGTTATGGTCTGGTCCAGAAGCTTTTCAGTCTTTGATCTGACGGGCCACCGGGCTGACAACAAAGCTTTCAGCATCAATGGGCCCCCCCTCCCAGGTGCCTAGGCAAACCTTATTTTGCAGCCAAAGCCACCACAGGGCAGGGTGGAGAGTCTAGAGCAGCAAAGCCGCCGGCAGTAATGCTACAGTGATGGGTGCATGCAGAACTGTAAATCGGCGGCCAATGCAGGGAACTGTTTTCTGCTGGACCAGATGGGCTACTACACTACCCCCCACCCAGGATGGAAAAGTAGGAGTTCCCGAGCAGCACGCACCCACACAAGGGGGGCACAAGGGACTTGATCTGACGTTCCAGTAAGTGGACGGGTGCCAGGCAACCACCAATCTGTTACTTGGCTCAACTATTATTTTAAAGGAAAAAAATATTGTATCTGGGGCCTCCACTATATTTTGTGCCCATTGGCCTCCACCACACTTACTCCGGCCCTGGATGAGACACAGCCAGTAGCAAGGTTGGCACCTGTAAAAGAGAGTCTTTTGCCTCATGCCCAAACTGGACCCTACTAGTTTGGTGAGATTACCGAGTTCTGTTTACGTTGAAGCCCCGGAAGAGGACTTTATGTTGAATTCACCCTGCACCCTGCTTGTTGGCCGAAATGCAATTAACACTTGTTGGACATTTTGCACAATAAACTGCATTTGATTTTACCATAAAGACTGCTTCCTGAGTTGTCATTGCCGTTAGCAACCCCAATCCTGACAATTGATAAGGTATGCTTACATGTATACTTGTCCCCGCAAGGTAGCGTTTATTTGATTTTACTTAACATGTATGATTGCTTTAAGTTTCTTCTATTGTATGTCATTCCCATCAGAATATATACCATATCTACTGGTGATCACCTGGTCATCCTATTTAAACCAAAGCTAAACCATCGTGACTCACAATTTTGGGGGTGCAGTGGGGCTTCCCACTGGGCCTGAATTAACGGGACATTCAGTAGTCCAGTCATCGAGCAAAACCGACATTTTCAGCAGTGGGGGCCTTGCGTCTTATCTGCCTGCTCTCATCCGTCCATCAGGCGGGCGTCCAGCACGTCATCACGATGCGCCGTCGGCCGGCGGAGTGACGCCAGGGGCTGCAACCCAGAAGCGGCTTTTGGTGGCGTTGGGGAAGGAGGTAAGTTAATTGTATTTGTGTATATATATCCAGCATTATCCAGTGTAACATTTATCTATGATTAAGGGCACCTAGCCCGAAACGCGTTAGAGGAGACTAGGAACGCTTTATTGTTTTTACCGCTGCTCATGACTTTTTTGGCTATTTTAACTGGATGGCAATAAAAGCTATCTTTTAGGAGTGCGGACCCTTTGCTATATTTTTCCTATATGCTCTCATCACAAGCCTCTGCTACCGCAGGTGCGCAGGATTCTGTGGACAACAAGGGTTTCCCTATTATTTAACTTTTGGCTTAAGTAAATTTGATAGACTAAAGGGTTGATTCAGCACTGTGCGAGAATGCATTCTTTTTCTTTTTTTGCACAAATAAAAGCAGGTTGTAAATCCATAAATTTGGGGAAAAGGTCTCAAGAAATCGGTGTTCAGGGTGGGTTTAAATTTTATTTGAAATTTTTTCTAGGGCTCTAAAGTGTCTGTTTCACAGTCTAGCATGCTTCTTTTTTCACTGAAAAGCCACGCCACAAATGCTGTCATGCTTTTCTTCAGAAAAAAAATGTGCCAACCAGTGGAGAACTAGGCATAGGGGCTGGTAACCCAGAGCTCGGGCTGAACAGACGGACCTAGCCCTGCTAAATAACCAGCCCTTATGCCTTTTGGTAGGGGGTCCATTGCTTTTCTAGGGATCATTCTCATACTAACTGGCACCGGGCTCTTTTGTACCCCTGGTGCCCCAAGAAAGGGTATTCGGATGGTGGTACCGGCAGGTGACATGCTGGACCACCTAACCTGCGAACTTGTATAGGGGTCTCCTGGACCCCTTATCAGTTCACCCACAGTAGTAAATAAAAAACGCACTACACAAACAAATGTATTCAAAATGTGAGTTCTTAACTGTCCACATCTTCTACTTTCTGTCCCTCACTGTGTGGAGTCCTCTTCTTTGTCCAGCTGGTCTTCTGTGTCCCTCGCCAGGGGCCAGCAGTTTGGCTCTTTAGCTCTGAATTACCAGCCCGGTGTGCCAAGCTGGCAAGCTTTAGGGGAGGAAGGTCCATGCGTACTTTTGACCCATTACCTGTTTAAAAGTAGACAAAAGACCACAGGTTTATTTTATTATTCTAATTTTAACTATACCTACCTCATCCTGACCTCTGTCCTGCGGCAACTATCTATAAAGGATGCCAGCGGGGCATCCGATGCCTAGCCAGCATCTGGAATGAAGGGGTGACACGGGTCACCCCTCCTTCCTTGGCATTCGACCAAAGGTAATGGTGAAATCTCCCCAAGTAACGGAGCAGGCACCAGAGTTGAGGAGGGGGTTCTAGCCAAGACCGGACCCCAACAGAGTGTCTGCTGTGGCCAGGATCCTGCAGGGCTCTCTGGAAGAATGAAAATAATTCTTGAGGACATTGGTCAATGAAATTCCCCCCCATCCCTCTGTCCAATAAAATTTGGAGTGATTCCTCCTTACCTTCTCCAATCATGGCTAGTAGCTAGTGGCATAGGCTGGTTTTCGGTGTCCTGCTTATTGTAGGCTCAGATATTTCCCTGAATCATTTTGCTATTAAGGGATATTATCCTTGGGGAATATGACCTTATTACTCCATGTCAGCATGGATTTATGAGGAATCACACCTGCCAGACAAACCTAATCAGCTTTTATGAGGAGGTAAGTTCAAGATTGGATCAGGGGGAGTCATTGGGTATCTTATATTTTGACTTTTCTAAAGCATTTGATACTGTGCCACATAAAAGACTGGTACAAAAAATGAGAATGCTTGGACTGGGGGAAAACGTGTGCAGATGGGTGGGAAATTGGCTTAGTGATCGGAAGCAGAGGGTGGTTATCAATGGTACAAACTCAGATTGGGTCACTGTTACTAGAGGAGTACCACAAGGGTCAGTTCTGGGTCAATTCTCTTATAATTACTAATATAATGAATATATATATAAATGACATTGGGCACGAATTAAATAGTAAAGTCTCAATCTTTGCAGATGAGACAGCAGGCAGCTACAAACAGATTTAGATAAATTGGAAACATGGTCAGTTAAATGGTAAATGAAGTTTAACACAGATAAATGTAATGTTATGCACATGGGAAGGAGAAATCTGTGTCATGATTACACACTAACTAAAGAAACACTTGGTAAAACAGCAATGGAAAAGGACCTAGGGGTTTTAGTTAACAATAAGCTTAACTGTAGTAATTAGTGATGAGCGAGTAGTATTCGACCGAGCCGGTATTCGATCGAATACTACGCTGTTCGTCATACTCGATTTCGATCGAGTACAGCGGCGATGGCACACTCACAATTCGTTTCCCCTCCCACCTTCCCTGGCGCGTTTTTTACACCAATCACCATGCAGGGGGGGTGGGACAGGTCCTGGGAGGACGCTGGCATCGCGAAAACGGCGTCTACACGCATTGGCTGGAAAAACCATGTGACCTCGAATATACAAAACTCAGCACTTCCTCTTCGTCAGCATTAGCAGCTTGAACTTAGTGAGGGACAGACGCTCACAGCAGGGAAAGACAGGCTGTCGCTGGCAGGGCCCCAGAAGCTCGGGATATCGCTTTTACCACCATCTATACCAGCTACCAGAAGACAAGAGAGTCATTAAGAGCCCTTATTAGGGCTACTACGCTGAACGGTATATGGCTCATATGTAGGCAGGCAGGGCCCCAGAAGCTCAGAATATAGCTTTTACCACCATATATACCAGCTACCAGAAGACAAGAGAGTCCTTAAGAGCCCTTATTAGGGCTACTACGCTGAACAGTATATAGCTCATATCCTATGTAGGCAGGCAGGGCCCCAGAAGCTCAGAATATACCTTTTACCACCATATATACCAGCTACCAGAAGACAAGAGAGTCCTTAAGAGCCCTTATTAGGGCTACTACGCTGAACAGTATATAGCTCATATCCTATGTAGGCAGGCAGGGCCCCAGAAGCTCAGAATATACCTTTTACCACCATATATACCAGCTACCAGAAGACAAGAGAGTCCTTAATCCCTTATTAGTGCTGCTATGTTGAACAGTATATAGCTCATATTCTATGTAGTCAGGCAGGGCCCCAGAAGCTCAGAATATAGCTTTTACCACCATATATACCAGCTACCAGAAGACAAGAGAGTCCTTAATCCCTTATTAGTGCTGCTATGTTGAACAGTATATAGCTCATTTTCTATGTAGTCAGGCAGGGCCCCAGAAGCTCAGAATATACCTTTTACCACCATATATACCAGCTACCAGAAGACAAGAGAGTCCTTAAGAGCCCTTATTAGTGCTGCTACGTTGAACAGTATATAGCTCATATCCTATGTAGTCAGGCAGGGCCCCAGAAGCTCAGAATATACCTTTTACCACCATATATACCAGCTACCAGAAGACAAGAGAGTCCTTAAGAGCCCTTATTAGGGCTACTACGCTGAACAGTATATAGCTCATATTCTATGTAGTCAGGCAGGGCCCCAGAAGCTCAGAATATACCTTTTACCACCATATATACCAGCTACCAGAAGACAAGAGAGTCCTTAAGAGCCCTTATTAGGGCTACTATGCTGAACAGTATATAGCTCATTCTAGCTATATACATACTGCACACAACGGCTGCTTTAGTGAGGGGTAGCTGCTGCTGCTGGAATAGGGACAGAAAGACTTCAGTGGTGTATTACCACCTATATACAAAACTATATACACTCTGCTCAAAACGGCTGCTTTAGTGAGGGGTAGCTGCTGATGCTGGAATAGGGACAGAAAGACTTCAGTGGTGTATTAGCACCTATATACAAAACTATATACACTCTGCTCAAAACGGCTGCTTTAGTGAGGGGTAGCTGCTGATGCTGGAATAGGGACAGAAAGACTTCAGTGGTGTATTAGCACCTATATACAAAACTATATTTTGCACTACTGTTTTGTGTCCTCTGTGCCAACAAAACCTTGTTATATACCCGGTGCGTATAGGCACCATTTCACCTTCTGGCAGTATACGGCTGTATAGCCAGGTGTTTTTCTTAAAAATATTTTTATATTTGGCACTACTGTTTTGTGTCCTCTTTACCAACAAAACCTTGTTATATACCCGGTGCGTATATAGGCACCATTTCACCTTCTGGCAGTATACGGCTGTATAGCCAGGTGTTTTTCTTAAAAATATTGTTATATTTGGCACTACTGTTTTGTGTCCTCTTTACCAACAAAACCTTGTTATATACCCGGTGCGTATATAGGCACCATTTCACCTTCTGGCAGTATACGGCTGTATAGCCAGGTGTTTTTCTTAAAAATATTTTTATATTTGGCACTACTGTTTTGTGTCCTCTTTACCAACAAAACCTTGTTATATACCCGGTGCGTATAGGCACCATTTCACCTTCTGGCAGTATACGGCTGTATAGCCAGGTGTTCTTCTTAAAAATATTTTTATATTTGGCATAACGCGTGGCCAAAAAAGTAAAACGTCTGAAATGCGGAGGGCTAGCGCAAAGGGACGTGGACGAGGACGGGGGCGCGGAAATGCTGGTGGGGGCACAAACCGCGTTGAAGCCAGTGGGGATACAATGCGTGCTGGTGAGGGGCATCCAGCATTACGCTCATCCAGCTTCCCTGCCTTTATGGGACAGTTATGCGGGGGGCGGGGTACACCTCTGTTAAGGCCTGAGCAGCGTGAACAGGTGGTGCAATGGATGGCCGATAACGCTTCCAGTCACTTGTCCACCACCCAGTCATCCACACAGTCTCACTCTGACCCTCCTTCCTCCCAACCTGGCCAACAGAGTCAGCCCACCCTTGACCCCTCCCAGGACCTCTTTTCGGGTCCTTTTCCAGATGTGCTGCAAGAATCCCAGGAGCTAGCAGAGGAATTTGTTTGTAGTGATGCCCAAACACTTGAGTATCCGCCATCTGCTAGTGATGTGGACCCGGAACCAGCATCTGCTATCATGAGCGATGATGATGAGACGCAGTTGCCATCAAGGGAGGCTGTTGGAATGTCCAGTGGGCAGGAGGAGGAGCAGAGAGAGGAAGTGGAAGAGGAGGTGGTGGACGACGAAATGACCGACCCCACTTGGACAGGGGTGATGTCCAGCGGGGAAAGCAGTGGAGATGCGGTCTGCGCATCACCGAATAAGGCAGCAAGAGGCAGAGGACAGTCCAGAGGCAGAGGGCAGTCCAGACAGAGAAGGCAGGCCACAGCCAGCAGGGCCGAAGCTCTTCCCGGCAGCAGGCAGTCGCGCGAAGCTCCCCCATCGAGGCCTCGTACTTCTGTGGTGTGGAGATTTTTTAACGTTTGCGCGGATGACAAACTGAGCGCGGTTTGCGCAATCTGCCACTCAAAACTGAGTAGGGGCTCTGAGAAGAGCAATCTGACCACCTCAGGCATGCGCCGTCACTTGGAATTCAAGCACTGGGCTGAGTGGGAGAGAGCAAACGCAATACAACCTGCGCCCCGTCTTGCTGCCACTGCCTCTTCCCCTTTGTTGTGTGCTGCCACTGCGGTCCAGACCTCCAGCCAGGACACCTCCACATCTGCCTCTGCCTCGGCTACTTTGGGGCCTTCTCCTTCAGCCCCCCCCTTCCCCCGCATCTTCGTCTGCACCTTCCATCTCCTCGTCCCATCAACTGTCCATCTCGCAGGCGTTCAACCGCAGGCGGAAGTACGCCTCCAGTCACCCCCAAGCCCAAGCCTTAACCTGCCTCATCTCCAAACTGCTGGCCCTGGAGATGTTGCCGTTTAGGCTTGTGGAGACGCAGGCCTTCCGCGACCTGATGGCGGCTGCCGCACCTCGCTATTCCGTCCCTAGCCGCCACTATTTTTCCCGGTGTGGCGTCCCCGCCCTGCACCAGCACGTGTCGCGTAACATCAGGCGGGCCCTGAGGTACGCAGTCAGCGCAAAGGTCCACTTGACCACCGACTCGTGGACAAGCGCTTGCGGCCAAGGACGCTACATCTCTTTGACGGCACACTGGGTGAATGTTGTGGAAGCGGGGACGGGGTCGCAAACAGGGACGGCCTACATACCACCCCCGCCCAAGATTGCCAGCACGGGTTCTGATAGACCCCCCTCCTCTTCCTCCTCCTCCTCCTCCTCTGCCTTAACATCGCCCTCAGCCCCTAGCTGGAAGCGTTGCAGCACTGGCGCGGGGAGACATCAGCAGGCGGTGCTTAAGCTCATCAGCTTGGGCGACAGGAAGCACAGCGCCGCAGAGGTGAGGCACGCCATATTGCAGCAGACAGAGATGTGGCTGTCGCCGCTGCAGCTAGGACCAGGCATGGTCGTGTGCGATAACGGCCGTAACCTGGTGGCGGCTCTGGAGCTTGCAGAACTCAATCACGTACCATGCCTGGCCCACGTTTTTAATTTGGTAGTACAAAAGTTTCTAAAGACTTACCCCAACCTGGCAGAGCTACTGGTCAAAGTGCGGCGCTTGTGCGCTCACTTTCGGAAGTCAACTGTAGCTGCTGCTAGCTTAAAAAAAATCCAGCAACGCCTCCATTTGCCTCAACATCGGCTGTTGTGCGACCTGCCCACTCGCTGGAATTCCACCTATTGCATGTTGGCCAGGGTGTGTGAGCAGCAGAAAGCATTGATGGAGTACCAGATGATGCATCCACGCGTGCCTCCAACTCAGCTCCCTCAGTTTGCCAACCACGAGTGGCCATGGATGGCAGACATATGCGATGTATTGTGTATCTTTGAGGAGTCCACTAAGAAGGTCAGCAGCGAGGACGCTATAGTGAGCGTAACCATCCCGCTCCTATGCGTCCTTAAAGAATCGCTCATCGCAATAAGGGAGAACGCATTGCACACAGAGGAGACGGGGGTAGGAGGAGACGCAACGCAGGTAGACAGTCAGACCACACTTTTGTCTGCTGCTCGGTGGCAGTTGCAGGAGGAGGATGAGGAGGAGGAGGACAACGTGGAGGTGGCTGTGGAAGAGGATGCTGGCGGCGAGGGTAGCAGTCAGGCTGTGTGCGTCCCATTGGTTCAGCGCGGATGGGGTGGAGAGGAGGAGGAAGAGGAGGAAATGGAAAATGATCTTTCTGGTGGGGGCAGTGACGTCATGCCTACTCAGAGTCTGGCACACATGGCTGACTTCATGCTGGGCTGCTTTTCCCGGGACATACGTGTTGTCCGGATATTGGAGAACAAACTATACTGGGTCTTCGCACTCCTGGACCCCCGGTATAAAGATAACTTCTCCTCTTTTATTCCGGTAGAGGAGAGGACGAATCGATTACTGGAATACCAGAGGGAACTCTTGCAGAACATGATGCAGATTTTCCCACCCAGCATCGCTGGCGGCAGAGAGGAGAGTGTCTCCCAGAGTCTGACAACATCGATCAGGCCCACAGCCACCAGGGGAACACTCTCCAAGGTGTGGGACACGTTCATGTCACCCCCTCGTGCAACTTCCATCACTGCGGGGCCCGCTATCAGCAGGAGGGACAAGTATCGGCGGATGTTGCGGGACTACCTGGCAGACCACACCCCTGTCCTCCCCGATCCCTCGGCGACCTACACTTACTGGGTCTCCAAGTTGGACACGTGGCTGGAACTGTCCCTGTACGCCTTGGAGGTGCTTGCCTGCCCTGCCGCCAGCGTGCTATCAGAAAGGGTGTTCAGCGCAGCCGGGGGCATTATAACCGATAAGCGCAGCCGCCTGTCAACCGACAGTGCCGACAGGCTGACGCTAATCAAAATGAACAGCAAGTGGATTGACCCGGACTTTGCTTGTACAACAGTGGAAAGCAGCCAAGAGTGAAGTGCCATCTGTATGAAGTGCCATTTCCTCCTCCTCCTCCTCCTCCTTCTTAACCGCCGTAGAATTGCTGTATTAATAAAAAAAAATTATGGCTCACCTCTTGGGCTTAATACAATCAATTTTTAAGAGGTCTCAGCTCTTGGGCCTCCACACAATTTTTAAAAGGTCTCAGCTCTTGGGCCTCCACACAATTTTTAAAAGGTCTCAGCTCTTGGGCCTCCACACAATTTTTAAGAGGTCTCAGCTCGTGGGACTCCACACAATTTTTAAGAGGTCTCAGCTCGCGGGACTCCACACAATTTTTGAGAGGTCTCAGCTCGTGGGACTCCACACAATTTTTAAGAGGTCTCAGCTCGCGGGACTCCACACAATTTTTGAGAGGTCTCAGCTCGTGGGACTCCACACAATTTTTAAGAGGTCTCAGCTCTTGGGCCTCCACACAATTTTTAAGAGGTCTCAGCTCTTGGGCCTCCACACAATTTTTAAAAGGTCTCAGCTCTTGGGACTCCACACAATGTTTGAGAGGTCTCAGCTCTTGGGCCTCCACACAATTTTTAAAAGGTCTCAGCTCTTGGGACTCCACACAATGTTTGAGAGGTCTCAGCTCTTGGGCCTCCACACAATTTTTAAAAGGTCTCAGCTCTTGGGCCGCCACACAATTTTTAAAAGGTCTCAGCTCTTGGGCCTCCACACAATTTTTAAAAGGTCTCAGCTCTTGGGCCTCCCCTACTGCTTGGGTGACACACTGTAACAAACCTCCTCCTGTAAGCTTCCCTGACTGCTGGGGTGACACACTGTAACAAACCTCCTCCTGTAAGCTTCCCCTACTGCTGGGGTGACACACTGTAACAAACCTCCTCCTGTAAGCTTCCCTGACTGCAGGGGTGCCACACTGTAACAAACCTCCTCCTGTAAGCTTCCCTGACTGCTGGGGTGACACACTGTAACAAACCTCCTCCTGTAAGCTTCCCTGACTGCTGGGGTGACACACTGTAACAAACCTCCTCCTGTAAGCTTCCCTTACTGCTGGGGTAACACACTGTAACAAACCTCCTCCTGTAAGCTTCCCTGACTGCTGGGGTGACACACTGTAACAAACCTCCTCCTGTAAGCTTCCCTTACTGCTGGGGTGCCACACTGTAACAAACCTCCTCCTGTAAGCTTCCCTGACTGCTGGGGTGACACACTGTAACAAACCTCCTCCTGTAAGCTTCCCTGACTGCTGGGGTGACACACTGTAACAAACCTCCTCCTGTAAGCTTCCCTGACTGCTGGGGTGACACACTGTAACAAACCTCCTTCTGTAAGCTTCCCTTACTGCTGGGGTGACACAATGACACAAGAGGACATGTCTGACCACATCTCACACACACACACACACACACACAATGACAATTAGGGGTGGGGTCTATTTATTTTCCCCCTTGCCTATGCCATCTGTGGTTGTCATTAGGCAACGTGATTTTAAGGGGTGCAGAATTTTGTTCTTCTTTTTTGTACAGTTTGGCTTGGGGTCCATGGCAATGTAGAGGAAAGAAGGTTTCCTTGTCTTGTCTCACTTTACGTAGAAGTAATATTGTGTTTGGAGTGTATTGTTGAGAGGCTGTGATAGTGGCGTAATAGTGCGACTTGGGCGCGTTATATGCACCAGACATGCTTCCCCTGCTGTCCCAGTTGCATTCCAGCAGTGTTGGCATCATTTTCTGATGTTTCAGGGTGGACTTGGTGACCTCCAAGTGGTCGAATTGAGATTTCCAAGTGTCGAGCATTTTTTTCCCATAGACTATAATGGGATTCGATATTCGGTCGAGTAGTCGAGTAACGCGGTCTATTCGAATCGAAATTCGAAATTTCGAATATTTCACTACTCGCTCATCTCTAGTAGTAATCAATGCCAGACAGCAGCTGCCAAGGCAAATAGGATCATGGGGTGTATCAGGAGGGGCATAGGTGCTCATGACCAGAGCATCATTTTACCCCTGTACAAGTCACTGGTCAGACCCCATATGGAATACTGTGTACAGTTCTGGGCACCTGTGCTTAAGGAGGACATATCAGAACTGGAGCGCTTTCAAAGGAGGGCGACTAAGTTAATAAAAGGAGTGCGGGGGCTAGAGTACCCGGAAAGATTGTCCAAGTTAGGCTTATTTAGTCTAGAAAAAAGACGATTGAGGGGTGATCTAATAACTATGTATAAATATATTCGGGGTCAATACAAAGATCTGTCCCATGAATTATTTATACCCCGGAGTGTAACTATAACCCGGGGGCATCCACTAAGGTTAGAGGAAAGGTGCTTTCTCCACCAACATAGGAGGGGATTCTTCTCTGTAAGAGCAGTGAGACTATGAAACTCGCTGCCAGAGGAGGTAGTAATGATGGATACAGTAAAAACGTTCAAAAGTGGCCTGGATGCCTTCCTGGCATGTAATAACATTACCAGCTATGGCTACTAGACCACTGGAAGGACATAAACAGGCTGAACTGGAAGTACTAAAGTCTTTATTCAGCCTTACATATTATGTTACTATTGGGACATTGGCTTACTTACTGGTGCTGGGCTACTGAATATTACATGGGCGGAGCATCAGGGGGCACGATTGTACTGCCAGACACAGTCTAGGAAATTCCGTTCCAGTACCCAGGTAGTGTCATTGGCACATACATTTATAGCAGTGACCCCCCCGGGGCACCTATTAGGGTTTTAGGGTCCATACATCCGTATATTTTATCATTTTTTTGATACCGCAATGATTCTGTTGATTTAGTCTTTTTGGAATATATGACAGGTGCGCTTCCTGCTGGCAGAAGAACTATTTATAATTCTGTCTCTTCTCCCAGAGAGGACCTCTGGATCTTTTTATAGCATCTTTCACCATAAAGGAGTCATAAATTATGGAATATCTCTCTGCGCTGCCATTAAACTCATCTGCGAACAATTCTCCGGCGCTGTGTACTCAAGGTTGCCAATCTGTTTTTATCTTCCCCGCCGCTGCCACTGAGAATAACAAAAAGCGGTTACCTAAACACTGTGCTCTAGGCAAACCAATCGGTAACATAGTAAAAAAAACAGTGCTGCGAAAAGATATGTGGCCCCTAACTGCATACCGATCTATTATTGATACAAGGGGGGTCGATTCAGCACCGCGAGTAAAGGCATTTGCAGAGGAGTAACTAGGCTTTCTGGCACCCGGGGCAAAGATTCAAAGTGTGATTCATGGAGGGTTTTGCAGGGGAAAATGTGTACCCTTTGGTATGAGGCTGAGGCTCTTCCAAGAGTTCCTTTGGCACCCCTGGTAGAACCCCATACCCATAGTGATGGGTACTAGGCTCTTGGGTTTGCCCCCAACATCCCAAATGGACACCACACAAAATATAGGTATTCTAAATGTAGCCCTCACACACCTGGTGTTTGACGAGGGCCACAGGCAGCAGGTTCTTCTTGGCCCTGGGTGCTCCAAGTGTGTCTGTGTGGGTGGGGTGCTGGGGCTCTACCACAGGGGAGGTTACTACCCACTGTGAAGCTTCTCAAAGATGATCGGCAATCCAGTAGATAAAAGCAGAGTTCCTCTTTATTTATTAATTCCAACAGTAGATATTAACAGAGGAGTAGCTAGGCTTTCTGGAACCCGGGGCAAAGATTCGAACAGCCGCCCCCCCCCCCCCTGTACTCAGGCTGCTCTTTGATGCCCCCCCCCCCCCCTGACTTGCTGCTCAAGTCAGCCAGCTGGTCTTTTCTCTTAGAAGGATTCCCAGGGCTTCCTCCACTGGGTTCTTATGGGCGGCCATTGCTGTCGGGCTGAAACTTTATCTCACACCCTGACAGGAATTGGTCTCACAACTGCTCCTCAACAATTCATGTGGCCTAGAACACTAGTTACAGGGCTTCTCTTCCTTATTTAACCTCTAGCTACCCCCTAGAACCTTCCATTACTTGTCCACATGTCAAACATGTGAAGGCCTCAGACCTTCCAACCAATCACTATCCTCTTGGTTGTACTAGATCTCTACCAAGCATCCTGCTCTGGCTATTCATTTTTTTCAGCCTTACCTTCTAGAACAGTCTCCGTTCGAGTCTATGGCCCAATGCTTCTCTATGGCCTCACTGCTGCCATCTTGAGTCTAATTAAGGGTTCTACAATCTCTATACACTTTCATAGCTAGTGCAGCCCTCACGCATCGGGTGTTTGGTGAGGACGGCAGGGAGCAGGTTCTTCTGGGCCCAGGGTGCTCTATGTGTGTGTGTGTGGGTAGGTAAAGGTTAGGGTTGCGGGAAAGGTTAGTACTCACTGTTGCCACTTGGAAAGACGAACACCAGTCCAGAAGATGAAAGAAGAGTTCCTCTTTATTTAGTCCTCAGGCAAACAGCAAACACGGAACAGGTACAATATATCCATCCAGTTACAGTTCTGGTTCTGTCCATAGTCACAGGTACAATTAGAAAGTATGGCTTCCCAAAGAGAATAATGTCCTTTGCTGGATCTCTCCCTTCTCTCTCTGTCAGAGTCAGGATTCCTGCTTCTCTTACAATTCAAGATGGTTAAGAACAACGTGGCTTTGGGACTGGGGCTTCCCTATATCCCTTCTCACTACCTTCCAGAACATTCTATCACATGGTCGGCCTCATGTCCGACATCTGATAGGTTGGTCTCTAAACCCTCTAACCAATCACTACCTTTCTAGTTATAACTATGTTACTACTCAACATCCTGTTATGACTAACAACCCTTCTTACCTCACCTTCTAGAACAATCCCCATTATAGCCTATGGTCTAATGTTAGTCTATGGCCCTAACCCACTACTGCCATCTTGAGTCTGGTTTAGGGTACTGCTCTGCCAATGCACTTTCATGGGTAGAAACCACAAAAGAGCTTTATGTATGGTTAACTCTATGTAAAGGGGTTCTAATTAGTTAACTGACATGTTCCTAGTTATACCCAGGGCCGGCACCAGCACAATGCAAACCAGGTCAATTGCCAGGGCCCCTGGCATCTTCAGGGCCCCACTCAGGCTCACATTTGGCCATGGTATTATTTTATAGTGGACCCGAACCACCAAATGCCAGGTGTTGTGTGCAGACCTGTTCATGGCTGGCTTCAGTAATGGGATGATCAGCAACAATAGAGAAGGTGGCCTGGAATAGAGGGCAGTTGATGGAAGGTCAGAAGGTGGTGAGAACCAGGTGACAGCTGACAAGGACTGGAGGGCGATCAGCAGCAGTAGACGACCCCTTTGTGTCAGCAAAGCTGAAAGGGGCCCAAGGGCCCCCACAAACCTGGAGCTAGCCCTGACCAGGCCCCTACACTAGAAACCATGAAAGGGTTTAATATCTTATTAACTCTATGTATAAAGGTTTCTTATTAACTAACTGCCATGTTCCTATTTACATCTAGACCCCTACATAAATGTCACTACTTACCGGTGTCAATCTTTATACTTCTATCCCCTGCTGAGTGCTGTCTTCCTCGAGTCCTGCAGGTTGCTCACTGTCCTGTGCCCCTGTCCCGCGCTGATCTTCAGGGCTCTTCCGTGACCCCTCCACCATCTTTTTTCGCTAAATTACAATAACCCCACCCTATATGATACTAAATAGTTGAAAGAAAAAAACATACTGTCAGGATCTGGGGTGCTAACGGCAATGACTCTGGAAACAGCTCTTAGGTGAAATAATAAGTTTATTGAAGACAAAGTCCAACAGAAAAATCTCTTAAATTCAGAGTATAATGCAGGATGCAAATAAAGTCAGCGGTTTCCTCACCAATTTTAGCAATGTCCAGTGTCTGATAGAGTATTGAAAATCCTCAATATCACATGTCCACTTTCAGGGCACACAGGCCCAGGCTGCTAACTCACAGGCTCCAAAAACAGAATACAGAAAGTCCATCGAATGCAGTTCAGAGCTGTAGGTTTTGGGAGCAGCACGGCTGGGACTCCTTATACCAGTCTCTCCTTCTCCACACTGGAAGCCTCAGCAACTCCTTTTATTAGGCTTCCTTTCATCAATTAATCTAATCACCTGGAAAAGACCTGAGAGTAGGGGAGAAACCTGTAGAGGACGCGGGATGTGGACTGGAGCTCTGTTATCCCAGCATGGATCATGCCTTGCAGAAAAAACCAAGGGAAATATAGACACCATCCATACACTTTACCACAATACATAATACATTTTTTACTTTTTAAGAAGAACAAAAAAATGACTTGCTATGAGCTCTTCTATAATAAATATAAACCTCCGAGGAATTCGTGGCCCGGCTTTTACTGCAAAGGCAGTTTCCGAACATTAGCAGACTCGTGTGTTGTAGCAGCTTCTCCAGGATTAAACCAAACTCCACAGGAAACAATTCATGACACCATTTCCCATCAGGAGATATCTGCTCCCTGCTTATTCATTAATTTATTAATAAGGAACCACACTGCACAGGTAAATACACTTGTGACTCTTATTGAAGATGATGCCACTGAAGGTTGGAGTGTAAGAGGGATAATGGGAGAGATGAACAATGAACCTCTTTGGTGTAATTTATCTTTTGTATGTATTTATAAAATGCCTTTTTATCATTTTTAACTGTTGTTGATGAGAAGATCTTACGTGATTCGTTTCAGTTGTAAGATTCATTTAAAGTAGACCAAAACCCACGATTTTGACTATCCTGGGCAGGGCCGGTATCTGCACCCGTCAAGGTGGGGCAGCTGCCAGGGACCCCGACCCTCTGGGGGGGGGGGGCACTGACAGGGTCGGCATTTGGGTTGTGCGACGGCGCATGACCGGTGACGGACTGACCGGAGGGCACTGCGACAGCTGGTGCCCACATCTCCTGGAATGGCGGGGTTCCACACAACGGGGCATCTCAATTTAGATTGCAGGGGAGTAAGTGCCGGGTTTTGTTCTGCTTTTAAGTTGCCCACCCCAGCTGATTTTCTATCCCTGGAGCATCCCAATCTGTGATACCCTACTGTGTGAAACCCCCTGAGATTGCTGGCATACCCACTATGCAAGCAATTCCACACAGGGACATCCAAAATCAGGAGAATCTAGATTCGTTTAGAGTCTGAGGTCAGGATTAAAGGGGTTTGGTGCGCTTCAAAGTAGACCAAAACTTTGGTCCAAATAGCATGATCATTAGGTGGCATCCAGATTTGTGACGCCCCTCTGTGATGTGATGCGACTCTTCACCACAAAGGGGCCCCCTGAGACCATGTCGCCCAAGGGCCCACATAAAACTGGAGCCGCTGTTTGAAACCCTCCAGGTCGACGAAACAAACTCACCTCTTCCCGGTCCTACGGCCACTCGTCCAATCAGCACGCTCGGATTGGCTGACATCCCTTTATCTAAGCCTTCATGTAAGGCGAGTGGCTCCGAGTGCGCTGACGGCCCGCATCCCCCGCTACCCTCTAACAGGGAGCGTGCCCGCACCGGCCATTCACAAATGCCTGCCCTGCTAGAGGGATAGCGGGGATGCAGCTGAGGCTCGCGCATGCACCACTGGACTGCAAAAGAAGGTAAATGTATGAGCGGCCTGGGGGGGTTTAACACAGCGGGGCATCCTGATTTTGGATGTCTCTGGGGGATGGAATCAAACGGCCCGGGAATCGTATAAATCTCCATGGGTTTTGGTCCACTTTAAGATTCTTATCAGCATATCAGCAAGCACAAAGCATAGGGGCTCTGATATGCCCATAACTTGGAATCCATGACTGCAGGACTCTGGCCATGTTAATAGCAGCCCCGATGCCCTTCAACATTTGTCCAGTGCCACTGGTAACTCAACATGTAAAACAACATTTATTTGATAGAGCGACCTGTGACATGTGCGGGCCATCAAACCAGAACCACTCACACACAAGTACAACTAGCTGCCACCACCACCTTTATACTACACTTTATAAAATGTTTAAATCAGTCCGGTGGAAACCCGACCTCCATCCAATCAAACTCTGCTGACAAGAGGAGAAGAGCGATCCCAAACCAAAAAGTTTGGGTCTATGCCAAACTTTGCCGGTTTTATACTTGGCATTTAGAAAAGCTGGGCAGCCCATCAACCAGCTTTTAGCCCACAGTGCCGGCAGCAGTGAGCGATGGGAGTCCTTTAACATAATGTAGAGTCAGAGCAGGCAAGGTGCCAGTGTCCTCACTCATGGGGTTGGCCATCTTATCGTAGCCCTGCCGCTGAACATGGACCCAGATCGCCAGCTCAGGCAAATGTAGTCACTTCCTATCTGCTGCACACTCTGCACCCCTCACTCGCCGTCTCCTCCTGCCCGTCTGACATCATTATTTTTTTCATAAACACTCCTGGTTTGATTCTGCCACTAGCACCCTTTGACAGATGGGCGATTCGCATCCAGCTGCCAGTTGTCCCTCATATGTATTTGTGCATTTTTGGGTCACCAAATTCGTGTCTCCCCCCCCTGATTTCAATGGGTTTTGGGTCAAGATCGGGTCCCCGAACTGAACCTTTGTTCAATGTTCAGCCGAACTTGCCGAACCCAAACTTCTACCAGTTCTCTTAACACTACTGATGAGTAATCACTACAGTCACTCTCCATATAGAAGAATCGCACAGGCAATCCACATGATTCCATCACACACTTACCCATAGGATGGGTAAGCCATAAAGCCTTTTGCTGGTGCCTATTTATTGCCTCAAACTATTAAGATTCCAGACCCCCTTGTCTAGACATGTTTTTTATATCTGGATATAAGTGGATATAAGATATAAGTGCCAGGCCTTACTCTGGAAACTCAAAAAGAAAGGGGGGGCGGAGAGAAAATGGCACATAATACTTTACAACATTGGGAGTGACATGAATTCCATATGCACCCACAGTGACCTGGAGGGGGAGGGGTGAAGGATAGGGAGGAGAACCGGTCCCTGGTCATGGACGTGGTGCAGAGATAAGGTTTCCCTATGCTCAGCGTGCATATGACCCGTGTCTTGTCATCTGTGCACTGCTTCAAAAAATGCCTCACATCGTTTGTGCCAGCTTTGGCATGTCCAGTCCCTGGGCATGGTGGGCAGTATTAGCAAGGGCTGACCACTGAGGGTTTGCACCCTTCTCCCTCTTCTGCTGGCTGCCTAGGGCTGCATGACCACCACCTCTTCCCCCGAACTCTGATGGCCTAGATGTCCTGTGGCTACGTCCTCATCCTCCAACAGTTGTTGGCCATCTGGGAACCCTAGGTCTGCAACTGGGGCAGGGGCAGGTGGATGGCCCACGGAATCCCAGCTAGGAGTGTCATCATAGAGCATTAGTGACTCCATGACCTGTGACTGGGATGGCCTTGCTCATTTTAAGGGGGCTGAGGTGGATGGCTCTGCACTTTCGATAGAAGGGGAGTGGGTGGCAGACAATCCTATGAGACTGGTAGCACTACATGCCATATAATCTACTGCCTCCACTTGTTCTGGCCTCACCCCTCTGGTAGCCATACTGGGGCCTACAAAAAGACGTTGCAAACCCTGGCGTATGTTCGCACCAGAGGACGGTGTAGCAGGCACAGATATAACACATCCTATCCCTGCACCAGCAGCAGCATCACCACCATGGCCGTGTCCCTGTCCCTTATTTGCTGCTTTCTACATTGTTGGACATGTTGTATAGGCAGCCTGTCCCAGGAAATGCAACTTAATTGGGCGGAGATGAGTTGTATTATATACCCAGTAAATGCTAGGCAGATGGGCACAGATGAGTTGTATTATATACCCAATAAATGCTATTCAGATGGGCACAGATGATTTGCATTATATACCCAGTACATGCTATGCAGGCTGGCACAGATGGGTTGTATTTTATACCCAGTAAATGCTATGCAGATGGGAACAGGTGAGTTGTATTAAATACCCAGTAAGTGAAATACAGATGGGCACAGAGGAGTCATATTATATTCCCAGTAGGTGCAATACAGGTGGGCACAGATGAGTTGAATCAAATGCCCAGATGTATGAAATATGCCCCAGCAGCTGCCCAGTTCGAAGAGAACAACAGGCATAGGTGCTTTTATATGCCTCCCAAGCTGACCGCCGACTCTCCCAACCTAAAAATTCTCAAAACAACCTTAGGGCAATATAGCACTAAGGTATTCAGGCTCCTCCCCAATGTAGGAACACATGGCCACCAGAATACACAAAAGTTTTAGCTCTTCCTCTAGACACCAGTTCTTTATGTGTTCATGCCTGGGCCAGGAGCCAGACCACCAGCTCCTGAACTGCAATCTGGCGGTACAATCCGGCAGCTGGGTGGGTTTGTTAACTAGTCTCTCAGCGACTAAGCGGCACGGGCAGCAAGTGTACAGCCATGCGCCTGGTTTAAAGGTAGCTTCCACAACCACCCCAGCCCTGTCACTCATAGATAACAGCATGGAAAGTGGGCGCAGGGCTCATGGGCCAAATCTGATGATACTGCAGGCCAAGTTTGGCCCAAGGACCAGAGGTTTACACATGGGGTTTAAACAAAAGCATAACTGTATTAGAGGTTGTTTTTATTCAGTGGCCGCTATAATTGGTGATTTTTTCTTTTTATCTATGTGAGCGTGATGCTCGTTTTTGTTCTATTTGTGTGTTATTGTATAATTGCAGACTGCTCATGGCATCCACTAATCTGCAAATTGGCAGCTCTTAAAAAGGAATGGGGGCGAACCAGGATTTTGTGATATTTGGCGTTGGCTCATATATGACAGTCCTGAAACTGCTCTGAAATAACGCAGTCAAATCAATGCTTAAAGTGGGCCAAAACCAAGGATTTTGACTATCCTGGATTTTGGTCCTTGTCCCCATGGCACCCTGACCGTTGTGTGAAACCCTCACCTGAATGAACTCACCTCTTCCTGGTCCTACAGCGCATGCACGGCCATTTGTCCAATCACAGTGATCGGATCCGCTCGTGCTTGCGAACGCATCACTGCTTCCCTTTAACAGGGAGCGCGCCTGTGCTGTCCACTCACAAATGTCTGGTGTGGGCACGTGCCCTGCTAAAGAGATAGCAGGGATGCCCCCGCTGCTTGCACATGCGCCGTTGGACCAGGAATGGAGGTGATTTTTCCGGCGACCTGGGGGTTTTACACAGCAGGGGGAGCAGGTATACCTGCCCTAAAGTCTTATAGACTCCAGGGTGGGTTTTGGTCCCCTTTAAGGCTTAGTTTTGCTGGAGAAGCCTCTGTTTGGATGAAGTTTGGTGATGTTGAAATGTATATCTTACTAGAGTTAATGACCTGGAGAAGAAAGTTCTTTTGTTAAAGGCCATCTCTAGTCTGTAAAACGACATCAGCTAAAGGTTACCTCTGCCATTATCTACTGAAGAATTACTGGAGGTAAATAGTTCTCTTAATTAAATAGAGAAATAGCAGAATCTCTCACTTTCTGCAAACTTTGGTCCGAAGTGCCAAATGGGCAAAATCTGTAACTGGCCAAGTTTGGGCCATCTCTAGCCTCAGTGGCACACTTAGAAATTTTACCTGGGGGTGGGGTCTGGAAGTATGTGTGTCCGGACTGGTGGGGGGACGGGGGCTATAGGAAGAGGGCAGATATGGCAGTTAGCTTGCAGCAGTATATCTGCTTAAAGTGGACCAAAACCCAGGATTTTGACTATCCTGGGTTTTGGTCCTTTCCTGCGCCCCCCCCCCCCCCCCCCCCCGATCGGGGGTGCAAGTGAGTTTTGGGGAGTTTTTTCTTTTCAACTGTGCAAGGCTGTTGGTCTGGTTTAACTGCAACCATATTTGATGCCTCTCTCCTCACGCTGTGCACTATAACAAGCAGGATACAATCCTGCTGTTAAATTACAAAAAGCTGACCAATTCCCTGCTAACAGCCTGGTGTGTTGCTGCTGTTTACAATGTAACAAGGGGAGCTCTGTGTTAAAGTGGATCAACACCCAGGATTTTCACTATCCTGGGTTTTGGTCCACTTCCGTGGGGCACCCCGATCGGGGGTGCCCCGCTGCGTGAAACCCCAGATAGCCCTAAAAAGCTCACCTCACCCCGCTCCTATGCAAGCGCTCTTCCAATCAGAGCGCTCAGAGCCGCTGTGGTATGTACGAACAAGCGACGGACAACCACAGCGGCTCTGAGCACGCTGGAGGCCGCATCTCGCGCTTCCCTCTAACAGGGAGCCATTCACAAACGGCCGGCGCGGGTGCGCGCCCTGCTAGAGAGAAGCGCGAGATGCGGCCGTGGCTCGCACATGCGCCGTTGGAACGGGGATAAGGTAAGGTTTCTGGGTGTCCTGCGGGGTTTCACACAGCGGGCCATCCCGATTTCGGATAGAGGGTTGCAGCCAGCGGGCTTGTCACATCAGCTGCCACATTTAAATCGGTCTATCTGTGATCTCAAATCTGCTGGCTGGACGTGGCTATTCAGGTACTCGGGTGAAGAGGGGAATGGGTTTTAGAGGGTTTTGGTCCACGTTAACGCACAGTGCTAGGTAAAGAAGACGAATGTAAATCCCACACAGGGACCTAAGTTGATATATGTCAATGTGTTCAACTGCTGTATTAGGAACTCATCCATGTTGGAAGATTCTGCTGCTGCCATTATCGATTGTCTTCAGCCATCCCATTCTCTGGCAGCATGTTCTCCATTTAACAACTATTGGTTGCTGCTTCTGCAGATTTTGCCGGAACCCAGGGCTGGCTCCAGGTTTGTGGAGGCCCATGGGCAAGAGAGTCTTAGTAGGCCCCAAATTAATGAGTCACATGATGTCACCTTTCACCTCCGCTGCCGCAAATTGGTCATCTTCTGCTGTTGATCACCCTCCAGTCCTTATTACCTTCCATATAGCCACCATTCACCCTCCAGTCCTTATTGCCTTCTCTATAGCCACCAATCGCCCTCCAGTCCTTATTGCCTTCTCTATAGCCACCAATCGCCCTCCAGTCCTTATTGCCTTCCCTATAGCCACCAATCACCATCCAACCCTTTTTGCCTTCCCTGTAGCCACTAATCACCCTCCAGTCCTTATTACCTTCCCTATAGCCACCAATCACCCTCCAGACCTTATTACCTTCCCTATAGCCACCAATCATCCTCCAGTCCTTATTGCCTTCCCTATAGTCACCAATCATCTCCAGTCCTTATTGCCTTCCCTATAGCCACCAATCATCCTCTAGTCCTTATTGCCTTCCCTATAGCCACCAATCATCCTCTAGTCCTTATTGCCTTCCCTATAGCCACCAATCACCCTCCAGTCCTTATTGCCTTCCCTATAGCCACCAATCTTCCTCCAGTCCTTATTGCCTTCCCTATAGCCACCAATCACCCTCCAGTCCTTATTGCCTTCCCTATAGCCACCAATCTTCTTCCAGTCCTTATTGCCTTCCCTATAGCCACCAATCACCCTCCAGCCCTTATTGCCTTCCCTATAGTCACCAATCATCCTCCAGTCCTTATTGCCTTCCCTATAGCCACCAATCATCCTCCAGTCCTTATTGCCTTCCCTATAGTCACCAATCATCTCCAGTCCTTATTGCCTTCCCTATAGCCACCAATCATCTCCAGTCCTTATTGCCTTCCCTATAGCCACCGATCATCCTCTAGTCCTTATTGCCTTCCCTATAGCCACCAATCATCCTCTAGTCCTTATTGCCTTCCCTATAGTCACCAATCATCTCCAGTCCTTATTGCCTTCCCTATAGCCACCAATCATCCTCTAGTCCATAATGCCTTTCATATAGCCACCAATCATTCTCCAGTCTTTGTTGCCTTCCCTATAGTCACCAATCACCCTCCAGTCCTTATTTCCTTCCCTATAGCCACCAATCGTCATCCAGTCCTTATTGCCTTCCCTGTAGCCACCAATCATCATCCAGTCCTTATTGCCTTCCCTGTAGCCACCAATCATCCTCCAGTCCTTATTGCCTTCCCTATAGCCACCAATCATCCTCCAGTCCTTATTGCCTTCCCTATAGTCACCAATCATCCTCCCGTCCTTATTGCCTTCCCTATAACCACCAATCACCCTCCAGTTCTTATTGCCTTCCCTATAGTCACCTATCATCCTCCAGTCCTTATTGCCTTCCCTATAACCACCAATCACCCTCCAGTTCTTATTGCCTTCCCTATAGTCACCAATCATCCTCCCGTCCTTATTGCCTTCCCTATAACCACCAATCACCCTCCAGTTCTTATTGCCTTCCCTATAGTCACCTATCATCCTCCAGTCCTTATTGCCTTCCCTATAGTCACCAATCATCCTCCCGTCCTTATTGCCTTCCCTATAACCACCAATCACCCTCCAGTTCTTATTGCCTTCCCTATAGTCACCAATCATCCTCCAGTCCTTATTGCCTTCCCTATAGTCACCAATCATCCTCCCGTCCTTATTGCCTTCCCTATAACCACCAATCACCCTCCAGTTCTTATTGCCTTCCCTATAGTCACCTATCATCCTCCAGTCCTTATTGCCTTCCCTATATCCACCAATCATCCTTCAGTCCTTATTGCCTTCCCTATAGCCACCAATCATCCTCCAGTCCTTATTGCCTTCCTTTTAGCCACCAATCACCCTCCAGTCCTTATTGCCTTCCCTATAGCCACCAATCATCCTCCAGTCCTTATTGCCTTCCCTATAGCCACCAATCTTCCTCCAGTCCCTATTGCCTTCCCTATAACCACCAATCACCCTCCAGTCCTTATTGCCTTCCCTATAGCCACCAATCATCCTCCAGTCCTTATTGCCTTCCCTATAGCCACCAATCATCCTCCAGTCCTTATTGCCTTCCCTATAGCCACCAATCATCCTCTAGTCCTTATTGCCTTCCCTATAGCCACTAATCATCATCCATTCCGTATTGCCTTCCCTATAGCCACCAATCATCCTCCATTCCTTATTGCCTTCCCTATAGCCACCAATCATCCTCCATTCCTTATTGCCTTCCCTATAGCCACCAATCATTCTCCAGTCCTTGTTGCCTTCCATATAGCCACCAATCATTCTCCAGTCCTTGTTGCCTTCCATATAGCCACCAATCATCCTCTAGTCCTTATTGCCTTCCATATAGCCACCAATCATTGACCAGTCCTTATTGCCTTCCCTATAGCCACCAATCATCCTCCATTCCTTATTGCCTTCCCTATAGCCACCAATCATCCTCCATTCCTTATTGCCTTCCCTATAGCCACCAATCATCCTCTAGTCCTTATTGCCTTCCATATAGCCACCAATCATTATCCAGTCCTTATTGCCTTCCCTATAGCCACCAATCATCCTCCAGTCCTTATTGCCTTCCCTATAGCCACCAATCATTCTCCAGTCCTTGTTGCCTTCCATATAGCCACCAATCATTATCCAGTCCTTATTGCCTTCCCTATAGCCACCAATCATCCTCCATTCCTTATTGCCTTCCCTATAGCCACCAATCATCCTCTAGTCCCTATTGCCTTCCATATAGCCACCAATCATTCTCCAGTCCTTGTTGCCTTCCATATAGCCACCAATCATCCTCTAGTCCTTATTGCCTTCCCTATAGCCACCAATAATCCTCTAGTCCTTATTGCCTTCCCTATAGCCACCAATAATCCTCTAGTCCTTATTGCCTTCCCTATAGCCACCAATCATTGACCAGTCCTTATTGCCTTCCCTATAGCCACCAATCATCCTCTAGTCCTTATTGCCTTCCCTATAGCCACCAATAATCCTCTAGTCCTTATTGCCTTCCCTATAGCCACCAATCACCCTCCAGTCCTTGTTGCCTTCCCTATAGCCACCAATCATCCTCCAGTCCTTATTGCCTTCCCTATAGCCACCAATCATTCTCCAGTCCTTGTTGCCTTCCATATAGCCACCAATCACCCTCCAGTCCTTATTGCCTTCCCTATAGCCACCAATCATCCTCTAGTCCTTATTGCCTTCCCTATAGCCACCAATCATCCTCCAGTCCTTATTGCCTTCCCTATAGCCACCAATCATCCTCCTGTCCTTGTTGCATTCTCTATGGTCACCAAGCCCCCTTCCAGCCTTACTGCTTACTCCGCTGCCACTAAAGACTCCATCATTGCTGTCAGTTGTCACCTGGTTCCACCTGAGCTTTCATCAATTGCCCTCCATTCCATGCCACCTTTTCCATTGTTGCTGATCATCCCCTGTTGCTGAGGCCAGCCATGAGCAGGTCTGCACACAACATTCTGCATTCGATGGTTCGGGTCCACTGTAAAATAATACCATGGCCATGTTTGAGCTGGAGTGGGCCCTGTCAATTGCCCAGATTTGCCCTGTGCTAGCGCCGGCCCTGCCCCCACCATCTGTTTCTCTGCAGCTAAGCACATTCTACTAAGTATTCCCTCTGGATTTTGTGCTGGTTTAGAGAGATCAGCAAGTACACATAGGCAACATTGACTGTTTATTAGGATGCAAATGTCCACACTAATACACCTATCCTTATATCTTCCTCTCCCTCCAGATTATCTGGTCTATCAATTTTCATGGCAGGATACTGTTACCCACTACTCTCAAAGATTTTGATTTAATTTGATGCTCAGTAGAGAATCTACCAGTTACAAGCCAATTTCTTGCCTTCTCGTCTAGTACTTGCACCATGGCACGAAGCCTTTGACCCCCCCCCCCCCCCATTGCTGCCCTCAAGGTTATAGGGCAACCTCAAGTAAGTTGCCCCCAATTTAACCATTGCATTGTATGTCCCAATGGGGGCTCTCATAGATTAGAGTTAGGACTGCACCTCAAAGAGCCAGCTTGGCATCTGGTGATGCAGCTTTAGCTACTTCTGCAGATGTGAGCCAACCCACACCTCTGTTTTTAACTAAATTTAAGAGATCGATTATACGATTGGTTGCTAGCTAACAGGGTTAAGGCCTTTGGCCCTTTTAAGATTTTTGTACAGTGGCACAAGGCCCTGTCCTGTCCTTGTGTATCACTCGGCCGTGGCTGGTTTAGATATTGAGATTCACTTGACTAAGGGCAGCATTTACGCTGGAAACCCGTTGAGTGGAGAGTGGTTTTAAACACTCTTGGATTATTTTAATGGATGAAATAAGTTATATTCCTGACCCTCCATATTATCTGGTCTCTCTTTTCATGCTAGGATACTGTTACCCACTACTCTCAAGGTTTTGATTTGGTTTGATGCTCAGTAGGGAATCTACCAGTTACAAGCCAATTTCTTAACTTCTTGTTTAATACTTGCACCATGGCACGAAGCCTTTGACCCTTCCCCCCATGTGCTGCCCTCAAGGTTATAGGGCAACCTTAGGTAAGCTTCCCAAATTTAACCATTGCATTGTATGTCCCAATGGGGATCTTAGAGATTAAAGTTAGGACTACACCTACACAGAGGTACCTTGACGTCTGGTGGTGCAGCTTTAGCATACTTCTGCAGATGTGAGCCAACCCACACCTCTGTTTTTAACCACATTTAAGACAGTGATTATAGGATTGGTTGCTAGCTAACAGGGTTAAGACCTGTGGCCCTTTTAAGATTTTTGCATAGTGGCACAAGGCCCTGTCCTGTCTTTGTGTATTCCTTGTGTATCACTCGGCCATGGCTGGTTTAGATATTAATATTCACTTGACTAAGGGCAGCATTTACGCTGGAAACCCATCGAGTGGAGAGTGGTTTTATACACTCTTGGATTATTTTAATGGATGAAATAAGTTATCTTCCTGACCCTCCATATTATCCTGTCTCTTATTTTCATGTCAGTATACTGTTGCCCACTACTCTCAAGGGTTTTGGTTTGACGCTCAGTACTGAATCTACCAGTTATAGGCCAATTTCGTGACTTCTTGTCTAGTACTTGCACCATGGCACAAAGCCTTTGAGATTTTTGTACAGTGGCACAAGGCCCTGTCCTGTCTTTGTGTATCACTCTGCCGTGGCTGGTGTCATAGAACCAGGACTGTTCCTCTGGTTTTCCAGCAGAGGGTGCCAAGATTCCCTTGCACTCGCATTTTTGCACTAGACATAGTAGGGCCAGTAAGCATGCGATTATGCGCGCTCATTTTTGCACCATATGATTCAATGGAATTGTGCCCATGTGCGATTATGCGCGCACATGCGCATTGCAAGCGTTTGAGAATGCGCTCGCATTTGCGCATGCGCAGGGGCTTTTAAATACTGGCGAGCCCTGAGCTCCATTGCCAGTTGGTCATTTCTCCTGCTTGTTCCTGAGTTCCAGTTTCCTGTGTACCGACCCGGCTGGTTCCTGACTACGCTCCTGCTCTCCTGACGACCTTGGCCTGGTTATGCTTTTGATCCTGTTCTGCCTGCCCATGACCTGGGCCTGTTTATGCCTTCGATCCTGTTCTGCCTGCCCACGACATCGGTCTCTTTACGACTTTGATCCAGTTCTGCCTGCCCACAACATAGGTCTCTTTACGATTTCGATCCAGTTCTGCCTGCCCACGGCCTTGGCTTGTCTACGACCTCGATCCAGTTCTGCCAGCCACGACTTCAGCTTGTTCCACGTGTCCAGTCCAGTTCTGGTCTGTCTTCTACCCAGAACTTGGCAAAACCCACTCCTAGGTTGCTTGACCTGAGGCCTTCCTGCAGCCCAGCCTATCTTCACCTTTAGAGGCTCTTCAGGCTTCCCGGTAGAGAGGTAAGCTGGTTCTTAGTCTCCGTAATCAGGGTTCACACCCGGTAGCCTGACAGCTGGTTTAGATATTGAGATTCATTTGACTAAGGGCGGCATTTACGCTGGAAACCCGTTTTGTGGAGAGTGGTTTTATACACTCTTGGATTATTTTAATGGATGAAATAAAAGCTAACTTTCCCTGAAGATTGACTGGAGTCAGATCTGTTTTACAAACCCCTTTTAACTTTTGCCATGGCGTCTATCCCTTATGTGGGTCTTGCACGAAAACTGAAGTTGGATAGGTGTGTCCTACCTTCTAGCAATCAAGGCCATGTTAATAGGTTTGGGTCTTGAGAAGGATCCGACACTCAAATAATCCAATAAACAAGATAACATCTTGGATGTTTAAAGGCTCAGAAAATGCAGTAGGGGCAGGTAGGAAGATTTAATGTGGGCAATCTGTATGTACAGGGTGGGGGAAACTTATAAGATAGACTCTTATTCAGGGTGAAGGTCCGAATTAATGTGGGCAATCTGTATGTACAGGGTGGGGGGAAACATATAAGATAGACTCTTATTCAGGGTGAAGGTCCGAATTAATGTGGGCAATATGTATGTACAGGGTGGGGGGAAACATATAAGATAGACTCTTATTCAGAGTGAAGGTCCGAATTAATGTGGGCAATCTGTATGTACAGGGTGGGGGGAAACATATAAGATAGACTCTTATTCAGAGTGAAGGTCCGAATTAATGTGGGCAATCTGTATGTACAGGGTGGGGGGAAACATATAAGATCGACTTTTTCAGGGTGAAGGTCGAGTTAAACTTTTACCTCTATAAATTAAAATCCAAATAATATTAGCGGCCTCTCAGGCAGGGCCGTATTTAGGGTTCATGCTGCCCTAGGCACTATTTGTGTTTCACCCCCCTCCCCCCAACCAAATGAAAGAGGTAGAATGGGTCGAAGACCCAGTACAGGAGGCTCCACGCTGCCCCCCATCTCTACCCAGCTCCAAGCTGCCCCCATCTCAGCCCAGCTCCCCACTGCACCCGCAGCTCCAAGCTGCCCCCATCTCAGCCCAGCTCCTCACTGCACCCCCAGCTCCAAGCTGCCCCCATCTCAGCCCAGCTCCTCACTGCACCCCCAGCTCCATGCTGCCCCATTTCTGCCCAGCTCCACACTGCATCCCCAGCTCCATGCTGCCCCCATCTCTGCCCAGCTTCAAACTGCACCCCATCTCAGCCAGCTCCACACTGCACCCCCAGCTCCATGCTGCCCCATTTCTGCCCAGCTCCACACTGCATCCCCAGCTCCATGCTGCCCCCATCTCTGCCCAGCTTCAAACTGCACCCCATCTCAGCCCAGCTCCACACTGCACCCCATCTCAGCCCAGCTCCACACTGCACCCCCAGCTCCACACTGCACCCCATCTCAGCCCAGCTCCACACTGCATCCCCAGCTCCATGCTGTCCGCTACCCCCGGCTCCCTCCTGCACATCAGCCACTCACTTGCATCCACCCGGTTTCTGCGGCTCACGGACCCTAAAACACATAATAGCTTGGGCCCGGCCAATGCAGGGGGAGGCACCGGCCTACCGGGCACCCGATGGCCAGTCCACCCCTGCTCTTGACCTGGGGATTTTAGGGGCTCACTAAGGTCACTTTTTTAGCTGGCACTGGTGGTTGGCCCCCTCTACCTCCCTCCCACTCACAAACATAATCTTACCTTGAGGGTGGATAAGCACATGTTCCCTCACCAGGCAGCAGACAGCACGACCACGCCCCGCCGAACTTCCGCATCTCCTATAGTGCAGCTCCTGTCATAGAAGACAGGCAGCGGCTGCGAGCGGGGGCGGGCCGAGGTAGGGTGGGGCAAGGTGGGGATGGAGGGAAGCAAGGGAGGGAAGCGAGGCAGGGTGGGGAGGGCCGGCCGAGGCGGGGCGAGGTGGGGATGGAGTAGATTGGAGCGAGACGGGGCGGAGTGAGATGCCATGGGTTTCTGCTTGCCCAGTCACATATTGAAGCAGCGGCAATGCGCAGGGACTGGAGGGGGTAAAGAAGCTGTCAATCTATCGCTGCCCTTCCGCATCGCCGATGGCAGCTTCAATGGAGGCAACTGTGATTTTTTTTTTTATTATTAAATTCATGCTGGTCTCTGCCCCAAGCCCGCCCCCGCCTGTAGCCCCGCCCTAGGCACGTGCCTAGGTTTGCCTTGGAGCAAATACGGCCCTGCTCTCAGGGCATGTGGTGATGGGCAGAGCCCTTACTTAGCATTTTCTCTGCACAAAATGCTCCGGAGAGCCGATGAAATTGTCCCAAGTGAATTTTAATATACTGTATAGAAGTAAAGGTTGTGTTTTTGTTGTCTTTATTGCGTCGTTTGAGTGCTGGATCCTCCTCAAGCAACGTTTCCTGGGCTTCCAGACTCCCATCCATGCACCTGTGATCATGTTAGTGGGTGAGCCGTGCTCTCTCTTTCTGCTTAACTACTGCAATAGGGTTTGGGTGCAGAATCTAAAGGAGACTTCTGACTGTCCTTTGCTTTACTTCTCACTTCTGGAATCTCTCAAACCTGGTGAACTCTCATATGGCAGTCAATCAACTTATATTTATATGAATGATTCAAGGTAGACTTATAGATACTTTATATCTAGGGTGTAGGTTTGCTTTGTTCTCGACTGTGACCCTGTTACAGAGATATAACTTAAACCGGACCATCAGCATCATTTAATAAAAAGCCCAAACCCTTAAAAAACTATTCCCCAGCATCGAAAATTAATATATTTTAAGTTTTTTGTTGCTTACTTATTATTCTTTCCCCCACTGGGCTTCAACATGTTCAGGACTTTAAGATATGGGCACCTCCATCTTGCCTCAGAGGCATCACATACCAAGGAGAGGAGAGGGGTTAAACGTGCAGGGGCAGGTTATAGCTGTGCAGAGCTGAGCTGGGGTCAGGGAAAGGACAGCAGTCCCAGAATGCAGAGCGGCACAGTCAGAAGAAACTTCCTGTTTGCAGGCAGCCTGAGACTGCATGGGCAGGTAGGATGATTTCTAATGTGGGTAATCTGTATGTACGTGGTGGGGAAAACATAAAAGATAGGCTTTTATTCAGGGTGAAGGTCCGCTTTAGGTTCTGGTCTTATGTACGGGGTGGGGGAAACAAACAAGATAGGCTTTTATTCCAGGTGAACGTCCGCTTTAAGTTCTGGTCTTATGGTGACCAGACAAGATGTTCATTTAACTGGAAAGCCAGAAAGAGTGTCTGTACTCAGAGGGGTATTACATTCAGGTAAGTGCGCTCTTGGGCACAGGACTGACATCTGACTACCCCTGAGCAGCCAATAATTTGAAATGGTGGGCCACAGTCAGGGGTGGACTGGCCATAGTGAGTCCTGGGACTCCAGGACTTGGACCGGTGGGCTGCACTGATTCGGGGCCAGTTGGGCTGCCTCTTTTAATACCCACATTAAATCCCTGCTTCCTTAGTCTCCCTCTCAGCCCCAGTACCCAGCCCCACCGTACCCATAAGACAAGGAAACCCAGCCCCCAATGCTATAGCCCCAGCATCATGGTTAGGGGCTTCAGTAGAGACGTCTCGTGTCTTGGGGGGGGGGCTGGTAAAATCTAGGGTTGATTTTTGGCCCAGCTACTCGACTCCAGATCTGTCCAGGCAAACCTTTTCGCATCTTCAGGGCTCCTCTGGTCAAGGCCTAAGTTGGCAATAAAGAGCGAGATCTTACTTGAGATCATCACAGCAAACTATGGGACACCCCACAACTATTGTCATAGCCAAGAAGTACACCCTTTATTGGAGCAATCATCATCATCGGGAAGATTACCCATACCCATTTAAATGTGTTATCAATTCTCAAGTGATCCCAAGTCCATAAAAAGTTGAAGTCCAGTCTAGCAATCAACCCACCCGATAACCTGCTTCCCTCTCCTGGTGCTGGGGCAGGTAGGAGGATTTGCAGGAGAAAAAGCAGCTTACCTCGCCCGGGATCCTGCGCTGTTCTACTGGCGCTTTGGGTCCTGACTTGGAGAGGATGCTTTGTGCACGGCCCATTGAATGATTCTGCTCTATGCACTGTCCATGCGGCTTTCACAAGACGTCCGGTATTGACGTTGAATATGGGCTAGGTAAGCTGTTTTTTTTTTCTTGGCTGATTGGAAGACTGGACCCTATTTTTACATTTGAAACGCGTCTTTTGAACAGTCTGACTTGGGATCTTCCTAACAAACTAGCACAGGTTTTTTTCCTAAAAACCACTGTGATATCTCACCATAGCTGTGCTCATCATAGTTCATTGAACTGATGAGAAATATAAGTCTTAAAGGGACATGGGGTGTGGGGTCTAGGCTGTACTGCAAAGTCTTCAACCCCTCCACCCCATGGGCTGCACTCAAGGTTATAGGGCAACCTCGGGTAAGCCTGCTCCCAATTTATTTATTGCATTATATGTCCCAAAGAGGGCTCTCAGAGATTAAAGTTAGGACTGCACCCCACAGAGGCACCTTGGCGCTTGGTGGTGCAGCTTCAGATACATCTGCAGATGTGTGTGGACCGAGACCTTAACCAGATTTAGAGACAGTTTTAGGTTGGTTTGAAATCTAAAGGGTTGAGAGCTGTGGCTCCTTTAAGACTTGTGTATCCTAATTGCCCTGCTCACGTGCACCTCCCAGGTCATAAAATGGTCTGAGTGGCTGCCATCCCTCCTTTTTTTCTACTGATAAAAAATATAGCCATACATCATCAAGACAAGCTGGGGCTACCCTATAGCCACATAGGCTGTGGTAAAACTATGCAGATATAGCTGATTGTGAGGGTCACAGCTCACCAGAGGTATAGCCTCTAGTAGGGGTTCCCAACCAATGGTACAGGTACCCCGAAGGTACGCAAGATCTTATCAGGGGGTACTCAGCAATGTTGCGGAGTGCACTAACTTTATCTGCTGCCATTCATACTCGTGTAAATTTTTTGGATTTGTGTTGCCTTGTTTTGTGCATTTATAACATAGTTGTAGGTATCTGAAGACCCATATGTACCACCTTGGTAGCGAGCTTTGCTACCTTGCCTGAAGAATGTTTTCCTATCAATGCCTAATAAAGCTCTTCCAACTGATATGGTGTGGTGGAGACATCCCCCAAGTGAAGTGGAAAATCTCAGATATTGGGACCTGTCCAGAGTTCAACAGTAAAAACTGTGTCATTCTTTGTTCTAGTCATAATTGATTAGATATACGATTATGATTGATTGACATATTATATATCCCACCCCTTCTCTCTTTTTTTTTTTTTTTAACATGCCCAGGCCCACAGTATGCTCACGGGCCCAAATAACAACCATAACTCGTAATAAAATAGTCAGCTTTATTTCCTTAGCAAAAAAGTATTCATATGATATGTACAAACAGGAGCGGAGAGAAAGCTCTTTTATTAGCAAGGAAAATACCAACAGTATCACAGAACAGGCTACAGCAGCCAAGACACTGGATGGAAGGGCAGGGGGGTGGGAATGGGCAGATCACATGCAACCGGAGCTAGTCCAGGAGAAGAGTGGGAACTCAGGCAGGGACTGAGGGGGGTGCTGGACCCCAAAGGCTTAAACTTGGTCAGAAATATAGTGTTTTTCATTTTGTTATTTTCAGGGGTGTGAGAGGGTAAGACTACAAATATTGTGCTCAGAAGGAAGAGAGGTTCGGTTCCTCTCAGATTCTATGGTATAAGGATTTAACCCTTTTTAAGACTTGACCTTCAGGTGTACCTGTTGTACCTGCAGCCATTTTATACTTTTGAAAATACAGACTAAAAATTCACAAAATGGGGGTTTGTTTTAATCCTACGGTGAGCTCGATGTGAACAAAATAGTGATATCCCAAATATGAGTGTCCTGGGTCAGACCTACTCAACTGAACATGCCCTGTGCTGGTTATTCAAGTGATGATGTCTTAGTTACTCATTAAGAGACTGGTTATTTCACGGGAGAATCCAGAAAGGGTATCCCTAGTTTATCCAAATATGGACCCTAGAGATAGTCTATAAGTGCATAGAGTTCAGCAGAGCTCCAATAAAGTGCCAGAGCTCAGCTGAGCAGATCAGAACCTGACAACTAAGTCTCCTGAGCCCTCAAACAATGTTATCTTGGGTGCAGGTTAATGGCTGAAACCAAAGATCATTAGCAAAGGAATTAGGGATCTTCTGTACCTGCTGCACCCCCTTTACTGTTGCTAGGCATGGTCATGGTTTGAACATTATGGGTCCCATGCAACCCTTGGGGTCATCCTCCCTTTACGCCCATCACATAATGATGATGAATGTTGGCTACCTCAAACTGTATTTGTAACATACCCCCACCCAGCATTTTACAGCAACTACAGAAGTTCTATCAAATGTCCCATCAGCACCTCCAGTGTCCCCAACTTCACGTTAGACATGTTAATGGCTGCCATCAAATCTACTGTGCATCATGCAACGCAATCTTTGGGACTCTTTGACCCTCCTCCTTCCACCATGTCCATCACCATCTTTATGGAGTTCCTGATGACTCAGCTCTCTCAAATCATCATAGACCACCCAGGGACCTCTATAATACTGATAGCCTCCCCAAAAGTCTGTCAAGTTCCCACATTTATCAACTCCAGTGGCCCCACCTCTATGTTAGATCATAGCTGCAATCAAATTAGATCATACAAGTCAACCTGTAGGACTCTACGACCCTCCTATTTTCACTATGCCCACCACCAACTTTATATCTGATTAACACATCAAATCATCTTGGACCATTAAGGGACCTCCATAATGCTGATACCCTCCCCACAGGTCTATCAAGTGCCTTATTTTAGAAACTCCAGTGCCCCCATTTAAATCCCCCTAGACTTTCTTGGATATTCAGTTCAGCCTACAAAAACAGCTCTTGCTCCTCTAACACATAGGGTAAATAAACCTTAACCTATGTCACTATGTTAAGTGAAGGCACGTGAGGTGGGATGAGGCGGTGGGCTTAGTGTTTTAGACCAGGATAACTGATTTATGGTCTAATGATAGCCCTGGGCATGAAAACATTTGAAGGCCCTGATCACAGTGAAGGTCATGACAAGCCACCATAAGCATGTGAGTAATTTGAGGAGGACCCAACTTGTGAAGTTAATTGCGGTAGCAAAGTGATGTCTGATTCTTTAGTTGCCTAAAATGTGTCCCAGTGTTAATGGAATTATATACATATATGAAGCATGAGAGATGAAGTTGATATCATTTAGTGAATTTCCAGTCTGTTTTGAATCTAGACTAGTCAGAATAGCCAACCACTGTCAACATACATTCCAGGTACACTTGCATTCCTTGGCCATTGGTAGAGTCCATCGCCCTAAAGGTTAAAAATAACAGCATTTCACGGCCTTTAATATTCCGCTGAATATTAAAATAGTGATATTTTTTAGTGCAATTTTTATTTGTTGAGTCCCCCAAAACTAGATTTTTAAGGCTGGGTAAGATGTTGTTTTAGGCATGGGGTGTCATTTTCTTTATAGAGTAAAGTGTATCCAAATCCTACAGTATTCCTGATCACCACCAGATCTCCAGTTTTTAGCCATAACTCTAATAGAAACACTGACTAGATTACTAATGCGTCAAGCAGTTGACCATTATACTAGTATGTACAGTCACCTTAAATAATAGAATACTCTAAAGTAATACTGGACAGCAAAGATGATATTGTTCATTCAGTCATTACACTGATCTATTCAGGCACTGAAATGTCAAACCTACTGTACATAGAATTACTCAGTGTACGTTGAATTTGTTTGGGTTGCATGGCATGAGTGGAGATCATTAGGGGATGCAAATGACTACTCATCCATTATTTTCTTAATAGAGTTATTTTGTTAAATGGAGTTGGACTGGATTCACTTACTGGGTTATTGGTTGTTAATTTTAAGTGGGTTTAGGACTTGGAATTACTTTACTGGAAGACCTCTGGGTGGGTTAGCAGGATCCTCTCAATATAGTTCTCCATGTCATCCTGCTTATCTGGGTCTTCATCAAAGTAGTCAATGCTGGGTGGGACAGGGGGCTTGTAGAAGTATCGTGGAGGGGGTTGGAAGGATCCAGGTCGCATATAGCTAGTGAAAGGGAATGGGCGGGAGCGATATCTGCGTGGGATTGGTTCTAGGAACTTTTTCCAGCTTGACTGGGGCATATTGTCCCATATGGAAGGCTTTTCTATCTCATTCCAGCTTGATTCTGAGACTTTATACCAATTTGGATCAACTTTATTCCAGCTAGGTTCGGATGCTTTACTCCAGCTGGGATCTGACACCTTTTTCCAGTTTGGTTCTGACATTTTATTCCAGTCCGAAAACTTATTCCAGTTGGAACTAGATGCCTTATTCCAGCTTGGGTCTGACAGTTTGTTCCAGTTTGAGTCTGGCACCGTATTCCAATTTGAGTCTGGCACCTTGTTCCAGTTGGAGTCTGGCACCTTGTTCCAGTTGGAGTCTGGCACCTTGTTCCAGTTGGAGTCTGGCACCTTGTTCCATTTGGAGTCTTGCCCCTTGTTCCAGTTGGAGTCTGGCACCTTGTTCCAGTTGAAATTGGAAATCTTGTTCCAGCCTGAATCTGGCATCTTATTCCAGTTTGAATCTGATACTTTATTTGACCTAAAATCTGACACCTTATTCCAACTAGGCTTTGGCTTATCCCAGCTAGGGTCTGAAATCTTCTTCCAGTTTGGCTCTGACACCCTATTCCAATTGGACCTTGGTGATGACTTGGTCCAGATTGGCCCTTTCAGTTTATTCCAGGTTGAAGGAGACAGTTTATTCTTCCAGGTTGGCTCAGAAGATTTCTTCCAAGTTGTAGCTGGCATTTTATTCCAGGAAGCCTCCTGTTCAGGTCGCCTTCGGGGATAGTATGTTGATTTTGGACTGTCTGGCCAAGATTGTGAGGGAGTTCTGGTACGTTCGATTCTTCTCATGAGAAAATCATCTCTTGCCTTCTTCTTTTTCATCCTTCTCCTTTTCCTCTTTTCAACATCATTGATGATATCCACCACATCATCAGCAGGGAGATGCAGACGACTAGACAGTTCAATCAACTTATCAATAGTCTGTGGATCTACCTCATCATCATCTTCGTTGGACCTTTTCTCCAGGGTATTTTCCTCACCCTCCTCTTCAGATCCTTGCTGATCTAGATCTTGGTAGTCCACCTCCTTATCTGTATCACCTTCACCTTCCTCTTCCTTCTCACTCTTATTTTCTTCTTCGTTTATTAGATACTGAAGAAGAAGGTCTTCAGCTGCATTGGCAAGTTTTTCTTCTTCTTGTTCTTCCTCTCCCAACCGCCGGGGTGTATGTGGCACAGCATTCAGAGAGCTTCTCTTATCATCCTCTGTTTGCTCTCCAAATCCCAAAAGTTCTCTTATTTCTTGCAGATCTTCACTCTCTGGGCTTTCATTCTGAGAGGAACCCTGTTCTCGTTTTGGAGGTGGTTCAAAAGCTTGAAGTTCCTGAAGAAGAGACTTCACACTGTCCATATCACCGTCTTGATCTATTTTTACATTTTCATTCAAGGGCTCATCATCATCAGAACTTCTTGTTCTGCTCCTCACTCTTTCTGTTAATTTACTCTCTTCTTCATTATCAACTTCTTCCTTGACAATATTTTTGTCATCCACAGATACTTTTTCAATTTGAGGGGGAGGAGTCTGTTCCTGCTGCCCTGCATTAAGTGCTTGAAGAAGGACTGCAGCCAGCTCTTTGGGACTTATGTCTTTAAATAATTCGTCACTATCATCAGAGTTGGTTTCAGAGGGGATGTTAAGACTTGCTCTTTCTTGGATGTCTTTCCCTTCATCGTGGTGGCTTTGGAAAGGTGGTGAAGCCTCTTCATGTCTCTCCGCCTGTTCACCGTTGGAGGTCTGGTGGACTGCCTGGTATCTGTGTTCCTCGCTCGAAGGGATAGCATGAGAAATGGAAGCGTGTATAAGGATAAGGATAAGAAGGAAGGGGGGAGCGTGGAACATTTCTGGGTGGATGCAAAGAAGAAAAAAAGAGGGGGATTTATTAACGTAAATTATAGACAGATGGATGGGATGGGAGAAGTATGATAAAAAAGAATACATTTAAATAAAGTAAATATGGATACAAATCAATCAACAAAAGCATTGATAGATGAATATGAGGTAAGGAGAAAGAAAGGGAGAGAGAAAGAGAAAATATTTATTGGTTGGAGAAGCCATTACGGAATCATATGATTTTTAAGCACTATTAAGAAAAATACAATCTCTTCCTGGAAATGAGACACATCAGTTACGGGCTAGAGAGGAGGAGGGAGAAGAGTGCTGTGTTAGCACAGAGAGAAGACGGAGGAAGAATGATTGTGTCTGCGTAGGAGTGAGCCTGGTGGTGGGGGTGGAGGGAGGATGGAACGAGAAAGGGTAGTCCCATTGTGGAAATCCTTGAGGGCTTTCCCAAACCCCCCTCCTTTCCAGAATCCTGCAGGTGTCTCCTCCCGTTATAAAATTCTGCAGGGCTGACCCCCTCCCTTCAGGAAATCCTGCAGCTCTCGGTGAACTCTCTCATTCATTGTTATGCAGCCTTAAGAATAAAGCTCTTCTTAATTGTCTATACCCCACTAAACAACTATTTTTTTGTTATTCCCAGTTTCATTTAGATACCCTCGATTACTATACTGCCATTGATGCCATACAGACATCCAATCCCAGCCAGTATTTTCTCAGCAGTTGTTCATTAGCCTTTATTTGATCTGCTTCTTGGTGCTATTCATGGGCACTTCACTAAGACCTTTTCCTGTGTGACCATATATATGCAATCTTCAGGACACCCCATTGATGCTGGTCATACATTCCAAATGTTGTTTTGTAAAAGATAGCTCGTGAGTGAAAGGTCAGGGCAGCTCAGCTTTGTTAATTATGTTGAACTCCTCCGGGTGATCTAGGGAGCTCTCCTCTAGGGTGGACTGAGGCCAAAACTCAGCCCAGGAGTTTACTGGCCCATAAGCTGAGGCACACCCCAATGGGCATCCCAGCTGGTCAACAAGTGCTTTCCACAACTTTACAAGGAGGAGTGGTAATAGCCAGGTGAGGATACTGATGCTTTAGTTGTGTTGGGGCGGATACTGTGGCAGGGGCGTGCAGTGATGGACTGGGTCCAAAAATCAGCCAGAGATTTTTCCGGACCCCTGCCATACCATACCCAGCCTGCAGTATCCCCACTGAGCATCCCCCAGTTTGTCAACAAGTGCACTCCAATGTTGAGGTTATATCATGGTCACACTAAAGGCGATGGTGCTGAAGCTTTATTATTGTAGGGATAGATAATATTACATCAGTGGATGTGGCCACCACAGCCATGATGCTGAGGCTCTAGCATTCCAGGGGCAAAACATGGGCTGGCGTTTCTTGGCTGGGGGATACAGTAGGGCCAGTGCATGGGGCTTGGGGAGAGACCAGGAAGGCAAGAATTAGATAGAGGTGTAAGAACCAGTGACCCAACTATTCCAAATGCAATGTGTGGCCCACTGTAAATTCTCCCAGGTCTCCCTATGTCCACTACAAACCTTGGGAAGGGTATTGCAGGAACAGAATATGGACTGGGATGTCTTGACTGCAGTAGGGCCGGCTATGGGGCAGAGGGTTGGAGGGGAGACTTGGCAGGCAGGGAATAGAAGAAGAATGAGTGAGTTCTGGGAGAGATGAATTGAGTGCCGGGGTCTACACGCAGTCCAGTCAACCCCAAAGCAGTAAGGCCCACGGGAATTCTCCCTGTGCTCCCTATGGAAAGTCTGGCCTTTTCTATAAATTAGCTATTTGAGTCATTTCCAACTGGTCAGGTGGCTCCAGTCTGGGACATTCAAGATGATTCAAATAATCAGCAAATGAAGGCATAAATTGACTCCATCAATCGTACTTGCTTGCTGGATCACCAATTAGATGGACCAAACCGGACAGGAGATGAAGCTTTTACAGGTGGGTGAGTGCCTATGTCTTTGTAAATGTTGGTCTATGGAAAGTTTTAAAAGCTAGAACATTCCATACTAAAATCAAGACATGGAAAATCCTCTGCTGGAACGTCAACTACATGGCTTACCGTAGGTGTTATATGCGTTTAATAAGAGCATGTTCAGTTTTTGTATGTGTGCAGTTCTTATTCTTTGTGTATAGCTGGGAGCTTATACAGGTTCAATGAACCCTCAGGGTTTAGAAAATCTCAGTTCTTGCAGGGAATAACCCTCTTAAGCCAAATCTCTATCAGCATCTTATTGGATCAGGATCAGCGTCTCCTCTCCTTCGCTGCCTGACAGTGTGGGATTCCCTATGACAGTTCCTCTCCCCCTCCTTCCTCCCTGCCAATCCTTTTAACGCTTGATCATTGACATCGTCCCACGCACACGCTTTTTCTATAAACACATGTCCGTTCATGCGAACAAGCATTTTTTATGAGGCCATAGATACAGGACACGGGTCCTTTCGAGGCATCTTGTCCGCACAGATATGCTGTTTCTATAGGAACCTTGGATGAGGGATCCTGAAGCCTCCTCCTCTCTCCACTCCATCCCCCAATGTCTTCTGTAGGAGGATGCTGCATCAGACACTGCGGAAGAAGAGGTGTGTGGGAGTCTGCCCCCTCCAATAGGAAGGGAGATTCCCCTCTGTTACTACTCACAATGGGGATGCCCTGCTGCATTCCATATTGGAAGGGGGAGGCAATGTAATCAATCTTCTGTAAGCCAAGGGTTTACCGCAGAGACAAACACAGGAATGGTGGTGCAGCTCTACTTATCTCTAAGGCACATGCCTTGTATTAATAGGATAAGGGGAAACCTTTTTTCCTTCTAATATATTTATATGATGCCCTCAATACATTTACTATATCCTTACGTAGGAAATAAGCTGACATGGAGATTCTGTATGTAGGTTACTGTGTTCTATTATCTCTTTCCCCATTCCTACTGCTGGGCTATTACTTCCACATCTTTGTGTTTTCTATGAATTGCTTCAAATTCAATAACCTCCTCTCTAATTACACCATCTATTACTACATCAATTCCATCTCATTTTTTTGTCACCAGCTGTGTATCACTTCTGTCTTTATCACTCCCTGTATGTCACTGTGCTCTCTAATACCATCTCTGTATATCACTGTGTTTTCCATCAGTGGGTTGTCTGACTCCCTGAATATAACTGTATGTACTCTATCACCATCTCTGAATCACTGTGTTCTCTATCACTCACCATATATTACTGTATTCTCCATCACCATCTTTGTGTATCACTATGCTTCCGGTCGGTATCACTAAGTTCTCTATTACTCCATGTTTACCACTGTGTTCACCATCAATTCTTTGTATACATGTGTTCTCCATCACCATCTTTGTATCACTGTGTTCTCTATCACTCCAATAATACTTTATTTCCATCTCTGTATCACGGTGCTCTATCATATCATATCATATACTATCATATATAACCGTGTTCTCTAGCACCATCCTCATATATAACTGTGTTCTCTATCACCATCCTCATATATAACTGTGTTCTCTATCACCACCTTCGTATATAACTGTGTTCTCTATCACCATCCTCATATATAACTGTGTTCTCTATCACCATCCTCATATATAACTGTGTTCTCTATCACCATCCTCATATATAACTGTGTTCTCTATCATCATCCTCAAATATAACTGTGTTCTCTATCACTATCCTCGAATATAACTGTGTTCTCTATCACCATCCTCATATATAACTGTGTTCTCTATTACCATCCTAATATATAACTGTGTTCTCTATCACCATCCTTGTATATAACTGTTCTCTATCACCATCCTTGTATATAACTGTGTTCTCTATCACCATCCTCGTATAAAACTGTGTTCTTTATCATCATCCTAATATGTGTTCTCTATCACTATCCTCGTATATAACTGTGTTCTCCATCACCATCCTTGTATATAACTGTGTTCTCTATCACCATCCTCATATAAAACTGTATTCTCTATCACCATCCTCATATAAAACTGTATTCTCTATCACCATCCTCATATAAAACTGTATTCTCTATCACCATCCTTATATATAACTGTGTTCTCTATCACTATCCTGTGTTCTCTATCACTATCCTAATATATAACTGTGTTCTCTATCACCATCCTTGTATATAACTGTGTTCTCTATCACCATCCTTGTATATAACTGTGTTCTCTATCATGATCCTCGTATATAACTGTGTTCTCTATCACCATCCTCGTATATAACTGTGTTCTCTATCACCACCCTCGTATATAACTGTGTTCTCTATCACCATCCTCATATATAAATATGTTCTCTTTCACCATCCTCAAATATAACTGTGTTCTCTATCACCATCCTCGAATATAACTGTGTTCTCTATCACCATCCTCATATATAACTGCGTTCTCTATCACCATCCTCGTATATAACTGTGTTTTCTATCACCATCCTCATATATAACTGTGTTCTCTATCACCATCCTCATATATAACTGTGTTTTCTATCACCACCCTCATATATAACTGTGTTCTCTATCACCATCCTCATATATAACTGTGTTCTCTATCACCATCCTCGCATATAACTGTGTTCTCTATCACCATCCTCGTATATAACTGTGTTCTCTATCACCATCCTCATATATAACTGTGTTCTCTATCACCACCCTCGTATATAACTGTGTTCTCTATCACCATCCTCATATATAACTGTGTTCTCTATCACCATCCTCATATATAACTGTGTTCTCTATCACCATCCTTGTATATAACTGTGTTCTCTATCACTATCCTAATATATTACTGTGCACTCTATCACCATCTTCACAGATAACTGTGTTCTCTATCACCATCCTCGTATATAATTGTGTTCTCTATCATGATCCTCGTATATAACTGTGTTCTCTATCACCATCCTCATTTATAACTGTGTTCTCTATCACCATCCTCGCATATAACTGTGCTCTCTATCACCATCCTCGTATATAACTGTGTTCTCTATCACCATCCTCATATATAACTGTGTTCTCTATCACCATCCTCGTATATAACTGTGTTCTCTATCACCATCCTCATATATAACTGTGTTCTCTATCACCATCCTCATATATAACTGTGTTCTCTATCACCATCCTCATATATAACTGTGTTCCCTATCACCATTTTCATATATAAATATGTTCTCTATCATCATCCTCATATATAACTGTGTTCTCTATCACCATCCTCATATATAACTGTGTTCTCTATTACCATCCTAATATATAACTGTGTTCTCTATCACCATCCTCGTATATAACTGTGTTCTCTATCACCATCCTCATATATAACTATGTTCTCTATCACCATCCTCATATATAACTGTGTTCTCTATCACCATTCTCATATATAAATATGTTCTCTATCACCATCCTCATATATAACTGTGTTCTCTATCACCATCCTCGTATATAACTGTGTTCTCTATCACCATCCTCAAATATAACTGTATTCTCTATCACTATCCTCGAATATAACTGTGTTCTCTATCACCAACCTCAAATATAACTGTGTTCTCTATCACCATCCTCATATATAACTGTGTTCTCTATCACCATCCTTATATATAACTGTGTTCTCTATTACCATCCTAATATATAACTGTGTTCTCTATCACCATCCTCTTATATAACTGTGTTCTCTATCACCATCCTCATATATAACTGTGTTCTCTATCACCATCCTCATATATAACTGTGTTCCCTATCACCATTTTCATATATAAATATGTTCTCTATCATCATCCTCAAATATAACTGTGTTCTCTATCACTATCCTTGAATATAACTGTGTTCTCTATCACCAACTTCAAATATAACTGTGTTCTCTATCACCATCCTCATATATAACTGTGTTCTCTATCACCATCCTCGTATATAGCTATGTTCTCAATCACCACCCTCAAATATAACTGTGTTCTCTATCACTATCCTCAAATATAACTGTGTTCTCTATCACCATCCTCTTATATAACTGTGTTCTCTATCCCCATCCTCATATATAACTGTGTTCCCTATCACCATCCTCATATATAAATATGTTCTCTATCATCATCCTCAAATATAACTGTGTTCTCTATCACTATCCTCGAATATAACTGTGTTCTCTATCACCATCCTCATATATAACTGTGTTCTCTATTACCATCCTAATATATAACTGTGTTCTCTATCACCATCCTCATATATAAATATGTTCTCAATCACCACCCTCAAATATAACTGTGTTCTCTATCATCATCCTCAAATATAACTGTGTTCTCGATCACCATCCTTGTATATAACTGTGTTCTCTATTACCATCCTCATATAAAACTATATTATCTATAACCATCCTCATATAAAACTATATTATCTATAACCATCCTCATGTATAACTATATTCTCTATCACCATCCTCGAATATAACTGTGTTCCCTATCACTATCCTCATATATAACTGTGTTCTCTATTACCATCCTCATATAAAACTATATTCTCTATCACTATCCTCGTATATAACTGTGTTCTCTATCACCATCCTCATATATAAATATATTCTCTATCACCATCCTTGAATATAACTGTTCTCTATCACTATCCTCATATATAACTGTGTTTTCTATCATCTCTATATCTCTGTGTTCTCCATCACCCTTCATATATCTCTGTGTTCTCCATCACCCTACATATATCTCTGTGTTCTCCATCACTCTTCATATATCTCTGTATTCTCCATCACCCTTCATATATCTCTGTATTTTCCATCACCCTTCATATATCTCTGTGTTTTCCATCACCCTTCATGTATCTCTGTGTTCTCCATCACCCTTCATATATCTCTGTATTCTCCATCACCCTTCATATATCTCTGTATTCTCCATCACCCTTCATATATCTCTGTGTTTTCCATCACCCTTCATGTATCTCTGTGTTCTCCATCACCCTTCATATATTACTGTGTTCTTTATCACTCTCTGCAAGTTCCCGTGTTCTCCGTCCTTATCTTTATATATCACTGCTTTCCCGATCCTTCCTTGTATAATTGTGTTTCCATGAACCACGGAGCTGCTCAATACGATCTGCATGTCCTCCCTATGCTTCGTGTTCTCCCTGTCTGTCTGTGTGTGCTTTGTAGTATGGATATCGGAATGTCATTTGATAACTGTGCAAATATATTTAAAGACTTGATTCACATGAGATCTTTGGCAATAAATTAACATAGCAGTATTTTTATAGACCAGAGCAGGGAAAATAGACCCACAAAGCAATAGAGAGAACAATGCACTGTAAATAGCGTCTATGACAGGAGCCTCGCTCTCTTTACGGACTAGTATTTGAATCGCTACCTGTTTCATGTATCTCCTGCTGCTAAAATATAGAGGTGGCTTTAGCATAATGATACCTGCTGGGTACCAATAAAGACGTTTAGTTTAAAGACCTCACCCTTGGTCAGATTTGCTCGTATCTCTGCATCCCTGAAAACAGAGCGTAGATGTTTTGAGTCTGCACATTTATGCTCTGGGAATCGGAGATCAGGGTGCGCGAGCAGGCACTTCTAGAACTGGCTTTGAATAGTTTTCAGAGAAGGTTTCCTTAACTATTAGTTTCCCATGTACTACTATGCGTAAAAAAAGGGAAGGTTGCTGGTATCCCTGAAAAAACAGAGCATACATTTAGGTCTGCGTGATTACGCTCTGGGAGTGAAGATCCGGGAGCTCAGGCATTTCTGGATCTGGTTTTTAATAGTTCTAAGAAAAGGTTTTCTTACATATTAGTCTCCCATGGGCGGGCTAAAATGAATCATTATTGAGAATAAAGGGAGAGGGATGCCTAAACAGTGGCTAGATTACAAGAATACAATATCTATGACCACATATTAGCCTCCCATGGGCTAAAATCAATCATCACTGGGGATAAATGGAGGGGGATGCCTAATCTTCTTAACAGTGGCTGTATTACAAAAATACATTATCTATGACCACAGACCATAAACAGGCAGATCTAATAAGAGGTGACAGGGTCTGCAAATGCTCAGAGACAACGCCAGTGACTGTGACGTCATTTGGAACTCATTAAACTCTACAGGTTGCATGAGACGGAATACTGGCGGTCGTCCATAGAACGTGATCGAACCTCTTACATTGTGACAGACCATCGTTATTGTTCTACCTGGCTCCAAATGCCGTGACAGTTCCGATTATTCCAAGTATGCCTTGCTATCAAAATCAGGGAGGTATAAAAGGAGTATGGGTGGGTGGGGGCATCCTGGCATTGCCACAATGTTTATCATCCACTGATCAACACTCATCAAAACCTGCCCTCCTGAACCTCAAGAGAACCTGTCCAACCCGAGACCCACTGCACTATACTGTCAGCCGAATGCAGCATCCATCTGATCATACTCGTTTGCTTAACGTTTCACCCACCACCCCTCTGTCACTGTCCCATCCAACAGAACTGAGCCAAGGGCCAACATAGGCTGATGAGATAATAGGTGATCATGTCAAGGTGTGCTATGGGAATGCCCCCCACCCCCTCCTCCTCATTTGCCATCACAGATGTTTCTGCAGCCCTGCGTGTCTGTGCAGATCACTATGTGCATGTTTCAGGAGCCAGGGAGGCGAGGGCTAATGCTCTTATGATAATAAGATGTGTCAGTACATGCGTCATTACTCTTCCCCCTCATTCATTAGTTGCATTTAAACTTCTCTGGCTTGATTAAGGCGCCACATCGCTTCTATAAAAATAAACTGACAATTACATTTTTTTTTAAGTGACGTCTGGCAAATGTAAAAATTGATGTTCGGGGAAGAGACGGTATGCTGGCAGGGCTAAGGATTGTGTGCAGACGTTGTTTATAGATAATAATAATAATAATAATAATAATAATAATAATTATACATAATATATTAAATAATAAAAATAATAGCTATAAAAACAGCTAACAAAAAATAAAATATATTATATATTTATAACTAATATTTATAATTAATTAATTAGAACACAATACAAATTATGATAAAAGTCAGGTTGAAAAGCAAAAGTCTAGCAACCTTGTTTCACAGCAATATTATATTTATTTAAAGTTCATATTATGTTTTCTCTATTAAAATAATATAAAAAATATGTATATATACATATATATATATATATATATATATTCATTCAATATAATGATTATATAACATTTAACAACATTTTGCTTTGCTATATATAAATATATTTCTTTATCTGAAATATATATATATATATATATACATATATATATATTCACTTTTTTACTGATATATATATATATATATATATATATATATATATATATATATTTCCCTCCTGGATGCACAATATATTCAACCCCTAATTTTCTATAATATATATCAGATGCAAATATAAGACTTAACATAATGTTGAACTAGGTAAAAAGGAATAAAAAAAGTCTAAAATTATATATATATATATATATATATATATATATATATATATATATATATATGCAAAACACCATATAAACTGATAATTGGTGTATAGTTGTCAATACTAAAGACAGACTATATACAAAACACAGATTGCATCTTAAAAATATCAAAAGTTTAAAAAATGATCCAAAAAAATGTAAAAAAATTATATATATATATATATATATATATATATATATATATATATATATATATGCAAAACACCATATAAACTGATAATTGGTGTATAGTTGTCAATACTAAAGACAGACTATATACAAAACACAGATTGCATCTTAAAAATATCAAAAGTTTAAAAAATGATCCAAAAAAATGTAAAAAAATTATATATATATATATATATATATATATATATATATATATATATATATATATATATATATATCACATGATAAAAATAGTAGTATTGAAATACGTTACATACAGTAATACATATAAGAAAGCCAATGTTTTACAAACTATCTATAATGTAAATAGAATAATAGAATACACACACGTATATATGTAATATATATAGCCATAGGGTGTGTATGTCATTATTGATGTGTCTTGTATACATAGAGGCAGTATATAGATGTATAAGTGGGGTGTCTATACATTATATACAGACGGACAGACATGGGGTAGGGGGACAGGTATCAGCTGCATACTCACAGGTAAGGGATAGCTATGATGAGACAGCTAGGCGCCTCCTCAGTATATAGTATATACAGGTAGGTATAGAGGGAGATGCTATGGGTGGGGGGTGATGGGGCATGCAGCAGCGGGCACAGCCATGCACAGCAGCTCTCTCACTTGTTGCGGGCAGTCTCTCTGTCTCTCGGGTGGGTCTCTCTCTGTCTCAGTCACGGGAAGTCTCCGCTGTCTTTCCTCGGAGCAGTTTCAGCACCAGGGAGAGCGGCGGCCGCTTTAAATACCCACCCCAGCCCTTAGTCACGTGACGCGGTGCGGAGCCCGCCCTCTCTCTCCGCTCCCCGCCCTCTGACGTCAGCGTTCATTCATAAGAATCGTCGCCCGGCTGGAGGTGACGGGGAGCGGATCTGCGCGTGCGCGGTGAAGCTGGTGAATGGAAAGCGGTGGGGGGAGGGCGAATGAGAGAAAAACATGAATGAGTCAATGAAGAGAAAAGCATGAATGAAGCTTCTTCATTTACTCCAGGCTGCAGGGCGCCTCTGATTGGCTGCTGCTTCCTCCAGACACGGAGGGGAGAGGGCTGCAGAGTGTGAGCGTCTATGTGAGCAGCATGGCCAATTACCCCCACTGAGGAGAGGAGGGAGGGGGGCAACTCACTGACCCTCTGCAGCCATTCCATTGCCTCACCCCCTCTCCTGCCTCTACATCTGTCCTCATATATGTCCTCTATCTGTTCATCTATCCATCTGTGTCTGTCCCCATATATGTCCTCTATCTATCCATCCATCTGTGTCTGTCCTCATGCCTGTCCTCTATCTGTCCATTCATCTGTGTGTCTGTCCTCATGCCTGTCCTCTGTTTCTCCATTCATCCTTCTGTCCATCCATCTGTGTGTCTGTCCACATGCATGTCCGTCCATCCATTCATTCCTCTGTCCATCCATCTGTGTGTCCGTCCTCATATATGTCCTCTATCTGTTCATCTATCCATCTGTGTCTGTCCTCATATATGTCCTCTATTTATCTATCCATCCATCTGTGTCTGTCCTCATGCCTCTCCTCTATCTGTCCATTCATCTGTGTGTCTGTCCACATGCCTGTCCTCTATTTCTCCATTCATTCCTCTGTCCATCCATCTGTGTGTCCGTCCTCATATATGTCCTCTATCTGTTAATCCATCCATCTGTGTCTGTCCTCATATACCGTATTTCCTCTATTTATCTCTCCATCATCCATCCATCTGTGTCTGTCCTCATGTCTGTCCTCTATTTATCTGTCCATTCATCTGTGTGTCTGTCCTCATGCCTGTCCTCTATTTCTCCATTCATCCTTCTGTCCATCCATCTGTGTGTCTGCCCACATGCATGTCCATCCAGCCATTGATTCCTCTGTCCATCCATCTGTGTGTCTGTCCACATGCCTGTCCTCTATCTGTCTGTCCATCCATCCATTCATTCCTCTGTCCACCCATCTTTGTGTCTGTCCTCATGCCTGTCCTCTTTATCTGTCCATTCATCCTTCTGTCCATCCATCTGTGTGTCTGTCTACATGCCTGTCATCTATTTCTCCATTCATCCTTCTGTCCATCCATCTGTGTGTCTGTCTACATGCCTATCCTCTGTCTTTCTATCACTCCATCCTTCTGTCCACTCATCTGTGTGTCTGTCCACATGCTCGTCTTCTATTTATCTGTTCATTCATCCCTCTGTCCATTCATCTGTGTGTCTGTCAACATGCCTATCCTCTATCTATCTGTCCATTGATCCTTCTGTCCATCCATCTGTGTATCTGTCCTCATGCCTGTCCTATATCTATATGTCCATCCATCTGTGTGTCTGTCAACATGCCTGTCTTCTATCTATCTGTCCATCCATCCATCCATCCATCCATCCATCCATCCATCCATGTGTCTGTCTATGTGCCTGTCCTTTATCCATCTGTCAATTCATTCTTCTGCCTTCTCTTCATTCTTCTCTGTCTGTTTATCTATCTCTTTATTAAAGTCATTGTCCAGGCTAATAAAAAAAGTTCATACTCACCTTTGTCCCCAGCAGATAATCAATCCTAGTTCAGCTCTGGGTGCCTCACCTGATTGGCAGATCAATGTCCCAAGCCGCACCCGTCTCCACCATCAGTCCCAGTAACGTTGCCACACCCCATCTATTGCAGGTCTTTATACGTTCCCCTCCATTGAGGTTGGGGCCGCCGTTACTGTGACCAATGGAGAGGGCGACGCCGCAACCAGAATGAGGAAGCAATGGGCGATCAGGCCAGGCAGGACAGGGCGTGGATAATCGGGCTAATCAGGTGAGGCTCTTGGAGCGATCATCTGCCGTGAACAAAAGGCGAGTATACAGATTTTTTTTATTTTCACCTGGACATTGTATTTAATACCTCCCCTATCTATCTATTCTAAATGTGCTCTGTCTATCTATTACTTTATATATCTATCCCTCTATCTATATGTCATTTATCTATGCATATTCCTTCCCCTCCCCTCTCACCTATGTGGCCAGCTCTGAGTCGTGTTACTGTGTTACTGACTTTTCTCTCATTAGCTTTCTATCTAATATACATGGTGTGCTTCAGTATTTGGTCAGCACCCCCCCCCCACCCCACAGCCAGACTGTGCTCTCCTCCATTCTCCTCAATTTGTATTATGCGGCATTACCTTCCGACTACATACTTGCTGCAGCACTCCTTCCCGTCTCACTGTGTATAGTTGTGCCGACATGTCCATTCATGCGCTCGTGTGCCCGGAGTGGTGAATGGCACTGCTGGGGTATGAAAAATAAATGTCTGAATAGTGCACCTCTTTGCAGGTGAGTGTCAGGGCAACATTCCATAGAGATGTAAGTCTTCCGAGAAAAAAATAGAACACTGAATGTGCAGACAAATCACTGACTGATGGCTACAGGTACATGTAAATGATGTTCATGGAGAGATTTACTAAAACAAAAGAGGGAGGGATAAATAGAAAGGCAGGTAGACATTTAGGCAGGTAGCAAGGTGGGCAGATATATGATGAATGAATATCAGGATTTATAGATAGAAGGAAGAGAGGTGAAACTTCGGTGGCTAGACATTCAGAGATATCAAGAACTGAAGGACAGGCAGACAAAGAATAACAGAAAAGAGAATAATATATAATTTACCAGTGTTTAACAGATAGGATGAAAAATAGATGGAGGACAGATAGATAGATAGATAGATGACAGCTAGATAGAGTGCAGATAGATAGATGGCAGTCAGATTGGTAGAGGATAGATAGATAGATGACAGATAGGGGGGAGATAGATAGATGACAGATAGGTAGAGGATAGATAGATGACAGATAGATATGGGCAGGGCCGTATTTGCCCCAAGGCAAACCTAGGCATGTGCCTAGGGCGGGGCTACAGGCGGGGGCGGGCTTGGGCCAGAAACCAGCAGGAATTTAATAATAAAAAAAAAAAAAAATCACAGTTGCCTCCATTGAAGCTGCCGTCGGCAATGCGGAAGGGCGGCGATAGATTGGGCTGAGATGGGGGCAGCTTGGAGCTGGGGGTGCAGTGTGGAGCTGGGCAGAAATGGGGGCAGCATGGAGCTGGGAGTGCAGTGTGGAGCTGGGCAGAAATTGGGCAGCATGGAGCTGGGGGTGCAGTGTGGAGCTGGGCAGAAATGGGGCAGCATGGAGCTGGGGGTGCAGTGTGGAGCTGGGCAGAAATGGGGCAGCATGGAGCTGGGGGTGCAGTGTGGAGCTGGGCAGAAATGGGGCAGCATGGAGCTGGGGGTGCAGTGTGGAGCTGGCTGAGATGGGGTGCAGTGTGGAGCTGGGCAGAGATGAGGGCAGCATGGAGCTGGGGGTGCAGTGTGGAGCTGGCTGAGATGGGGCAGTGTGGAGCTGGGGGTGCAGTGTGGAGCTGGCTGAGATGGGGGCAGCTTGGAGCTGGGCAGAAATGGGGCAGCATGTAGCTGGGAGTGCAGTGTGGAGCTGGGCAGAAATGGGGGCAGCTTGGAGCTGGGGGTGCAGTGTGGAGCTGGGCAGAGATGGGGCAGCATGGAGCTGGGGGTGCAGTGTGGAGCTGGGCTGAGATGGGGGCAGCTTGGAGCTGGGCAGAAATGGGGCAGCATGTAGCTGGGAGTGCAGTGTGGAGCTGGGCTGACATGGGGGCAGCTTGGAGCTGGGGGTGCAGTGTGGAGCTGGGCAGAAATGGGGCAGCATGGAGCTGGGGGTGCAGTGGGGAGCTGGGCTGAGATGGGGGAAGCTTGGAGCTGGGTAGAGATGGGGGGCAGCGTGGAGCCTCCTGTACTGGGTCTTCGATCCATTCTACCTCTTTCATTTGATTGGGGGGAGGGGGGTGAAACACAAATAGTGCTTAGGGCAGCATGAACCCTAAATACAGCCCTGGATATGGGGCAGATATATAGATGACAGTCAGATATGTAGAGGATAGATACATAGATGACAGATAGATAGGAGACAGATAGATAGATGACAGACATATAGAGGACAGACAGATACATAGAGGACAGATAGATAGATGACAGATAGAGAATGGAAATATAGATAGATGACCGATAGATAGGGGGCAGATAACTAGTTGACAGATAGATTAAAAAAATGGACAGATAGATGACAAACAGAGGATAGATAGATAGATAGATAGATAGATAGATAGATAGATAGATAGATAGATAGAGGGGCAGATAGATACCGTAGAAGATAGACAGATAGATAGGGGGCAGATAGATAGAGGATATATATACATACACATATATATATATATTTATATATACTGCCCCTATATGTTCCCACCTGTCACCTTCTGAGAAGACATTTAGAATCAATGGACTGTTATACACCTATGTCCCTGTACCCACCCCAACCCTTTACTGCCCTCTATATGTCTCCAACTCCCACCAACTGAGAAGAACACAAGACACTTGGCTATTATACCCCCAGTCCTGCCCCTTTAACCCCACACCCACCCTCTTTATTTTCCATGTGACCCCCCCCCCCCCCCACCACCTCATTTGTTATTCTCTTTTGCTTTGGCAATACGCAGAATTTTTGGACCTGCCAATAAAGCTTTTTTGATTTAATAGAATTGATAGGCAGCAGATAGATAGAGGACAGACAGATAGATAGAGGACAGACAGATAGATAGAGGACATAGATACATAGATAGATAGCTATGTAATCACAATAAGATTTTATATACATTTTTGCTCCAAAAATAGGTGCTATGGCTTATTTTCAGGGACAGGCTGTCAGCAGGCAAGATGGTGGTGGCAGTACAGCAGCTTCAGTGCAGGCAGCGGGGGGGGGGGGGGGGGGGTCAGCCATGTGCCCAGCATGGTGGCAGGCTTGGGTAGATCCAGAAAGACCTGCTTACCTGTGGGACTTGACATGTCCTCACCCTCCTTTACAGCCCCTCCTGTTCGGTCAGTTCCCCATAATGGCAGTTGAGCTTGTATGTCTTGTATGTATTTTTTGTATAGCAGATTTATTGCAGTTATTATAACTGCTAAGGGTGACCCTCAATGCTAATCTGTGTTTAACTGAGGCCGGTTTCAGACCAGCGCAATTGCGGGCACTGGTGTTCAGTGCGTGGAGGGCATTGGCGCTACCATTCTCCCCTGACATAGAGTGGGATTGATAGAGCCGCCCCATACGGACAATACCTCTGCGAATGCCAAAAGCATGTGTGAAAGGGCCTATAGGTTACTAAGGGCAGGGTGTGAAACCAGCCTGAATGTATCATCGCTGGAAAGCACCAGGGAGCAATATGGCCAACCATTCGAACAACAGACTACTTCCTGTTCATGTTTTATTGAACAGTGGGCAAAGGTTTTAGTAAAAAAAAAGTAACACAAGCAGTTTTGGGACACTGAGCTATACATAGAAAGTGATGACATAAACTTCCTAGGATCACTGTAATGAGCGATAAAGTGAAGAGTAGACAGATAAAATAGACATATATGAAAAGATAGAATGGTAGAGAGATATAAATGAATAGATAGATATGGATACATAGATATAGATAGATATGGGATAGATAGATAGATAGATACATTGATAGATATTGGACAAATAATCAAACAATCCATAGCTAGCTAGATAGATAGATAGATGATAGATAGACAGATAGATGATAGATAGATAGATAGATAGATAGATGATAGATAGATAGATAGATGATAGATAGATAGATAGATAGATAGATAGATAGATAGATAGATAGATAGATAGGCTAAAAAATAATAGACAAAGGGTTAGCTTGCTACTGGTGAAAGAAAAATAGCTGGATGGGGGCACAGAGAAATAAGTAGACAATGCGTTAAATAAATCATATGGATAGAAGCTGAATAAAGAAATGGATGGATAGTTATTAGATAAAATAATGAGAAGACAAAGAGGTTAAACAAAAGAGAGGTGGATGGATGGATAGATAAAGGGTGTATAGATGGATACACGACTAGACAGATTTTAGGTGGGTGGATGATGATAGACGAGTAAGTAGAATACAAATGATTAGTCTGATGAGTGGATAGACGGTAAAGATGAATGGTTTGGATGAGCATGAATGAAGGGATGGAGAGATGTCGAAGAGATGGATACAGGAACCCACATATGTATGAAAGAGAGAGAGAGTGAAATATAGATATTAGATGGATATATGGATGGATAGATAGATAACAGCAGATGTCCTAGAATGTATGAAAGATGTATGAAGGTGAGTATGGAATATAGATAGATATTAGATGGATATATGGATGGATAGATAGATAACAGCAGATGTCTTACAATATATGAAAGATGTATGAAAGTGAGCATAGAATAGATATTAGATGGATATATGGATAGATAGATAGATAGATAGATAGATAGATAGATAGATAGATAGATAACAGCAGATGTCCTAGAATGTATGAAAGATGTATGAAGGTGAGTATGGAATATAGATTGATATTAGATGGGTATATGGATAGATAGATAGATAGATAGATAGATAGATAGATAGATAACAGCAGAGGTCCTAGAATGTATGAAAGATGTATGAGAGAGAAAGAGTGAAATATAGATAGATATTAGATGGATATATGGATGGATAGATAGATAGCAGCAGAGGTCTTACAATATATGAAAGATGTATGAAAGTGAGTATGGAATATAGATAGATATTAGATGGATATATGGATGGATAGATATATAACAGGAGATGTCTTACAATATATGAAAGATGTATGAAAGTGAGTATGGAATATAGATAGATATTAGATGGATATATGGATGGATAGATAGATAACAGCTGATGTCCTAGAATGTATGAAAGATGTATGAAGGTGAGTATGGAATAGATATTAGATGGGTATATGAATGGATAGATAGATAGATAGATAGATAGATAACAGCAGAGGTCTTACAATATATGAAAGATGTATGAGAGAGAAAGAGTGAAATATAGATAGATATTAGATGGATATATGGATGGATAGATAGATAACAGCAGATGTCTTACAATATATGAAAGATGTATGAAAGTGAGCATAGAATAGATATTAGATGGCCATATAGATACAGTAGATAGATAGATAGCAATACATACAGATGTGTACATATATGTGTCCTCTATACATTAGAGGTAGCACAGCCAGCATGAATCACTAATCTCCCCCCCCCCCCCCCCCAGCTTGTCATTTGCAGATGAGGGGACGGATCGTGCCGGTGACGCCAGCATTGCGTCTGTCTACACTTGTGTGGCAGGCCTGGGAGTGACAGATAGAATAAGGGGTGAGAGAGGAGGGCAAGGACACATGTGTACCTGCTCTGCTACACTGAGGGAGGGGGGGGGGGGGTGCGTGTTCACATGTATGTACATAGCATAGCCTCGCAGGCTGTCTCTTGACTGTGGCAGACTTTCCCTGACTGTCTCTGGGTGTCTCTTTCCCGTTTGCCAGCTGTGTTAGTATTGTCTCTCCTCCGCTTTGCCATGGATGAGTCATGTCTCTCCAGCTTTGCCCTATACGTCCACCTTCCCCGCTCACACCTCTCCCCCTCTCTGGATGTCTCATTTCTTAGTCAGTCTCTCTCTGGCTACCTCGCCTATCTCCGCCATTCATCTCTGCTGCACAGGTTCCTTATCTCCCCTTCTCCCGTGCTCCCTTCTTCCCCCTGTCTCTCCCCGGATCCCTGTCTCATTCACTTGTCCTGTGCCCTCTGGCATGTCTCTTAATTGTTCCCTGTCACTCATGTGGCTGTCTCTCTCTTCATTCACTCTTCTTACTCGCTCTGTCTCTCTCTCCCTTCCCTAACTTTGCTTTATTTGTGTTCTCTCTCTACTGCACTCCCTCCTTCCCTCCATTGTGTCTCTTTTTCTTTTTCCGTGTTGCATTGATCTCCTTTTGCTCCTATGCTTTTTTGTGCCTTATAACTTTACTACGTCTCCTGCCTGACTTGTTCTGTGCTTACTTCTATGTCTTTTCTCTCATTTCCCCTCTTCTCCACTCTTTTCCTTTACCCTGTTATCATTCCCCTCTCTCCACTATTCTCTTCTCTTTCCTCTCCTCTCCTCCCCCCTCTCTCTTCTCCTTCCGATCTTATACTGCCAAGCTTTTCGTTCCTGACTGTTCCACTATTCTCTTCTCTTTTCTCTGTATTATCTTCTCATATCCTCTAATTTTCTCCTTCCATTCCTTTACTACATGTCTCCTGTCTAACTTGTTTTATGCTTGTCTTTTCTCTCATTTCCCCTCTTCTCCACTCTATTCCATTACCCTCTTATCATTCTCCGCCTTTACTCCTGATCTCTCATCTATTCTCTTCTCTTTCCTCTCCTCTCCTCATGTTCTCTAGTTTTTCTCTTCCACTCCTTTACCCCCAGATTTTTCTTTTTCATACCCTCTCCTCTCCAGCCCTCTACTCTTTACTTCTTACAACTCCCGTTCTCTTCTTTCCTGACATTTACTTTTTTCTCTTTCTCCCATCTGCCACCCTCTCTCGTCCTCTACTCATCTCTTTGCCCTTCTGAACTCCTGATCTCTTCTCCCCTGACCTTTCCTTTGCAGTACTCTCCCTTTCCTCCCTCACCTGACTTCTTTCCTCCCTATTATCCCTCCTCCTTCCCCCCCCCCCCGTCCCCACTCCAGATCTTAATTACCAAGTTTCCTCTCCTGACCTCTCCTCCATTCTCTTCTGTTCTTCCACCCCTTTTCACGTCATCTTCTTTTCTCCTTCCACTCCTTTACTCCAGGTTTTTCTTTTCCTTCTCTTTCCTCTATTATCTTTCCTTTCCTTCCTCTTCTCGTGTCCCCTGATTTTTTCCTTCCACCCCTTCTTTATTACTGATTTTTCCTTTCCTGACCCTTTCTCTATTCTGTTCTCTTCTTTTACCTCTGCTCCACTTCTCATAGCCTCTTCCACTCCATTACTCCCAAGATTTTCCTTTCTGACCTCTCCTCCATTCTCTTTGCTTTTCTCTCCCCCCTCTTTTTGTATACTTTTATTTTCTCCTTATGCTCCTTTAGTCCAGAGTTTTCCCTTATTCTATTATTTTCTCTTTCCTCCCGTCCCCGCTCATATCCTTTTCTTTTCTCCTTCCACTCCATTACTCCGGCCTCTCTTCTCATATTCTCTTTTCTCCTTTTACTCCCAAGATTTTCTTTTTCTCACCTCTCCTTCATTCTATTCTCTCCCCCACCCCCTTCTCATATTCTCCTCTTTTCTCCTTCTCATATTCTCCTCTTTTCTCCTTCTCATATTCTCCTCTTTTCTCCTTTCACTCATTTACTGCGGGTTATTTCCTGACCTCTCCTCCTTTCCATTCTTTCCTCTCCACATCTTCGCATGTCCTTTACATTTTATCCTTCCACTTTTTTATTCCTGAGTTTTCCGTTCCTCTTTACGTTGCTTTTTTCAACTTCTGATCTCTTCTTTCCTGACTTTTGCTCTTTTCTCTTTCCTCTCCCCACCCCCTCCTCTTCTTTCCCCTACTTATCTTTTTCTCCTCCTGAACTTCTGACCTCCTTTCTGCTGACCTTTCCTCTCCAGAGCTCTACCTCACTTCTCTTTCCTCTCTTATTTTCCCTTCCTCTTTTCCCTTGGCACCCCGCCCCCACTCCAGATCTTACCTATCCTTACTACTTCTCTTATCTTTTTCTTCTCCTGACTCTCTCTCCCCCACTTTTCTTTTTTCTCTTTTCTTTCCTCTCCTCTATCTCCCGTTTTCTCCTTAACTCGCTACTCCACTTGTCTCTTCATTTCTCCTTTCCATTCTTTACTCTCTTCAACCTTCCTGTTCATTTTTTAGCTATCATTGTTTGTATCTTACTCTTTTGTCTTCATACAGTCTATTCCTTTGTCTATACCCATACCTCTTCTCCTCTTTTTTCCCCTCACATAATTTATTTTATGCCTTTTCATTACAGTTTTTTCTCTTCTCTCCTCTCTTATCTTTTTTTGTCTTTCCTCTTCTTCTCTGTCTTGTCTTTATTCTTCTGACCACTTCACTGTCCTTTTTTTCTTTGTTTACTGCCTTGTTTCATTCCCTGTACCTGTGTACCTTCTTTTCTGTCATTCTAACTTATTTTCTTTCATCTATACATTGAGTTATACATGTCCTTCCTCGCTTAATTTCCCCTCTCTTCTCTTCTGATTTCTCTTTCTTAGTTCTCCTGTTCTTTTTTCTCTCCTCTCTTCTGTACTCTTCTCATACGTCATTTCTCTTCTGCCAATTGTTCTTCAATCCTCTGTTCCCCTCTCTTTTTTTCTCTCCTGTTTTCTTTTGTTTTACCTGTTTAATTTATTCACTTTCTGTGCATTTTTTCTACCCTTTTTCCGTCTTGCTACCTTTCATCCTTACCCCCCCCTTCTCATTCTTTTATCCTCATCTTCTATTTGTCCTTTACCTACATTGTTTATCTTGCCTAATTTTCTTCCTTTTTTGTCTTTTTTCTTTTGCTGCCAATCATTTTTTTTCCCATATCCAATTGTTTTTGAATTCTTCCTTTGTCAGTGACCAGACTTTTTACATATCTCCAGAACAGAACGTTCACTGCCTTTCTGTATTTTATTGTTCTTTTTTTTTTCCTTGCAGTGTGTTGTGTTTTTATGTTTCCTAATTGTTATTCTCAGTCAGATGGGAGCTTTTCTTAACTATTTCTGTGCCGATGTATTTTTACCTTTTATATCTAGCCTGGGCCTGTATCCTTCATTATTGTGTTTCCACTTCACCCCAAAATATTGCTAGCAATGAAACCGATCTTTGTTTTTTTAGGTGCAGTATGTTTTCATTTTCTAGCTTTAGGTTTCAGTTTAAACATTTGTGTTGCTTTGGTGATTTTCTATATTTCTGTTGTAAACCCCCCAACAGTTGGCTGCTGTTACAATGTAACAATGGCTCTGACCTGCCGAGTTTGTATAGCTGCCTGAGGCCTTCATATTGCTATATCTGCAATCCATTTGTCTCTCCACTTTTCCTAATTTCAGCTCTATTCTTATAGGGTGGCTGCTGTTTCAATGTAACAATGGCTCTGATAATCAATCATAACCTTCTATATGTGTCTTTCTTGTCCGTGTGTCTTTCCTTTATTTTACTCAAGCCATAGAGCCTTTTATGTATTTATTCACTATACAATCCCTTTGTCTCTCCTTCTTCAATGCAAGCAACAAAACAATTTATATTCTTCTGTTTTCTGTATACAATCCATTTACATCATTGAACCTTTTACCTTCTACACATGATAGAACTTTCTGCAGCCTTCACTTTTCTTCATTGGCAATTCATTTTGCTCTCCAATACTTCTCAGCGACACCGGAAGTAGTAATACCCGTGCTGGGAGTTTTTAAACTTGTAAGCAGGGCGGGAGCCCCCCTGTTAAATTGTAAATGTGTTACATTGCAAGAAGCCAGACAGTTGGCTGCTGTTACAATGTAACAATGGCTCTGACCTGCTGAGTTTGTATAGCTGCCGGAGGCCTTCATATTGCTATATCTGCAATCCATTTGTCTCTCCACTTTTCCTAATTTCAGCTCTATTCTTATAGGGTGTCTGCTGTTACAATGTAACAATGGTTCTGACCTGCTGAGTTTGCATAGCTGCCGGAAGCCTTCATATTGCTATATCTGCAATCCATTTGTCTCTCCACTTTTCCTAATTTCAGCTCTATACTTATAGGGTGTCTGCTGTTACAATGTAACAATGGTTCTGACCTGCTGAGTTTGCATAGCTGCCGGAGGCCTTCATATTGCTATATCTGCAATCCATTTGTCTCTCCACTTTTCCTAATTTCAGCTCTATTCTTATAGGGTGGCTGCTGTTACAATGTAACAATGGCTCTGACCTGCTGAGTTTGTATAGCTGCCAGAGGCCTTCATATTGCTATATCTGCAATCCATTTGTCTCTCCATTTTTTCCTAATTTCAGCTCTATTCTTATAGGGTGGCTGCTGTTACAATGTAACAATGGCTCTGACCTGCTGAGTTTGTATAGCTGCCAGACGCCTTCATATTGCTATATCTGCAATCCATTTGTCTCTCCACTTTTCCTAATTTCAGCTCTATTCTTATAGGGTGGCTGCTGTTACAGTGTAACAATGGCTCTGACCTGCTGAGTTTGTATAGCTGCCAGATGCCTTCATATTGCTATATCTGCAATCCATTTGTCTCTCCACTTTTCCTAATTTCAGCTCTATTCTTATAGGGTGGCTGCTGTTACAATGTAACAATGGCTCTGACCTGCTGAGTTTGTATAGCTGCCAGAGGCCTTCATATTGCTATATCTGCAATCCATTTGTCTCTCCACTTTTCCTAATTTCAGCTCTATTCTTATAGGGTGGCTGCTGTTACAATGTAACAATGGCTCTGACCTGCTGAGTTTGTATAGCTGCCAGAGGCCTTCATATTGCTATATCTGCAATCCATTTGTCTCTCCACTTTTCCTAATTTCAGCTCTATTCTTATAGGGTGGCTGCTGTTACAATGTAACAATGGCTCTGACCTGCTGAGTTTGTATAGCTGCCAGAGGCCTTCATATTGCTATATCTGCAATCCATTTAGAAACATAGAAACATAGAAGGTTGACGGCAGAAGGAGACCATACGGTCCATCTAGTCTGCCCTTATGTGTATACTGTATGTACTCTTTATCTTAGGATAGATGTGTGCTTCCATTTGTCTCTCCACTTTGCCTAATTTCAGCTCTATTCTTATAGGGTGGCTGCTGTTACAATGTAACAATGGCTCTGACCTGCTGAGTTTGTATAGCTGCCAGAGGCCTTCATATTGCTATATCTGCAATCCATTTGTCTCTCCACTTTTCCTAATTTCAGCTCTATTCTTATAGGGTGGCTGCTGTTACAATGCACTTTTCCTAATTTCAGCTCTATTCTTATAGGGTGGCTGCTGTTACAATGTAACATTGGCTCTTACCTGCTGAGTTTGTATAGCTGCCAGAGGCCTTCATATTGCTATATCTGCAATCCATTTGTCTCTCCACTTTTCCTAATTTCAGCTCTATTCTTATAGGGTGGCTGCTGTTGCAATGTAGCAATGGCTCTGGCCTGCTGTGTTTGTATAGCTGCCAGACGCCCTACCAGAGGCCTTCTACACATTATAGAATTTTCCATAGCCTTCACATTGCTTTATCTGCAATCCATTTGTCTCCCAATTTCTCTGTGATTTTATCTCTATTCATACAGGTTGGCTACTGTTACAATGTAACAATGGCTCTCTCCTACTGTGTTAGATTGTATAGCTGCCATGTGCCTTCTACAAAGGATAGAACTTTATGAAGATTTCACATTGCTTCATTGGTAATCTATTTTTTCCTCATTTTTTTTAAATTTTATCTCTATTCTTACAGGGTCGGTTTTGTTACAATCTAACAATGGTTCTCACCTACTGTGTTAGATTGTATAGATGCCATGTGCTTTTTACAAATTATAGAGCTTTCTGTAGCCTTCAGATTGGTCCATCGGCAACCCTCACATTTTCAATGTAACAAGCAGGGCAGGGGTCACGCGGGTACATTGAAAAAAGCCAACCTGATCCTGTGTTACATTTTAAACAGTCAGGTGGGTGGCTGCTGTTACAATGTAACAATGGCTCTTGTCATGTTAGATTGTATAGCAGCCAGACACCCTGCCAGGCGTCTTTTACAAATAAAATACATTTCTACAGTCTTCACATTGACCATTGCTCTATCTGCAATCCATTTGTCTGTTCATTCTACTTTTTTTTTTTTTTTTTTTAGCACTGAGAGCAATTAAATCTGTGCAGTGAGTCTTTAAACTCATGCTGTACAGTATAACAAGCAAGGCAGGAGAACATCTCGACCAACTCTCTGCTGTGGACATTGTAAAAAAACAGTCAGGTGACTGCCGTTACATTGTAACACTGTCTGCAGCCTGCTATGTTACATTGTATAGCAATATTTACAATGTAATTTGCTTCACAGCTGACTTTGATGTGTAAGGGATCTCTTCACTGTGCCGCCAAAAAAATGTTGAATCTATATTTGATCTTTTAGGCCAGGGTTCATTTTCACAAACGTGTGCTGTCTCCGTGCTATAAAATATAACAAGCAGGAGTGGAGGACATTGTAAGAAGCCAACCCACTACCTGCTATGTTACATTGTAAACATCCAAGTGGGTGGCTGCTTTTACACACCCGTATGCCTGTTTATAATGTAACACAGTGAGCAGGTTGGCTTTACTTAGTCATGCTTTTTATATTGTACAGCATGGCAGCAGCAAATGTTTTAAAGAGGACCAATGGCCTACCTGGAGTCTATGGAGTCTATAAGAGCTGGTTACCTGATGTCCAAGTGGCTTAGTGAAAATGAGCACTGGCTGCATACGCTCCTGTGGTTGGAGCAGGCTGTCTTCTTACAAGATCCTCCAGTTCTGCTTGTTATATTGTACAGCATGGCAGCAACATATGTATTAAAGAGGAAAATTGCCTAAATGGAGTCTAACAGAACTTTTTACAGGGTGCTCTGATGTCAAACAGCTTAGTCGAGATGACTGGAGCTATGGCCGCACCCTGCTGTGGAGAGAGCAGGCTGGCTTCTTACAATGTCTCCGGTCCTGTTTGTTATATTGTACAGCACGGCATCAGCACATGTTTTATATAGCAACATTGGAATCTAACCTATTTTTGCAAGATGCTCTATTGTCAAAAGGATGAATGTAGCACCAGATGCAACCTGTTGTGTTACAGTGTATAGCAACCAGGCACCCTGCTGTTACAATGTAATTTGCTTCAGGACTGGCTGCGATGTGTGAGTCATCTCTCCACTAAATCTGTACTTCTCTACCTCATTGTAGAACATTTTTTGCCCCTCTAAGCTTTTTGTAGCTACCTCCTGTTTCCTCCCTCGCTCTCCCTTCTGCATCTTATTCTACACCTCAGCCTGCTCATTGCTTGCCCTCTGCTGTCTCCTCCTCCTGTTCCCTGGCCCCTCTTCCCCAGTTTTCGAACCCTGACTGCCCCTCTGGTATCAGCTCTGGCTCGTGCCTTTCAGAACCACGGTAAGTCACAGTCTTTTTTTTTACAAACTCTCGGATTATTATTATTATTTAGCGCCATCATTTTCCGTAGCGCTGTACAAAGTAGTGATTACAGACAGGGTAGAAACATACAATTCGGGGAGGTCGATTCATTAATAGCGCCAGGTAGCGACAGATGAGCGCCAGTAGCGTGATTTTCATAGCGCCAGCTAGTATTCGCTGTGCTTGGCCGTTGTTCGCTTGTTGAGAGCGACTCAGTCGGTGTGCATTAATGTTGAATACGTGGTGGGGTGTCGCTGTTTCACAGGTTCCGCGTTGTATGGGTGCGCCTGACAGCGAATGGCCATAGCGAACGGCTCCCAGCATATTCATTAACAAATCACGCTCAAAAATTTCTCGCGCTGTGAAATGCTTGTTGAAACCCCAGAGCGCTGGCGGCGATGGGTGTAAAGTAGTTTTTAACCCCCAAACAAGCTTATTTTTTGTTTAAAAAATTAAACAAGTTTTTATAAACATTTTGTAATATGAATACATTAATATCAGACCTGTAATATCAATTCTGCACAAATTTTTTTTTTTTTTTTTTAACCTTAAAAAAAAAATATAACATTGCAGAAGTGGTCACAGAATGTTTGACATTTAAAAAAAAAAATATATATATATTATCAATTAATTATGAATATTTGAAGATTGCTCCATTGAAATGCATTGGAGAGCGCCAGGGAGCGACAGGTCATACCTGGCGCTGTGATGGGATTAGCAGCGGCGCTGTTCGTTGCAGTCGGCTACATGATGAATCCCGCGCTAGCTGGCGCTCTCGCCGGCGCTAGCCTCATTTAGCGTGATAAATGCGTCATTGTGTGCGCCGCCGGGCGTTCTGGAGTCGGTAGCCGGCGATAGCTGGCGCTACCTGGCGCTAGTGAGACACTACCTGGCGCTAGTGAGACACTACCTGGCGCTATCCCTTGATAAATAAGGCCCATAGACTATTACAAATGCAGAATAAAAGATACAATAGGAGAGAGAGCACCGCCCTTGTGAGCTTACATTCTAAAGGATAAGGGGGGGGAGGGATCACAGTCAGTATTGAGTTTTGTGATATGTGTCCTTTAGAGAATTGCTTAAACCGGACCTTCAACATCATTTAATGAAAAGCTCAAACCCTTAAAAAAACGATTCCCCAGCATCTAAAATTAATATATTTCAAGTTTTTAGTCACTTATTATTCTTTCCCCAGCTGGGCTGCAACTCTGTTCAGGACTCTAGGATACAGGCACCGCCATCTTGCCTCAGAAGCATCACACATACTGAGGAGAGGAGAGCGGGATGAAGTGCAGGGGGTGGGGTTATATATGTGCTTTGCTCAGACAGAGCAGATCTGGAGTCAGGGAAAGGTCAGCAATCCCAGAAAGCAGAGTGGCACAGTCAGAAGACACTTCCTGTTTGCAGGCTGCCTGATGCTTCATGAGCCATCATCTTGGATGTTTAAAGGCTCATAACATGCAGTAGATGCAGGTAGGATGATTTTTAATGTGGGCAATCTGTATGTACAGGGTGTGGGAAACATATAAGATAGGCTCTTATTCAGGGTGAAGGTCCGGATTAATGTGAGCAATCTGTATGTACAGGGTGTGGGAAACATATAAGATAGACTCTTATTCAGGGTGAAGGTCTGGATTAATGTGGGCAATCTGTATGTACAGGGTGTGGGAAACATATAAGATAGGCTCTTATTCAGGGTGAAGGTCCGGATTAATGTGGGCAATCTGTATGTACAGGGTGTGGGAAACATATAAGATAGGCTCTTATTCAGGGTGAAGGTCCGGATTAATGTGGGCAATCTGTATGTACAGGGTGTGGGAAACATATAAGATAGGCTCTTATTCAGGGTGAAGGTACGGATTAATGTGGGCAATCTGTATGTACAGGGTGTGGGAAACATATAAGATAGGCTCTTATTCAGGGTGAAGGTACGGATTAATGTGGGCAATCTGTATGTACAGGGTGTGGGAAACATATAAGATAGGCTCTTATTCAGGGTGAAGGTCTGGATTAATGTGGGCAATCTGTATGTACAGGGTGTGGGAAACATATAAGATAGGCTCTTATTCAGGGTGAAGGTCCGGATTAATGTGGGCAATCTGTATGTACAGGGTGTGGGAAACATATAAGATAGACTCTTATTCAGGGTGAAGGTCTGGATTAATGTGGGCAATCTGTATGTACAGGGTGTGGGAAACATATAAGATAGGCTCTTATTCAGGGTGAAGGTCCGGATTAATGTGGGCAATCTGTATGTACAGGGTGTGGGAAACATATAAGATAGGATCTTATTCCGGGTGAAGGTCCGGATTAAAGTGAGCAATCTGTATGTACAGGGTGTGGGAAACATATAAGATAGGCTCTTATTCAGGGTGAAGGTCTGCTTCAAAGTGGACCAAAACCCAGGGTTTTGACTATCCTGGGTTTTGGTCCTTTGACCCCCCCGATCGGGGGTGCCCTGCTGCCTGAAATCCCCGAGATCGCTAAATGCAACTCACCTCTTCCCGGTCCTACGGCGCATCCGCAGCCGCTCATCCAATCAGCGCGCTCGGAGAAGCTGACGCCGCATTGTCTAAGCTTTCATCTAACAGGGTGCGTCCCCGCACCGGCCATTTACAAATGCTTGGCGCGGGCACGGCCCCTGCTAGAAGCATAGCGGCTGCGGCTCGCGCATGCGCCATTGGACCGCGAAGCAAGGTAAGTGAATGGGGTGACCTGGGGGGTTTCACACAGCGGGGCATCCCGCTTTTTGGGGGGAGGGAATCGATGGGCCCGGGAATCTTATAGATTCTCGGGCTGATCGCGCTGGGTTTGGTCCACTTTAAGCCAGGTTGTTTGCGTGTCTGAATAGGTGAGTTTTAAGGGCGCCTTTTAAAGCTTTGAGGGTTGGGGAGTGGCGGATTGGGCGGGGGAGGGCATTCCAGAAGATTGGAGCAGCACGTGAGAAGTCCCGGAGGAGGACTGGCGAGCATGCGAGGAGGTGACCAGGGTGGAGGACAGGAGAAGGTCGGTGACAGAGCGGAGGCTGCGTCTAGTTTGATATTGTTGAATTAGAGATGAGATGTTTGGGAGGGGCCTGGCTGGAGAGAGCTTTGTAGGTGAGGGTTAAAATTTTAAACAAGATTCTCTACGGGACTGACTTACATAGGGGAGCAGAGCTAGATGAGCCAGAGGAGAGATGAATGAGGCGAGCAGCAGAGCTCAGGGGTTAGAGGGGTGCCAGTCTGTTAGTTGGTAAAACACTTGTAGAGCCTATCCATCATATCTACTCACCCCCACCCTCAGTATTGCAGAGCATCCATCCCGGCTGCAGACCGTTGCTCCACTAACCCCAACCAATGGGCGTTTATAACATTAACCCTTCCTTTGCCAAATCGCACACTGTGTCTTCAATTCTGGCTAGAAGCAGGAACATCATCTCTTTACTTTTTTTTTGTAATGACCTTGTGTATCCTGCAGAGCATTGCACCGCCTGCAGGACGTTTCCAACCAAAAGCTTCATCGTTATTTAACGTCTTGGAAGCAGCGGTATTTCATTTCTATCGCCGCGGCGAGCGCGGGATTCCCTCATTCATTTTTAATAACTGTATCGGTGTAAAAACCTGCAGATCGTCGCTCCTTCAGTGGCTCTTCTGCATAGGTTGGGGGACTTTTTTTTTTTTTTTCTGTGACCTGCAGATCATTGCTCCTTCTCCACTGAAATGTGAAAGGTGTCAGAACAGGTGAAGCTCTGAATGCAACCTACATTACTGCCCTGCAGATGATCTATTCTGAAGTCTGGGGCAGGTTTAGTTATGAGAATAGATGATCTGCAGGGTTAAGGTGGGGGCTCTTGGCAGGGTGAAATGCTCTGCAGATCTCGCCACAGGTTTTGCCTGAAATAGATTGTCTGCAGAGCTGAAGTTAGCTATCGGCCGGGTGAAATGCTCTGCAGATCCAATGACAGTTCTAGTCTCAAGAATAGACTTTCTGCAGGACTAAAGGTGGCTATTGGCAGAGTGAAATGCTCTGCAGAGCCAATAGGTTTAGTTTTGAGAATAGATGTTCTGGGGTGCTAAAGGGGGCTTTCGGCAGGGTGAAATGCTCTGCAGAGCCAACGGCAGTTTTAGTCTTAACAATAGATGTTCTGCAGGGCTAAAGGGAGCTATTGGCAGGGTGAAATGCTCTGCAGAGCCAATGGCAGTTTTAGTCTCAAGAATAGATGTTCTGCAGGACTACAGGGAGCTATTGGCAGGGTGAAATGCTCTGCAGAGCCAACAGGTTTAGTTTTGAGAATAGATGTTCTGGGGTGCTAAAGGGGGCTTTCGGCAGGGTGAAATGCTCTGCAGAGCCAACGGCAGTTTTTGTCTTAAGAATAGATGTTCTGCAGGGCTAAAGGGAGCTATTGGCAGGGTGAAATGCTCTGCAGATCTGACCGCAGAATTTTCTTGAAATGGATTGTCTGCAGGGCTAAGAGTGGCTATTGGCAGGGTGAAATGCTCTGCAGAGCCAATGGCAGTTTTAGTCTCAAGAATAGATGTTCTGCAGGACTACAGGGAGCTATTGGCAGGGTGAAATGCTCTGCAGAGCCAACAGGTTTAGTTTTGAGAATAGATGTTCTGGGGTGCTAAAGGGGGCTTTCAGCAGGGTGAAATGCTCTGCAGAGCCAACGGCAGTTTTTGTCTTAAGAATAGATGTTCTGCAGGACTACAGGGAGCTATTGGCAGGGTGAAATGCTCTGCAGATACAACAGCAAGTTTAGTTTTGAGAATAGATGATCTCCAGGGCTACAGGGAGCTATTGGCAGGGTGAAATGCTCTGCAGATCTGACCGCAGAATTTTCCTGAAATGGATTGTCTGCAGGGCTAAGAGTGGCTATTGGCAGGGTGAAATGCTCTGCAGAGCCAATGGCATTTTTAGTCTTAAGAATAGATGTTCTGCAGGACTACAGGGAGCTATTGGCAGGGTGAAATGCTCTGCAGAGCCAATGGCATTTTTAGTCTTAAGAATAGATGTTCTGCAGGACTACAGGGAGCTATTGGCAGGGTGAAATGCTCTGCAGATCTCACCACAGGTTTTGCCTGAAATAGATTGTCTGCAGAGCTGAAGTTAGCTATCGGCCAGGTGAAATGCTCTGCAGATCTAATGACAGTTCTAGTCTCAAGAATAGACTTTCTGCAGGACTAAAGGTGGCTATTGGCAGAGTGAAATGCTCTGCAGAGCCAAAAGATTTAGTTTTGAGAATAGATGTTCTGGGGTGCTAAAGGGGGCTTTCGGCAGGGTGAAATGCTCTGCAGAGCCAACGGCAGTTTTAGTCTTAAGAATAGATGTTCTGCAGGACTACAGGGAGCTATTGGCAGGGTGAAATGCTCTGCAGAGCCAACGGCAGTTTTAGTCTTAAGAATAGATGTTCTGCAGGACTACAGGGAGCTATTGGCAGGGTGAAATGCTCTGCAGAGCCAATGGCAGTTTTAGTCTTAAGAATAGATGTTCTGCAGGACTACAGGGAGCTATTAGCAGGGTGAAATGCTCTGCAGATCTGACCACAGAATTTTCCCGAAATGGATTGTCTGCAGGGCTAAGCATGGCTATTGGCAGGGTGAAATGCTCTGCAGAACCAGCAGGTATAAATTTGAGAATAGATGTTCTGCGGGGCTACAGGGAGCTATTGGCAGGGTGAAATGCTCTGCAGAGCCAACGGCAGTTTTAGTCTCAAGAATAAATGTTCTGCAGAACTTAAGGTGGCTATTGGCAGGTTTAGTTTTGAGAATAGATGTTCTGCAGGGCTAAAGGAAGTTATTGGCAGGGTGAAATGCTCTGCAGATCTGACCACAGGATTTGCCTGAAACGGATTGTCTGCAGGGCTAAAGGTGGCTATTGGCAGGGTGAAATGCTCTGCAGATACAACAGCAGGTTTAGTTTTGGGTACAGATCATACGCAGGGCTACAGGTGGCTATTGACAGGACAAAATGGTCTGCAATAGTCACCTATAACCCTGCAGATGATCTGTTCTCTGCAGAGCATTTCACCCCGTCGACAGCCTTTTTAAGCCCTTAAAATAATCTATTCTCAGAACTAAACCTGCTGCAGAGCATTTCATTCAGTCTATAGCCCAGACTAAATCTGCTGTAAGATCTGCAGAGCATTTCACCCTGTCGACAGTCACATTTAGCCCTGGAGATGTTCTCTTCCCAAGACCAAACCTGCTGTTGGTCCTGCAGAGCATTTCACCCTGCCATTTATCACCTCTAGCCCTATACATGATCCATTCCTAAAATGAAACCTGCTGTTGGCTCTGCAGAGCATTTCACCCTGCCATTTATCACCTCTAGCCCTATAGATGAGACATACTTAAAATTAAACCTGCTGTTGGTCCTGCAGAGCATTTCATCCCGCCAGTTATCACCTCTAGCCCTATAGATGATCTATTCTTAAAATTAAACCTGCTGTTGGTCCTGCAGAGCATTTCACCCTGCCATTTATCACCTCTAGCCCTATAGATGGTCCATTCCTAAAATTAAACATGCTGTTGGTCCTGCAGAGCATTTCACCCTGCCATTTATCACCTCTAGTCCTATACATGATTCATTCTTAAAATTAAACCTGCTGTTGGTCCTGCAGAGCATTTCACCCTGTCAGTTATCACCGCTAGTCCTATAGATGATACATACTTAAAATTAAACCTGCTGTTGGCTCTGCAGAGCATTTCACCCTGTCAGTTATCACCTCTAGTCCTATAGATGATACATACTTAAAATTAAACCTGCTGTTGGTCCTGCAGAGCATTTCACCCTGTCAGTTATCACCTCTAGTCCTATAGATGATATATACTTAAAATTAAACCTGCTGTTGGTCCTGCAGAGCATTTCACCCTGTCAGTTATCACCTCTAGCCCTATAGATGATATATACTTAAAATTAAACCTGCTGTTGGTCCTGCAGAGCATTTCACCCTGCCAGTTATCACCTCTAGCCCTATACATGATCCATTCCTAAAATTAAACCTGCTGTTGGCTCTGCAGAGCATTTCACCCTGCCAGTTATCACCGCTAGTCCTATAGATGAGACATACTTAAAATTAAACCTGCTGTTGGCTCTGCAGAGCATTTCACCCTGTCAGTTATCACCGCTAGTCCTATAGATGATACATACTTAAAATTAAACCTGCTGTTGGCTCTGCAGAGCATTTCACCCTGTCAGTTATCACCTCTAGCCCTATAGATGATATATACTTAAAATTAAACCTGCTGTTGGTCCTGCAGAGCATTTCACCCTGCCAGTTATCACCTCTAGCCCTATAGATGATATATACTTAAAATTAAACCTGCTGTTGGTCCTGCAGAGCATTTCATCCCGCCAGTTATCACCTCTAGCCCTATAGATGATCTATTCTTAAAATTAAACCTGCTGTTGGTCCTGCAGAGCATTTCACCCTGCCATTTATCACCTCTAGCCCTATAGATGGTCCATTCCTAAAATTAAACATGCTGTTGGTCCTGCAGAGCATTTCACCCTGCCATTTATCACCTCTAGCCCTATAGATGGTCCATTCCTAAAATTAAACATGCTGTTGGTCCTGCAGAGCATTTCACCCTGCCATTTATCACCTCTAGCCCTATACATGATTCATTCTTAAAATTAAACCTGCTGTTGGTCCTGCAGAGCATTTCACCCTGCCAGTTATCACCTCTAGCCCTATACATGATCCATTCCTAAAATTAAACCTGCTGTTGGCTCTGCAGAGCATTTCACCCTGCCAGTTATCACCGCTAGTCCTATAGATGAGACATACTTAAAATTAAACCTGCTGTTGGCTCTGCAGAGCATTTCACCCTGTCAGTTATCACCGCTAGTCCTATAGATGATACATACTTAAAATTAAACCTGCTGTTGGCTCTGCAGAGCATTTCACCCTGTCAGTTATCACCTCTAGCCCTATAGATGATATATACTTAAAATTAAACCTGCTGTTGGTCCTGCAGAGCATTTCACCCTGCCAGTTATCACCTCTAGCCCTATAGATGATATATACTTAAAATTAAACCTGCTGTTGGTTCTGCAGAGCATTTCACCCTGTCAGTTATCACCTCTAGCCCTATAGATGATATATACTTAAAATTAAACCTGCTGTTGGTCCTGCAGAGCATTTCACCCTGTCAGTTATCACCTCTAGTCCTATAGATGATCTATTCTTAAAATTTAACCTGCTGTTGGTCCTGCAGAGCATTTCACCCTGTCAGTTATCACCTCTAGTCCTATAGATGATCCATTCTTAAAATTAAACCTGCTGTTGGCCCTGCAGAGCATTTCACCCAATCTTTACCACCACCTTCAGCCCTGCAAAAGAACCTGCGGTCAGATCTCGCCCACCTTCAGCCCTGCGGATGGTTTTCCTGAGATGCCCATTTTTGGTTTGCAAGCTTAATGGGTACCCTCAGTTCTGCAGAGGATCGCACATCTAAATACATTCATTTAGCTCTGCAGATGATCTCACTTTCGCTCTGCAGATGATCTCACTTTTAGCAACTTACCCCAGTTTTTTCTATGGCACCTGTATTTTAGTTCTGCATGTTACTCCCCCTCCCCCCCCCATAATGCTATGCTTATAGATGTCCACCTGTTGCTATGCAGACTGTCGCTCTCTCGTACCTCTCTATCTTCTTGCTGCAGACTATTGTAACCCTTTCTGCTGCCGGTGATAGTTACCCTTGCTCCCCTGGCTGCAGAGCATTCCTTCAGCTTTATATTTTCTGAATGAAATCTGCAGAGCATTCCTTCAGCTTCATATTTTCTGACAGGGTGACAGGGCAGTGTGTTATATGCTCCGTGATCAGTTCTGTGCTCAGGAATTCAGAGGCTCATTGGCTGCCGGAGCTGCAGAGCATCGTTTCCTCCTTGTTGTCAGGGACGCAGGCTGTGATGGCTGATAGGGCTGCAGAGCATCATTACTAATTTGCTGAGCTAAATTACTTTGTTCATATTAAAGCATCATAACCTCTTTCAACCAGGGCTACAGAGCATCATTACCTATTTGGTTCAGGGCTACAGAGCATCATTACCTCTTCCACCCAGGGCTGCAGAGCATCATTACCTCTTCCACCCAGGGCTGCAGAGCATCATTACCTCTTCCACCCAGGGCTGCAGAGCATCATTACCTCTTCCACCCAGGGCTGCAGAGCATCATTACCTCTTCCACCCAGGGCTGCAGAGCATCATTACCTCTTCCACCCAGGGCTGCAGAGCATCGTTACCTCTTCCACCCAGGGCTGCAGAGCATCATTACCTCTTCCACCCAGGGCTGCAGAGCATCATTACCTCTTCCACCCAGGGCTGCAGAGCATCGTTACCTCTTCCACCCAGGGCTGCAGAGCATCATTACCTCTTCCACCCAGGGCTGCAGAGCATCATTACCTCTTCCACCCAGGGCTGCAGAGCATCGTTACCTCTTCCACCCAGGGCTGCAGAGCATCATTACCTCTTCCACCCAGGGCTGCAGAGCATCATTACCTCTTCCACCCAGGGCTGCAGAGCATCATTACCTCTCTGGGCTGCAGAGCATCATTATATCTCTGGGCTGCAGAGCATCATTACCTCTTACACTCAGGGCTGCAGAGCATCGTTACCTCTTACACTCAGGGTTGCAGAGCATCATTGCCTCTCAGGGCTGCAGAGCATCATTACCTCTTCCACCCAGGGTTGCAGAGCATCATTGCCTCTCAGGGCTGCAGAGCATCGTTACCTCTTACACTCAGAGCTGCAGAGCATCATTACCTCTTCCGCTCAGGGCTGCAGAGTATCATTACCTCTTTGATTCAGGGTTCAAGAGCATCATTACCTCTCCCACTCAGGGCTGCAGAGCATCATTACCTCTCTGGGCTGCAGAGCATCTTTACCTCTTCCACTCAAGGCTACAGAGCATCATTACCTCTTCCACCTAGGGCTGCAGAGCATCATTACCTCTTCCACCTAGGGCTGCAGAGCATCATTACCTCTTCCACCTAGGGCCACAGAGCATCATTACCTCTTCCACCTAGGGCTGCAGAACATTATAATCTCTTTGGTTCAGGGCCTCAGAGCATTATTACCTCTCAGGGCTGCAGAGCATCATTACCTCTTTGGTTCAGGGCTGCAGAGCATCATTACCTCTTTGGTTCAGGGCTGCAGAGCATCATTGCCTCTTTGGTTCAGGGCTGCAGAGCATCATTACCTCTTTGGTTCAGGGCTGCAGAGCATCATTACCTCTTTGATTCAGGGCTGCAGAGCATCATTACCTCTTTGATTCAGGGCTGCAGAGCATAATTACCTCTCTGGGCTGCAGAGCATCTTTACCTCTCTGGGCTGCAGAGCATCATTGCCTCTTTGATTCAGGGCTGCAGAGCATCATCACCTCTCTGGGCTGCAGAGCATCATTACTTCTTTGGTTCTTGGCTGCAGAGCATCATTACCTCTTTGTTTGTTTCAGGGCTGCAGAGCATCATTACCTCTCTGGGCAGCATTACCCTTTGCTATCAGTTATTCCATCACCCGCCTTCTGAAGTTTGCAGAGCATTACTACCTTATGGGCTGCAGAGCGTTCTGACCTCACATTGATTCCCTTTTCATTAGAGCATCATCTCTTCCCTGTCCTTGTGTGCCCAGAGTATCTTCATTGTGCTCCAATGCTCTGCAGAGTAACAATGTGAAAGGAGTAACGATCTGCACATGATATAAAAAACAGGTGCAAATCCATTCACCCTTTTCTAAAGATTGTGAATGAAAGTAGAGATAGTCTGCAGACCATATGTGCCTCCATTGGCCTGCTGCAGAGTATCTGCACTTTCCTCACTCACACTGATGTGTCCGCCATTGTTACTGCCAGTTGATATATTTACCCCTTCCCCTGCCAGTATGTATCTTTACCCCTTCCCCTGCCAGTATGTGTCTTTACCCCTTCCCCTGCCAGTATGTGTCTTTACCCCTTCCCCTGCCAGTATGTATCTTTACCCCTTCCCTTGCCGATTAGTATCTTTACCCCTTCCCCTGGCAGCTTTCACCTTTAGCCCTTCCCCTGCCAGTTAGAATCTTTACCCCTTCCCCTGCCAGTTAGTATCTTTACCCCTTCCCCTGGCAACTGTCATCTTTACCCCTTCCCCAGCCAGTAAGTATATTTACCCCTTCCCCTGCCAGTTAGTATATTTACCCCTTCCCCTGCCAGTAAGTATATTTACCCCTTCCCCTGCCAGTTAGTATCTTTACCCCTTCCCCAGCCAGTAAGTATATTTACCCCTTCCCCTGCCAGTTAGTATCTTTACCCCTTCCCCTGCTAGTAAGTATCTTTACCCCTTCCCCTGCCAGTAAGTATCTTTACCCCTTCCCCTGCCAGTAAGTATCTTTACCCCTTCCCCTGCCAGTAAGTATCTTTACCCCTTCCCCTGCCAGTAAGTATCTTTACCCCTTCCCCTGCCAGTAAGTATCTTTACCCCTTCCCCTGCCAGTAAGTATCTTTACCCCTTCCCCTGGCAGCTTTCACCTTTACCCCTTCCCCTGGCAGTAATTATCTTTACCCCTTCCCCAGCCAGTAAGTATCTTTACCCCTTCCCCTGCCAGTAATTATCTTTACCCCTTCCCCTGCCAGTAATTATCTTTACCCCTTCCCCTGCCAGTAATTATCTTTACCCCTTCCCCTGGCAGCTGTCATATTTCTCATCCCTTCCATTCCGGGGCACCACCATCAGCAAAGTGTGGGTTAACCTTAACCATAGATGGGACTGCAAGAAAAATCTTAAGCTCCTCCTTAAGCTCCTCCTGGCCTTAAGCTCCTCCTGTGCTTCACCTGAACTCTTTTGATTTTCAGTGGATGACACGGTGTGCCTATTGGCTAGGGGCCTGGCCTTGTTAGTCACTTTGCGGCACACAGTGACAGTCACAGGCTGAAGCAGTGGTCGGCTGACACTGCCTCCAAAAAGACACTTAATACCCTCCACTTTTCTGGGGGTTGTCTTTTTGGTGAACCTTTAGATGACCTGGCCATGAAGGCAATGGAAGAGAAATCAAGTAGGCTCCGGCATAAGCAGAAACGGAGAACCTTGTTTCGGAAGTCAGACAATTTTCGTCCCTACCGGAGGTTCAGAGAATCTACTGACTCCAGACTCTACGGACAATTTGAGGAAGAGGAAGCCACAGGAGAAGCCCAAGTCACCATGGGGCAAAAGGCCCAAGCCCTCAGCCAAGCCCCCTCAGGATTGACGGGACAACCTCACCCGACCGGGTGGAGGGACGGCTTATGCATTACGCACAATGTGGAGGGATCGCATATCTGACACCTGGGAAGTTGTCTCTTCCAGGTACAAGATTTTCTGGCTATGGTGGACATAAAGGATGCTTATCTGCATATCTCAATTTTCCCTGGTCACCAGCAGGATTTGTGTTTTGCGGTGGACACCCGTCATTTCCAATTTGTGGCGCTGCTGCTCAGCCTGTCTACGGCCCCGCGGGTGTGCACGAAAGTCTCGGTGGTGGTGATGGCACTCTTGTGAAGTCAGGCGGTGCGCATCACCCCATACCTCGCCAACTTGCTTATCAGAGCGCCATCATTGCCAGAAGTGATGCAGGACCTCAGGACGGTGCTGTCCACGCTGGAACTCTTCAGGTGGATTATAAACTACCCAGGTGGTCCCCTCCAGGATACTTACCTGGGAATGACGTTGAATACTCACCCGCGTCCTCCTTCCGGTGCAGAAGTGCACGGCTCTGCGGGAAGGGGTGTGGTCTCTGTTGGCGGAGGATCATATCACTGTCTGACAGACCATGCATCTCCTGAGCATAATGGTATCCATCATTGAGGCGGTTTCCATGCCAGGCTGCTACAGCTGCTGCTCCTGTTGGAACAATACAGTACAGACATTGGACTGTCACTAGTGGCTGGACCAGAGCAAGCTTGCGTGTCGTCGGTCCTTCCTGCCGGTTCAGTGGGCCCTGCCTGACCTCAGATGCCAGTCTGACGGGGTGGGCATCGTTCTGGACAACCAGGCAGTGCAGAGTTGCCGGGACTGGTAGAAGCGTCGTCTCCCGATCAATGTGTTGGAACTGAGGTCGGTTCTTTTAGCCACCAGGCCTGCTCTGAGGCCTCCTAGTCAGGGTACAGTCGGACAACTCCATGGCTGTGGCCTACATAATATATCCTGGGGGGTACCAGGAGCTGGCAGGCATTCCAGGAGGTAAGACGCATTTTGAGGTGGGCGGGGCTTCACATTCTGTGCATCTCGGCGGTCAACATTCCTGGGGTGGAGAATCTGCAAGCTGATTATTTGAGCAGGCAGACGGTGGACCTGGGGGGATGGTCCCTTCACCAGGACGTGTTCCAAGCCCTCTGTGATCAGTGGAGGAGGGTGCCGGAAGTGGACCGTTTTGCATCCTGGCACAACTGGACGGTCCAGAGGTTTGTGCCCAGGGTGCGGGATCCCTGGCCATAGCGGTCGATGCACGGGACATCCCATGGTCAGGGTACAGCCTGCTGTACGTGTTCCCACCACTGCAGCTACTGGGCCAACAGTGAACTCTTTCTTATTATGCTGATCGCCCCACACTGGCCCAGAAGGGTGTGGTTCGCAGATCTGGTAAGCTGGAACCCTTGTGGCGACTCTCCAACCATCCGGATCTTCTACAGTAGGGACCTCTGCGGCACCACAATTCTCAAACGCTGGCTTTAGCGGCTTGGCTGTTGAGACCAGCTTCCTGGAGGAGAGGGGCTTATCCGCTGCAGCAATTCAGAGCTTGATTAGGTCACGAAAGCAGTCATCCTCAAGAATTTACTACAGGACATGGAGGGCCATCGTGGCTTGGTGCAAGTTAAAGGGACACTCTTATAAGAGGTTCTACTTTCCCAGGATACTGGGATTTCCTCAAAAGGGCCTGGACAGAGGCCTGCAGCCAAGCGACCTTAAAGGCCAGGTCTCGGCATCCATCACAGAGCACAGAATTAGTATGTTCATGCAGGGTGCTGCGCATGTTCGTAGGTTCTTGTTGATCACACCCTGGGATCTCAACCTGGTCCTATCAGCGCTACAGGGACCCCCCTTTGATGGTGGCCTGTCTGGGGACGCGCACTTTGTAGGTATTTTTTCCTGTGGCGGCGGGTTTCAGAGCTTGCTGCACTATCTGTCAAGTCACCCTTTTTTGGTGCTGCACAAAGACAAGGCCGTGTTCTATGTTAAACAGGATTTTTTTGCCCAAGGTGGTCTCTCCCTTCCATTTTAATCAGGAGATCGTACTGCCCTCTGTGTATCTAAGCCCCACTCATCATAAGGGGCGACTACTGCATTCCCTGGGTGGAGTCAGGGCATCAAAGTATTACTTACCGGCTATGTGGGAGGTACAAAAGACTGACGTTTTGTTCGTGTTCCCACAAGGACCAAGGAGGGGCCTGGCGGTTGTCAGGTCCACTCAGCAGATGGATCAAGCAGGAGGTCATACAAGCCTACTCCTGCAAGGGGAAGGAGGTGCCCTTCTGGGTCACAGCTCACTCCACCAGGGTGATTGCAGCGTTTTGGGTCTTCCAGCACCAGGCACCGGTGGAACAGGTCAATAAGGTGGTGACCTGGTCGTCTCTCCACACCTTCACCAAGTTTTACCGAGTTGATGACTGGGCATTGGCCGAAGCCGCACTGGGAGGTAAGGTGTTACAGATGGTGTTGAACCCCCTGACCAGGGGTCTAGTCTTGAGGTTTCAGTTCGTTATGTTGACGCAGTCGGCCAGTTGCTGTCGTAGCGCGGTCCCACCCTTAACAAGGATACTGCTTTGGGACGTCCCACGCATTGCTGATGGTGGTGTCCTGGAATGGAAGGGATCACAAAAAGGATGACAGCTGCCAGGGGAATAGGGGAAAATACTAAGTGGCAGGGGAAGGGGTAAAAAGAAATTTAGAGTACTCACCAGCTAATTTCCTTTCTCGTCATCTTCCATTCCGGGGCACCACACCCACGCTATTGTTTTGTTGCGACTGCGTTGGTTCCTGTTGATGCCTTCTACAGGGTTAGAGTTTTCTATGCTAGGTTTGGAACACGTTATGCGCGATACACACAGGTTAGCACCGCTCCCCTCCCCGGGCTGTGGCTGCACTGCTTTCTAATTAACAGTCTGCCCAGTAGGCCGGGAGGAGCTGTTTGTTTTTCTTGCAGTCCCCGCCTATGGCTGTGATTAACCCATGCATTGCTGATGGTGGTGCCCTGGAAAGGAAGATGAGGTGAGTACACAAAATTCCTTTTTTCCCCTTCCCCTGTCACATAGTATCTTTACCCCTTCCCCTGTCACATAGTATCTTTACCCCTTCCCCTGTCACATAGTATCTTTACCCCTTCCCCTGTCACATAGTATCTTTACCCCTTCCCCTGTCACATAGTATCTTTACCCCTTCCCCTTTCACATAGTATCTTTACCCCTTCCCTTGTCACATAGTATCTTTACCCCTTCCCCTGTCACATAGTATCTTTACCCCTTCCCTTGTCACATAGTATCTTTACCCCTTCCCCTGTCACATAGTATCTTTACCCCTTCCCCTGTCACATAGTATCTTTACCCCTTCCCCTGTCACATAGTATCTTTACCCCTTCCCCTGTCACATAGTATCTTTACCCCTTCCCCTGTCACATAGTATCTTTACCCCTTCCCCTGTCACATAGTATCTTTACCCCTTCCGCGTCACATAGTATCTTTACCCCTTCCCCTGTCACATAGTATCTTTACCCCTTCCCCTGTCACATAGTATCTTTACCCCTTCCCCTGTCACATAGTATCTTTACCCCTTCCCCTGTCACATAGTATCTTTACCTCTTCCCCTGTCACACAGTATCTTTACCCCTTCCCCTGTCACATAGTATCTTTACCCCTTCCCCTGTCACATAGTATCTTTACCCCTTCCCCTGTCACATAGTATCTTTACCCCTTCCCCTGTCACATAGTATCTTTACCCCTTCCCCTGTCACATAGTATCTTTACCCCTTCCCCTGTCACATAGTATCTTTACCTCTTCCCCTGTCACATAGTATCTTTACCCCTTCCCCTGTCACATAGTATCTTTACCCCTTCCCCTGTCACATAGTATCTTTACCCCTTCCCCTGTCACATAGTATCTTTACCCCTTCCCCTGTCACATAGTATCTTTACCCCTTCCGCGTCACATAGTATCTTTACCCCTTCCCCTGTCACATAGTATCTTTACCCCTTCCCCTGTCACATAGTATCTTTACCCCTTCCCCTGTCACATAGTATCTTTACCTCTTCCCCTGTCACATAGTATCTTTACCCCTTCCGCTGTCACATAGTATCTTTACCCCTTCCCCTGTCACATAGTATCTTTACCCCTCCCCCTGTCACATAGTATCTTTACCCCTTCCCCTGTCACATAGTATCTTTACCCCTTCCCCTGTCACATAGTATCTTTACCCCTTCCCCTGTCACATAGTATCTTTACCCCTTCCCCTGTCACATAGTATCTTTACCCCTTCCCTATCGCATAGTATCTTTACCCCTTCCCCTGTCACATAGTATCTTTACCCCTTCCCTTGTCACATAGTATCTTTACCCCTTCCCCTGTCACATAGTATCTTTACCCCTTCCCCTGTCACATAGTATCTTTACCCCTTCCCCCGTCACATAGTATCTTTACCTCTTCCCCTGTCACATAGTATCTTTACCCCTTCCCCTGTCACATAGTATCTTTACCCCTTCCCCTGTCACATAGTATCTTTACCCCTTCCCCTGTCACATAGTATCTTTACCCCTTCCCCTGTCACATAGTATCTTTACCCTTTCCCCGTCACATAGTATCTTTACCCCTTCCCCTGTCACATAGTATCTTTACCCCTTCCCCTGTCACATAGTATCTTTACCCCTTCCCTTGTCACATAGTATCTTTACCCCTTCCCCTGTCACATAGTATCTTTACCCCTTCCCCTGTCACATAGTATCTTTACCCCTTCCCCTGTCACATAGTATCTTTACCCCTTCCCCTGTCACATAGTATCTTTACCCCTTCCCCTGTCACATAGTATCTTTACCCCATCCCCTGTCACATAGTATCTTTACCCCTTCCCCCGTCACATAGTATCTTTACCTCTTCCCCTGTCACATAGTATCTTTACCCCTTCCCCTGTCACATAGTATCTTTACCCCTTCCCCTGTCACATAGTATCTTTACCCCTTCCCCTGTCACATAGTATCTTTACCCCTTCCCCTGTCACATAGTATCTTTACCCTTTCCCCGTCACATAGTATCTTTACCCCTTCCCCTGTCACATAGTATCTTTACCCCTTCCCCTGTCACATAGTATCTTTACCCCTTCCCCTGTCACATAGTATCTTTACCCCTTCCCCTGTCACATAGTATCTTTTCCCCTTCCCCTGTCACATAGTATCTTTTCCCCTTCCCCTGTCACATAGTATCTTTACCCCTTCCCCTGTCACATAGTATCTTTACCCCTTCCCCTGTCACATAGTATCTTTACCCCTTCCCCTGTCACATAGTATCTTTACCCCTTCCCCTGTCACATAGTATCTTTTCCCCTTCCCCGTCACATAGTATCTTTACCCCTTCCCCTGTCACATAGTATCTTTTCCCCTTCCCCGTCACATAGTATCTTTACCCCTTCCCCTGTCACATAGTATCTTTACCCCTTCCCCTGTCACATAGTATCTTTACCCCTTCCCCTGTCACATAGTATCTTTACCCCTTCCCCTGTCACATAGTATCTTTACCCCTTCCCCCGTCACATAGTATCTTTACCCCTTCCCCCGTCACATAGTATCTTTACCCCTTCCCCCGTCACATAGTATCTTTACCCCTTCCCCCGTCACATAGTATCTTTACCCCTTCCCCTGTCACATAGTATCTTTACCCCTTCCCCTGTCACATAGTATCTTTACCCCTTCCCCTGTCACATAGTATCTTTACCCCTTCCCCCGTCACATAGTATCTTTACCCCTTCCCCTGTCACATAGTATCTTTACCCCTTCCCCTGTCACATAGTATCTTTACCCCTTCCCCTGGGCAGCTATCATCTTTTCCCGCTCCTCTGCCAGCTTTCACCTTTAGTCCTTCCCTTGGCAGCTGTCAAATTGGGGGGTTATTTAAGAAGCGATAACGCCACGTAGCGTCAGATGAACGCTGGGCGCTGTATGTGAAACCACAATTAAGAAAGTGAATCTGGTGAGCGCCTCTAACAGCGCCATCTAGTGTCACATGTATCAGTAGCAGTGGCTCAGTGTATAGCGCCGGCGCTCTAGGTTCAGCAGCTCCATGAAGTACCTGTCGCTCAGTATCGCTCTCCCATACATTTTAATGGTGTTTCATTGGTTGTATATAAATAGCGTGTTCCTAAAGTAATGTTCTACGTTTTTGGTTCAAATCATTGAGTGGCCTCTCCTGCCCGGCAACCAATTTTTTATTTTTATGCAGAATTGTATGTGCAGGTCGGCCATTGCAGTGTCATTGTCACAGTGTAGAAACTGTCATTCCATTTGTTTTCGCTCTGGGGCTGGTGGATATGTGTTGAGAAACAGACTTTTATCACGGGTAGCTTCTGGCGCTCTATGCTACAGTGCCCAGTTTTAGAGCGCCGGCACTGGTTGTGTGTAGTTTTTTCTTCAATACAAGCTCCAGCACCGAGTGCCGAGTGCACTTAACTGGCGCTACCTATTGCTCGCTGCAGCGTTGTCCTGTTGTTAGATGTATCTTAGTCTTGGGCGCATTGACCTCGGGACACCACCTAGCGTTCTCCATTGGCTCTTCAGTGAATCAGGGAGAGCTCTTCTACAGCGGCCCCTACAGACATCACATTTATCAATGCTGGACAGGATAGTACAGCGCCACTTGTCCAGCAGCTAAGCTAGGTTATAGCGCCACACATCCGTTTGCAGCATCTACTAGCGGTCGCTCTAAGGCCCTTATTTAACAAGGGATAGCGACAGGTAGCGACTGGTGAGCGACTGGTAATGACGGGCCCCGCCACGAGAACGCCGGCTCCCCACCACAATCACACATTTATCAAGCCAATCCTGCTTAGCGACTGAGATAGCGCCATACAGCGACTCATTCATCATTATTCCAGCCTCAGCCCACAGCGCCAGCGTCCGACCTTGAACAGCGACAGGTATGACCTCTCGCTACCTGGCGCTCTCCAATGCATTTCAATGGAACAATCTTAAAATATTCATAATTAATTGTTAATTTTTTTTTTTTTTAAATGTGAAAAATTCTGTGACCACTTCTGCCATGTTAGATATTTAAAAAAAATAAAAAATAAAAAAAAATGCAGAATTGATATTACAGGTCTGATATTAATGTATTCATATTGCAAAATGTTTTTATAAACTTGTTTTTTTTGGTTTACAAAAATATGGTTGTTTAGGGGTTAAAAAACTACTTTTAACCCATCGCCTCCAGCGCTCTGGGGTTTAAACAAGCATTTCACAGCGCCAGAATTTTTTGAGCGTGATTTGTTAATGAATATGGTGGGAGCCGTTCGCTGTGGCCGTTCGCTGTCATGCGCTCCCATACAGCGCGGAACCTGTCAAACAGCGACTCCTAACCCCGTATTCAACATTAACGCACACCGACTCAGTTGCTGTCAACAGCCGAACAACGGCCAAGCACAGCGAATACTAGCGGGCGCTGTGAAAATAACGCTACTGTCGCTCATCTGTCGCTACCTGGCGCTATTACTGAATCGGCCTGCCAGTCTTGGGCGCATTGACCTCGGGACACCACCTAGCGTTCTCCATTGGCTCTTCAGTGAATCAGGGAGAGCTCTTCTACAGCGGCCCCTACAGACATCACATTTATCAATGCTGGACAGGATAGTACAGCGCCACTTGTCCAGCAGCTAAGCTAGGTTATAGCGCCAGACATCCGTTTGCAGCATCTACTAGCGGTCGCTCTAAGCTCACATGGCAAGACGTGGCGCTAGTTTTAAATCAGCCTCTATGTGTATAACCCGCCGATCATCTCTCCTTTGTGTTCGGTTGTTTCTTGACGTGCATCATGTGTGTGGAGAGTCGATACGATTATTACAGATTATTACAGATTATTACAGATTATTACTCCTCCGGACCACCAAAACCGCAGAGCAGTGTTCAGACATCTGTAGGTCATCTCTCCTTTGTTTTCTGACCTGCATCATGTATGTGCCTTTTTTTAACCCCTCTGAACATGTTATTATTATTATTATTATTATATGTATGTATGTGTGTCAATACGATTGATCCGCGTTTTATGCAGCGATGTAAATACCTGATAAAAATAAAGGGGGTTATTTAAGAACGGACAGCGCCAGGTAGTTCTTCGTAGCGGCAGGTAGTGTCTGGTGAACGCCGGGCGCTGTACGCAAAACCACATTTAAGAAAGTGAATCTGGTGAGCGCCTCTAACAGCGCCATGAAGCGTCCAATGTATTATTACAGGTGGCTCAGTGTATAGCGCCGGCGCTCTAGGTTCAGCATCGCCATGTAGTACCTGTCGCTCAGTGTCGCTCAGTGTCGCTCAGTGTCGCTCAGTGTCGCTCAGTGTCGCTCTCCCATACATTTCCATGGGCTTCATTAGTTGTGTAGAAACAGTGTATTTGACAATTAAATGTTTTTTTTTTTGCTCCAATCACTGTGTGACGTCTCCCGGCTGCAGACAAACACTTTTATACATTTTTTGGATTTTTTTATATCTTTATGCAGAATTGTCATTACAGGTCTGGCACTAAAGTGTTATTGTCCCAGTGTTATAACAATGTCATTCCATGTGTTTTCGCTTTGTTACTGGTGGATATGTGTTCGAAAACAGACTTTAATCAAACAAAGTCTGGAGCTCTATGCTACAGCGCCCAGCTTTAGAGTGCCACGCTGTATGTGAGTTCTTTTTTATGTAGGTGTGGAGTGCCGAGAGTCGGTCGCACTGAACTGGCGCTACCTCTCGCTCCCTGCAGTGCTGTACTGGTGTTAGAGCACCTAACATACATCACATTAATCAATGCGGGGCAGGTTACTACAGTGAATGAGGTGCTCTGCTACAGCGCCCGATACCGAGCTGCAGAGCATTGCTTTTCTATGACCAGAGCTGCAGAGCATTGCTTTTCTAGGACCAGAGCTGCAGAGCATTGCTTTTCTAGGACCAGAGCTGCAGAGCATTGCTTTTCTAAGACCAGAGCTGCAGAGCATTGCTTTTCTAGGACCAGAGCTGCAGAGCATTGCTTTTCTAGGACCATAGCTGCAGAGCATTGCTTTTCTAGGACCAGAGCTGCAGAGCATTGCTTTTCTAGGACCATAGCTGCAGAACATTGCTTTTCTAGGACCAGTGCTGCAGAGCATTGCTTTTCCAGGACCATAGCTGCAGAGCATTGCTTTTCTAGGACCATAGCTGCAGAACATTGCTTTTCTAGGACCAGTGCTGCAGAGCATTGCTTTTCTAGGACCAGAGCTGCAGAGCATTGCTTTTCTAGGACCAGAGCTGCAGAGCATTGCTTTTCTAGGGCCATAGCTGCAGAGCATTGCTTTTCTAGGACCATAGCTGCAGAGCATTGCTTTTTTAGGGCCATAGCTGCAGAGCATTGTTTTTCTAGGACCAGAGCTGCAGAGCATTGCTTTTCTAGGACCAGAGCTGCAGAGCATTGCTTTTCTAGGACCAGAGCTGCAGAACATTGCTTTTCTAGGACCAGAGCTGCAGAGCATTGCTTTTCTAGGACCAGAGCTGCAGAACATTGCTTTTCTAGGACCAGAGCTGCAGAGCATTGCTTTTCTAGGACCAGAGCTGCAGAGCATTGCTTTTCTAGGACCAGAGCTGCAGAACATTGCTTTTCTAGGACCAGAGCTGCAGAGCATTGCTTTTCCAGGACCAGAGCTGCAGAGCATTGCTTTTCCAGGACCAGAGCTGCAGAACATTGCTTTTCTAGGACCAGAGCTGCAGAACATTGCTTTTCTAGGACCAGAGCTGCAGAGCATTGCTTTTCTGGGACCAGAGCTGCAGAGCATTGCTTTTCCAGGACCAGAGCTGCAGAACATTGCTTTTCTAGGACCATAGCTGCAAAGCATTGCTTTTCTAGGACCAGAGCTGCAGAGCATTGCTTTTCTAGGACCAGAGCTGCAGAGCATTGCTTTTCTAGGACCAGAGCTGCAGAGCATTGCTTTTCTAGGACCAGAGCTGCAGAGCATTGCTTTTCTAGGACCAGAGCTGCAGAGCATTGCTTTTCTAAGACCAGAGCTGCAGAGCATTGCTTTTCTAGGACCAGTGCTGCAGAGCATTGCTTTTCCAGGACCAGAGCTGCAGAACATTGCTTTTCCAGGACCAGAGCTGCAGAACATTGCTTTTCTAGGACCATAGCTGCAGAGCATTGCTTTTCTAGGACCAGAGCTGCAGAGCATTGCTTTTCTAGGACCAGAGCTGCAGAGCATTGCTTTTCTAGGACCAGAGCTGCAGAGCATTGCTTTTCTAGGACCATAGCTGCAGAACATTGCTTTTCTAGGACCAGAGCTGCAGAACATTGCTTTTCTAGGACCATAGCTGCAGAGCATTGCTTTTCTAGGACCAGAACTGCAGAACATTGCTTTTCTAGGACCAGAGCTGCAGAACATTGCTTTTCTAGGACCATAGCTGCAGAGCATTGCTTTTCTAGGACCATAGCTGCAGAGCATTGCTTTTCTAGGACCAGAGCTGCAGAGCATTGCTTTTCTAGGACCAGAGCTGCAGAGCATTGCTTTTCTAGGACCAGAACTGCAGAACATTGCTTTTCTAGGACCAGAGCTGCAGAACATTGCTTTTCTAGGACCATAGCTGCAGAGCATTGCTTTTCTAGGACCATAGCTGCAGAGCATTGCTTTTCTAGGACCAGAGCTGCAGAGCATTGCTTTTCTTAGACCAGTGCTGCAGAGCATTGCTTTTCTAGGACCAGAGCTGCAGAGCATTGCTCTTCTAGGACCAGAGCTGCAGAGCATTGCTTTTCTAGGACCAGAGCTGCAGAGCATTGCTTTTCTAGGACCAGTGCTGCAGAGCATTGCTTTTCTTAGACCAGTGCTGCAGAGCATTGCTTTTCTAGGACCAGAGCTGCAGAGCATTGCTCTTCTAGGACCAGAGCTGCAGAGCATTGCTTTTCTAGGACCAGAGCTGCAGAGCATTGCTTTTCTAGGACCAGAGCTGCAGAGCATTGCTTTTCTAGGACCAGAGCTGCAGAGCATTGCTTTTCTAGGACCAGAGCTGCAGAACATTGCTTTTCTAGGACCAGAGCTGCAGAGCATTGCTTTTCCAGGACCAGAGCTGCAGAGCATTGCTTTTCTAGGACCAGAGCTGCAGAGCATTGCTTTTCCAGGACCAGAGCTGCAGAACATTGCTTTTCTAGGACCATAGCTGCAGAGCATTGCTTTTCTAGGACCAGAGCTGCAGAGCATTGCTTTTCTAGGACCAGAGCTGCAGAGCATTGCTTTTCTAGGACCAGAGCTGCAGAGCATTGCTTTTCTAGGACCAGAGCTGCAGAGCATTGCTTTTCCAGGACCAGAGCTGCAGAACATTGCTTTTCCAGGACCAGAGCTGCAGAACATTGCTTTTCTAGGACCATAGCTGCAGAGCATTGCTTTTCTAGGACCAGAGCTGCAGAGCATTGCTTTTCTAGGACCAGAGCTGCAGAGCATTGCTTTTCTAGGACCAGAGCTGCAGAGCATTGCTTTTCTAGGACCATAGCTGCAGAACATTGCTTTTCTAGGACCAGAGCTGCAGAACATTGCTTTTCTAGGACCATAGCTGCAGAGCATTGCTTTTCTAGGACCAGAACTGCAGAACATTGCTTTTCTAGGACCAGAGCTGCAGAACATTGCTTTTCTAGGACCATAGCTGCAGAGCATTGCTTTTCTAGGACCATAGCTGCAGAGCATTGCTTTTCTAGGACCAGAGCTGCAGAGCATTACTTTTCTAGGACCAGTGCTGCAGAGCATTGCTTTTCTTAGACCAGTGCTGCAGAGCATTGCTTTTCTAGGACCAGAGCTGCAGAGCATTGCTCTTCTAGGACCAGAGCTGCAGAGCATTGCTTTTCTAGGACCAGAGCTGCAGAGCATTGCTTTTCTAGGACCAGAGCTGCAGAGCATTGCTTTTCTAGGACCAGAGCTGCAGAGCATTGCTTTTCTAGGACCAGAGCTGCAGAACATTGCTTTTCTAGGACCAGAGCTGCAGAGCATTGCTTTTCCAGGACCAGAGCTGCAGAGCATTGCTTTTCTAGGACCAGAGCTGCAGAACATTGCTTTTCTAGGACCAGTGCTGCAGAGCATTGCTTTTCTAAGACCATAGCTGCAGAGCATTGCTTTTCTAGGACCAGTGCTGCAGAGCATTGCTTTTCCAGGACCAGAGCTGCAGAGCATTGCTTTTCTAGGACCAGAGCTGCAGAGCATTGCTTTTCCAGGACCAGAGCTGCAGAGCATTGCTTTTCCAGGACCAGAGCTGCAGAGCATTGCTTTTCCAGGACCGGAGCTGCAGATCATTGCTTTTCCAGGACCAGAGCTGCAGAACATTGCTTTTCTAAGACCAGAGCTGCAGAACATTGCTTTTCTAAGACCAGAGCTGCAGAGCATTGCTTATCTAAGACCAGAGCTGCAGAGCATTGCTTTTCTAGGACCAGAGCTGCAGAGCATTGCTTTTCTAGGACCAGAGCTGCAGAGCATTGCTTTTCTAAGACCAGAGCTGCAGAGCATTGCTTTTCTAAGACCAGAGCTGCAGAGCATTGCTTTTCTAGGACCAGAGCTGCAGAGCATTGCTTTTCTAAGACCAGAGCTGCAGAGCATTGCTTTTCTAAGACCAGAGCTGCAGAACATTGCTTTTCTAAGACCAGAGCTGCAGAACATTGCTTTTCTAAGACCAGAGCTGCAGAACATTGCTTTTCCAGGACCGGAGCTGCTATTTGTACATTTATGTCCTTTATTTCCCTGTGTCAGTTTGGCAGAGCACCATTACTGCAGAGCATTGCTTTTTCTTTCGGACGAGCTCTGCAGAGCATCTTCCTGAGCACTATTCATGTTCTAATGCAGGTTATGTACAAATATCTGCAGAGCATTACTTTTTTCTTTGGGGACCAGAAACAATGACCATGTTTCATTGCTGAGCACCATTCATTTGCTCGTGTAGTTATGTAAATATGTTCAGTTTTCCTGAATGAAAACATACAGAGTAAACCTGCAGAGCATTACTACTTCTGGGGACCTGAGAACCATTCACGTTATGTTATGTTACCTCATAAATATGTTCATGTTTCCTGACTAAAACATCTGCAGAGTATCACTTTTTTCCTTGGGAACAGACCTGCAGGTTATGGGCCTTATTCATGAAGGGATAGCGTCAGGTAGTGGCTGGTTAATGAGAGGTAGCGACAGGTAGCGACTGGTGAACGCCGGACACGGCACACAATTACACATTTATCAAGCAGAATCTGTTTAGCGACTGGGATAACGCCATGTAGCATCTGATTCATCATTTTCGCAGCCTCAGCGAACAGCGCCGGCGTTCAGCCTTGCACAGCGCCAGGTATGACCTCTCGCTACCTGACGCTCTCCCATACATTTCAATGGACGATCCTTTTCTTCTCTTTAAACTGTATTTTTGTTTTGTTTTTTTAAATCTCAAATAATTCTGTGACCTCTCCTGACATTGAATAAGCAGTTTTTTCACATTTTTTTTATATTTTATATATTTCTTTAGAAATGTAATTACAGGTCTGCCATTAAAGTGTTCATGTTACAATGTTGCTACAATGTAATTCCATATGTTTTCGCTTTGTTACTAGTTGATAGATGCTGAAAAACAGACTTTACACACACCGCCTCCTGTGCTCTGGGCTTCAAACAAGCATTTTTCAGCGCCAGAGATTTGTGAGGCTGTTTTTTGGCTGAATATGGTGTGAGTCGGTCGCTATGAGCAGTCGCTAACATGCGCTCCCATACAGCGCTGTACTGGTCAAATAGCGACTCATCACAATGTATTCAACATTACTGCACAGCGACTGAGTCACTATGAACTAGTGACCCACGGCTGAGCACAGTGACTACTAGCGGGCGCTCTGAAAATGCCTGCTACAGACGCTCATCTGCCGCTACCTGGCGTTAGTGATGAATCATCCTGCCCGTTAACTCATAAATATGCTCAGGTTTCCTGGACGAAGCAACTGCAGTATTACTTTTTTTTTTTTTTTACCTGAGCACCATTTCTTTTCTCATGTGACTTATTTTCATTTTTATATTCAGCAAAAAAACAGCCTCACAAATCTCTGGCGTTGAAAAATGCTTCTCTGAAGCCCAGAGCGCAGGAGGCGGTGTGTTTAAAGTGGACCAACAACCAGGGGGGATCGGCCGCGATCAGATCCCGGGCCGATCAGATCCCTCCCCGCGGGGCATCCGAAATCGGGATGTCCCGCGGGGTGAAACCCCCCAGGAAGCCCATAAACCTTACCTTAACCCCATTCCAACGGCGCATGCTTGGGCCACGGCCGCGCCTCGCGCTTCCCTCTAGCTGGGCGCTCACCCGCGCCGGCCGTTTGTGAATGGTCGGCGCGGGCGCGCTCCCTGTTAGAAGGAAGCGAGAGACGCGGCCTCCAGCGCTCAGAGCCGCTGTGGTTGGACACCGCTTGTACGTGCATACCACAGCGGCTCTGAGTGCTCTGATTGGACGAGCACCCGCGTAGGAGCGTGGTGAGGTGAGTGTTTCCGGGCGTTCTGGGGGGTTTCACACAGCGGGGCACCCCCGATCAGGGTGCCCCACCGAAGTGGACCAAAACCCAGGATAGTGAAAATCCTGGGTGTTGTCCACTTTAAAGTCTGTTTTTCAGCATTTTTCCACTAGTAACAAAGCGAAAACATATGGAATTACATTGTAACATGAACACTTTAATGGCAGACCTGTAATGTCATTTCTGAAGAAATATATAAAAAATGAAAAAATTGTGAAAAAACTGCTTTTTCAATGCCAGAAGAGGTCACAGAATTTTGATTGTGATTTTTGGAAAAAAACAAATAACAATATAAATAACAAATACCCCGTTTAAAGAAAAGAAAAGGATCGTCCATTGAAATGCATGGGAGAGCGTCAGGTAGCGAGAGGTCATACCTGGTGCTGTGCAAGGCTGAACGCCGGCGCTGTTCGCTGAGGCTGTGAAAATGATGAATCGGACGCTACATGGCGTAATCCCAGTCGCTAAACAGATTCTGCTTGATAAATGTGTAATTGCGCGCCGTGTCCGGCGTTCACCAGTTGCTACCTGTCGCTACCTCTCATTAACTAGCCACTACCTGACGCTATCCCTTTATGAATAAAGCCCTCAGTTAACACATCAAATATGTTCATGTTTCATGACTGAAGACGTATCTGCAGAGCATTACTCTTGGGTCCAGGCCTGCAGAGCACCTTCATGTAGCTTATGTTACCAAATAAGGCCCTTATTTATGAAGGAATAGCGACAGGTAGCGACTGGTGAGCGGCCGGTAATGACGGGCCCCGCCACGAGAACGCCGGCTCCCCACCACAATCACACATTTATCAAGCCGATCCTGCTTAGCGACTGAGATAGCGCCATATAGCGACTCATTCATCATTATTCCAGCCTCAGCCCACAGCGCCAGCATCCGACCTTGAACAGCAACAGGCATGACCTCTCGCTACCTGGCGCTCTCCAATGCATTTCAATGGAACAATCTTTAAATATTATTAATTAATTGTTATTTATGTTTTTTTTTTTTTTTTTTTTTTTTAAATGTGAAAAATTCTGTGACCACTTCTGTCATGTTAGATAATTTTTTTTTTTAAGGAAATTGATATTACAGGTCTGATATTAATGTATTCATATTACTAAATTATTTATTTAAAAACTTTTTTTTTTGGTTTCCAAAAATATGGTTGTTTGGGGGTTAAAAAACTACTTTTAACCCATCGCCGCCAGCGCTCTGGGGTTTAAACATGCATTTCACAGCGCGAGAATTTTTTGAGCGTGATTTGTTAATGAATATGGTGGGAGCCGGTCGCTATGGCCAGTCGCTATCATGCGCTCCCATACAGCGCGGAACCTGTCAAATAGCGACTCCTCACCTAATATTTAACATTACGGCAAACCGACTGAGTCGCTATCAACTACCGAACAACGGCCAAGCACAGCGACTACTAGCGGGCGCTCTGAAAATGCCGATACAGTCTCTCAACTGTCGCTACCTGCCGCTATTAATGAATCGGCCTCCCCGTATTCGGATCCGATTCAGTTCAGATTTCCTGACTGAATATACAGAATATCTGCAGAGAATTATTATGTTTTGGACTTTATGTTACCTCATAAATATGTTCAGTTTCCATGACTGAAGACATATCTGCAGAGCATTACAAGTTTTTTTTTTTTTTTTTTTACCTGGGCACCATTTTTTTCTCATGTAGCTTATTTTACCTCATAAATATGTTCAGATTTTCTGACTGAAAACATACAGTTTCTGCAGAGCATTACTACTTTTAGGAACCTGAGCACCAGTCATGTCCTCATGCGGGAAATGTTACCTCATAATTATGCTCAAATCTCCTGACCAAAGACATATCTGCATCTGGTATTACCTTTCTTTTTTTTTTTACCGAAGCACCATTTATTTTCTCATGTAGCGTGTTTTACCCCATAAATATGTTCAGATTTCCTACTCGAAGACATATCTGCAGAGTATTACTTTTTTTAACTGGGCACCATTCATTTTATCATGTACATTATTTTACCCCATACATATGTTTAGATTTCCTGACTGAAAACATACATTATCTGCAGAGCATTACTACTTTTGAGGACCTGAGCACCATTCATGTTTTTATACAGGATATGTGACCTCATAAATATGTTCAGATTTCAGGACTGAATAAATATCTGCAGAGCATCACTTTTTTCTTTGGGACCAGACCTGCAGGTTATGTTACCTCATAAATATGTTTAGGTTTCCTGGCAGAAGCCATATCTGCAGATTATTACTATTTTTTTTTTCTTACCTGAGCACCATTCATTTTCTCATGCAGCTTATTTTACCTCATAAATATGCTCAGATTTCCTGACTGAAGACCAGCAGTAGCTGCAGAGCATTACTACTTTTGGGGCCCTGAGCACCATTCATGTTCTCATGCAGGTTATGTTACCTGATAAATATGTTCACATGTCAGGACTGAATAAATATCTGCAGAGCATCGTTTTTTTCTTTTCTACCAGACTATGCTCATGTTTACTGACCGAAGACATATCTGCAGAGTTTTTTTTTTTTTTGTACCTCAGCCCCATTCATTTTCTCATGTAGCTTATTTTATCACATATGTTTAGATGTCCTGACTGATAACATACCGTATCTGCAGAGCATTACTACTTTTGGGGACCTGAGCACCATTCATTATCTCATGCAGGTTATGTTACCTCATAAATATGTTATATTTATATATATTATGTTAACATACATTTTCTGACTGAAAATATACAGTAGCTGCAGAACATTACTACATTCGGGACCTCAGCACCATGTTCTCATGCATGATATGTGTGTTACCTCCTAAATATAAACAGGTTTCGGGACTGATAACATACAGAGGCCGATTCATTAATAGCGCCAGGTAGCGACAGATGAGCGACAGTAGCGTTATTTTCACAGCTCCCGCTAGTATTCGCTGTGCTTGGCCGTTGTTCGGCTGTTGACAGCAACTCAGACGGTGTGCGGTAATGTTGAATACGGGGTTAGGAGTCGCTGTTTGACAGGTTCCGCGCTGTATGGGAGCGCATGACAGCGAACGGCCATAGCGAACGGCTCCCAGCATATTCATTAACAAATCACGCTCCAAAAATTCTCGCGCTGTGAAATGCTTGTTTAAACCCCAGAGCGCTGGCAGCGATGGGTTAAAAGTAGTTTTTTAACCCCCAAACGACCATATTTTTAGAAAAAAAAAAAACATGTTTTTCAAAACATTTTGTAATATGAATACATTAATATCAGACCTGTAATATCAATTCTGCACACATTTTTTTTTTTTTTTTTTTTTTACCTTAAAAAAAATATCTAACATTGCAGAAGTGGTCACAGAATTTTTGACATTTATAAAAAAAAAAATAAATAAAATAGCAATTAATTATGAATATTTAAAGATTGCTCCATTGAAATGCATTGGAGAGCGCCAGGTAGCGAGAGGTCATACCTGTCGCTGTTCAAGGTCGCTCGCTGGCGCTGTGGGCTGAGGCTGGAATAATGATGAATGAGTCGCTATCTGGCGCTCTGTCAGTCGATAAGCAGGATCGGCTTGATAAATGTGTGATTGCGGAGGGGAGCCGGCGTTCTCGTGGCGGTGACCGTCATTACCGTTCGCTCACCATTCGCTACCTGGCGCTATCCCTTGTTAAATAAGGGTCACAGTATCTGCAGAGCATTACTACTTTTGGGGACCTGAGCACCATTCATGTCCTCATGCAGAATATGTTACCACATAAATATGTTCAGATTTCTGGATTATATAAATATCTGTAGAGCATCACTTTTTTCTTTTGGAGCAGACTATGCTCAGGTTTCCTGACCGAAGACATATCTGCAGAGTATTATTAATTTTTTTATTTTTTACCTGGGCACCATTCATTTTCTCATACAGTTATTTGACCCCATAAATATGTTCGGATTTCAGGACTGAATAAATATCTGCAGAACATCACTTTTTTCTTTGGGACCAGACTTGCAATCGGGCAGGCTGATTCATCACTAACGCCAGGTAGCAACAGATGAGCGTCTGTAGCAGGCATTTCAGAGCGCCCGCTAGTAGTCGCTGTGCTTTGCCGTTGTTCGGTAGTTGATAGCGACGTCGGTTTGCCGTAATGTTGAATATTGGGTGAGGAGTTGCTATTTGACAGGTTCCGCACTGTATGGGTGCGCATGATAGCGACTGGCCATAGCGACCGGCTCCCACCATATTCATTAACAAATCACGCTCAAAGAATTCTCGCGCTGTGAAATGCTTGTTTAAACCCCAGAGCGCTGGCGGCGATGGGTTAAAAGTAGTTTTTTAACCCCCAAACAACCATATTTTTGGAAACCAAAAAAAAAAAGTTTTTAAAATAATTTTGTAATATGAATACATTAATATCAGACCTGTAATATCAATTCTGTACATTTTAATTTTTTTTTTTTTTTTTACTTAAAAAAATTACCTAAAATGGCAGAAGTGGTCACAGAATTTTTCACATTTAAAAAAAAAAAAAAAAAAATTAATAACAGTTAATTATGAATATTTAAAGATTGTTCCATTGAAATGCATTGGAGAGCGCCAGGTAGCTAGAGGTCGTACCTGTCACTGTTCAAGGTCAGACGCTGGCGCTGTGGGCTGAGGCTGGAATAATGATGAATGAGTGGCTATATGGTGCTATCTCAGTCGCTAAGCAGGATTGGCTTGATAAATGTGTGATTGTGGTGGGGAGCCGGCGTTCTCGTGGCGGGGCCCGTCATTACCGTTCGCTCACCATTCGCTACCTGTCGCTATCCCTTGTTAAATAAGGGCCAGAGCATCATTACCTGCAGAGCATCTCTATTATCATGTCATGCCCGCACACGTTGCTGCAGAGCATTGCCACCTTTTGCTCATATTTTTTTTCTTTTGTAGAGCATCCTTATCTTTTATCTGCAGGTTATTTTTATATATTAACCACATATAAAGTTATATATTAACTATCGTCTATATAGTTATATTTTAACTATCGTCTTCACACATTAGAAGAATACTTTAGTCCTGCCAGGCAGAGGAGTACCTTTTACTCTGCAGAGCATCACTCCATCAGGTACCACCTATCTTCAAAGCCTTGTCGCCTATTAAGTAGTTTTAGCCTTAAGCTCTTACGCGGCGTCTGTTGCTCTGAAATTCGCCGTCCGGAGGCGTGCGGAGCATTGCTCATGCATCCGCTTCATACTGAGCGTCACAGTGTGAATTCGCAAAGTTTTTTTTTTTTTTTTTTTTCTCTCCTCGCATCTGCCTGGTACTAATCCGAGATGTCTCAGCGTTGAATTTCGCCACGGTCCTGACCCCGGCTATGCTGCGCACGGGCAAATTGCTGCAATTTTAAACCCCAGAAGCCCACCGCCGATGACGCCTTCTGACGCGTCACCCCCCCCCCCAACCTATGACAACGTGTCACTTACAGCATTCGTGATGGGAAAAAAAAATGTCAGGGGCAACGAGAACAATAGCAAAGGTTGATTCAAAGACGAGCCATCACGCCGTTTGAGAAACAGCTGGTTTGTCCTTAAAGCATCACAACAAACAGTGCTCATATGCATCCCTTTAAAGTGGACCAACAGTCAAAAATGACTTAAACCAGACCAACACAACAAGTGCTCATATGCATCCCTCCCCGGGGCAGCTTAGATTGCAGTACATACAAATTCATTTACCATTTTCTAACTCCTTCTGGGGTTAATTTTAAAAACAAGATGGTGGTTCATGGACTTGCAGGCCACTTGCAAACAGGTGCTGCTGGGCTTCCTGTTACTGTGCATTGTCAGTTATGTCAGTTGGGAGAGGAAGTTCCAAAATGGCCGCTGCCTTTCTTTTCCGACTCTGCCAGGCTGTTGGTCAGTTTAAAGCAGTCCCATACTGATTTCCTTCATAACAGATGTGGGGCTGCATTGTAAAAGTCTTGGGGGGGGGGCGTCCATATTGCTGGAGCCTCCCGAGCATAGACCCCCATAACCCTTAAAGGAGCAGTATCGCGAAATTTGCATTAAAAAAGATAAATAATTAAATAGCCACACAATAGCTTATAACATGTGAATAAATAATCTGGCGATAGAAAAAGAAAAAAATATCTGCCTCTCTTTTAAATTGTATAATGACAATGGCTCAGTCCATTTGCTGAATAGGGGGATCTGCTGGGTTGTATTTAGTGAGCTGCTTCATTTAGCCCACTGGTCTCCTAGCAACACTTTACCTCAGAGGCTGACACTGTAATTAGTGGTAACGGCTGTGTGTGTGTGAGGTGCTGCTTTTGTTATGAGACCAGGTGACTCAAATGCGTAAAATCTATACAAAATAAACTAAACTGACTGAAAATGACTGAAATTCTTCTTTGAATAACTGTGCAGGAAAATCCAAAGGTATTAAAGTGGAACAAAACCCCATTCTAAATCAGGATGCCCCACTGTGTGAAACGACCCCTGGATAACCACAGATCCCCCCATTTTTCTGGCGCGCTCACGCAGATAGTCATTTAGACAGGCCGGGCGGCCAGGAAGGTTACTGCTCAGGCTCCCCATCTGTGTGCAAACAGAGCTGATTGGATGAGAGCCCGCGCATGCGCTGTGGGACAGGGAAAGGTGCGTTTTCACAGGCGAACTTGGGGATTTCACATATCAGGGCATCCCAAGTCAGGATGCCCCTAGGGGCACAAAACAAAACTCCAGATAGTGAAAATCCTGGGTTGGGCTTTGCTCAAAACACACAAAGCTGAAAGAAAGATCATATGGAAAAATGAAAAATAAGAATATGAAAGAGAAAATGGTAAACTGAAAGATTCTGCAGCAGAGCCAACATGAAGGGAAAACTGTCAAAATCAGCTAAATGACTTCTAGAGCTTTTCTCTCTGTTTTAGATATATGAGTTCTGGCCAGGCAATGTTGCAATGTTGTTATCTGATGCTGGACGGCTGCCAGCACTGAACAGCTGATACTTTGATACATTGTTTCACCCCTCTCCTCAGCATGGAACAGGCCAGAGTGTCGGGACCCGACACTGACAAGACATAAACATGAGCTATTAGACTCCAGCTGTTCAACACACACATCATTTTTTTCTACATTTGTAATTCTTACTCCAACACTTACCTACATTCAAAGTACCATTTAAATATAAGTCACCAAGAAAAATTCGCGATACTGCTCCTTTAACTGAAATGCAGCCCCATTTGGTCACCGGCAACCAGGTAAGTGAATGCAACTTAGCATTTGCCCGGCCTTGAGGTTTAGGTAAGGATTGCGGGGGTTACAGAGTGTCCATGCACATGCGTGCAGGGTGGGGGGGGTCCAGCAATCTGGATGCCCCCTTGTCACTATGCTGCCCCACACTCATTATGTAGGAAAGTGAAAGAAAGTGGACCAAAAATAACTCTATGTCCCCTTAAAGATGGAACATGAGACCTTTTCTGATGTTCTTCTCTAAACATCCCTCCCCCCTCACTCACTCTTTTGGATCTTTGGTCTTTTGGATGTCGACGTTAGCTAAAACACCGAAATACAGCAGTATTCCTGGCCCCTTTCCATCCCCCACCACCCCTAGCCATCGCTAAGTGATTACAGCAGGCTTAGCCGCAGTTACCTCTAGCCGTCCCTTCTTCAAAACTCGAGCTCCGCTCCTCAGCCTCTGGTAGGCAACTGTGGTCCAGAAGTGGTGCGGGAAAGCGGATCCGATGAGTAGTTTTGATCCATTTCAGGCCTGACGAATCCCATTGGCAGGCCACCGAAGTGGTTCGTCAGGCCTGAAATGGGGTAAATGTTGGCAACTGTGGCCGGAGAGCAATGCGACAGAGAGGATCGGAAAACTTCTATCCCATTTCAGGCTCCATTTGGGATGCCCTGCTGTGATAATGATAAAATGAAACAGAGCAAAAATACTGATATTAAGGGCTATTCTCCGTTGGTGGAGGCCGGCGCTCTGGCATTCCACATGACCATGAATCTCATTGGCTGCTTTGGGCCCGAGTGTGGTGCAGGAGGGTGGATCCGATGAGCGGTTCTGTCCCATTTCAGGCTCTATTTGGGATGTCCCACTGTGCTATTGGTACAATTAAATTGGGCAGAAATACTTCCTAGTGCTAGTTTTCATAGCTAATACAAAACAAAGTGGATCTGCACCGCTAAAAGTCTAATCAAGAAAATAGTATGTAGGTGCCGGCAAATAGGGATTTGCACACATACAATCACCACGCTAAAGGGGTCCTAGATTACCCCTTTAGCGTCAAGCTACAATGTCAAGCAATGTTATCCTTTACATACCTAGTCACTCGGGGGTCCCCCGTAGCAGCCGCCACCGACGCGTTGCGTGTCAGATTGACACTTCGCCAGGCAAACTTCCAATTGCTTTGGGCATATGTTTTATTTTTATACTACAATTGGCCAGGGGATTTCATGGTACACATTGATTTGTATAGCACTTTTTGATTGTAAAGGTTTTTTGATATAGGTGTTTTGGTTTACTAATGGTTGTTCACTCTGGTTCACATGTAATGCCATAGTAGGCATTCATGCACTCAGCACATCTTTGTATTAATTAGGTTGTGATTTATTGTTTGTTTGTAGTTTGTAACTTTTTCACACAGTATTAGTCTTTGATTAAATTAATGGTGGTTACAATTAGGGTTGTCCTCTCAATACTACTCGTTTTATCTATCACGTGGTTAAAAACTCTTCCTGGCCATCAATAAATTCAGGAATTATCTTTGTATATTCTTTATATGCATGCCCAGTTTTGAAATAGCATTACAATACTTATATGTGAGTTGTAATTATGGTTTAATCTCCATATAAAATAGTCACAGTTTGGAGGTCAATCCCCCGTTGTGTGTTTATATGTTTTTTAACTTTGTGTAGTGTACTGTGATGTGTTGCAGTTTGTGTTGTCAATGTGCAATAATTTATTAATAAAATCTAGTTTTCATAGCTGGCGGCGAATGCTTCTGCGCCCTACATGACCGCCAACGAACCATTTAGACTCACCAGGTGGGCCGTACATACACTTGCCCGTTGTACCCTATTGGCAGTGCTCAGATAGAAGGATGCCAACATCCCCACCCTGTTTGTTGATGGGGTGTGGCTGAATTGTAGTCCCCCATGAAGTAGGGCAGTGGGTGAGGCTGTGCCTGATGGAGTAAGCTAGTTGTATCAGTTTTGCTGTAGAGAAAGACATGCAGGAGGATAGAGATGAGGAAGATGGTCCTGGGTTAGGTGAGATGTCGTCAACGCCAAGTATGAGATAGAGAAGATGGCTGTGTGTCTTTAAGGTGGCTCTTGTGCTTGAGGCAGGGCCGGCGCCAGCACAGGGCAAACCTGGGCAATTGCCAGTGCCCCTGTCATCTTCAGGGGCCCACTCATGCTAACATTTGGTATTGGTATTATTTAACAGTTGACCCAACCACCGAATGCCGGGTGCTGGGTGCAGACCTGCTCATGGCTGGCCTCAGCAAGGGGGGATATCAGCAACATTGGAGAAGGTGGCATGGAACGGAGGGCAATTGATGGAAATGCAGAAGGTGGCGAGAACCAGGTGACAGCTGACAAGGACTGGAGGGCGTTCAGCAGCAGGAGATGACCCATTTGTGGCAGCGGAGCTGAAAGGTGACATCATGTGACACACTACTTTGGGGCCCATTAAGACTGTCTTGTCCAAGGGCCCCCACAAACCTGGAGCCGTCCCTGGCTTGAGGTGAGTGCTTTTACCAGTGAGGTGAGTTCATGAGCAGAGAGGTATGAGGATGAGAGCAGAAAGGGGCAGATATACATACCACAATAGTAATCTAGAAGTTCTAGATGATCTGTAACAGGTAGTCCGAGTACCAAGTACTGAGATCCTCTCAGGTGGTGCCATCTGCTGTCATCTATACTTCACTCAAGCATGATTTGCCCCATAAACCAAAAAATGCCATAATTTGTGTGATTCATACACTTTAAATGGCTATTTTGTTGTGCTTTGATTACAGTTTTAGGTGACTGACATGCTCATGTGGTACTTGATAAAAAAAATGGAAAGTGGTACTTGATGAAAAAAGGTTGGGAACCCCTGATATATTTCATTTGGGTGTTGGAAATGCTCTTTGTTAGAGATCTAGATCTTTGAAGACCACTTAAATTGGACCAAAACCCAGGATTTTGACTATCCTTTAACTTCTAACTTTCATGTCGCCGAAACCAATTTAATTTGGCCCGGTCCTACGGCGCATGTGTGGCCTCTCGCCTAATCAGCGCACTTGGATCAGCCCCACGTCTAAGTCGAGTGGCGCCGGCGGCCTCATCCTATGCTACCCTCTAACAGGGACATTAGGGTTGATTCAGAGCCCATTTCTCGACATTTTCTTGCATGAAAAGTTCCGTTCTCGTACATTTTCCCCCCTCATCTGATTCAGCAGAGCCTTGTTTCAGTGAGAATTTTTGTGTGAAGAGTTTTCATTTCTGAGTGATTTTTCGTTTGGTGGCAAAAACCTCCCAAAAAATGTTGAGAAATTGACTCTGAATCAACCCTATTGACAAATGCCTGGTGCAGGCACATGCCCTGCTAGAGGGATAACAGGTATGCAACCGCTGCTTGCGCATGTGCGGTTGGACTGGGAAAGAAGGTAAGTGGGGGGTTTCACACAGTGGGGCATCCTGATTTTGGATGTCCCGGGGGGGAGGGAATTGATCACTGTGGGTTTTGGTCCACTTTAATGCTAATACATGCCTTTGCATTAGAGCAGTGTCCCCAAACTTTATTATGAGAGCCACATTCGGTATTGAGAATCGGTCTGAAAACAACTGGAAACAATTCCATAGTTCTCTATCAAAGTAGACCAAAACCCAGCATTCCCTCCCTCCCGGGCATCCAAAATCGTGATGCCCTGCTGTGTGAAACCCCTCAGGTGCTCCCGTGCTTCCCGGTCCAACAGCACATGTGTGAGCCACGACCGCATCCCCGCTGTCCCTCTAGCAGGGTGTGTGCCCGTGCCAGGCATTTGTGAATGGCCAGTGCGGGCACACTATCTTTTTGGGAGAAGCGGGGGATGCGGCCGTCAGCACTGCTCGCCTTATATGAAGGCTTACCAACAAAATTTGGGGGCGGCTTTGAAATCCCCCCACAGGCCCCCAGATAGTCCGCACTCTACCCACAAAAACATACAGCAAACTATATACCAATATAAAGTCTGAATTTATTTCTATACAAATGACTCATAGGAAAAGGATTAAACATAAATTTACAAGACAAAGGACATATTAAAATACATTAACACATTGACCCAAATGGGGGAGTTCCTATACAGAGGCTTTCATTATATACATACATAAATAAACACCTTCCTAATCTTAGAGTTAAAATCTAGATCATTGAGTAACACTAAATGCCAGTGAAAATAAGGGGCAGGAAGATATTGTTATAGCTGCCTGCCAGTAACATACTTACAGACACAAAAACGCTTGACATAGGAGAAAGTGCTGAGTGCAATATACTAGCAAGAGAAATACTGTGCAAATATACAATGTATCTAAAAACATACACACATATGAAGACACTGCGAAGAGAAGTATCTGCTCATAGGCAGACAGAGACCACTGGCCAAAGGATACAAAAAATCTGTATATTAGATAAGGAAGGTAATACATCACCATTATTCACATCTCTAGCCTAAAGTCCCCCATGTACTGGCCTGCCGACGCGTTGCGTGGCATATAGTTTGCTGTATGCTTTTGTGGGTAGAGTGCGGACTATCTGGGGGCCTGTGGGGGGATTTCAAAGCCGCCCCCAAATTTTGTTGGTTTGCTGTATTGGACGGGCACAGACGGGTCCAGCACCCCCATTTTCTACTACTAGTGGGCTGTGCGTATCTACTTGTAGGATTTTATATGAAGGCTTAGACGATGTGATGCCAGCTGATCCGAGCAGGCTGATTGGACGAGCGGCCGTGCATACACTGTAGGATCGGGAAGGAGTGAGTTGTGCTCTATGATCTGGGGGTTTTCACCCAGCGGGACACCCTCTATCGGGGTGCCCCGGGCAAAGGAGCAAAACCCAGGATAGTCAAAATCCTGGGTTTTGGTCCACTTTAAGCTTGAAAACCTATTATGCACATTGCTCCACTTGCCCCATAAAATATGTACCACACGTGAGTGGATCCCCCAGCCCCAAAGAGGCGAATGGCGGAATCAAAATTTAGATACTACTGGGAGGTAAACCGAGTGCCTGACTCTGCATGAGCTCCAGGTATGGTGCTGACGATGGCCAGGGCTGGTTGCTATGTAACTCACCAGCTTTAACAGTGTGATAAAACATTTGCTACAAATGCTACAACACATGTGGCTCCTGAGCTACATGTTGTGGACCACTGAATTAGAGTAAATGGTATTAGGTGTTTATAATATTTGTGCCTGCTGAAACCAGGGGTAAATAGGCAGGTTGATTCATTACTAGCGCTAGATATCGCCAGATGAGCGTCTGTACAGAGGCGCTACGAGCGACCGCTAGTAGACGCTGTGATCGACTATCGGGCACTGTTTATGAGCGTCTCATTCGCTGTAGTAACCTGGCCGGCATTGATGAATGAGATATATGTTAGACGTTCTAACACCAGTACAGCGTTGCAGCGAGCGAGAGGTAGCGCCAGCTCATTGCGACCGACTCTCAGCGACTCACAACATATTCAACAAAAAAACAGACACACACAGTGTTGGCGCTCTCTGGATCTGGTCGCTGTAGCATAGAGCGGCAGACGCTGTGTGATTAAATTCTGTTTTTGAACATATATCCACCAGTAACAAAGCGAAAACACACGGAATGACATTGTAGTAACACTGTGACAATAACACTTTAATGCCAGACCTGTAATGACAATTCTGCATAAAAATATAAAAAATCAAAAAAGTTTTCAAAAATAACTTTTTCTAGGCCAGGAGAGGTCACACAATGATTTGATAAAATTAATTAAAAATATAACCCTGAAGAAAAGTAACGTCCATTGAAATGTATGGGAGAGCGACATGTAGCGACAGGTAATACCTAGCTTCCAGAGCGCCGATCTATACGCTGAGCCATCTGTGATAATGAATCATACGCTACATTAGATTCGCTCACCAGAGTCGCCTTCATAAATGTGGTATTGGGTACAGCGCCCGGTGTTCACCAGATGCTGCCTGCCGCTTACAAGGCGCTACCTGGCGCTATCCCTTGATGAATAAACCCCATAGAATACTCCCTTGAGTCTTTCCTCATTGTAAGCTTGTACCTTATTTTGGGGGTTAAGAAGAGATAGCACCAGGTAGTGCTTTGTAGCGGCAGGTAGCGCCCTGGTGAACGTCAGGCGCTGTACACAAACCCCGGGGAGGCCGATTCAGTAATAGCGCCAGGTAGCGACAGATGAGCGCCAGTAGCGTGATTTTCACAGTGCCCGCTAGTATTCACTGTGCTTGGCCGTTGTTCGGTTGTTGACAGCGACTCAGTCGGTGTGCAGTAATGTTGAATACGGGGTTAGGAGTCGCTGTTTGACAGGTTCCGCGCTGTATGGGAGCGCCTGACAGCGAATGGTCATAGCGAACGGCTCCCAGCATATTCATTAACAAATCACGCTCAAAAAATTCTCGCGCTGTGAAAAGCTTGTTTAAACCCCAGAGCGCTGGCGGCGATGGCTTAAAAGTAGTTTTTAACCCCCAAACATCCATATTTTTTGATTAAAAAATTAAACAAGTTTTTCTAAACATTTTGTAATATGAATATATTAATATCAAACCTGTAATATCAATTCTGCACAAATTTTTTTTTTTTACCTTAAAAAAAATATCTAACATGGCCGAAGTGGTCACAGAATTTTTGACATTTAAAAAAAAAAAAAAACATTAAAAAGATTGCTCCATTGAAATGCATTGGAGAGCGCCAGGTAGCGAGAGGTCATACCTGGAGCTGTGATGGGATTAGCAGCGGCGCTGTTCGTTGCAGTCCGCTACATGATGAATCCCGCGCTAGGTGAAGCTCTCGCCGGCGCTAGCCTCATTTAGCGTGATAAATGCGTGATTGTGTCCGCCGCCGGGCGTTCTGGAGTCGGTAGCCGCCGATAGCTGGCGATACCTGGCGCTAGTGAGACACTACCTGGCGCTATCCCTTGATAAATAAGGCCCTAAGTGTTCACCATATTCCTGACAGTTGATAGCAGAACATCACACCTGTTCACAGTTTCCCTTAGGCGATGCAAATCCCTGACTATTCGAAAAAGCCCCGGCCACCCCAGGAGGGCACCCGCAGCAAGCTATTACCTTCTTACCAGCTTCCTAAAGTCCAATTCCCTTGTTGATAAGATAGAATGTATCTCCTTCTTCCACTCATATCCCTGAGAACCCGTGCGGCATTGATCTTAATTTTCCCACATATCTGCAGAGCATTGCTTTATTAATCTGCCTCTGATGGAAATCCACACAGCATTTCAACATTTTGTCACCCCACTCCTTCCGTGTCACCTTCAACTATTATTTTGAACTTCCTCCCTCCCTGAAAATATAGTTGATTATCCGGTGAGTCACATTTTTGCTCTTTTACTGAGAACACAAAATCGTCTCTCTCCATTTTTTCGATTACAGATAGAACGCCACCGAGCATAGCTTTTAACTGTTTCAAGGACGAACAGCAAATGGCTTATAAATTGGATCTTGTAAATGTTTTTTATTCCAACTAAGAACCTCACAATTCTGAAAAGCTTCGCCCTGGCATTTGTAAACATAGCAAAGGCCATCACTTAATTCAGCTATGTTTATATCTTTTATTTTACAAGCTGCCCGGGGGGGGGGGGGGGTGAAAGGGTTTCTTTGGGGTAAATAAATATTATTTGGAGAGGTACATCCCATTTTCAAGTGCACCCCAGATGTTTAATGATTTAGGGAACCTTTTTTCAAATTGGCACACAGATAGAAAGCAACGGGGAGGCCGATTCATTAATTGCGCCAGGTAGCGACAGTTGAGCGACTGTAGCGGCATTTTCAGAGCGCCCGCTAGTAGTCGCTGTGCTTGGCCGTTGTTCGGTTGTTGACAGCGACTCAGTCGGTGTGCAGTAATGTTGAATATTGGGTGAGGAGTCGCTATTTGACAGGTTCCGCACTGTATGGGAGCGCATGATAGCGACTGGCCATAGCGAACGGCTCCCACCATATTCATTAACAAATCACGCTCCAAAAATTCTCGCGCTGTGAAATGCATGTTTAAACCCCAGAACGCTGGCGGCGATGGGTTAAAAGTAGTTTTTTAACCCCCAAACAACCATATTTTTGGAAACCAAAAAAAAAAAAAAATTTTTTAAGAATTTAGTAATATGAATACAATAATATCAGATCTGTAATATCAATTCTGCACAATTTTATTTTATTTTTTTTTACCTTAAAAAAATTATCTAACATGGCAGAAGTGGTCACAGAATTTTTCACATTAAAAAAAAAAACAAAAAAAAAAAACATTAAGAATTAAATATGAATATTTAAAGATTGTTCCATTGAAATGCATTGGAGCGCGCCAGGTAGCGAGAGGTCATACCTGTCGCTGTTCAAGGTCGGACGCTGGCGCTGTGGGCTGAGGCTGGAATAATGATGAATGAGTGGCTATATGGCGCTATCTCAGTCGCTAAGCAGGATCGGCTTGATAAATGTGTGATTGTGGTGGGGAGCCGGCGTTCTCGTGGCGCGGCCCGTCATTACCGGTCGCTCACCAGTCGCTACCTGTCGCTATTCCTTCATAAATAAGGGCCTTAGAGCCTTATTCATGAAGGGATAGCGTCAGGTAGTGCCTTGTAAATGACAGGTAGAGGCAGGTGAACGCCGGACACGGCACGCAATTACACATTTATCAAGCAGAATCTGTTGAGCGACTGGGATAGCGCCATGTAGTGTCCGATTCATCATTATTCCAGCCTCAGCTTACAGCGCCGGCGTTCAGCCTTGCAGAGCGCCATGTATTACCTCTCGCTACCTGTCGCTCTCCCATACATTTCAATGGACGTCCTTTAATTTCTCTTTAAACAGAGGATTTTTATTATTTTTTTTTTTTTATTTAAATCTCAAATAATGTTGTGACTTCTCCTGGCCTAGAAAAAGCCATTTTTAAAAATATTTTTCATGTTTTCCTAATGCACAGCACGGCCTGTTTAATTTCATCCTTACTTCTGGGTATTCCGCCACAAGGTGGCGCAGTTGACTGCAGAAGATTTGTGGCTCCTCCCAGCCCTATATAAAGCCAGGAATCGCCAATAGACCACCAGTGTTTTCTCTGCAGTCATACTGCGAAGACCAGAAGATAGCTCTCTACGGTTATTCGCAGGTGAGCGGGGCAACCAAGCCTGCGGCCCTGCAAGCCTATTTCCACCGGCTTCCGGACCCTCCTGCCTCCCAGCCTCTGGCTGTCGGATGGGGTGATGGTAGGGGAGTGCCTGGGTTGAGGTGCTAGGTGAGCTCTGCTCCAGACCACAGACCCAATTACTGAAGGGTAGCTGGTCCATAGGCCTATGGTGAGCCTAGGGGTACGGAGGAACCACTGCTGACTGTGTTGTGTATTCTGGGGGTGAGTCTTTATTGGGGTCTGCATTGTGGGGGTCATCTTCTAAGTGGGGGCTCCGTCCTCCCCCCTCCCTTCTCTCCCTGCTGGCCTGTCGTTCATCATGCGCTGCTTCCCCCACCCCCCGTCCCCTCCCCTCGTCCCCCCCCCTCTTCCTCCCCTTGCCTCCCATCCCTTTAATCCGCGGTGCGGGCGCGGGGGGGGGGGGGTCGTCTGCGCCGTTTTGAAGGCCACGCTCTTTGCTGCTGGGGGCTTCCTCTGCCGCCTGGTCCCTCTCACCTCGTCGGTGGTCTTCCCTTGCGGTGTCTTGGCTCCTGTGTTTGCTGAGGTGCGGCTCAGCTGGTCCGTGAGTTGATCCGACGGGGGTTATTTTGGGGCATGTGCTGCGGGATACTCATGATTGTATTGCTTATGTCTTCCAGACGGGATCAGCATTGTGGTTTCTCCCGGTCCATTACCTCTCCCCCCCCCCTCCGCCTGTCCCGGCTCTGTGGGCCATCCCTTGGGTGCATCCCGGGTGGGCTCTTTAGCCTTTATTCGTGGTGGGCTGACTGTGCCCTATCTGATAATCACCATATGGAGGCTTCTGGGGATAGCGAGCGTGGGGGTCCTTTGGGGCAGCCTCAGCTGTGTGTCATGTCCGGGCATCCCTTCTGAGTGGTGGTGGCGCGGTTTGTGTGCCGTGCGCCCAAAGTATTATTGTGGACCAGGCTGGGCTGAGTGCTTCTCTTCCCAGTACTCGCTAGTAGGGGATGCAAGCACATGGGGTGTGGGGTCTAGGCTGTATTGCAAGGTCTTTGACCCTTCCACCCCATGGCTTGCACTTGAGGTTTAGGGCAACCTCAGGTAAGCCTGCTCCCAATTTATCTATTGCATTGTATGTCCCAAATGGGGCTCTCAGAGATTAGAGTTAGGACTGCACCTCACAGGGGCACCTTGGCGCTGGTGGTGCAGCTTAAGCATACTTCTGCAGATGTGTGTGACCAAGCCCTCGGTTGTTAACCAAGTTTAGAGACAGATTGTAGGATGGTCTGCAAGCTAACAGGGTTGAGTGATGTGGCTCCTTTAATACTTTTGTAACCTGGGAGGTGCACGTTAGCAGGGCAATTAGGATTCAAAAGTCTTAAGGGAGCCACAGCACTCAACCCTGTTAGCTTGCAGACCAACCTAAAATCTGTCTCTAAATCTGGTTAAAAACAGAGGACTCGGTCACACACATCTGCAGAAGTATGCTTAATAGTTATGGTATAAGACCCAAACTGCTTTCCAACTTGGCATCATGACTTGGTCCACCGTTCCTTTTAGCAGCGATTATCACCACACTCCTAGTTCAACATAGCCCTAAAGCTTTCTGAGTCCTGTAGATCCTCCCAACATGCCCAAGTCACTGTATACTTTCCCTCAGTCCTATATCCCCTAAAACAAGCTCTTCAATTTGCCTAATACGCTCGAGCTCCATCACCCATTCCTGCATGGACGGGGTCCTCTGCGTTTTCCAATGCCTTGGAATTACTGCCCTGGCTGCCGATAAGAAATGCCAAAGTATGTCAGTTAAGCACAGCATTTTAACCATTTAATGGGGAACAACACCCTCCTTGATCCGATCCCTCCCTGCGGGGCATCCAACATCGGGATGCCCTGCTGTGTGAAAACCCCCAGGACACCCTATTCACCATTGTACCTGCATCCCGATCCAACGGCGCATGTGCGGGCCGCCGCCGCATCTCGTGCTTCTCTCTAGCAGGGCGCGTGCCCGCGCCGGCCATCTGTGAATGTCTGGCGCGGGCACGCTCCCTGTTAGAGGGAAGCGTGAGATGCGGCCGCCAGCGTGCTCGGAACCGCTATAGTTGGACGCCGCTTGGGCGCATATACGACGTGGCTCCGAGCGCACTGATTGGACGGGCGGCCGTGCATGCGCCGTAGGAGCAGGGTGAGGTGAATTTTATTGGGGGGGGGTTTCACGCCGTGGAAGTTGACCAAAACCCAGGATAATGAAAATCCTGGGTGTTGGTCCACTTTAAAGGACAGAAAGATTGGCCTCATAAGTCCTTGTAAATCCTTTTATTCCAACTGAAGATCTTGCTTTATTCAGTATTCTGAAGAGCGTGGCCTTGGCTTTTGTGAACATGACAAATGTCATCACTTAGCTGAGTTATGTTTATTATTTTCTTCATTTTACATTTGTTAAGTTGACGGTGTGAAATATTTTTCTATGGGACCAACCAATTCAATAAAATATGAAGAGGCTCATTGCAGTCTTGAACGTACCTACAATATTTAATGAATACCCGTGTTTGGAGAACCTTTCAAACCGGCACACAAATAAAAAGCAACTAAGCTTAGAGTTTAACAATTTCAAGGACAAGCAGAAATATCTTTTAAATTGTTTTTTTGTAAATGCTTTTATTCAAACTAAGAACCTTGCGGTGCTCAACCTTTTGATAAGCAAGGGCCACTTAAATGATTTGGAACCTGGTCACGTGCCACAATGAATAGATTCAGAATTTAGGATCTTTGAAAATTAAAAAAAAGCATAATGAAGATTTTCTACATCAGGATATCCACTGTCTCCACAAACTCAACTTGTGTGCCCTTCCACCCCACTCCTACATTCATTTGTATGAATATTCATTTTATAGCCCCTCCCCCGTCAGTTTCCCATCTTAACATGTTCCAACATAGCTTAAAGCGGTCCTTCACTCTGAATAAGAATCTGTCTATGTTTCTCACACCCTGTACATACAGATTGTTCACCTGCATTTACTGCATTTTATAAGCCTTTAAACATCCAAGATGGCGGCTCATGGAACGTCAGGCAGCCTGTAAACAGGAAGTGCCTTCTGACTCTGCATTCTGGGATTGCTGACCTTTTCCTGATCTGCTCTGTCTGAGCAAAGCACAGCTATAACCTGCCCCCCCCTGTACTTTATCCCACTCTTCTCCCCTAAGTATACGATACTTCTGAGTCAAGATGGCTGCGTACGTATCCTAAAGTCCTGAACAGAGTTGCAGCCCAGTAGGGGAAAGAATAATAAGTAACAAAAAACTTAAAATATATTAACTTTAGATGCTGGGGAATCATTTTTTTAAGGGTTTGGGCTTTTCAATAAATCATGGTGAAGGTCCGGTTTAATCCATCTAAGCTCCCACCAATGAATAAAAAAACATTTTACCAAATTATTCTGCTAAAGATTTCACCCGGGGTGGTTTTGTTCAATCACTATCACCTTTATTTGGCAATGCACCCCTCCTACATCACTCTCCCTGCAATTGTCCATCCTTACCTTACCCCTATTTACATGTCAGTTCTATTTACCTCTCCCACTGCAGGTCATGGGCCACATGTGATGGCTCTGAGGGCCATATATGGCCCCGGTCCACAGGTTGGTCACATGTGACCTACAGTATCAGAATTGTGTTTATTTTTTTCATTTGGGTTGTGTAAACTTAAGTGACAGGTTCGAAGAGTTTCTATGGGGTAATTTCAGAAAACTTGGGGAGTCTTGTTACATTTTGAAGTGTACCTATGATATTTAAACTATACCTATATTTGGAAAACATTTTCAGTAAAGCTTTAACCATTTCAAAGATGGCTGGGAAATGGCTTACATATTGGTTCTGGTAATTGTCTTTATTCCAACTAGAACCTTGCTGTTTTCAGAACTCTGAAAACCATTTCCCTTTCATTTGTAAACATAGCAGAGGCTAACGCCAATTCAAGTACAGGCAAATGGAGTTGGGGAGTTAGGAACCCGGTGGACCAGAGCTTTGTGCAGTTTGCAGAAGTACTAGATTAGCTCTTCTGGAAAGACCAGTTTCAAGGACAGGCAGTAATATCATATACATTTGTTCTTGTAAATGTTTTTTGTTCCGACTAAAAATCTTGCTGTGTTCAAATGCCCCAAGAACTTGGGCTCGTGTAAGCATAGTGAAGGTCATCACCTACCTCAGTTTGTTTTTTTTTTATTTTAGAAGAGTAAACTTAAGACACGGGGCAAAAGAGGTTCTATAGGGTAATTTCATAAGATTTGGGGAGGTTTTTCCCATATTTGAGTTCAGCTATGATGTTTACGAATACCTATATATGGAGAACCATATAATATGTAGCACACATTAAAAACACCACCAAGTATAGCTTTTACCATTTCAAAGATGGCTGGGAAATGGCCTACAAATTGATTCTCGTATTCCAATTAAAACCTTACTGTTTTCAGAAATCTGAAGACCATTTCCCTGGCATTTGCAAACATAGCAGAGGTCATCACCATTTCAAGGACAGGCAAATAGAGTTTGGGAGTTAGGAACCCGGTGGACCAGAGCTTTGTGCAGTTTGCAGAAGTACTAGATTAGCTCTTTTAGAAAGACCAGTTTCAAGCACAGGCAGTAATATCATATACATTTGCTCTTGTGAATGCTTTTGTTCCGACTAAAAATCTTGCTGTGTTCAAATGCCCCAAGAACTTGGTCTAGGCCTTTGTCAACATAGTGAAGGTCTTCACCTACCTCATTTTTTTTTTAAAGTGTAAACTTAAGACACAGGGCAAAAGAGGTTCTGTGGGGTAATTCCATAAGATTTGGGGAGGCTTGTCCCATATTTGAGTTCACCTATGATGTTTATGAATACCTGTATATGGAGAACCTTTTTAATGTAGCACGCATATATAACAATACCAAGCATAGCTTTAACCATTTCAAAGATGGCTGGGGAATGGCTTACATATTGGTTCTCGTCAATATCTTTATTCCAACTAGAACCTCACTGTTTTCAGAACCCTGAAGACCATTTCCCTGGCATTTGTAAACATAGAAGAGGTCATAACTATTTCAAGGACAGGAAAACAGAGTTGGTAAGTTAGGAACCCGATGGATTTGTGCAGTTTGCAGAATTACTAGATTAGCTCTTTTAGAAAGACCAGTTTCAAGGACAGACAGTAATATCATATACATTTGTTCTTGTAAATGTTTTTGTTTCGACTAAAAACCTTGCTGTGTTCAAATGCCCCAAGAACTTAGTCTGGGCCTTTGTCAATATAGTGAAGGTCAAATCATACTTCAGTTTGTTTTTTTCATTTTAGAAGTGTAAACTTAAGACACAGGGCAAAATAGGTTCTTTGGGGTCATTTCATAAGATTTGGGGAGGCTTGTCACATATTTGAGTTCACCTATGATCTTTAATGAATTCATGTATATGGAGAACCTTTTTAATGTAGCACACATATATAACACCACCAAGTATAGCTTTAACCATTTCAAAGATGGCTGGGAAATGGTTTACATATTGGTTCTCGTAAATGTCTTTATTCCAACTAAAACCTCACTGTTTTCAGAACCCTGATGCCATTTCCCTGGCATTTGTAAACATAAAAGAGGTCATCACTATTTCAAGGACAGGCAAATGGAGTTGGTGAGTTAGGAACCTGGTGGACCCGGGATTTGTGCAGTTTGCTAATGTACTAGATGAGCTTTTTTGAAGACCACTTTCAAGGACAGGCAGTAATAACATATACATTTATTCTTGTAAATGTTATTCCGCCTAAAAATCTTGCTGTGTTCAAGTGCCCCAAAAACTTGGCTTGGGCTTGTGTAAACATAGTGAAGGTCATCACCTACCTCAGTTGTGTTTATTTTTTCATTTTGCATTTGTAAAGTCTAGTGACAGGGTGAAAGCATTTCTATGGGGTAATTTCATTTTCAACATTTGGGGAGGCTTGTCACATTTCCGAGTGCACCTATGATACTTAAAGAATATCTGTGTTTGAAGAAGCATTTACAAATTCAGCTGTGTTTATTTCTTTTATTTTATAATTGTAAACTACAGCTGCAGGGAGAAAGAGTTTCTATGGGGGTGATTCAATGCAGTTTGGAGAGGTTCTTTCCATTTTCAAGTGCACCTACGATCTTTAATGGGTTTGGAGATCATTTTCAAGTTGGCACACAGATAGAAAGCAACTAAGCGTAGCTTTTAACCAATTACTAACCAATCACTGAATTTAGCTGTGCTTATTTTTTTTTTCATGTGACATTTGTAAACTCAAGTGGTGGGTGAATACATTTCTACTGGGGCAATAAAATACGATTTGTAGAGGCTTGTCAACAGGGTATTGTTACGTACAATGTGTAAAGAAAAAGCAGGTTCTGGATATTTTTTTTTATTGATGGTTTATGGTTTCTTCAGTTGTTAAACCGGACCAACACTCGTTTTTTCTAATGGCGATTGGCCTCCGGGACTGCTTTCCCGGCGCTAGCTCATAATGAAGGTGTTACGAGCGTTCTGCTAGGTTATTTGGGAGGGGGCTCCAGCGTTCTGGATGCCCCCCCCCCCCCAAGGTAATTGTGAAATGCAGACAGCGGGACCAACACCGTTATAGAAAAAACGGGCGTTGGTCTGGTTTAAGTAAAGGTTCTGAACATGCTGTCACCAAATATCTATTCAAACATCTATTCTGAGTTTGGAGAGGACTCCAAAATGTGGAAAGTTTCTTCAAATCATTTGCTATGGTTCCCCAATTTCTTGAGTGACGTTTGTTAGTATAGACTCTACCGGACTCCAGTGCAATAACCTGTTATTCCAGCACAGGCTGGCTCAGGGGAACAAGCCAATAGTGTTGGACAAATCTCCCCTGTGAAAGGAGGACGGTTCATTCAAAACCTACCACTTCGGATTCTTCTTCCTTCCATTAAAAGAAAGGAATTATTTTGATACATGGAGTGTAAAAGTGTCCCCTTTTCATTATATTTAGCATATTTATTTTGATTTTTGGACCATTTTTTTAGTGATAGATACCTTTTGTGTGTGGTATTTGTTCTGAATTTGGAGTTGCATTAGCATCATTGTTATGGAACATGTTTGGTGTTTTCTTTGTTCTGAAGTTTCAGTTTGTTTGTGCAACGCTGTTCTTGAACCTCCATTTCCATGATATATATAACTTAGAAAATCAAATTGGGAACTCCTGCTTTATGGTACAAATCGTAAGAGATTTGGAGATTTACCTCCAGATAACAATATCTTTTACGCTCACATGGTCCAAATCACTTGAACTTGTGCCTCAAATTTCTTCTGTAACAGCTCACTCAATTTGACGTCTGTGAAGGTTCTCATTCATCCAGGTCATTGTACGCTATATTTTTGACCTCCAGTCCAAAAATCAAAAATAGTAAATTGCTACCCTAATGTCCCCTATGGCAATCAGTGACATAAGCGTATTGAGAGGGACCATGAGGATGTTTGAAATAGTAGGCAGATTCTGCACTCTTAAGCAGGGCAGCGGCCATCTTACCATACACATGAAGGATCCGATTCTGAGAAATAGAGTCTCTCAGTCAAAAGTGCCTCTTGGCTTTGTGCAATCATCTCTCATTTCTAGGCAGTAGTAAGCCTTTAGCTGTAACGACTCATCATTGCTTTGCTAACAGCTGAAATTTTTAAAAAACATTCTATCAACTGACTGAATTCTTTTATAAAGCTACATTGTGACAGCTTCAGCATGTTTCAGTGCATTTGTGTGTGAAAAATGCAAGTTTCTCCTTGTTTCTGATGCATATCTCTTTCAATTTGGTGTGAATTGCTGCTGGCACAACCCCCCTAATTCTCATGTGTAAGCAGGATTATCAGGTATGTGGCAAGATGGCTGCCCCATGAAATTCAAGAGTGTAAGATCTTTATGCCATTCCACAACATCTGCATGGGGTTAAACCTTCTCAGACTGCTTATGCAACTAACCATAAGAGGGGAAAAATGTATTAAACATCCTTTTTTGACTGGAGGTCCACTTTAATTACTGCAAAGTATTTTCGAAGACATTTTGTTAGTCATCTAAATGGCTTTCTTATTTCAGAAATGTTTTCACTCAAAGCTTAAATGCCGTCTCACAGATTTTCTGCTGGTAACAACCATTTTGGAGCTTCCTTTCTTAGCATTCCAAAATCGCAGCCAATATTGTTTTTTTTACACCTGTTTGAATCTCTCACATAGTTATTAATTGCATGAATGTTGGATTGGTGGTTGGATTGGAGTTGGCAAGTTGATTACTTATCATGTAAGTGTAACAACATTTACAGAGGCAACAGAGCTCATAGTAATAAAACCTGCCCTGGTCCCCTTTCTCCTCGCCCTGTACAATGCAATAAGCAGGGCAGTGACTTGCTGTTACATTGGAAAAAGAAGTCCAGCATCTTGCTGTGATATCTTTGTGTCATCTGCAAAAATAGAGACAGTGCTTCTAAGTCCATCTTCTATGTCATTTATAAACAAGTTGAATAAAAGTGGGCCCAGTACACTGATTCACCATTCAGAGTAGGTATCGTTAACCACAACTCTCTGAACATGATCCTTCAGTCAGTTTTCAATCCAGTTACAAACTGTATTTTCTAATCTTGAACATCTCAATTTCCCCAATAAGCGTCTATGGGGGACAGTGTCAAATGCTTTTTCAAAATCCAAAAGAACTATATCTACAGCTGCCCTCTGTCCAGGCTTTTACACACCTCCTCATAGAAGCCAATCAGGTTAGTCTGGCAGCTTCTTTTTTTAGTAAAACAGTGCTGGTTGTCACTTATAATATTATGGATAGTTACATATTCATGTATATAGTCCCTAAATAGCCCCTCAATCAATTTTCCAACAATGGATGTTAAACTTACAGGTCTGTAAATGCCCGGAGAAGACCTAATGCCCTTTTTAAAAATGGGCACCACATTTGCCTTGCGCCAATGAGATAACTGAGCTGAGTTCTTTGAGAACTCTTGGGTGAAGTCCATATGGTCCTGCAGTCTTATTCACATTTAAATTATTTAGTCTTTCTAGGATGATATCCATGTTTAGCTTGTTAAGTATTATACTTGTGCTATTGCTATAAGTGGCATCTCCTGTGTTGGCTCTTCATCCTTCAGACTTCTCTTCATCCCCAGTGACCATTTCCCCATTATCATCAATTAGGGCACCTATCTGTTCTGATTTGAGTTTATATATTTAAAAAAACGTTTAGGGTTTGTTTTGCTTTGCTTTGTCCCTCAGTAATTATCTTATAGGGTAATTCCATTTTCAATGGCATTATTAAAAGTTTCCATAATTGTGTGGCAAAATGATGTCCTCAATGTGCTAATCCTATCTGTTATTTTTATAATTTTCTATTTGTTTGCAACCCTGTGTTATAAAAGAAAACAGTTTTCCATAGCAACAACGTGTTCCCCTTAGCTCTGTACACCAAAGTGGTGATTTCAGGTACAAATCATAGACTTCCTCACACTAGCTTGCTAATCATCTGAGTGGCTAAGAAATGGGTGACTGGTTTAACCCATTCTGCTAAAAACTCAACTTCTTCAGTTTGGAACAATCACAGTCATGTGTTCCAGTAGCAAGGGTTAATAGTCGGGTTCTCAGCTGGAGAGGTCATTAGGCTGCTAAGGATTAGCCAAAACTGCTAAAGAGTTCACCTGTTACATTGGAAGAATTTTGGGACTTGGTAGTCCTTTGTTTTTGAAAACCACTCCCTCCGTAGCAAAAAATGGCCCAGGAATATGAGAAACGGAAGCAGCCTGCTGTAGTAAATCACAGGTCTGGGGGCACAATCGTAACACTCACAATTATTTTACGTTCCAAAAGAAGAAAACAATTAGGCAATACCAAAAACATGCCAACAAAGGTCTTAACTTTGCTGTCCCGGAACCTTATGGAACCTTCGAATATTGGCCTAGATTCAATAAAGGTAGAAAAAAATTCTCATGGTAGTAAAAAATTCAATTCATGAGAAAAAAGCCTGAGAATGTCACTGTTACTGAATCACTAGATAAAAAGACAGTGAAAGCCAATAGAAGCTTTTACTACAGTGTAGAAAGGAGTAAACAGTTCTCTACTTTTCTTAGGAGTATAAAAGTGCCATTGACTTGCATTGTTTTCTTAGCTGGTGATTCAGCAACAGTGACATTCTCAGGCTTTTTTCTCATGAATTGAATCTTTTACCATGAGAATTGATTTCTAACTTTATTGAATCGAGGCCATTGTCTCCAAAAGTTTGCTTGGTAACCATCACCCTGGAAACAGTGTAATTGTTCTAGAACCCTGGCTGGTTGGTGCACCTGAAAGATCATAAACAGGTTCTTAGCTTCACAGGTTAATCTAGTGTTATATAAAATAATGCAACCCGACAATATATACAGTAGGCTAGAATACTTGTGTCGTTATTGACCGTTCTGCTGTCAGATTTCTATTTCGCATGAAAGATTTTGTCAGCCATTGATCAGGTAGGCTCAGCATTTAATAAGTGTAAGAACATATAATAAGTGGAAGCACTTGTGAAACCTTTGTGGAAATGTCATAATCAATGTTCAAATCTCTCTCATCACTTGCTTTTATTGAGTCACTTGCGGGCACCTAGGTTTAGTGCAGACTATTAACCCTTCTCATTCACTTTTTAAGCCATTTACATGTACCTACTTTGCCTTGAGGTATTCATAGCCCTAGAAACGTTTCTGTATTTTAAGCATTACATTTATAATGTATGGCTTGGCTTGTTGCTGACTATATGTCTACATGGTTGTAATCCATTTTTTAGGTCACCAGGTAGCCCACAGATCCACACACAAACAGAATGTTGAACTTTATTATTTCTGGCATCCACCCACTTTGAACCCAGCATACACGTACAGTTACAAATACACAGTCTTACACCCTCAACCACACCGTTGGTGGGGTCTAGAGAGGTGCTCCGGGTGATTGCCTCCCTGCGTTGAGATGAGAACTCTCTCTCCATCTATTGGTATATATGTAATGTAGTAATACACTACCAACAAAGTCAATGGGTCTCCAGAATGTCTCAATACATGTGCCAACAAGGGGAACACGAGGGAGTCCCTCCACTTTTAGTGTTAGGGCCTTCACAGCTTGTCCACCTGCAGGGCCTTCTTCAACCAGGATGATCACCTTTGGACCAGGGTCTCGGACAGGCTCCATCCTTTGGCTCCATGGGGGTGCCTTATCTCTCCTCCCCATGCCTGGGTTTTCCCCCGAGGTCTCGTCCACCCCAGGGCCATGGTCTCACTGGGGTAGGCCCCTTCCCAGTGCTATTCTACTGCTCTCTGCACATTCAGGATGCAAACCTCTTGCACAGCCCAGATGTGCCCTGCACCTCTGTGGCTCACCGCATGCAATGAGACTTGTCTATAGGGCTTATCATCTGACATACTATATTACTGCTGTGGATTGAGTGGCCAACAGAACCCTCCTAGCTCCTCTTGCTGGCCAAACTCTAGGTTCTTATAGATTGCTTTCCCAACTGCCACTTAAAGGGCCAGAAACAAATAACATTCTTCCTGGGAGCCCTTTCTCCTCTCATTCCAGTACCCTACAGTATAAATATGCTTGTCATAAGACTCCAAGATACTGTATTAGTGACACAACATCACTTAACGGGTGTTGGTCCCTCTCTCTGCTGATAGCAAGAACCTCGGGGGGGGAGGGACATCTGGAACGCTGGAGCCCCCTCGCACCTAACTGCACAGATCACTGAGAATACTCACCTTCATTACAAGCCAGCGTTGGGAAGGTCCTGCCGGCGGCCAGCAAAGAGGACGCTACTATGGGCCACGTGACCCCCCGGCAGCCAATCGCAGGACTCCTTTCCCGGCACTGGCTCATTCTGTGCAGTTAGGTGCGAGGGGGCTCAAGCGTTCTGGATGCCCCCCGAGGTTCTTGCTATCAGCAGAGAGGGACCAACACTGGTTAAAGTAATAATGGGTGTTGGTCCGGTTTAAGATGGGGGGGGTGTATGCCTGGATGCCAGGACTTGGATCTCCTCAATGGGTTACTGCAGATTTGATCTGCCGCTGGGGGGAGGGGGGGGAAACAGAATATATATTTTAAACTTGACAAATAAACAACCCAATTTTTTGGGGGGGGATCCAAATTTGGGAGTATCCAGACCCATCTGAAGCAAATAGTCCAACACTGATCTAGGTAAATGATATGGTACGAATAAAATCATATGCCAAAATCATTTTATATTTGCCAGACTTGAAGGTTATGCACACTTGCACCAATTGCTTTTCCTCTGTCGTATTTTCTTGGATTCAAAAGCTTCTTGAATGATTAGCGATCAGTCAAATGAGATCGTCTTGGCATTTAATAATAATTTCTTAAGAGTCACTTGTCATCTCTCATTTGTCAACCTCCTGGAAGATTGTCATAATTGATATGAATCTCTCTCATCACCAAAACGTCTTGTAGATTGTTAACCCTTTTCGGCACTTGTTGAACAAGTTTTATTTATCACCCTTCGCCTTTCCTTAAAGTTTTTTTTTAAACTATTGGATTTATACCATCGCATTTCCATCGGATTGCTATGGGGCAATTGATACTTTTGCTGCAATTAGTACGCCACCACTTTTTTCAGCCGCAGGGATTATTAGCTGGATAGAGGAGGCATCTGATAGCGCCTATTGAACTCTATCGGTGTGTGGACATCAGGCACGCCTGACTCTACACACTTTATACTGGTTCTATGATATTGTTGCCTCCATGCAGTTGATTTCGGGGAGCGTTGGGGACTGCACACCCGGCAACATCCACCGCATATACTCCGCGAATACAGACCATTGAGTTCCTCTCTGGCTCGTTTTGTGGTGTGCGGCTCTTTGCCTGGTGTGTAGTGTCCAGCGTATACCCCCAGATCCATGCATTGCAATCTGTGGAAATATAGCGATGTGGTGGTCGGGGATTTATAATCCTCAGAGAAATATATATGTTTTATTTTAAGGAAAATCTATGAATACATGGTTACCTGAGGACTCTGATGACCTGACTGGTGTGATTCTGCCCTGACAATGTAAACCTCAATGTTACAAGTAAGGGATATGTAGCAAAATTCAGCCATGTAATACTATGCTATATGGGGCTTTGACGTCATATATTTGTATATATTGTATTGTATTAAATGTAGACATTAATTGGGTGACACACATTCTGGCTAATGCACTGTAATAACAACAGCAGTATTGTGTTCACGTTTTTTTTCACCCGTTCCCCCCCCTCCCTGAATACTCACCTTCCACGATCCGGGCTGGGTCTAAGTACTCAGCCATTGGGTGGCCGGGATGCGTCTGTGTCTGCGCGCGCGGCCGCGTGCTCGGCGGGCGGTCGCCTCCTACTGCAGGGGAGAGCGGCCGCCCGCGGTGCGCGCGGCGGCGCGGCTGACTCAGACGCACCCGGTATCGGCGGCCTGTTGGGGCGTGGGCCACGTTATGCCTGACGCGCTGCCCTTGCGGCCATTTTCATTGGCCGGACGGGGCGCGCATATGGGCGGTGACGTGGTGCCGCCTCATTGGTCAGCGTTTTTCATTCCCGGGGTATTTAAGGAGGGGGATTCCGGCCAGCCGACACACCCTGGCGAAGTGTCAATCGGACACGCAACGCGTCGGTGGCGGCTGCTACGGGGGACCCCCGAGTGACTAGGTATGTAATGACAGTGCTGTTTGACATTTAGCTTACAATTGTTTTGGGCGCACGTTTTACTTCAACATTAAAACTGGCCAGGTGCTTCATGGTACACATTGTTTTGTATAGCACCATTTTTTGATTGTAAGGTTTCTTTGATAGAAGTGTTTTTGTTCACTATTGGTTTTCTGCTATGGCCTACACATATATGCCATAGCAGGCATTTATGCACTGAGCACCTTTTTGTATTAATTAAGTTGTGTTTATTGTATGTTTATAGTCTGTATTTTTGCACATAGCACTTTTTTTTTTGATAATAGTGATGTAGATTAATAGTGGTAACAATTGGGGCTTGTTTTTTAATAATTTCACTTAATTGGTCACGTGGTTAATTTAAATATTCTGGCCAGCAATAAACCTAGGAATTACCCTTGAATTTGTATATATACACGCCCAATTGTAATAAATACTTATAATATTCATATATTAGCTGTAATTATGGCCTAACAACTATACAAAATAGTCACAGTTTTGAGGTCAATCCCCCGTTGTGTGGTTATATGTTTTTTAATCTTGTGTAGTGTATTGTGATGTGTTGCAGATTGTGTTGTCATTGTGTAAGCAATTAGTTAATAAAATATTGTTGATTTTACTTTCAGAGTGCGGCATTTTATATATGGGGATGGTAGTTTAGGGGTAATCTAGGACTCCTTTAATGTTGTGGTTGTATGTATGCACATCTCCATCGGCCAGCACCTATATTACTATTTTTCAATTAGATTTCTAGCGGTGCAGATCCACCCTTTTTGAATTGTTGTTGGTTTCCTTAAAGTGGCACATAACCTTTTTTCCTCTACTTGCCCTCCCTGTTCGAGCACCTTGGGGGATGCTGCCGGCTTGGCTGTAGCCTGGATTTTTTAAAATCTTTCCGCTGCCAAAGCCACGCCCTCTGGCAGTTCTGAGGTCGCCGATTGGCTGATCTCAAGATTGGCCAGTGAGGTTCTGTAGCCAGCTGGCTGCAACCCTAGCTTTCTGTTCAAGTCCACTCTCCCGCACCCAGTCTATATGAATGGCTGAGTGGAGGAGCGCACGCAGCTACAGGGATGCTGGGGGGTTGCAGCGGCCGGCGATCACAGCATTGCGGGAGCCACTGGTAAAGGAGAGTGTAATACCCAGCTGATCACCAGCCTAAGTTCAGATGCCAACCCCCAATCTAACACAGCCGTCTTCACCTATAGTCAAGCCCCCATTTGTCGGGAGACATTACACGCCTGCCCGAACACGGTGCCCCCAAGACTTAAAGTGGACCAACACCCAGGGGGGATCGGCGCGGGAATCTATAAGATTCCCGGACCGATCAGATCCCTCCCCGCGGGGCATCCGAAATCGGGATGTCCCGCGGGGAGGAACCCCCCAGGAGGCCCACAAACCTTACCTTACCGGCGATCCAACGGCGCATGCGCGAGACGCGGCCGCGTCTCTCGCTTCCCTCTAGCAGGGCGCGCTCCCGCGCCGGCCGTTTTGTGAATGGCCGGCGCAGGCGCGCTCCCTGTTAGAGGGAAGCGAGAGACGCAGCCAATGACAGCGCTCTGGTATGCGTGTCCAAGCAGCTTTGGACGCGCATACCAGAGCTGCTCTGATCGCTGTCATTGGCCGGACGAGGTCACGTGGGAGCGGGGAGAGGTGAGTTTTTGCGGCGATCGGGGGGGTTTCACACAGCGGGGCACCCCCGATCGGGGTGCCCCACCTAAGTGGACCAACACCCAGGATAGTCAAAATCCTGGGTGTTGGTCCACTTTAAGGGCGCAAAGGATGGCACCTGTGGCCCCAAAGGCCGTTGTACCACAGGGCAAAACTAACATTACACAGGGGATGTCATAGATAGCTGGGTCTGCAACAGAATATCAGTCATACCAGTGTCTTGACTCACTCCTTTGTTAGGAGAAAAAACATACACCCAGTTGTTGAATCAGCCCCAAGGTAGGCAATGAAAGTGAAGGGCAGTTTTCTCTCCTACAAAAGGAGTGAGTTTTCTCACCTGGCTCTGAATTGACCCCAATAAGGCAGAACACCTAAAACCTGGTAGAAATTGATTTTTCCTTTAAGTAGTGGTGGCATGAAAATATTTTCTTGTCAAGGAATAATTTCCAATCATTTAAAAAAAAAAATAGGTTGATAACAACAATAGCCGGCAGCAACACACCTAAAACCATTTTATCACCCGAGTTAAACTTTTCAATGATGCCTTTTTCAGTTAAGTTGACTTCAGTAGAGCTAGTGTGGGCTAGTGGTGACTCGCACATGTGCATTAATGTTTGCCGCATTGCGGTAACTTTGCCTCGCTTCGTGTAGGTTGTTTGTCACGGGTTGCATGTGCGTGGGAGGTGGTGTGTAACTACATGTTTGTGTCACATACGTGTCGATGGGCTGGTAGAAGTTTGCACTCAAGTAATCATGCCATCCTTTGGTGTGGATCTGCAGTCAGTTTATCGGCAGAGCTTTTATGAAAGTTTATCAGGCTATTTCAGTGAGACGGAAAGTGACTCACCAGAGCAACAGCCAATTATAATAGAAATATTCGACTTGTAAAGGTTTTCTGTAAGTTACCTCTTATAACCTGACTTTAGATCCTAAACATGATGTAAAGTCACAAAATACTTTACTTTCTCTAACCCCACCCCACCCAGTATAGGGGCATTTTGATTTAGAATACCCCCTTGAGTCCACCCTCATTGTAAGCTTGTACCTTACTTTGGTTATTTAAAGGAGCACTATCGCAAAATACTAAAAATCCATATAAACATGTCGGTTGATGAGAAGAGGGGTCACTTAAACACCCGAACTGAATAAGGGCCTTATTTATCAAGGGATAGCGCCAGGTAGTGTCTCACTAGCGCCAGGTAGCGCCAGCTATCGACGGCTACCGACACAATCACGTATTTATCACGCTAAATGAGGCTAGCGCCGGCGAGAGCGTCAGCTAGCGCGGGATTCATCATGTAGCCGACTGCAATGAACAGCGCCGCTGCTAATCCCATCACAGCGCCAGGTATGACCTCTCGCTACCTGGCGCTCTCCAATGCATTTCAATGGAGCAATCTTTAAATATTCATAATTAATTGATATGACTGTTTTTTTTTTTTTTTTTAACTGTCAAAAATTCTGTGACCACTACGGCAATGTTAGATTTTTTTTGTAAGGTAAAAAAAAAAAAAAATTGTGCAGAATTGATATTACAGGTCTGATATTAATGTATTCATATTACAAAATGTTTAAAAAAACTTGTTTAATTTTTTAATCAAAAAATATGGTTGTTTGGGGGTTAAAAACTACTTTTAAGCCATCGCCGCCAGCGCTCTGGGGTTTAAACAAGCATTTCACAGCGCGAGAATTTTTGGAGCGTGATTTGTTAATGAATATGCTGGGAGCCGTTCGCTATGGCCATTCGCTGTCAGGCGCTCCCATACAGCGCGGAACCTGTGAAACAGCGACTCCTAACCCCGTATTCAACATTACCGCACACCGACAAGTCGCTGTCAACAAGCGAACAACGGCCAAGCACAGCGAATACTAGCGGGCGCTGTGAAAATCACGCTACTGGCGCTCATCTGTCGCTACCTGGCGCTATTAATGAATCAGCCTCTAAAACTTCCACCAAGCTTGTGGTTTATTCTCTCATGGTAGGAATAAATCCAGGGGTAACAGGTATAGTCTATGAGGGGTGACAGAGCTTGTCACCCTGGATGTCATTTTCCTTCCATTAAAAGAAAGAAAAACATGCCTGTCTGGATATTTTATGATGTGGGTTGTATAAGCAACCCCTCCTCTTGCCATCCAGCATATTTATATGGATTTTTATAATTGGGCCATTTTTCGCGATAGTGCTCCTTTAAGAAGGGATAGCGCCAGGTAGCTCCTCGTAGCGGCAGGCAGCATCTGGTGAATGCCGGGCGCTGTACGCAAAACTACATTTAAGAAAGCGAATCTGGTGAGTGCCTGTATTACTAAAGGCGGCTCAGCATATAGCGCCGGTGATCTAGGCTCAGGAGCGCCATGTAGTACCTGTCGCTCTGTAGCGCTCTCCCGTACATTTCAATGGGCTTTCATTAGTGTATAAATAGCGTGTCCATTTTTTTTTTTGCTTAAATCGTGGTGTGGCCTCTCCTGGCTGCAAACAAACACTTTTAGAAACTTTTTTGACTTTTTATATTTTTATGCAGAATTGTCATTACAGGTCTGGCAATAAAGTGTTAATGTCACAGTATTAAAACAATGTAATTCTATGTGTTTTCGCTTTGTTACTGGTGGATATGTGTTCAAAAGCAGACTTTGATCACACAACACCTGGCGCTCTATGCTACAGTGCCAAGCTTTAGAGTGCCGACGCTGTGTGTGTAGCTTTTTCTTGAATATGGTGTTGAGCGACAAGTGCCGGACGCACTGAGCTGGCACTACCTATCGATCGCTGCAGCGCTATACTGTTGTAAGAGCGCCCAAAGCACATCACATTCATCAATGCCGACCAGGTTACTACAGCAACCAAAGCGCTCTGTTACAGCGCTCGATACCCGCTTACAGCGTCTACTAGCAGTAGCTCTAAGAGCTGCTATACAGACGCTCATCTGGCAATACCTGGCGCTAGTAGTGAATTAGCCTCATAATCGCATACCTTAGTACCGCAGCCAATCACTGAATGCCAGTGACTAGGTATGGGCGAACCCGGGCTGCAAAGTTTGGGTTCGTACAGAACTTTGCAAGCTTTTGCCCCAAACCCAAGCACGGACTTTAGAGAAAAGTCCATGCTCAAGTTCGGTGCTCGGCCAAACCCCGAAACCAGGAAGCTGGTTGATAGGTAGGCATGGCTGTGATTGGCCAGGTGGGACATGACCCAGGCGCATAAAGGCGCCTTCTCAGAGTGCTCTGCACTGTAGTAGATAGGGACAGGTTTGCTGCTCAGTGAGGGACAGGTAAGGTTCTGTTTAACAAAAAGGAAAACCCAATTGTCCTTTTTAGGCCACATAGGAGGAGAGAGGAGGCTGGGGGCATCTCAAACTATCCCTAGGGCACCCAGCTAGGGAGAGCAGACGTCAATGAGGGACAGCTAGGGTGAGGAACATAGCAGCACATCTGCCTGTTTTAATTGCATCCTGAGGACGGGCAGCTGCTGGTGCACATTTGGACAAACCTACTTACTTGTTGGCATACCTTGCATTATACTTTTTGAGGCTTAAATAAACCTACTTACTTGTTGGCATACCTTGCATTATACTTTTTTAGGGTCTTAATACTTTTTGATACTTGCATTATACCTATTTGGGGCTTTGATAAACCAACTTACTTGCTGACACATCTTGCATTATACCCTTTTAGGCTTTGATAAACCTACATACTTGTTGGCACATGTTGCATTATACCCTTTTAGGCTTTGATAAACCTACATACTTGTTTTGGGGATTTAATAAAACTAGTTACTTCTCTTCTTTTTTGGACTTTGATAAAACTATTTACTTTTTGTCACCCCTTGCATTATTCCTATTTGGGGCTTTGATAAACCTACTTACTTGTTGGCACACCTTCATTTTTTTTCAATAGCAACATATAATTATCATTGACCAATAATATACCCGGAGTCCCAACAATGTTGTAAAATCATAAAGAAGTCCAATTTTTTAGCACTATAAATAATAATATCCTTTAGCCAGCCTCCTCTTTAGCTAAATAATGTTAGAGTGAAAGTAAAATCCTTTAATCTGCTACTTCAGCTGCAAACTTTATAGACTCACTGGTGGCTGAATTCAAACGGTGTTTGATGTCAGGGCCGGCTCCAGGTTTATGTGGGCCCTTAAGTGGGATGTTCTCAGTGGGCCCATTTGTGGTGAAGAGTCGAATCACATCACCCAAATCTGGATGCCGGGCCGGCCCTGTCAGTGGGCCCCCCTGGAGGCCAGGGGCCCCTGGCAGCTGCCCCGCCTTTCCGGGTGCTGACGCCGGCCCTGTTTGATGTGATTAGAGTTTTTAAAGCAATAATAACATTGTATTTGTAGGATGGAAGTTTTCGGGCCCCTCTGCAGCTCTCACAATTATCTAGGATGTCAAGGCAGATTATCAGCTGTCAAAGTAATCATAAAGTGCTGCAGTTTCCTAGCTTCATTGTGCTGCAAACGAATAAACAATCATATGTTATTAAATCTAATTTATTTTCTTTACTACATATTTAAATACTACATATATATATATATATATATATATATAACATATATATATATATATATATATATATATACTATACATATATATATTGAATATGTTAAATTGAACCGAAACCCACGGAGATCATCCCAGGAACCTATACGTTTCGCGGGCTGATTGATTCCCTCCCTTAGGGGTATATAGAATTGGGATGCCCCACTTTGTGAAACCCCCCAGGTCGCCCATAAACTCACCTTCCTTGACAGTCCAACAGCGTATGCGCGAGCAGCGCCCGCATCTCCACTATCACTCTAGCAGGCATTTGTGAATTGCCGGCGCGCAGGTTAGAGGTTAGAGGGGGGAAGCAGCCGCCAGTGCACTCAGATCCACTCACCTTAGATGAGCCCATTGACACAGGGGCTCTAGCGGATCCGAGTGCACTGATTGGACGAACAGCCGCGCATGCGTCATAGGATCTGGAAGAAGTGAGTTTGTTTGGGCGACCTGGGGGGTTTCCCACAGGGCCAAGGACCAAAACCCAGGATAGTTAAAATCCCAGTTTTGGTCCACTTTAACAAACACTCATGTTAAATCGAATTAATTTTCTTTTATAACATATAAAAAAAATATATCTATATATAATTATGTGTATGTGTTTGTATATATATATATATATATATATATATATATATATATATATAGCATATGATTTGCCTTTTATTAGAGATCTGCTACAGGGAAGATTATTTTTTCTTTCAAACTGTTTCATCCATAACTGCATGCCTGCAGGTTTAATTTTTTATTCTACTTTTATCAGGATGTAAATTATGTCTTTTTTTTCATTTTTGTATTTTGGAATGCTTCTAAAATGTCATATTTATTTATGTCTGTGTGTTTGTTTATTAGCTTGGCGGGACCAAGGTCACACATTATTATTCCACTTTTTCTCGACTTCAAGTTTTATTTTAGTAAGAAAATCAGAAAACAAAATCACAGATACATTTTTGTATATTTCTCTGTGCTCCACCCTAGTTGATTTGAAATGGAATCACCTGTAATGATAATCAGTGTGATACCATGATGTTGAACCCACAGGCTCTCAGGAAACTTCTTTATGGAGCAGCCAAAGTTTGTAAAAAGTGCATCTCTTTATTAGTGCTGCGCTACATTAAAGAGGCCCTGCCCCTCCCCCGGTATTCCATCACCTTTCCTCGTCCATTTGCCCTGACTATGGGCTTAATTCAACAAAGGTTGAAAAAAATTAGCTTTGCTCAGAAAATTGGATCACATGCGTGAATTTTTAACCTATTTGTGCCTTATGTGACCTTCTGTGCGAAAATGCGATTGTAAAATTTTCGAAGCGCTCGTAAAAAGGCTGTAGCATGCGAAAACTATTGGAAAATGTGCTCGAAGTTTCCAGTATACATTCTTAACTGTGTGTGTGCATTTCGGGGGCAGAGTATTGTTTCTCTTGCATGTTGTTTGTAGTCTTTTCATAGGTTATTTTTTCATGCATTCGTTTTCCAACTTTTTTATTTGCCTGTTTACCTATATTTACATGGTTAATATTGGGGCTAAATTTTAGCAATAAGCAATGTATGCTGTAGTGTAAGCACTAATGAAATTACATTTTTTTTACAGGCATATATGTCAACATTTTTGGGGGTTAGGGGTTTCGATTGGCAACTATCTATTTTTTATTTTTATTTTTATGCAGAATTGTCATTACAGGTCTGGCTATAAAGTGTTAATGTCACAATGTTACAACAATGTTATTCCATGTGTTTTCACTTTGTTACTGGGGGATATGTGTTTAAAAACAGACTCTGATCACACAGCGTCTGGCTATCTATTCTACAGCGCCCAGCTTAAGAGCGCAGACGCTGCGTGTGTGTAGTGTTTTGTTAAATATGGTGTGGAGCGCCGAGTGCCACATGCACTGAGCTGGCGCTACCTATGGCTCGCTGCAGAGTTATAATGTTGTTCGAGCGCCCAACACACATCGCATTTATCAATGCTGGCCAGGTTACTACAGAGACTGAGACGCTCTGTTACAGCGTCTGATACCCGCTTACAGCGTCTGCTAGCGGTCGTTCTAAGCACCGCTATACAGGCGCTCATCTGGCAATGGCTGGCGCTAGTAGTGAATCAGCCTCAAAATGTTTTTTTTAGCGTACTGAGTAGCAACAACAGGCTACCTCTGCATGGGCTGTCCTACAATGCTTCTACATTACAGAGAGTTACATTACGGAGTGCTGCTGTATGTATTGTTTACTACAGTATGTAAATTGTACAGATTAGTCCTACACACAACGCTGGAGAGAAACAAAAAATGTATTTCCTACTCAAAAATAACAATTTAAAATTTTAACTCGTTTATTTATTTATTTCCATGTTACATTTAACTGTAAAGAACTGATAATTACAACCAATATAGGTTTTAGATTAATAGCTACTTAATCAGTATGTTAGTCCTGTGTTGTGTAAACATTTTTAAAAATAGATGCAATGAAAATAGTTTATCCTTCCCCGCCGACTTAATTTATTAGACTGGCAGGACAGATGGAGTCTTTAATTCGAAGTCATTTATTAGTTCATTTAATAGGGTCATACAATTAGTATTTCTTTATGCTTTGGAGTAATCTCTGCTTAATCACTAGTAGCTACTTAATTACAGGTACATTTTCTTTGGTGCCTCTGGGCCTTATTTATGATGTGCGCCTTTTAGCATAATTTCTGTGGCTATAGCGCCAGCTTCGAAATGCCGGTGTTTCCCATCTTATCTGGTGCTGTGCTGTGTACTACATTGGCGCTAGCAGTTGTGCGCAGAACGGTTCTAATTAGCTGTGCACTTAGGTATTAATGTTGCCCTTAGGTATTGGCCGGCCTATGTCAGCGACTGCTGGACAATTATCCCAGTGCCAGTGAGCGCCACTTTCTACTGCGTTTTTTCCAGCGCTCCTCAGCATCTTTATGAATTTTTGGGGGACAAAGGGGGCAAACTTTACAGTGTAATGCCCAGCTGATCAACAGCCTAAGTTCAGATGTTAACCCCCAATCTAACACCGCCGTCTTCACCTATAGTCAAGCCCCCGTTAGCCGGGAGACATTATACGCCTGCCCGAACACGGTTGCTCCCAGGACTTAAACCGGACCAACACCCGTTATTACATTAACGGGTGTTTGTCCGGCTCTTTGCCGCTAGAAAGAAGTTTGAGGGGGCATCCAGAATGCTGGAGCCCCCTCGCTCATAAATGTACAGGACACATAAAATAGTCACCTTTTTAAAGAGCCAGCGCCAGGAAAGGAGCCCCGTGATTGGCCGCCGGCCGGTCACGTGGGCTGTAGTCGCGTTCTCTGTTCCAGCCGCCGGCAGGACCCGCCCACATGACCGGCTGGCGGCCAATCGCGGGACTCCTTTACTGGCACTGGCTCGTTAAATAGGTGAGGTTTGTACTTGTCCTGTGCATTTAGGTGCGAGGGGGCTCCAACGTTCTGGATGCCCCCTCAAGCTTCTTTCTAGAGGCAAAGAGCCGGACCAACACCCGTTAATGTAATAACAAAGGATGGCACCTAAGGCCGCAAAGGCAGATTTACAACAGGGCAAAACTAACAGTACACAGGGGATGTCAGAGATAGCCGGGTTTGCATAAGATTATCAGTCCTACCAGTGAAGGATTAAACAAAGCCGAAGTCCAGGGTAAGACAAAGGTCAAAGCCGTAAATCAGAGAGTCGCAGTAGCCAAAGGGTCAGGCAAAAGCGTCGTCGGTATGCAAAGCAAACTAATCTGGTCAGCAGGAAATAAACCAACAGCATAACATACCACAAGCTAGACGCTATCACAGGCAGTGTGTGCTGAAGCCTGGACAGCTTTATGTGACTGCTGACCAATGGGAGGTTGGAAGGCTGGGCTGCACAGCAGTTGCTTAATTGACAATACTCCCAGTGAGCCAGACAGAACCTCTGAGTTAACACTTAACTGGGCATTAAGCTTCGCTGACCACAGCAAGCTGCAATACCCCGCTGCAAGGCATATGAAGCGCGGGCCCCTAAGCGTGTTAGTCTGTGTTTCCGCAATGATGTTTTGAATACTCTGAAGAGTGCGGACAGGTAAACGCTTGGCTCTAACATACAGTGCATTTAGTTGGTGTCCTTATTACACATTGTTAAGCAAAAGAAGCTATTAAAACCACATTTAATAACCCCACAAAAACATCTTGGCCTGTCTAGGTCCTGCATTTCAGTTACTGACAAGTCCCAATGCAAGTTCTGTTCAAAAAAATGTGTAATATGCATTATAAGCATTAAATACTGCAATCCTGTTCTGCCTATTGTGCTCTATGGGATCTTGAGCTACAGCCCCAGGTTTAATCTGGCACTGCTTCAACCAGAGCGCCCGGTGCTGCACCATTTTCTACTCTAGTGTCCAATAAGACTCTAGCCAGTGGCCGCATCGGCTGCCATTTTTTTTGCACACTGTGGCCACAGTGCCACTGAGGCCAAAAAAGTGGCACTGTGTGGCACTAACGCTTCTTAAACAAGGCTTTAACCCTTTAACTGCCAGCCTTCTTGGAGAAGTTGTCACCCTCTGTTGCCAGCCTATTTTCCACTATTTTCTGCTACACATGTTCGACGGAGATTTTTGAAGGGATTTCCCTATAAAATTATATATTGTTTTTTTCAACAGAGTCTGGGCTTCAACGGGGAATAGCTTGTTTTTAAGTTTATCAGTGTTTTTGTAATATTTTTGTGGAAAATAAGGTAAAAAAAAAATTAAAAATTACATTTTGTAGTGTTTTTTCTTAATAAAAATTACAAATGTACCAAAAAAGTCATAATGTGTGTAAAAGCCCCATTCCTCCCAATTCCAACGGTACCACATATGTAGTGCTAGACACCCTTTCCTGACCAGGAGACACCACAAACTTAATAGAGCACTTGAGGAGGTTTTCAAAGAAAATACAATTATTTTGTGCTCATTGCAGTTTCTTAACATAAACACCACTTTACATTTGAAATACCCCCCCCAAAACCATATATACACTTAAAGTACACACCTCAAGCTATCTAGGTGTATCAGGCTTGATGTTGTGGCTACATATCTCCAGGTGGAGTCAATTAAAGAATCCGGCTTTTTTACAAGGTTTTTTGAAAAAAAAAAATAAAAAACAGAATGAAAGCCAAATGTTTCCTTAAAAAAAATACACTAACCATAAAAAACATGCCCAATGTGAAACGGCAAGGTCCCCTGAACAGAACAATACCCAATATGCATTGCTAATTCCAAGGGTATGGTTACCATTCACCCTAAAGGAAAGCATATGCATATTGGGCATTTCACTTGAAAATTCCTACTCTGCAGACAAAGCGTGCACCTTGTGCTTTTTCAACCAAAACAGCCCTTTGCAAATTAAATAGCCCCCACAAACCATATATCCACAGAAAGTACACATCTCAAGCGTTCTAGGCGTACCATGCTTGTTGTCGTGGAAGGAGCATTCTGGACGCAATCCTTTGAGGAATTCACTGCTGCCACCGCATTTCCCTACAAAAATTGAAAATATGCACAATAAAAACTACATTTTCCTAAACAAAATATATGCTAACAAGGAAAAACATACCTAATATGAAATGGCAATGTCCTCTGAACAGAACAATACCCGACATGCATAGGTACTTTCAATGGTACTGTTGTCAAACCCCCCAAAGTTAAGTATGTGCATACGAACAGTTATATTTAAAGTTTCAGTTCTGCAAACAAATCACACACTTTGCAGTTTTTCCACAAAAACAACCCTTTTCATTTGAAATACCCCACCCAAACCATATATATACCTAAAGTACACACCTTATGCTTTCTAGTTCTATCCCGTTTATTCCAGTGGTCGAAGTTTTCTGTTAAAATCCTGAACGCATACACAGGTTTTACGCAGTTTCCATATAAAATGTTATCAAAAACAGATTCACAACCATATTTTTCTAAAAACCATCTGAAACAGCAGGGTCCCCCAAACAGAATACCCAACAAGCATAGCTCAACACCTCACTATAAAAGTGCACAAAACAGCCTTTACATTTCTTAATGATACTAACAGGTGCAATAAGGATTGGACTTGTGAGGTAAAGATAGGGTACAGTAGCTGCGGCATCAGATTATATGATCAGGTACAGGTATTACGATCCTGAAAAGGGGCCCACTTTTTAATCATCATGTGCCACAAGTAACATGCTGCTCCTCCTCTAGCACTTCCTATTGCATCTGTAAATATGAAAGAAATGAAAAGAAAGCATATCTATCTATCCCAGCGAACAAAATGGGTTCACCTACCATCTAAACTGAACATAAAATGAAAGCAATACCAATTAGTAATCTACCTGGGTATGGTATGCTTCAAAGCAGTGTTCAAAGCACAAACAAGGCTGTCTGGGGCACTTCGGGCAATAGTTCTGCACGTCCTTCCTGATGCCATGCTTTCTACATACTCTGCAAGCTTTCTGGGGATACCTCTATTCACCGATGTTGGGAATGCACTTTATAAAATGCTTCCCCTACTAACCTTGCCTCATTGTCACTAGCTGTCACCTGTGGTGCCTCCTTGGTATCCCCAAACAACAGTGCAGGGAGTAGCTGCTGTTGATACTCTATGAAAGACAAATTGGAGCCTGGTACTGCTGCCTTGAAGACAACAAAGGAGTTGTAAGTTGCCAGTTGGACCAAATGAATTGCAACTTTTTTGTACCAGGCTCTGGATTTTCGGGTGGCATTGTAATATGTTAGTATTTGGTCCGTCTTATCAACGCCACCCATGAATTTATTATAATCTTTTCTACAACATGGCTTTTGGGAAGGGGTTCGGGGACCACGTTGTCGTACATTCATGACTGACTCATCGTGGATTGTTGTCAGCATGATTACATTTTTTTTATCCATATATTCCACGGCCAGGAGCTCACTGCTTCTTAAAGCATACGACTCTCCACGATTCAGATTCTTTTGCAGCTTTGACCTGGGCAACCCTTTTCGATTACGGTTGATGGTGCCACAGGCCGGTGTGTCCAATGAATAAAGGGCTCTAAATAAGGGGATGCTGCTGTAGAAGTTGTCCACATATAAGTGGTAACCTCTCCCCAGTAGAGGAGTCATGAGCTCCCACACGATTTTTCCACTGATGCTTAAATCAAGGGGACAACCAGGGGGGTCCAGATGTGTGTCCCTTCCTTCATAACTTCGGAAAAATTTGGTATAGCCGGTCGAAATCTCACATAATTTGTAAAATTGAATCCCATAGCGGGCGCGCTTGCTAGGGATATGGGGCCTGATGCAGAGCCTCCCCCGGTCTGAGCTTAAAACTTTCCGATTGTCCGGGGCTCCCGTTTGAATCGTGGCTCAAATGTGATGCAGAGCCTCCGTCGGAATGGCTCCCTAACTGATTTGTCTTTACTCGGGAAGTTTTTTTTGCTCTCTCGGGTGCCTTCAATTTGATTGGGGCTTCCGTTCCCGTTCACACGGGTGGCCCGTTTTTCCCTGCTTTTTCCTTGGTTTTTGAACGTACCTGCTTGGTTTCCGTCGTATTTGACCTTCCATTTTGGTGATTTTTCCAAGTATACTTACATCTCCATGGCTCTTCAGTTGCCAATCTGGCTACACGCAAGCGCACATCCTTAAACCTCCATTGGAATATGCATATGGCACCAACTGCCAATTTGACACATATATATATTGTCAAATTTATTTTTGGGTGTTCCTTCTTTCTTGCCATTAATGCATACCTTAATCTCTTTGGTGTTCCTTCTTCCTTGCCTTTAATGTTTACCGTTATTGGTTGTGAGTTTTTATGATTTTTGTCCCAAACCTTTTGTGTCATGTAAATGTGTGATGATGTTGTGTGATTGTACATTTGTAGGAAAGACAACTCACCAAATCTGTTTATGTTTTTTTTAATCCAACTTTTTTTTTTTGGTTTTGTGGTTTTGTGATTTTTTTTTGGATAAAACAAAAGTAAAAAACAATTTAAATTTGAATTAAACATGTTAAAAATTAGGCCTCGGGGTCTTGTGGCTGTGTTTTTCTTTGATCTGTGAATGAAAAACAACCTTAGTTTAGCATTGTTTTTATGGTTTGGTTGGGCGTTGTTTTATTGGGGCCCTTTTTAAACCGGACCTTCAGCGTGATTTAATGAAAAACCCAAACTCTAAAAAAACGATTCCGCAGCATCATCTGTAAAAAAAAGATACAAGGACCCACCATTAATCCACAAAATACATTAACTTAAATTAAGTTTCCTAGCCTAACTAAAGTCACTTTATTAACCTTTTGCTGCCTCACATTGCCCTAGTTCTTCTATCTGCATGTAGCCTAGTTTGTAGCTGCGTACATGGGTTAAACTAAGGTGGGCTTGTATTTAACGTGACAAACTAAGTTGTTTCAGACTATTCTTGTGCTTTGTTTTTTTTTTTATTATAAGGAATGTGTGCGCGCACATAAACGCACGCTCACATACTCACATCCATGATGATGTCGTCCTGCTCCTGTGTAAAGATGGCATAGCTCCTGGTATAGCTCTGACGTTCCCCCGCAGTGACGTGCAGGACATCCCAAATTGGAATGCCCCAGAGACATGATGCCTGTAACCCAGCCCTGGATTCCTTCACACTCCAAAGGGCTGGGTTACATGGGTTTTGGCCTGCTTTAAAACATCATGACCAAATCAGGTTAGGATGGAATAACCCACCTCCTTTACATTATTATTTAAGTAACACAGGTTCCCTCACATAAAGCAGAACAAAACCCAGGGCGGCCACTGGTCTTCCCCCTGGAAATCCCAGATCGGGATGCCCCACTGTGTGAAACCCTTTTTAATGAGACTTTACTCAGAAATGGCAGACTCCCTCTCTTAAAGCGGAACAAGCCATGATTAGTTTAATGACCTTTGCAGGCGTATATTGTAGTGCCCCACCAGTCTGATCAAGACAACGGAACCTCATCTTCAAGAGACCAAAGGCTCGCTCCACCACAGAGCGAGTCCTCCTGGGGGCAGTATTGTAGGGCTCCTGTGCCTGTGAAGATGGGTGCAGGATTGGGGTCAGCAGCCAGGGGAGCAAAGGATAGCCAGAGTCTCCTGCCCAAAAACTAAAAAAAAAAAACAAACAAAATAAAAATAAAAAAAAGGTGTGCATTGCAACAATAGAAAAGAGGGACAAATAGGTGAGCCGGGTAGGGTTGGAGGAAAGGACATTTGTAATGAGCATACATGCACATCCAACCTGTACACTCATTAAAAAAGTCTGGGGAATACTACTTACATAAGAGGGCAATAGGGTTCAATCACTCAACCCATTTAATTTAAAGTAAAAAAATTAGGCTAAAAATATACTAACAAAAAAATTACCAAATAGTGTGTTAAGGGAAAAAACAAAGTCAGACAGGGTGGGCAAACAATACAAGTTTCATACACATACCCAGTACGGCGGGTGAGCTCAAATAGGTGCAGCCTGGTTTCTGCCATACTCAGCAGGACAAGACCGCGGAGCTGGCGCCGATGATGTGCTCCAACAGAGGACTGCATATTATTGCCCGAGTGCAAATACGGCTGCTCTGACTTGCCGTAAGTGAAGGCTCGGCGGCCCCGTTTCATTAGGCTGATTTCAATCAGAAAACAAGGCTCTGCATCACTGAAAAAAACGGAACAATAAACGAGGCGTCCGTTTTGCCGGGAAACAGCCTCGTGCGAGCCGACAATCGGAAAGGCGGCTGAGCGCACACCTGAGCGCATAAACGCACACTAAAATCAACGTAGCACCCTTTCCTGACCCGATCAAAGCGGGAAAACGCACGGGATAGCTGAACGGGGAGGCTCTGCATCAAGCCAATACTGACGAAATATAATGCGCCCTTTAAACAGCAGAAGTGACTCGTCAATACTTAAGTTTTGGGAGGGGGTGTACACTTTCGCAAAGCGCTCCGACAGGCTATTAATTAGGGGTCTTAATTTATGCAGCCTGTCGTGATCAGGCTCACCACGGGGAAGAGCAGTGGAATTAGCGTTAAAGTGCAGAAACCGCTGTAAGATTTCGTAACGATTTCTGGACATTATGGCCGGAAACAGTGGGGTTGCCAATAAGGATTGGTTATCCCAGTAGGAGGCGATACTAAATTTTTTGCAGATACCCATTGCTAAAGTGAGCCCCAAAAATTTTTTCATCTCACTTATATCTGTTGGGTGCCATGCATGAGCGCGGGCGTGCCTCTGTTGGGGGTTTTGGGTGAGGACCTGCTCAGCATAGAGATTTGTGTAAAAGACCATATCCAGTAGGATGGCCTCTGAAAGAAATACATTTAGGAAGTCAATGACACCGAAGTTTGTGGTGTCGACATTGACCCCGGGGACCGAATCAAATGGGGGAATTTTGGGGGAATAATTATTAGGAGGCCTCCACGCAGGCGCTCCTCCAACTGCAGCACTCCCCCCTGGCCTACACTTTCCTCCAGCATGGCCTCTTCTTGTGCGGTACCATCCCTTCTAGGATGCCTAGCACTACCACTAGTACCACTGCGCGGCTGTGTCTCCTCAATAGAGGAGTCACTGTCGGACTCACTACCTGAGGGCATATATTCTGAGCCTGACTCGCTAAACTCTTCAGAGTCCGACTCCATCATATAAGCCGCTGCTTCCTGTGCAGTGTACTTTCGCCCAGCAATTTCTATATTTAATAACCAAGAGTCACACAATCAAAACACTATGGGGATGACTGAACTAAAACACTATGGGGATGACTGACTGAACTAGACCCTAGACCCTAGATCCTAAACCCTAAACCGTAGACCCTAAACCCTAGACACTCAATTAACAAAAATAAAACAATAAACAGTAAAAGTTAAATATATTTTTTAAAAAATTATATCTACGATCCGACGAGAAGTGATGAACTCAGCAGCTCCGAAGGGCAGTAACAAAGGTCCCAAAAGGGAGGGATGAAGGTCCAGCAAAGGTCCAACTGTATGAGACTTCGGGAAAAAAACAACCGACAAGCCTAAAGTAAGTTTTGTTAACAGAAGTATAGAAGGGTGGGTGAAATCCCTGGTAATAAATACCTTATCCCCAATGCAACAACGCATGCGCTGGCCGCAGTGGCACTAAGCTATAGCTTTAGCCAGTATGCACCATTGTATTGACGGTAAGGTACATTTTACTGGCAATCGGGTATTCACATCAAGGGATTTCACACTGCATCAGGCCAAAAATACATTTAGAAATCCACAAAACCAAAAACAGCTTTGACCACATAGTGGGGGTGGGACATGGGTAGCAGGTGCACGCAGGGCCTGGCTCACCCAGTAAATGCCTGGGTGCAGCCGCCACCAGAGTAAAAAAAAACAGTTTCAAACGCAAAGTGGGGGTGGGGAATGTGTGGCTGGTGCACCCCAGGCCTGGTTCATCCAAAAAACACGCCAGTGCAGCCGGCAATGAAGGAGGGGAGGCAGCAAATGGCATATGATCACATGGCGACCAGAAATCAGCAAGCACTCTGCCAGTCATCCCCCTCCCCCATCCCTGCCACCTCACACATACATATCAAGGCCAAAACACATTTTTTAAAAAGTGCATAAAATCAGAATCAACCACAAATAGTGAGCCAGGCCCGGCGCGCACCTACTAGCCACCCCTCATCCCTCTAACCATTTTAGCATACACATCAGGGCAAAACACATTTTTAAAAAAGTGCATAAAACCAGAATCAACCACAAAAAAAAAAAATAGCTTTGATCGCATAGTGGGGGGTAGGGAATGGGTGGCAGGTGCGCGCCGGGCCTAGCTCACCAAGTACCCGGGGCTCTCAGGATCCCTCCCTTTTTCGGATAGCCCCTGGATCAGACGACCCAGGAGGGGCGGCCGGCGGCATCATCCCGGCACCCAGCATTGCACGCCAGACGCGACAAACCTCCAGGAAAGCCCCGTAATGAACCTCTCATCAAGACAGCTCACCGTGGATGAGGTAAGCCTGCTCTTTTTGCCCCACCTCAAAATTTGATCTATTCCAGTTTGACATAGACTTGTTTAAGTATGAGAGACGTTTAAAGTTGAAACAGTTTTTTAACGCAGACACTAGTGCCAGTGATACCAGCACTGGAACAAGAACCTTTAAACTTAAGAGCAAATTCATACCTCAGGGCAATTTCGGTTCAATCGAGTCATATATTCGGACGATCAGAGCTGACGCTATACAAATGGCATCCAGAAGACGGTTTTATAGTAATCTTTCAGTTCAAGAGATTGGAGCCCTCAAATCCCTCAAAGCAGATAATACAATTATTATAAAGCCCGCTGATAAAGGGGGAGCAATAGTGGTCTTGGACTACGCTGAATATAAGAAGGGCATGCAAGAGATGCTATCTGACACTGTCAGCTACAGACGAATAAGTGATAACCCCACCCACCGTGTACAAGAAATGGTTAAGGATTATATTGATATGGGCTTGGCCAATAGATGGGTCACGAAAGATGTTGCTGATTTTCTCCATATGGAATATCCTATTATTCCTGTTATCTATGGGTTACCCAAGATCCACAAAGCCCTATGAAAGGCCACTGAAATACCGCCCAATTGTGGCAAGCACGGACTCTGTTACACAACCTCTGGCACAATGGATAGACATTTATTTGCAGCCATATGTGTCTGAATTACCTTCCTCTCTGAAAGACACAGGGGATTGTTTGCAAAAACTGAGAACAGACCATACAGGGGCATCCCTAATGGTCACAATGGACATTTCATCCCTACCCATGAAGGCCTGAGAGCTGTGAAGCATTTTCTCTCTAGAAAACCTACCTCTATCCCCACAGAGTATATCCTAATGGGACTTGAGATGGTACTGACCAAAACCTTCTTTAAGTTTGAGAAGCAGTTTTTTGAGCAAATGGTCGGGACGGCGATGGGGAGTGCAGTCGCACCGGCGTTCACAAATCTGTTTATGGGATTCATAGAGGAAAGTTATATCTACCCCACACCTCAATATGAGAAAAGCGTGACCTTTTGGGGACGCTATATTGATGACATCATTATGATCTGGCAAGACGATGAGGAATCAGCCCAGCAGTTTATTGCAATGCTGAACTCAGTGTTCCCGACCATTAAATTTAACCCTGAAGTGTCAAGGGACTATGTCACATTTCTAGATGTGGCACTTCACAAGGACTCCACAGGTCGAATTAAGACGGGCCTGTTCACTAAACCAACGGACAGAAATACTCTCTTGAAATATGAGAGTTCACACCCCAGACATCTGGTTGACAATTTGCCCATTTCACAGTTCTTAAGAGTCCTTCGGATACACTCTGATAGTGAGACACTGGAGGAGCAACTTAAAGCCATGTATAACAAATTTAGAGAATGAGGGTATCCCAAACAGATCTTGACCGCGGCCATAACAAAATCTCGCCACATCTTCAATAATGAGAATCCTAAACAGAAAAAGGAAGAACGTATTCCGTTTACGCAGACATTTTGCCATACCTCGGCATATATTGAACGTATTATACGCAGACATCACAACATTCTTACTGCAGATAAGACCCTGACACCCATGGTCAGAAGACCACCACTGAGAGTTCATAACCGTAGCCGTAATCTGAGGGACTTACTCATAAGAGCGGATCCTGTGGAGAAATACAATCCACAGAGACAGGTACTTTCATCCAAGTTGGGATGTTATAAATGCTTCAATTGCAATGTGTACAATTCACTCATTATAGGCACACAATTTTCACATCCGCATACGGGATGCCCAATAAAACTCAGAGGGTACTACAACTGCAACACGGATTTTTGTGTATATATCTTAAAATGCCCCTGTGGTCTCCTATATGTGGGAAAGACGATCGGCCCTTTCAAAAAACGCTTCCAGAAACACAAAAGCGATGTACGGAGTTCATCAGGAGAAAGCAAGAAATGGAGAACCGGTGGACATGGAAAAACCTGTAGCTCTACATTTTTATATACATGGCCATCAGACACATGAACTAAAGGGCATGGTGATTGAACACCTCCCCAGACCACCGAGGGGGGGTGATAGGAATCGTCACCTGCTCCAACGTGAAACTTACTGGATCCATAGACTGGACACTGTTGTTCCACGAGGACTCAATACATCATTTGGATTCAGCAGCTTCTTGGATACTAGATGAACTAACCTTTTTTCTCCCCAATTTCAGATGAACTGACTTTTTTCCCCCCATTTCCAGATGAACTAACCTTTTCCTCTCCCCTCTTTTCAGATTAATTAACCTTCCCCCTATCTTTAGGACTGACTGTATGTACCCCAATTCTCCAGTCCAAGCAAATCATTGGTGTTCAATTTCCATCCCTAATGGCTTTTCTCCTTATGTAGGATAAGTTTTTCATATTATTATTTTCCAAATTTTTATTCCCAATTGTTATATGGTTATTTTTGTATCATAGGTTTTTTATGAATATCTTCTTCAATATCCTGCAGTTGCGTTCTTCTTTAAGACACCGCTGCACTGGGGTCGGGTGCAGAAGCTGATGCTCTGCCTCCAGCAAAACTTTTGCTGGAGATAGAGTGCTAGCTCTGCTACACCCGAGAGCCAATCAATTGGCTCCTGGGCAGCGTCATCGGTTACCGGGCAGATTTCCCGGGACCTGTGACATCACGCCTGACCTTCCCTGATTGGGGGACAGCATGGGGTTGCTTGGCAACCCCCTGCTGCCAATAGCGGCGGTGCCCTGCAGATTCTATTGGCAGGGGCGCATAGCAGAGGTAAGCCGGGACCTCAAGGGGCCCCTCGATTTACAGCCATTTACAGCATTAATTTACATTCTTATTGATATGCTAATTTCCGAGCGCCGGTGACGTCATTGATGACGTCAGGCGCAAATTTTTGAATGGTTATGGGCCAGTAGGCCCCCTTTTTGTATATAATGGCTATTCACTGTCTGTTCTGGTTGTATGTGGTTGGTCCTGAGGAAGGGGGCCACAGTGCACCCCGAAACGTCGACCAGAAACCAATCCTTGTTTTGCACGATTTATGGTGTTTGAATTACAAATATAAGCTCATTTACTTTTACCTTTGCATTGGAGTGCTGGTTCTGTACAAAATTCTTGGACTTTGGCGGTGTCTCCGCGGACCGCGCACCCACCCGACATGGGATTCATATGAGTAAGAGTGCGACAGCCACTAGAAAATTAGCTCACCAAGTAAACACCCGGGTGCAGTTGGCGATGAAGGAGGGGTGGAAGCAGCGATGGGGGGCAGGGTGGAGGCGGCACATGATCACCAACCACATGGCGACCAGAAATGAGCCAGTGCTCTGCCTGTCACCCCGCTCCGCCATCCCTGCCACCTCACCCCCCTCTGTGGGTGGCAGGTGCGCACCGGGCCTAGCTCACCAAGTAAACACCCGAGTGCAGTTGGCGATGAAGGAGGGGTGGAAGCAGCGATGGGGGGGGCAGGGTGGAGGCGGCAAATGGCACATGATCACCAACCACATGGCAACCAGAAATCAGCCAGCGCTCTGCCTGTCAACCCGCTCCCCCATCCCTGCCACCTCACCCCCCTCTGTTGCCGGCTGCACCCAATAGCGAGCCAGGCCCGGCACGCACCTACCAGCCACCCCTCATCCCTCTAACCAGATTAGCATACACATCAGGGCAAAACACATTTTTAAAAAAGTGCATAAAACCAGAATCAACCACACAAAACAAAAAAATTGATTAGATCGCATAGTGGGGGGTGAGGAATGGGTGGCAGGTGCGCGCCGGGCCTAGCTCACCGGGTAAACACCCGGGGTGCAGTCGGTGATGAAGGAGGGGTGGAAGCAGCAATGGGGGGGCAGGGTGGAGGCGGAAAATGGCACATGATCACCAACCACATGGCGACCAGAAATCAGCCAGCGCTCTGCCTGTCACCCCGATCTGCCATCCCTGCCACCTCTACCCCCTCTGTTGCCGGCTGCACCCAATTGCAAGCCGGGCCCGGCGCGCACCTACCAGCCACCCCTCATCCCTCTAACCAGATTAGCATACAAATCAGGGCAAAACACATTTTGAAAAAAGTGCATAAAACCAGAATCAACCACAAAAAATAGCTTCAATCGCATAGTGGGGGGTGGGGAATGGGTGACAGGTGCGCGCCGGGTCTAGCTCACCAAGTAAACACCTGGGTGCAGTTGGCGATGAAGGAGGGGTGGAAGCAGCGATGGGGGGCAGGGTGGAGGCGGCAAATGGCACATGATCACCAACCACATGGCGACCAGAAATGAGCCAGTGCTCTGCCTGTCACCCCGCTCCGCCATCCCTGCCACCTCACCCCCCTCTGTTGCCGGCTGCACCCAATAGTGAGCCGGGCCCGGCGCGCACCTACAAGCCACCCCTCATCCCTCTAACCAGATAAGCATACACATCAGGGCAAAACAAATTTTAAAAAAGTGCATAAAACCAGAATCAACCACAAAAAACAAAAAAATAGGCGGTTTCCGGGTTGGTGTTTCCGGCATGGGATGCCCCTGTCCCTTTATAATCCCCTTGTGCCTTATGGGTGCATTTCTATCCTCTCCCCTTTAGTTCTCCTTTACCCTGCTGGGGTAAAAAGGAGGGGGGGGGCGTTATCTGGGCTTATTTGTCACCATGCACACAAATTAAAAAAAAATAAAAAAAAAGATATATAAAATAAATCTTTATTACATATATATTATTATGTATGTTTACTATACTATTTAATAGGATATGTTGTATTTAGATTTTCCTATCTCTGTCTAGGCAGCATTCTTTTTTGCTTACCTTTTAAAACTCTTTGTTTCTGGCTGTGTTAAGATTTGAATTTCCCTCCATTCTTGGTCATGTGATTCTGGGGGTGGGCGGGGCTTAGGCACACAGCATCATTTCATTCCCAGAGCACCCAGGTGTGCTCTCTTTGTCTGCCTGGCTCCTGCTGCTTCCCTATGGTCTTCCCTCATGGTGCGAGCTGATTTCCTGGTGCTGTGAGTACCCCTCAGAGTTTCTGCCATTTTTTTCATGCTTTGTCATTTATTGTATTGTGTGCATTGGTGACTGTTTGTTTTCTTTTTAGATGGAAACTCTTTATTTTAAAAGGGGGTTCTCCTGGTCTTTAGCCCTTAAAGCCTTATTTGGGGGTCCATTTGTGTTAATATCCTCCCACTTGGGACTATTTAAAGGGGCATCCCGGGTAGCAATTGCGTAAATCCCATATATACTTGGTGACTATAATCAATTATAGTATAATACTAAACACCATATGGAGGCATCTCAGGACAACGGGCATGCAGTTCCCTCTGCACAGACTCGGCAATGTTTTGGATGTGGGGCATCCCTTGTTGGGGATAACGCAATTCTTTGCGTCCCTTGTGCTCAATTAACTATTATGCAGCAAACTGGGGCCCAGGCTTCGGCGTCTGCGGCTTCTGCCTTATCTCCTACTCCGCCATGTCTTGTCCGTACCCCCAGTGATATTGTCATGGGTGGTGAGTCGCATTCAGATTTATGTGCCAGATTGGCTCATCTTGAAAAATTAATGTCTAGCTCTGTGGCCAAGAAGGCCTCAGCTAAAAGGAAACATTTGACTCAGGCCGCTCCGGTAAGTGAGTCGGATAATTGTGAAATGCTTTATTGGTCTGATCCTTCTCAGTTAGAAGAAGGAGAATTATATGAGGAATCTGATGTTTCTGATGAACAGCAATTTGTTGGTACTGTAATTGAGCAGGGTGAAGCTAGTGTTGTGGATACCCCAAAGGCTCTTGCTCAGTTATTTGAGGTTTTGGTTATCACTCCTCCTGAAGTAGTCCCTCCTCATATACCTTCCCAGCTGATACTGTTAAGCGTTGGTCATCACCACCTGTGGTGGATGCCCCTGTGCTTAATTTATCCAATTCTTCTGTGTTGCATTCTCTTGACTCCACTACACTTAAAGATGGAGAGGATAAGCGTATTGATCAAATGGCATGCCACGCTTTTTCCAGTGTGGGCTCGGCCTTGCTGCCTGTTGGTGCTTCAGCGCTCATGACAGTGGCTATTAGGTCTGTTGTGAGAGACCTAATAAATTACTCAGGGCTTGATCCGGCCTCTGATGAGTACGCCGCTCTTAAGCGATGTGAGATGTTTGCATCTTTTGTACTTTCTGCCTTAGATGATACTCTGCTCATGTGCAGCAGAACCTCTGCCTTGTTAATCGCCATTCGGCGGTCAGTATGGTTGCGGCAGTGGGCAGCTGATATTGTAGCCAAGAAATCGCTTACAGCGCTCCCTTTTGTGGGATTGCGCCTCTTTGGAGAAAAATTGGATTCTGTCACTAAAGGAGGTAAATTACCTCAGCGTAAGAAACAACGTCCTTCCTTTTGTGGAGTGGCCTCTTTTAACCCTTCCTTTCGGGGGTCTAGATCCGGTAGAGGATCTGCCTTTTCAGCCCCTAGAGGGAATGCATGGAATAGAGGAAAGGGACGTGGCCGTCCAAGTCAGAATTGGGGGTCCAAAACCAAATCTGCCACTAAGCCTGCTCAACAATGAGGGGACGCCCTCACCCTTACGGGTGGGGGGACGGCTGCGGTTCTTCTTCCAGGTCTGGGGTCAGGAGAAAGTAGTCTCTTCCAGTTACAAACTGGAATTCGAGTCCCGGCCTCCTCCCAGATTTTTCATGTCCCAGATGCCGTCAGATCCGGCAATTGCACAGGTACTGCGGGCAGCAGTAGCGAATCTGTTAAACATGGCTGTCATCTGCCTAGTGCCTCCAGCGGAAAGGGGTTTGGGGTTTTACTCCAACCTATTCACGGTACCCAAAAAGGATGGCTCTGTTCGGCCTATCCTAGACCTAAGGAGACTCAATCAATTTATCCGTTTCAGAAAATTCTGCATGGAGTCTCTGCGATCAACGATCGATGCTCTCCGTCAGGGGGACTTCATGACATCCATAGACATCAGGGATGCTTATTTGCACATTCATATTTTTCCAGGTCACCAGAGATTTCTCAGGTTCTCGATAGAAGACCAGCATTATCAATTTGTGGCCCTGCCATTCGGCCTTACCTCGGCCCCAAGGGTCTTTACCAAGATGCTGGCAGGAGTGATGGCTATATTCAGGGTCCAGGGCATCCGCATTGTGCCTTTTCTGGATGATCTTCTTATCGCGGCCTCCTCCCTCGAACAATCAGAGTTGGACACCAGGAGGGTGGTCTCTACGCTAGAGAGGTTCGGATTGGGTAATAAGTTACCTCAAATCCTCTCTCTGTCCGTCCAGGGAAATTCTCTTCCTGGTCCTGATTCTGGATACATTTCAGGCCAAGGTTTTTCTTCCTCAGTCCAAAATGGTTCTGTTTCAGGACTTGATTCGTCTATTCTTGTCCAACCCTCGTCAGTCTATCCATCTAGGGATGAGACTAGTGGGATTGATGGTAGCTGCATTCGAGGCAGTCCCGTTTGCCCAGTTTCACATAAGGACGCTTCAGCTCTTCCTCTTGGCAAAGTGGGACAGGTGCCCACTTGAATCAGACTTGTCTATTGCCTCCCCACGTTTTGCAGTCCCTTCAGTGGTGGCTAATATCGCACAACCTCCAGAAGGGCAAGTCATTTCTGACTCCGCGTTGGGAACTGGTTACCACGGATGCCAGCCTGGTGGGCTGGGGGGGCTTCTGGAAGAAGCATCAGTTCCAAGGATTGTGGGGGCCTCAGGAGGCTCATTCTCCAATCAATGTATTAGAGCTTCGGGCCATACGTCTTGTTCTACTTCGACTGACCCATTTCTTACAGGGTCTGCCAGTTCAGATTCGGTCAGACAACCGAACAGCTGTTGCATACATCAATCACCAGGGAGGGACTCGCAGTTGGGGTGCCCTCCGCGAAGTGTCTCTGATCCTTCAGTGGCCAGAGATCAATGTTCCCTGTATATCAGCAGTTTACATTCCGGGGATAGAGAATGTGGAGGCAGACTCCCTGAGCAGGGGATGTTCTCGCCAGGGAGAATGGTCTCTCAATCCAAGGGTCTTTCAGTTCCTCTGTCACAAGTGGGGGACTCCACAGTTGGACCTGTTTGCTTTTAGCCACAATCACAAGCTGCCAACTTTTGTGTCTCTATTCCAGGATCCTCTGGCAGTGGCAGCGGATGCCATGTCTCTGGCCTGGAAGGATCTGGGGTTCCTATATCTGTCTCCCCCATTCTCCATGATCAGCAAGGTGGTGCGCAAGTTAGCACTGGAGGAGGCGCCAGCAATTCTGGTGGCGCCATGGTGGCCAAGACGTCTGTGGTACGCAGACGTCGTAAGGCTGGCAGTGGATCGTTTCCATCTGCCTCTTCTTCCAGATCTCATCACTCAGGGTCAACTTTGTTACCCCAATTTGCAAACGCTGGCTTTGACGGCATGGCTGCTGAAGTCTCCATCTTGAAAGAAGAAGGTCTTTCTGATGTGGTTATTCAGACTCTTATTAGAGCTAGGAAGAAGTCTTTCTCTGTCATTTATTACAGGACTTGGAGGTCCTATATTGATTGGTGTGAATCCAGGGCTTTGCCCTGTAGAGTATTTTCTATTCCTAGAATTCTGGAATATCTGCAACGAGGTCTGGATATGGGATTCCAGATTAGTACTTTGAAAGGGCAAGTCTCTGCCTTGGCTATTTTCTTTCAAAGGTCGTTTGCTCTTCATCCTTTGGTTAAGACCTTTTTCCAAGGAGTCGTGCATGTGCGGCCTCCCAGAAAGCCTATACTTCCTGTTTGGGACCTTAACCTGGTGCTTTCAGCTATGCAGGATGCTCCCTTTGAGCTTTTGCAGGATATTCCTTTTCCTATTCTTACTCAGAAGGTTGCGTTTTTGGTTGCTATTACTTCTGTCCGCCGAGTTTCTGAACGGGCGGCTTTGTCTATTCTAGCCCCTTATTTTGAGAGGCATCAAGATAAGGTTGTTTTCCGTTTTAAACCGGATTTCCTTCTTAAGGTGGTGTCTGCTTTCCACCTAAATCAGGATATAGGGCCTGATGCAGAGCCTCCCCGGTCTGAGCTTAAAACCTTCCGATTGTCTGGGGCTCCCGTTTGAATCGTGGCTCAAATGTGATGCAGATATAGATGTATATACACAACTGTGTATAAGGCTCAGCGAAAACTGTATTAACACCACAGGTGCTCTTCACACAAATCCAGTGACTTCAATCCACCACCACCTTCTTATAAATCACGTACCAGATGTATTCTTTGTAATTTGCATATATGATCTCCCTTCAATTTAAAAGGCTCCACAATTTTTCTTATAATTAGAAGGACACACTTATTTCATTGGGTGCCTGTATTTCACTTCATTAAACCAAGCACAAATGGCTCCAATCACTCCACAAGTATAGTTCAACTTGATCCAAATTTATTGTAGCATGTTAGAAAAAAGACAGAGATTGCTCTAATAGCGTAAGTACGTTCCACATAAAACATAAAATCTCTATGGCCGCTGGCCCTTTAAAAAGCCGCTCACCAGATGCAAGAATAAAATGCGCTTTTCTCAATGTAACACAATAGGGCAGGCGTCATCTAAGCCCTCCAATGTGCACGCACACAGCACAATACTGAATACTAGATAGAACGAGTTCAGCTCACCGCCATAGAGATTTTATGTTTTATGTGGAACGTACTTACGCTATTAGAGCAATCTCTGTCTTTTTTCTAACATGCTACAATAAATTTGGATCAAGTTGAACTATACTTGTGGAGTGATTGGAGCCATTTGTGCTTGGTTTAATGAAGTGAAATACAGGCACCCAATGAAATAAGTGTGTCCTTCTAATTATAAGAAAAATTGTGGAGCCTTTTAAATTGAAGGGAGATCATATATGCAAATTACAAAGAATACATCTGGTACGTGATTTATAAGAAGGTGGTGGTGGATTGAAGTCACTGGATTTGTGTGAAGAGCACCTGTGGTGTTAATACAGTTTTCGCTGAGCCTTATACACAGTTGTGTATATACATCTATATATGTCTAATTTGGAGGCTGATTTGACAACAGCATAAAGGCTTGGAGCGAAAGACTTTAAATTTTATTTAAATAATTGTGAATTGTTTAGGAGCGCGGTTTTTTTGGAGTTTCTTAGCTCTAATATTTTTTAAAATGTGATGCAGAGCCTCCGTCGGAATGGCTCCCTAACTGATCCGTCAATTTCACTTTACTTGGAAAGCTTTTTTTGCTCTCTCGGGTGCCTTCAATTTGATCGGGGCTCCCGTTCACGTTCACACGGGCGGCCCGTTTTTCCCTTATTTTTCCTGCCTTTTTGAACGTACCTGCTTGGTTTCCGTCGTATTTGACCTTCCATTTTGGTGTTTTTTCCAAGTATACTTACATCTCCATGGCTCTTCAGTTGCCAATCTGGCTACACGCAAGCGCACATCCCTAAACCTCCATTGGAATATGCATATGGCACCAACTGCCAATTTGACACATATATATATTGTCAAATTTATTTTTGGGCGTTCCTTCTTTCTTGCCATTAATGCATACCTTAATCTCTTTGGTGTTCCTTATTCCTTGCCTTTAATGTTTACCGTAATTGGTTTTCAGTTTTTCTGATTTTTTTTCCCATATCTAAACCTTTTGTGTCATGTAAATGTGTAAATGTGTGATGATGTTGTGTGATTGTACATTTGCAGGAAAGACAACTCACAAAATCTGTTTATGTTTTTTTTAATCACACTTTTTTTTTTGCTTTTGTGGTTTTGAGATTATTTTTTTGATAAAACAAAAGTAAAAAACAATTTAAATTTGAATTAAACATGTTAAAAATTAGGCCTCGGGGTCTTGTGGCTGTGTTTTTCTGTGAATGAAAAACAACCTTAGTTTTTATGGTTTGGTTGGGCGTTGTTTTTTTGGGGCCCTTTTTAAACCGAACCTTCAGCGTGCTTTAATGAAAAGCCCAAACTCTAAAAAAACGATTCCGCAGCATCATCTGTAAAAAAAAGATACAAGGACCCACCATTAATCCATAAAATACATTAACAAGCTTCCTAGCCTAACTAAAGTCACTTTATTAACCTCTTGCTGCCTCACATTGCCCTAGTTCTGCTATCTGCATGTAGCCTAGTTTGTAGCTGCGTACATGGGTTAAACTAAGGTGGGCTTGTATTTAACGTGACAAACTAAGTTGTTTCAGACTATTCTTGCGCTTTGTTTTTTTTTTATTATAAGGAATGTGTGCGCGCACATAAACGCACGCTCGCATACTCACATCCATGATTATGTCGTCCTGCTCCTGTGTAAAGATGGCATAGTTCCTGGTATAGCTCTGACGTTCCCCCCGCAGTGACGTGCAGGACATCCAAAATTGGAATGCCCCAGAGACATGATGCCTGTAACCCAGCCCTGGATTTCTTCACACTCCAAAGGGCTGGGTTACATGGGTTTTGGCCTGCTTTAAAACATCATGACCAAATCAGGTTAGGATGGAATAACCCACCTCCTTTACATTATTCTTAAAGTAACACAGGTTCCCTCACATAAAGCATAACAAAACCCAGAGCGGCCACTGGTCTTCCCCCTGGAAATCCCAGATCGGGATGCCCCACTGTGTGAAACCCTTTTTAATAAGACTTTACTCAGAAATGGCAGACTCCCTCTCTTAAAGCGGGACAAGCCATGATTAGTTTAATGACCTTTGCAGCCGTATATTGTAGTGCCCCACCAGTCTGATCAAGACAACGGAACCTCATCTTCAAGAGACCAAAGGTTCGCTCCACCACAGAGCGAGTCCTCCTGGGGGCAGTATTGTAGGGCTCCTCTGCCTGTGAAGATGGGTGCAGGATTGGGGTCAGCAGCCAGGGGAGCATAGGATAGCCAGAGTCTCCTGCCCAAAAACAACAACAACAAAAAAAAAAAACAATAAAAATAAAAAATGGTGTGCATTGCAACAATAGAAAAGAGGGACAAATAGGTGAGCGGGGTAGGGTTGGAGGAAAGGACATTTGTAATGAGCCTAACACCATTTTGGTGTTTTTTCCAAGTATACTTACATCTCCATGGCTCTTCAGTTGCCAATCTGGCTACACGCAAGCGCACATCCCTAAACCTCCATTGGAATATGCATATGGCACCAACTGCCAATTTGACACATATATATATTGTCAAATTTATTTTTGGGCGTTCCTTCTTTCTTGCCATTAATGCATACCTTAATCTCTTTGGTGTTCCTTATTCCTTGCCTTTAATGTTTACCGTAATTGGTTTTCAGTTTTTCTGATTTTTTTTCCCATATCTAAACCTTTTGTGTCATGTAAATGTGTGATGATGTTGTGTGATTGTACATTTGCAGGAAAGACAACTCACAAAATCTGTTTATGTTTTTTTTAATCACACTTTTTTTTTTGCTTTTGTGGTTTTGAGATTATTTTTTTGATAAAACAAAAGTAAAAAACAATTTAAATTTGAATTAAACATGTTAAAAATTAGGCCTCGGGGTCTTGTGGCTGTGTTTTTCTTTGATCTGTGAATGAAAAACAACCTTAGTTTAGCATTGTTTTTATGGTTTGGTTGGGCGTTGTTTTTTTGGGGCCCTTTTTAAACCGGACCTTCAGCGTGCTTTAATGAAAAGCCCAAACTCTAAAAAAACGATTCCGCAGCATCATCTGTAAAAAAAAGATACAAGGACCCACCATTAATCCACAAAATACATTAACAAGTTTCCTAGCCTAACTAAAGTCACTTTATTAACCTCTTGCTGCCTCACATTGCCCTAGTTCTTCTATCTGCATGTAGCCTAGTTTGTAGCTGCGTACATGGGTTAAACTAAGGTGGGCTTGTATTTAACGTGACAAACTAAGTTGTTTCAGACTATTCTTGCGCTTTGTTTTTTTTTATTATAAGGAATGTGTGCGCGCACATAAACGCACGCTCGCATACTTACATCCATGATGATGTCGTCCTGCTCCTGTGTAAAGATGGCATAGTTCCTGGTATAGCTCTGACGTTCCCCCCGCAGTGACGTGCAGGACATCCAAAATTGGAATGCCCCAGAGACATGATGCCTGTAACCCAGCCCTGGATTTCTTCACACTCCAAAGGGCTGGGTTACATGGGTTTTGGCCTGCTTTAAAACATCATGACCAAATCAGGTTAGGATGGAATAACCCACCTCCTTTACCTTATTATTAAAGTAACACAGGTTCCCTCACATAAAGCATAACAAAACCCAGAGCGGCCACTGGTCTTCCCCCTGGAAATCCCAGATCGGGATGCCCCACTGTGTGAAACCCTTTTTAATAAGACTTTACTCAGAAATGGCAGACTCCCTCTCTTAAAGCGGGACAAGCCATGATTAGTTTAATGACCTTTGCAGGCGTATATTGTAGTGCCCCACCAGTCTGATCAAGACAACGGAACCTCATCTTCAAGAGACCAAAGGCTCGCTCCACCACAGAGCGAGTCCTCCTGGGGGCAGTATTGTAGGGCTCCTCTGCCTGTGAAGATGGGTGCAGGATTGGGGTCAGCAGCCAGGGGAGCATAGGATAGCCAGAGTCTCCTGCCCAAAAACAACAACAACAAAAAAAAAAAAACAATAAAAATAAAAAATGGTGTGCATTGCAACAATAGAAAAGAGGGACAAATAGGTGAGCGGGGTAGGGTTGGAGGAAAGGACATTTGTAATGAGCCTATATGCACATCCAACCTGTACACTCATTAAAAAAGTCTGGGGAATACTACTTACATAAGAGGGCAAGAACATGACGCAATAGGGTTCTATCACTTAACCCATTTAATTTAAAGATAAAAAATTAGGCTAAAAAGATACTAACAAAAAAATTAACAAATAGTGTGTTAAGGGAAAAAACAAAGTCAGACAGGGTGGGCAAACAATACAAGTTTCATACACATACCCAGTAAGGCGGGTGAGCTCAAATAGGTGCAGCCTGGTTTCTGCCATACTCAGCAGGACAAGATCGCGGAGCTGGCGCCGCTGATGTGCTCCAACAGAGGACTGCATATTATTGCCCGAGTGCAAATACGGCTGCTCTGACTTGCCGTAAGTGAAGGCTCGGCGGCCCCGTTTCATTAGGCTGATTTCAATCGGAAAACAAGGCTCTGCATCACTGAAAAAAACGGAACAATGAACGAGGCGTCCGTTTTGCCGGGAAACAGCCTCGTGCGAGCCGACAATCGGAAAGGCAGCTGAGCGCACACCTGAGCGCATAAACGCACACTAAAATCAACGTAGCACCCTTTCCTGACCCGATCAAAGCCCAAAACCAACGGGAAAACGCACGGGAGAACTGAACGGGGAGGCTCTGCATCAAGCCAATAGTTCTTCCTTCCTTGTGTCCTAAACCTAGTAACGACAAGGAAAGGGTCTTACATTCTTTGGATGTAGTTCGTTGTGTTAAGTATTATTTAGTTACTACTTCGGCCTTCCGCAAGACGGATGCCTTTTTTGTTGTGCCTTCTGGGCCCAAGAAGGGTTTTGCTCCTGCCAAATCTTCCCTTAGTAAGTGGATACGTCAGGCCATCATTGGGGCCTATATGGCTAAGGGGAAGATTCCCCCTTTTCGTGTCACCGCTCATTCTACTCGTGCTATTGGAGCTTCCTGGGCTTTTCAGCACCAGGCTTCTGTTGAATAAGTTTGCAAGGCTGCGACTTGGTCTTCTGTGCGTACTTTTTCTAAGTTTTACAAGGTTGATGTGTGGGCCTCAGCGGATGCTGCTTTTGGCCGCAAAATTCTGCAAGCTGCAGTAATTTAAGTTATGCATTATTCCTTGGGGATCCCCACCCATTATAGACACTGCTATTGGATGTCCCAAGTGTCATGAATATTTGGAAGTGGGGTGTGTGACATACTAGGAGTAATACCATTTATGAGTACTCACCTGTAAAATGGTTATTACGAGTATGTCACACACCCCACTTCCCCCGCCCTTTTTTGTTCTAAGGGATCCTTTATATGGTGATTATTATTTTCAAACTATTTTTCAATTATTGAATATAATTTGCTCTTCCTGGTTCTTCACTGCTTTTTAAAAAAGACTGAGGAATAGTGGGAGGAACCCAGTACTTATGGACCAGGAGGGGCTCCTTTTTCCATGTCATCTCTGCAAGATCGCCCTCTACAGGCCGGGTTCCCAAGTGTCATGAATATTTGGAAGTGGGGTGTGTGACATACTCGTAATAACCATTTTACAGGTGAGTACTCACAAAATGATATTTTTTATGCAGAAATGGCTAAGCTCGATGCGCATTATGCAGACTAAGGCAGTCAAATTTCCCAGTGGCACCCATTTTTCTCCCCTGTCTTTATTCTACCACTGGCGAATTTGTCTCTCCAGCTACTGCTTTATAGGCGAGTTTCTATTTTCCAATCTGTAGAGTTTTCCCTGTGGCAGATGGCTCCTCCTGGTTTTTATGTGTAGTCTTTTAGTGGTTGAAATCCTGATTCCAGCTGCTCTCCAATGTTTCCCAATGTTTGGTCCTAGATGTTCTCTACCCCTCCCCTCCTTGTGTTTTGTGTTGAGTGTATTAGTGCTTAATTATATTTTGTAAGAAATATTTTGTGGCCAAATGCCCACCTTTTATATGTGTGTTTCTTTATTACTATTACAAACTTTTTTACAAATTTTGGGAACTAACTTGCAGAACACACTTTCATTCATAAAAAAACATGAATGCAACATTTTCAACATTTTTCATGAAAAAATATCCATACTGGAATTGTTTTATGTTCCTGACTGTGATGATCACAATGTAAGTAAAGATTTAAAACCTCTAATTTGGAAATACCAGGGTTTATCCACACAGGAAATTGGAGTATGGTGGTTCTTTGGAAAGATGACGTTCAAGAGGCAATTATATCAAGGTGGTCATGAATAAAAAAAAATGTTCCTACCTATGTTCACACAACAATGGAACATTTTGTTGGATGCGTCATTGCCGCTCATGAATGTCATTATTGATAATAAGCATGCAAGATTACGGAGATTAAATGTTGACCAACAATTATCGAAGTTTAAGAATGATGATCAATTTAAAAATCTATACAAAAGGATGCAAGATCTGGGTGAGCTGGATCATTCAATCATGGCAATCACAGGGTATTTTATTTTTCACATACATCACCGTACGTGGTAAGCCATGGAATGGAAGTATGAAAAGCGGTGAAAATGTTCAGCTGTACAACTTACCAAGTGCGATCAAAATACTGTATATATGGGTATAAAAATAAATATGCAAATTAAATGCATTAACAGTACCAACCAAGAGAAAAAAATGTATATACAATGAAGTGGGGAAATTAGGTACTGTGGGTATTTAGTCTGATTGTATGAGTTAAAATAGATGATACCGTACTATTACTATTTGCCCTTCATCTGGTCCCGACAAGATTAAAGATGAGCGAACCCATTCATCTGAATCTGATCGATTTGGCACGAATTAGAATTCCTTGTGATTTGTGTCAACCACATTTTCCCTGAAAACCTTAAAAAATGTTCAACTGCCATCTTGTGTCACAGGGACCTAGGTGGAGCCATGAATGCGGAGACTACAGAACGACTCGCTTCTCGACCGCGAACCTGGAATTTAAGAGCCGACCTTGTTTTCACTAGAGCCCCTGATGGTGGGGATAGGCTGGGCTGCAGGAACGCCCCAGGTCAGGTAACCAGGGAGTGGATACTGCCGGACCGAGGCCCAAGACAGACCGGTACTGGTAAGCAGCAGGATCTGGTGGATGGTAGTTCAGACACTGCATGGATGAATAAGCCGCTGTAGTTTATATTCTAAGCATACAGCACGTCCTGCTCCCGAATAGTCATAACATGTGGGTAGTCCTCCGCCTCCGGCGCCGTGCACTGCAGACATGTAGAAAACAAGCTCCTCCCGGCCCTACATATACTGGAGGACCTCCCACAAATCCCCAGAATTCTCTGCATTGCTGGAACTGAGAAGACATGAAGTATCACGCTCTCGCAGGCGAGCGGGCCTTACGGCCCAAGGTCCTGTGGGACTATTTCCACCCGTCCTCTTTAGAAGAAATATGCCTCCCAGCCTAGGCTGCGCGGGTCGGGTGAAGGTAGGTAGCACCTGATGTGCTGAATGGAGCCATGCTCCACCGCAATCCCCCTCCATAGGGTAGGCGGTCAGGCCGATGGTGAGCCTCTAGAGGATGCCCCTCCCGCAATTTTGCCCGTGCCCCTCACAAAATTAGTCCATGGACACCGTCAGCTTCCCCCTCACTTCCTCCCGTAACTCGGGGGAAAAGAAGGGGGGGGTATGTGTGGCAACCCTAGCGCTATTTCGCCTTTAGACTTCGGTCCCTGAGTTAGGGGGTCAGTGTCGCGTCTCGCTATACAGCGTGTGCTGGCTTTTTCACTATCTGCTGCTCAGCAGCTTCATTCAGCATGTCAGCATGAGACTTATACATCCACTCTGTTCTACTTTTCTGTCGGTTGGAGCTTCGCGCTCTCTGGGGGAGGCGGAGACTCGCCCTGACGAGTATTGCATCACAGCCTGGCCTGGCCCTCCCCTCGAGGTTCGCTGGCGCCATTTTCTCTATCTTCCCGCGCGCGCGTGGTGTGGCTCGTCTCCTCCCACGGTCATGTAAGTGCCCTCCAGGGCACTAGGATTTCTAGGTTTTTTTGATCAGAGCATGGCACTGACTCCTCTCCCCTTGTCCCATTGTGTCTTTCAGAAGCCAAGACCTCTTTACCGGACCCGGCCTAACATATATTACACGGGTCCTCTTTACAAATTCTCCCACATTACTAGCGGGTTGGGGCATCCAGGGTTGCTTATTGCATAATTCCCTGCGTTATACTGCACAAAAATCACCATATGGAGGCATTTCACAATTATGGAACTGGGGTCCCTCCGGGACGTGACCGGCTGTGTGCAGTGTGTAGCCAGACCCTGGCTGAGGCCGACAGGGCACAGGTCTGTGGACAGTGTGCAGCACAGGCATTGCTAACAGAGGATCCTCCCTTCCTCACCCCCGTCTACCCGCTCCCAAACATCGCTCATGATGAGTCCCACTCCAGCGGGGATGACCTGCAAGAGGTGCCGAGAGCGTTGCCTACGGCGGAGCAGGTGCTCTCTGGATTAGCGGAGCGTATGGGCCCTGGTAAAAAGTGGTCCCTGATGCCCCCAGGTTCTCCGGTTCCTAACGATACCGATGATTCTGCTGATATGCAGGACCCTGACCCTTCTGAGGAAACTGAGTTATTCTCAGACTCGGGCTCCTCCCATGGGATGCCCGCGGGCCGTGAGGAATCCGAGCCTGGCTCCTTGGGTCTGTGTGATACGGATGAAATACTGATCAAAATCTTTGAGGTCTTGTCAATCTCCCCCCCTGGGGAGATTCCCAAGCCTAAAAAGGAGACCTTCCATACAGCGCCGCCGCGCTTGGAGTTCCTAGAACAGGAACATTTCCAGAATATTATATCCCAGGAATGGGAATCGCCTGGTAAGCTGAAAGGGATTCCAGGGGTCTGGGAATGGAAGTACCCTTTTCCCCCTGATGTGGTCAATTTATGGTCAGCTCCCCTGGTGGTGGACGCGCCGCTTTTAGGGGTCACAAACCCCCCTTTTATGACTGCCCCCTTTTATCGTACCCTCCGGGATGCTGAGGACCGGCGCATTGACAGACTGGCATCACACGCCTTCTCGTGTGCTGGGACGGCCCTGCGCCCGGTTTGTGCCGCGGCCATCACTGCGGTGGCCGCCAGGGCTCTTGTCAGAAAGATACTGGATCACCGCCCTGAGGATCTTCCTTGGGGGATGTTTAGTGCCCTATCAGACTGCGAAGCCTTTGTGAAGTTTATTCTATCGGCACTGGATGACACCATTAAGATGTGTGCTAGGAGCTCAGCACTTGCGGTAACCATTTGCCGCCTGGTCTGGCTGCGACAGTGGGGCGCCGATGGAGCTACAAAAAAGGCTCTCACTTGCCTTCCATTCAGAGGACGGAGGTTATTCGGGGCCCGCTTGGACCTTTTCGGCAAAAAGGCTCCACGAGGCAGGGTCACCCCTCCACCCCCCTAAGTCAGTGTTAGACGTGAATCTGAGGTGTGTTTCCAGTTATTCGGCGTGGACTTCCAGCATGGCGCGGGCAGGCAGCGCCCTGGGCCTTCTGGCAGGACCAAGTCCAAATCTGCCAAAACCTCGCAAGCATGAAGGGGCGCCCTCGCCCCTTTGGGCGAGGGGGCGACTGCACAGCTGTCTCACATCCAGGGATATGCCTTCTCCTTATGGCGGTTCCGGGATGTAGCCCACCTGGGCTCAGGATGGGTTCTCGCTGCCGGTCCCCCCCCTCAGTTTCCTGTCAGGGTATTTTTAGCCCTGCTCTCTCTTCTGAACCTGGCGCAGGCCGGACCAGGGCCTGCAGTGTTGGGCGCGCCTTGGCAATTGTCTTAACGGGATGGGGCCATGGCCCCTATACTTTTTTTCCATCCTCCCCCCTCATCAGTACGAGGTAGTCTGGACCCCATGCGCCTACGGCAGGCTTAGCTATTCTGCCCTTGAGGAGCTGCAGGGGCCTCCCTTCGTGCCCAGGCTACTAGCCTGGTGGGTATGGGGATACGCCTGAGGTGGGGCTTCGGCGTTGGGACCTACCGGGTCGTCTTCCTTACTCCCCCGCCTCTGCATCAGACACAGTGGTCCGGTTGGCCGACAGTGTCCCCTAGAAGCTACTGGATGGTTGCTTAAACTCCCCATCCCTTCACCGTCACTTATTCACTATTCCCCGTCCCGGGGAAATCGGTTCAGGCTTGCCGCCTTCTTCCCTGGCATTAGGGGACCCCTGGTTACGGGGGCTCTGCCCTCCTTTACTTGCGCCCTACCTTCACCAAGCGGGATGGCAGCTGGTGGGTCTGTCGGTGGCACATCAAGATGATGTCATTTATATACCGAGCCCTCGGGCTCCTCGGCGCAGTAGGTTACTAAACCTTCATATGTCCCAGCACCCCGGTGCTTGGTCTGTGCTCAGGCCTTCTTGGTAAGCTGGTTCCTCTGGAACTTCCCATTGGCAAGGGCCCCTTCAGGGGGGCACCTCCCTTCCTTGCTAGCATCTCCTAGAGTATGGCCCCCCTGGGTGCCAGTCTAGCAGGTTTGGAAAGGGAGAGCCAAATCCCTCCCATGAACCACGGGGTTCTAGGTTGGGCCCTTAGAGGGTCCATCTTATCTGCTGGGCTCACTGTAACGGTGGCCCCCTTTGATTCTATATGGCGGGCCTCCCCCTCCTGTAGGACCGGTCGGTTCATGAGGGATTCCTGGCCTGTTGTAAGACGAGGGCATGTTTGTAATGTTAGTTTAAAGATTGTGACAGGTTGCTACCTCTGGAGGGTCCCTGTCCCTGGCCTGGGTGTTGGGCAGGCATATCTGGTTCAGAGTCAATAGACAAGCCAAGGTCATAGGCACGCGGATATGGTTCAAGGTCAATAGACAGGCTGAGATTGTGGGCAGGGGATCAGAAGCGAAGTCGATAGGCAAGTTGGGTAGTAATAGGAAGACAGGAACACTGGAACTCAAGAACAACAGGAGAAATGACCTTCTGGTACTGATGACCAGAAGTGACCATTTTATAGGCCTTGCACATGCGCACAGGTGGCTGCCACTTTGCGAGCATGCAATGTACATGCGCATAAGTGCGCCGCAGCAGCTAGATGGGCTGCAAATTGCGCTGGTGCATGCATGCACACATTAGCAGCAGGCCAAACTTTCATGCATCTATGGGTGCTTAGGAAACCTGCTGCTGGCTAGCAGACGGAACTGTCCTGTTTCTGTGACACCTTGCTATCCAGTATCGCGGGTGTGCTACACTACTCTCCGATGCTCAATGTCCTTGTTGCCCTGCCACCAGCATCAGAACTCCCTGACGCATTTTATACAATATAGGCTCGATTTATGGTCATGCGCCAGTGTATTTCCGCAGGTTTTTTTGAGTGCTAAGCCACTCTTAGACTTTCTCCTGATTCATAGTTGTCTAAATTTGAAGCTCATTTTTCAAGGCGGAAATTTGCTCCCGAGCATGCACCAATGCGGAAACATGCACCAAGCGCAAATTGGCACCTAATGTAAGGTGCATAAAAGAGGCCGCAAATGTATACATTTCAACTGTGATTTTCCTTCAACCAAAAGCTGTAGTAAACAGTCGGCTTCACTGACTTACAGGCTTATTTCATTCCTAAGAATGAAGAGAAAAATTAATGGTTAAAAGTTGACAAATCTCAAAATGACTCTTAAACCAGACCCACAAAACAAACAGTGCTCATATGCATCCCTCCCCAGGACAATTTAGATTGCAGGACATAAAAATTAATTTACAATTTTCTAACTCCCACTGTTGCAGCTTCCAAGAGCAAGTCCAAGCATTTTGTAACACTTCACCCCCCATGCTTGACCCAAATAAGACAATAACATAAAAAGCAACTTACTGGGTGGTGGACAATCTGCACAAAAGCTAATAATGGGGCCTTGATTAACAGGTCAGTCATCCAATCCAGTGCAGGGGTGTGGCTGTCCTTGTCTGTCACTCAGTTCTACAGCTGCCATGCAGACCCTCCCTCCATCAAAAACGAGCTAAGCACAGGATGTGGGTGGGCTGACTGGGGCATTACAAAAGCTTAGACTTCCTCTTTATGGTGCCAACTTGATAGGTACAGCAGAAGAGAAGTGCCTAATGGGTCTGAATGGCATCAGTCTGTTGTTCCTAAGGGGGCAACCACAGAGATAAGGCCAACCTCCAAAGTCCACAGTGAACCCTGTTCTTCCCTGGAGCCCCTGGTGATGGGGATATGCTTGGCTGTAGAGAATCCCAGGTGCACAACTGTTACTGAATGCATACAGAATGAATGGATGCAGCAGAGTCAGCCAGGTTGGGTATTCCGATAGTAGCAACTGTCAGAACAAGTCAGATGGAGGATCTATCTTTTCATATTCTAAGATGCCCTGGTGCAGTGTACCCCAACCCTGTCCTCAAGGCCCACCAACAGGTCATATTGTGTGGATCTTCACCTAGCTGTCTCTATAGTTCTGTCTGAGCATTATTTTACCTGTGCACCTGTGTGGCGATCCACAAATGATGACATTTTGGCGTCCCTCGAGGAGGAGGGTTGGGGACCCCTGCTCTAGCACATGTCATGACACGTGTGAAACAAACAAAGCAAGAAGTGTGGGACAAAACCAATCCACCCATTGACCAAGGGAGCATGCGCAGCCCAAGGCTTTCAGTTTAAAAAATTCATTCAGTTTCTTTTTGAATTGTGTTATTCAGTTTTCCCTTGCTGGATAGGACATAAGCTTGATACCAATGTGGTAAAAAAAACCTTGAATTGGAAATTTCTAGAACTTTATGGATAGCTTCTACTTCATTGGTGAATTAATTGCTGTGAACTGTCTTAGGAAAACAAATGTAATCTGCCAGTTCTATTTACTCTCTGTTTAGATTTACATATATTTCATCTCATTTGAAGTAATATAAGTTTTCCCAATACATCCCCTCCTTTCCACTATTTCCATTCTACCTTTATACTGTGCTGTTCCAGTGTTGGTCCTCAACCTCTTATCACATATTGAGAGGTGAGTAATTAGTGGTGAGCCAGTGTGGGGTCTATCCAGTTTGTAAGTTCTCCAGCTGGATGGCCCCCGGTACTCCGTATTCCTGATTGCCTAATACAATTGCTCTGAATACCCTGTGAACTGGTATATAGGCTTTGGTCCTCTTTTTACCTTTTTTTTTTTAATCTGTGTCCCTTTTACTTGGTTTTCCTGTGTACAATCTGACTTCCCTCTTGAAGCTTTGCCTATGTATTGGTCCAATGCGAAGACTTTGCCTGTTTTCCATCTATGATCCAATTCTGGCTACCCACAACTTTGGCTTGTTTCTCTATTTTTGGCCCCATGACATGACATGCCCCCCCTCATCCCACCCCTCACCATGCCCCCCCTCATCCCACCCCTCACCATGCCCCCCCTCATCCCACCCCTCACCATGCCCCCCCTCATCCCACCCCTCACCATGCCCCCCCATCCCACCCCTCACCATGCCCCCCATCCCACCCCTCACCATGCCCCCCCATCCCACCCCTCACCATGCCCCCCCTCATCCCACCCCTCACCATGCCCCCCCATCCCACCCCTCACCATGCCCCCCATCCCACCCCTCACCATGCCCCCCCATCCCACCCCTCACCATGCCCCTCCTCATCCCACCCCTCACCATGCCCCCCCATCCCACCCTTCACCATGCCCCCCCATCCCACCCTTCACCATGCCCCCCCATCCCACCCCTCACCATGCCCCCCTCATCCCACCCCTCACCATGCCCCCCCTCATCCCACCCCTCACCATGCCCCCCCTCATCCCACCCCTCACCATGCCCCCCCTCATCCCACCCCTCACCATGCCCCCCCTCATCCCACCCCTCACCATGCCCCCCATCCCACCCCTCACCATGCAACCCCATCCCACCCCTCACCATGCAACCCCATCCCACCCCTCACCATGCAACCCCATCCCACCCCTCACCATGCCCCCCCTCATCCCACCCCTCACCATGCCCCCCCTCATCCCACCCCTCACCATGCCCCCCCATCCCACCCCTCACCATGCCCCCCATCCCACCCCTCACCATGCCCCCCATCCCACCCCTCACCATGCCCCCCCTCATCCCACCCCTCACCATGCCCCCCCATCCCACCCCTCACCATGCCCCCCCATCCCACCCCTCACCATGCCCCCCATCCCACCCCTCACCATGCCGACCCCTCATCCCACCCCTCACCATGCCCTCCCTCATCCCACCCCTCACCATGCCCCCCCATCCCACCCCTCACCATGCCCCCCAATCCCACCCCTCACCATGCCCCCCCTCATCCCACCCCTCACCATGCCCCCCATCCCACCCCTCACCATGCCCCCCCATCCCACCCCTCACCATGCCCCCCATCCCACCCCTCACCATGCCCCCCATCCCACCCCTCACCATGCCCTCCCATCAGGGAGACACCTGATGCAAGGAGCACCTCTCACTTCATTTACTCTGTCTCTGTACTGTATCTCTACCTGATTCTCCCCCTTTTGTGCTACTACGCTATGTTCTAAACTGATCTCACGCTACTCTCAACTTAGGATCCACCAAGTGGTGTCTAGAATGGAATAGCTGCATGGATGAGAGTCACCTAGTGCATAGAGTTCCTCATATTCTTGTTAAATGTTAATCCCCCTACCTGTTGCACCCGTGTATTCCCCCTGTCACAACAAATGCCTGGTATGTAGTATGCACATGGTGAAATTAATCTGATTCTGTGATCCAGTTCAGCCTGCCTCTGACTCCAGCCTGTTCCTTGACTACAATCTAGTTCTGCCTTGCCACAACATTCGTCCTGTTTCTCGACAACCAAGATTCTCCTGCAAATCCAGTCCATCCCCACCATTACAGTGGTTTCTTGTAGACCTTTACCTTGTGACAAATTCCTTGTAGATTCCAGAACAGGCAGCCAAACAACTACAGTTTTCATTTTTATATTACATATTGTCAGGGTCAAATGAAGTCTGATACTCTAACCCAACATCATACCAATATTTAATCCTGGGGAGGTGAATGATGTGCGTCATTTTCTACAGGGGATACACTTTTTGCCCCTTGAAACCAGGCTAAAAAAGCAGAATAGACTGCCAACCTTATCCAGCTCCTAGTTTTGTTGAGGCAAATGATGGACTTTTCATGACTATTGTTTGGCAGGACATAAAATGATTCATATAATTCAATTTCACTTTTGGTGGCACCTTCCCTGAAAGGATTGCATTGATCACTGATATTGTCAACTTCCATGGCACACAACATGAGCCCAGACCAGTTATCTCATCATTTCATTTGATGCCTGTGTCCGATACTCCATTGTTTCACATTATTATTGAGAAGCAACTTCCTCAGAGGACCATGATACCATCATGAAAATCATGAAATTATCCAGCTTCATGACATTTAGCTAATCTGTGTAAAGTAATTAAAACAAAAGAGACAGCAGGCAGCTACAAATAGATAAATCGAAAGCATGGGCAGTTAAATGTCAAATGAAGTTTAACACAGATAAATGTAAGGTTATGCACATGGGAAAGAGAAATCTGTGTCATGATTACACACTAAATAAAGAAACACTTGGTAAAACAACAATGTAAAAGGACCTAAGGGTTTTAGTTAACAATAAGCTAAACTGTAGTAATCAATGCCAGACAGCAGCTGCCAAAGCAAACAGGCTCTTGGGGTGCATCAAGAGGGGCATAGGTACCTATGACCAGAGCATTATTTTCCCCCTGTACAAGTCACTGGTCAGACCCCTTTTGGAGTACTGTGTACAATTTTGGGCACCTGGGCTTAAGAAGGACATATCAGAACTGGAGCACATTCAAAGGAGGACAACTAAGTTATTAAAAGGAGTGCGGGGGCTAGAGTATCCTAAAAGATTGTCAAAGTTAGGTTTATTTAGTTTAGAAAAAAGACGCCTCAGGGGTGATCTAATAACTATGTATAAATGCTTTCTCCTCCGGCATAGGAGGGGATTCTTCCCTGTAAGAGCATTGACACTATGGAACTCGCTGCCAGAGAAGATAGTAATGAAGGATACAGTCAAAACGTTCCAAAGTGGCCTTCCTGGCATGTAATAGCATTTCCAGCTATGGCCAAGCTGGAAGGAGATAAACAGGCAGAACTGGATGGACTAAACTCTTTATTCAGCCTTATATACTATGTTACTATGTTACCTGCCAAAGAAGCTCATTTCTAATTAGTGAATCTAATAAACCACAAAATTCTTTGTAAAGCTCTGCAAAATAATACAAGTCTTCCAAAATACACTGTAGCACTTACCACTCAAACAATCAAATAGAAAGAACTATACAACTTTAGGACAACAGTGTTTAAATAATTTCCTGTCTGGAGAATGAGTGGGTCCAATTGTTATCTGTGGTCAAATTTGCCTACCGAAACACTGGACACTCTTCAGCAGAAATTACCCATTTTTCTCTAACAATGCCATTCATCCTAAAGTGTATATGTGAGCTACATATACTAGTGGGTTAACACCTTGTCCCTCTGAGTGAGATTCATAGTAGTCTCAAGAGAGCTCTGGAAATCTCTCAGAATTGCATAATAAATAATCAGATGCTCATTGTAGACTTAGGGAGTCATTTGCAAAATGTTTCACTGGTCATTCACTGTTGTTTCGAGTTTTTCTGGATTTACCAAGTGCACTGTGATATGTTTGCCCGGCTATGTCAGTGTTTGCTGGATTTATGTTGAGTTCATTTTGCGCATTCTGGCGATCACCTTTTGGATTCGTCAGCTTTTAGCTGCAAACCCTACAGGAATCAAAATTATTTTCTCTATAGGTCAAATATTCTATTGAAAGCTGGGCTCCTTAGCCCAACAACAACTCTGGCGTCACTGCAGTTCCATAGGCTAGTGATAACCTTCCCAAAAACCTGGGGATTGTTATAGTAGAAAATGAGCTCTAATGTGCACAATCTAGAATTTATTTGCCCACCCTTCGCCTCTAGTTTCACAAGTCCAGACTGGCTATGCTTCGCCGAAACACGGCTCAATGAACTCATCCCTGACTCTTGAATTGACATAGAGTTCTTCAACATGATATGATTATCCCAACAAAGACCTGCAGCAACTTCAGCTGTCTAAGCAAGCTCTGGTTCAATAGCAGAATCTGACAGATCCGAGACAGGAAATTGGAGAGATGCACAGAGTAGGGAACATCCTACTGATCAAGGAGCAAAGAAATCTGCTAAGGAGGGAGATCAAGGCAGCTTTAAGAAAGTACACAATGAAACTGGAAAACAAATTGGGCTCAAACAACACCAGGAATGTCTGGGAAGGCCTTTGCTAGATCACCAGTTACAAGAGCATCCCCGCCCCCCCAGTGCAGCCTCATCTAGCTCCCATCTAGTGGAAGACCTAGACTCCTTCTACTGCAGGTTAGGACTCATTAGAGAGTCTTTAACTCCCCCTCGACATCGGCACTCTGGCCCCACATCTCCCACAGAACAAGAATTACCATCACAGCAGGCCCCTCAACACCTTTCTATCCTCAGCTCGGCGGACACTGCTCAGCTCCTCAAGGACCTGAAGCTGAGGATGGCAGCAGGGCCGGATGGCAGATCCACGCACTGCCTCATGTCATGTGCATCCCAATTCTCAAATGTCCTAACTGACATCTTCCAGGTGTCTTTGGATCAGGCTATGGTCCCGCCTCAAAAGAAGCACCATCATACAACAGACCAGTAGCTCTCACATCTGTGGTAATGAAGAAATTTGAGCAACTGGAATTGCTCATCCCAAAGACCATCATCAACAAAGGACACAATCAACATGGCCTTGCACTACATACATGAGCACCTGGATGCCAAGGATACCTATGCCAGGATCCTATTCGTAGACTTCACCTTGGACTTTAACACCTCACATCAGGCCAAACCTGCTCGTAGAGAAGATGGCTCTGCTGAACATCCCCTCCAACATCCCCTCCAACCTTTCACCTCCAGTGACATGCTCACAAACACGGGGGCACCCCAGGATTGTGTTCTTTCTCCATTCCTCTTCTTCTTATACACCAATGACTGTGTCTCTATGGAAGACTCCTTAAATTTGCAGATGACACTACAGTCATAGGCCTGATTAGGAATGGATAGGAGGAGGCGTACCAGAAATGTGTCATCGAACTAGATGGGTGGTGCATGAACAAAGGCCTGGTGATCAACAGTGATTTCTGGTGCTTCCCGACCACCTCTACCCCACTATCCATCAACGAAGTGGAGATACAGAAAGTGAAGGACACAAAGTTTCTAGGAATTACTATTTCGGAAAACCTCAAGTGGGACAAAAATATCTCCATTGTCCTAAAGATGTCCCAGCAGTGATTATTCTTCCTGTATCTACTGACAAAGGCCAACCACTCCAAGAGTATCCTGACCATGTTCTTCTATGTCACGTCCTGGGAAGAGGGACAAGGTCAGACTCCAGCATGTTATAAGAAATGCCAGTAAGATGTGAAGTATGAGAAATTGCCTTTACATGTGCCAGGAGGATTATTTCTGAAACCTCACACCCTGAGCACATGCTGGTCATTCCCTTTCAATTGGGTCGCTGCTACAGAGTACCGCCATGCAGAACCTCCAGATCCAAAAGCAGTTTCTACCTCCTCCGATCCGCCTGCTGAATGGCACCAGTTCCTGGACCGCCACATAACAACTGACTTGTTGACATGGGACTACATGGGATGTGTTTACATGCTTGTATCCTCTACCTTGATTGCCTTCTTGTTTACTTGCATTGTATGATGCCTTGTATCCCTTGTCTGCTTCCCTGCCATGGTTATGACTGTAATGGTGTAAACTGCCAAAAACAATTCCTTATGCACTTTGTGCACTTGGCGAATAAAGCTCTATTTTATTCTATTGTCGGTGTGCATGCACTGGCTATGTGCACAGAGACAGTAGAAGCCAAGCAAGTCCCTTTCAATGAACAGACATTCACCCAAGGAACTGTCATGTGGCCCATTAGGAATTCTTCCAGTTCAGATGACCAGTGTGTCGAGACTGGAAAAAGTCTCCTGTTGGCATGGTGAGTATGATTATTTTTCCTAAGCCCACAGATGCCCTTGATGTTCAGGGGGTTTGTTCTATAAGTAGATATGCATTCATGGAGTAATTGCTCGGTGTAATTTTCTTTTTTATGTCGTGGTGGTGCATGCTTTCAAAGGGTGATTCATAGTCACATTTTACCATTTTAAAATGATTTTGTAAGCTGTTTGTGAAATCACAAATAAAAAAATAAAATGATTCATAAAGCAATAAGCCCAGTAATCTATTTTAAAGCCTAAGACAAGCCAGTTCTTTTTTGATAGACTTAAATGAGAGCCTGGCCTGAACTACACACATTTATTGGCAAAACACAACTAGGCATAAAGCAAGGTGTAGCTAATTGGCTGGAAATTGCAATCCATGGCTTTGTAAGAATCTTTGTACGTTTCCTACTAACAATACCTGAGAAGCCTTTTATGTTTCTACATCAAAAAGACCAACTCTCCCATGCAATATGTAACCAATATATATAATTATATAATACAGAAAGGTTTTGCTTGCTAGGGTAAATCAGCTCTATTCTGCCCGTGAGCATATTATAAAAGGTTATTATAAAAAGTATTCAAACAAGATGGCTGGGGGAATTAGATGATGTCAGTGTTGAATGTGATCCATCACACAAAATCACCACTGACCTTCAAAAGTTGACTTATCAACCTTCACCCTATTAACCAAGATCGTCATTATGTGTTGCTCTAAAGTAGCTGTGGGCACTGGTGGAAAATTCCCAAACCCCTAGGTATCGCAAAAGGCTTGGGGTGTGTTTTAGCTCCATTGAACAGCACATCAGCATGGGGCTAGTTTAACAGGACAAGAAAATCTTTTAAAGCTCACCCTCTTGTTGTCCAATGAACAACCTGGGCGAAGATCTTCTGAAATGCCCAAAGCCAGACTAAAGAGGGAAAAACCATCCCTGTTAAAGTGGTTCCACATACATTTTCTAACTAATGGGTGTGGGACTGTGTACAGTTTTGGGCACCTGGGCTTAAGAAGGACATATCAGAACTGGAGCACATTCAAAGGAGGACAACTAAGTTAATAAAAGGAGTGCAGGGGCTAGAGTATCCTAAAAGATTGTCAAAGTTAGGTTAATTTAGTTTACAAAAAAGACGCCTGAGGGGTGATCTAATAACTATGTATACATGCTTTCTCCATCGACATAGGAGGGGATTCCTCCCTGTAAGAGCAGTGACACTATGGAACTCGCTGCCAGAGAAGATAGTAATGAAGGATACAGTAAAAACGTTCCAAAGTGGCCTGGATGCCTTCCTGGCATGTAATAGCATTTCCAGCTATGGCCACACTGGAAGGAGATAAACAGGCTGAACTGGATGGACTAAAGTCTTTATTCAGCCTTGTAGGAAACCCTTGTCCCATTAAGTTAATTACAGAAGACAGGCACTGAACAGAGAAAATTGGGCTACAGTAAGCAGATGTGGAAACAGCCAGGTAAGAATTCTCACTTCTTTTTTAGGAGAGATAACTGTTGTTCACTTGTCTACCAGGTGTAAATTTTCACCTAGCTCTGAATCAGCCTCTAGGTAGACGAATCGGATGGCCCAGAGAAAAGCCAGTGGCTGGTCCTATAATATTTTTGATTTCAGGCTGGCCGCTGGTGGACTTTGTTCCACTTTAAGCATAAAGGTAGAGGTTCTGTCCATATTTCAAGTAAGTTTAATTTGGGATGCTCGGGAATCAGTAGATGCAACAGTCCTGGGGGGGGGGGGGGGGGTAATAAATCAGTGGTGTTTAATCCCTATCATCAAGGGATGTCATCACTGTTATGTAGTCCTGCATGAAGTTTGTAGCAGTGGCTGCAATTTACAGTTCCTCTCAAGGTAGGTGTACAGGTTGGTGTACCTGTAATTCTTGTGGTCTCTACCTGTGGTCATCTGCTGCAGTCCTCACTCTCTTGAGAGGTTCCTTTTCTCCAGTAGTGTTTTCTATCATGTAGTCCTGCATGAATGTATGTATCAATGGTTCCAAGTTTCAGTTCCCTCAAGGTACCTTCTACCCCTACTGTGCAAGTTGACATACATGTAAGTCTGGGGGTGTCTGCTGCAGTTCTCACTCCCTTGAGAAGTTCCTGTTCTCCAGTAGTGATCTCTTGCATGTAGACCTGGTCAAGTTTGCAGCAGTGGTTCCAAGTTTTGGTTCTCCTCAAAGTACCTTCTACTACTACTTCAGCTCTGTGCCTGTTTGCATACATATAATCCCTAAGGCCTCCAACTGGTTTCAGTCTGCTATAGTCCTCACTCTCTCGAGAGGTTCCTGCTCTCCAGTAGTAGTATCTATTCTGTAGGCCCACATCAATTTGCCTCAAACAGGGGCTTCACATTCCAATTCCCCTCCAGGAACCTACTATCTCTACTCCAGCATTGTGCCAGTTGGCGTTCAGGAAATTCTTGGGTCTCTTGCTTGGGGGAATATGACTGCAGGCTTCTCCTTTGAGTGGTTATTGGTGTAAGGTCAGACTGCTCTATAGCTTCCCACCATTTATATTTTTACTGACCCAAAGCATACAGGAAATTATTGTAGTTATTTAAAGTTATTTAAAGTATATGTTCTCTCCAGCAGTAAGACTAAAGCACTAATTGTTCCGATAATTTCTTCTAACATCAGGAGGCCATGGTATTGTCCCAAAGGATAAGGGTGGGAAATGGAAAAGAACATGGTACTAGCAAAAGAAGCAGCACTGGTGATATGGGTCATTGTTACAGCTGACTGATCTTGTCTAGGTTGGCGGTGGACATGATGTTACATACATGGAATCATCATGGTTTAAGTGAGATGGGCCTGTTCCTCATCTCCAACTCCAACAAGCTTGTAAGCCAGAGTTCTTTGTAGTCAAGAAATTTCTCTAGTTATGTTGATGAATACCAAATCTTGTTTTGCTCGAATCTCAACCTGTTCTCCCTGTTATTCCCCAAGTAGAATTTTAACAAATATTAAATGTAACAATTCTTTTAGAATGACTAGGATACAACTTAGTTAAATACTGCAGGTTAGCGTGTCTAAGGGTGTTTTTTCCCATAAGGAACTCCAAAAGCTAAGTTAGGTTTTGGGGGGAGGAGCTATGTTTTTGCCTGGAGATAAGCTTTTATTTATTCATGACGAGTCCATTGATACAGAACGACACAGGAAAGAGTAGGAGGCTTATTTGGTAGTAGCAGTAGTAAAAATCCACGCCTACTTGGCATTTTGAATCTACACCACAATTTTAGACATCCACTCATCTACAAGATATCTAAACGGATACCAGTGAGTCAATTCAACGCAACCATCCACTTCCGTGACCCAGTGCACAGGCGCAGTGGGTGTGTGTTAACGCCGGATTTGTGTGTGTTTCTCTTGAGCCCGTATGAGTGTCAGACAATTAGCATTGCATAATACTGGGGTAACAAGCGTGTAATGAGGAGATAATGTGTGTCATGATTACGCCATCGGTTCACTCTGCTGTGAAATTGTATTCGGTATCTGTAGGAAACAGACGGTACGCGGCATTTTTTTTTCTTCCCGATTATGCTGGCCAACCTCACACTGTGTGTGCAAATACCGTATTTTAAGATTAGGTTTACATCAGAGGTGACCGGATTCCTCCGGAGACAAAATACTAAGATGGTATTTAGCCTCCATTTATGTGTAATGAGCCCCCTCCTCTCCTTTTCCTGCTGAAACCATGGCCCCCACCGCCCTTAGGATGCGTCATCATAACTATACACCTCTCTCACCAGGATGCTAGCTCCCTTCCTGCCGCATTTGCATGAGAAGTGGGTAGATTTTCTCGAAGTGTATAATGGCGTAAAATAGTGCCGTGTTAAACGACCAGTAAAAACGAGACACCTCCGCATGAACGAGCCCCAAACCCATTCAGAAAAAAAGTTGTGTCGTGTACTACGTTGAAATGTGTAATACATGCACACATAGGGAAAATTAGAGGTTTAGGTTTTAGATTAGAGGAGAGCAATCTGAAATGAGAGGGGCTTGTACACATCCATTGATTTTTTTTTTCATTCAGTCAATCTCATTTGATTCAATCTCATCTATCGGAAAGGTTTAAAACTCTTCACTGGATTTCATTTGATGTAATCTAATCTTTTAGAACCAAGTCATAGTCTTTAGCTTATTGTGATTGATTAAATTAAATCAAATTAGATTAGACTAAGAAAATGAATATGTACAAGCAGTGGCGGACTGGGGCCAAAAATCAGCTCTGCATATGAACAGTCCCTGGCCGGCCTGAGGCATCAATGATGAGGACCCCCAACCATGGACCATGATGCTGGGGGTAAAGCATTGGGGCTGGGGTTCCTTGGCTTGTGGGTAGAGTGGGGCTGGGTACAGGGGGCTGAGAGGGAGACTAACGGGGCAGGGATTAAATATGGGTGTCAAAAGCAGCAACTCAGCTGGCCTCAAAGCAATGCAGCCCATCGGGCCTCCCTATGTCAAGTCTGCCCCTGTACAAGCCCTTAAAGTGGAAGTCCAGTCAAAACTGATAGGATTCCTTTGACCACCGCAGCATGGGGCTTCCTGATTCGGGCAAGCTCCTGGTAAGCACAGTTCTGGGAAGACAGTTTTTCCACAATTCAGCAATGGCAGACACTCAGGTGAGCGTTGGCAGTCAATCATCTTCATCAGGCTAGTGGGGGCACACTCACTGATGTGTAAAGTTGTAGGGTGAGCCCAGTAGACTGCACGGAGGTTCATGCGGCATGAGACTTGAAAGAGACAAAATGTTTAAAAAAAACCTTGTTTGATCTGACCTCCCGACTTCAAACTTGACTATTTTGTCATCCTTGGATACGGCCGAGCTCCCTGACCTCCCAGCTTTCTGCCATTTGTTAGCTTTTGGTTATGCCCCAGTCACTGGCTCCATGCTGGATCAGCCATTCAGTTCTGCCTCCAGCTTCAGTCACCATCTCATTGTTGAATCAGCTGTCCAGTTTTTCTTCTGGATTCAGTCACCAGTTCCTTGCTAAATCAGCCATCCAGCACCCACAGCTCAGTGCCCTGGTGCCTTGGGGGCTTACCTGCTTTCATTCCATCAGTTTACATCCTCTATGCCACATAAGCTCAATCTGTGGCCCTCAAAGCCATCTCAATCTGTGGCCCCTGACCTGCTGTGGGGAAAGTGAAAGGGGTAATTAGACTGGACATATAAAGGTAAGTAAATGGGCTGAAGTAAGGTTGGGAGGTTGTATGAAGAGTGATATAGGAGGGGTGCAATGGCAATGATTGTACAACAGCGACCCCCGAGTGAAATCTTTGGCACAATAATTCAGTAATAGTTTTTCTATATTAATTGCATGCTTAGTAATGGTATGAGTTAAAATGGGGTGAGTATTGGAATAATGGTTAAGATGTGGGACTTATGGGAGAGGGCTGCACATTCATATGTAACATATGGGGATTGTTAATTATGAATGTAGGGGTGTGGTGGAAGGACATACGAGTGTAAAAACACTCTGATGGAGTCTGTGGAGACAGTGGTATCCTGAAAATATTCATTATGCTATTGAAAATGAAAAAAAAATCTGAACCAATTAAATGTGGCCAATTGCCAGTTTCCAAATGACTTAAGTGGCCCGTGCTTATTAAAAGGTGGAGCACCCTTGCTCTATGATAATTATGTCTTGGGGGCAACCATGTCCAGTGAGGCGTTTTCAGTGCTCTGTCAAGGGGGGCTCATCTATAAGCAGAAGCAACTGAGGAGGTTAGGGATGTCCAACCGGGCATTACAGTGATATAACTCGTGTGATATATTAGATGGTGTTTCAGCACCTTGAACAGCTCCAGAAACAAATCCTTGTTTCTAGTAACAGCATATTGGTCCTCTCTTCAAGGTAGATCATCTCAGGCTGTTTAATGAAGAAACATAATGCTGCTTACAGTATCTGGTTGTGACGCTACATGTGAAGCTGCTATAAATGAATTTAATTTTTCCATCGCTGAAAGCAGCACAAGGCCAGATGTTGAGTTGTTCCTATTTTCATGGTATCAGCCTGGCTATTACAGCCCCACCTTCCAGGCAGAGGGGTTAGGGAGATGGATCGGTGTGCTTTCGAGTACAAGGCGAGCTAGGCGCTGAAAGTGAGGAAGTGACCACCTTGAGTGGTTTGTGTGATCGTATCGAACTTCCATTTCTAGAAATGCACTTAACACAATAAAACGTCTTGTCGGAGAACTCCAAGGATACAGCGTGATCTAAATAACGACACAATTAAAGAAGCCCTCAGAGCCCTTCTTTTTTTCAGCTACCATGGCAATCACATTAGAGAACACGCGCCTCGACAGTGAAGTTCTTTTTACGCTGTGGCGTGATGGAGAGCTCATAGTGGAAAAAAAGGCGAAGCTGCTGATGTGTAATTATGAAACGCGCTAAAATCTTTTTTCATGAAAGGGGCCATTTTGGGTTTAATAGCAGTTACTGCAGTCTTAAACAATTTTCCAATCTTACTAATGCGGGACTCAAACGTAGGTAGGGACTAAAAAATGTTCGCGCTGCTCCCCCCCTCCTACCTTCTCTCACAGCAGCTGACAAGCCATTCACTAAATAGTTTTTAGGTGGCTTTTCCTGACAACCTCAATGGAAGTGATCATTGCATCCCGGGGGTAGTTTTTCAAATAGGGGCATAAGGGGGGAGGGGGGGGAAGTGGTTGCAACAACTTTTCTCACCTTCTTCTTATACATTGCTATTTAGCATTTTTCAGATTTGTTGTTAAGCTTGTAATTATCACATTTAGTTTTTTTTTTCGAGGGTTGTGCATACTGTATAGCTATAGTAAAGTGACACGATCACAGCGCCTGCACACACAACAAATACACATACATTCCGGTTGTCTTAGCCTGGCACGGGTGATTAAACTCTCCCCGGACTCACAATGAGTCATTCTGCAGTGCAGAGAGAGCCCTGCGTCACCAGGAGACAGGAGGGGCTGCGTGGGGGAACTCAGACAAAGACCAAAGGGAGTCCCATCTATATGGGCTCAGCTCATGGTGGCTGTTATAGATATGGCAGCTTTACAGGGACAGCGTGCTGCTCTTTTCTCTTGCTCTGTGTTTATAGCAACTGTGTGTCGAAACTATTTCTTTATCCCTAAAGGGTACAAAGATCTTAAACAAATGAATTCAGAACAACTAGAATGTATATCTTAATAATAAATAGTACCGATGAACAGACTTATTTACCCTATACGATATATTCTATCTCCCCCGTTGCTTCATCCATCTTTTGTGACCCAAAATGGGGAGGATCTGATCTGGAGGCTCGATTCAGAGACACATTCGTCCGGACTTCCGTAGCTGTCTGTGAAAGTTTGGGTGGGTGTTTGTCATTTTTTTGCTTTTTTTCGTTCATTTTTCATTCGTACGAACGTTCGGGAATGCGCTTTCGATGAACGGAAGCAAATCGGAACATTTCCATTAGTTCGGATCATTTTCCAAACAAAATCAGAAATTTGTCGTTCGTTCAGATAACTTCCGTTGTTGGGATGGGTTTCCGTCTGATGCAGAGAGCTGATTTCCGACGGATCACCAACCTATAAATCCGTTTCATTTCCGATCCACTTACAGGACCTTTGAGGGCTCGGATTGCTATTGTTGAACATGTTTTGCGGCTATGTGGAGGAGTCTGCGCGCCTTTAGCACCAAGGCATTGGATGTATCAGCATGGCCGAGGCCATAAATTGTATAGCAATGCATACCTGAATCAATACATTTCATGTATGCCTTATAGATGAATTTTAATGCTGACCTAAATTAGTCCTTAGCATGTAAACATTTATTTTTCCACACATCCATATAATTGCTATATTTTTTTAGACTTATGTCCTTTGTGAATTATATTTGGATTGTTGAACTTGAATCTTAATTTGTTGTAAGAGTTCTTGATTTAGTTGGTTACCTTTGCTTTGTGTAATTATTTTATATTTGGTTGCAGAAACTGCAAGATGTGCCACTCGTCCTTGCTCCTGATGCCCGTTCTTTTCCTGCAGAATGCGGGCCAGGGGTTCTCTAATCGGGCACTATGCAAAACCCGGCCCGTGGCGAGGGCCCTCTGGCTTTTGAAGTCCAGATTTAGGTGTTTGGACCATACGGGGGGGGGGGGGGGGAACTGCAGTATGACCCCAACAAGGTTATCCCAATATTTTAATTTACGTTTTTTAACAGGGACCACACGTGCCAGAGTGGCACAACTGAGTGTCAGGGTCCTTCAGTTGGTGGGCGAGATGCAGGAGCTGCGCAACTCGTTGGGGACCACAGATGAAGAATAATGTTCAGTGGCCTGCCATTGCTATGTATTTTGTTTTTATAGTTGTAAATATTTGAAAATTTTCATAATTTTTTACAATTTTATATTTTATGATGGAATAAAAAAAAATGTTACATTGTCATTTCATTTACAAAATACATTAACACAAACGAATGGGCCCAGAAATATTTAAAGATGATATACACATGACCGAGAAGTGATTTGGGAAAGTTTTAGGGGGCTAAAATGGAAGAAGAACCTAACCGAGAAGTGGTTTGGGTGAGCTTTAAGGGTCCAAAAGGGAAGATGGAGGATAGTGTTACGTGGTTTGGGTGAGCTTAAAGGGTCCAAAAGGGAAGATGGAGGATAGTGCTAAGTGGTTTGGGTGAGCTTTAAGGGTCCAAAAGGAAGATGGAGGATAGTGCTAAGTGGTTTTGGGTGAGCTTTAAGGGTCCAAAAGGGAAGATGGAGGACAGTGCTAAGTGGTTTGGGGGAGCTTTAAGGGTCCAAAAGGGAAGATGGAGGAGAGTGCTAAGTGATTTAGCTAAACATTGTAGTAGAAGTGAGGGTGGCAAATATGTAGGCGAGCACTTTAATGAGTGATGTTTGTAGTGCACAGGCGCAAGATCGTAAGGATTTCGTCTGGACGATTATTTATTGAAAAAGGGAAACAGAAACTAACGGGAAACGTAAAGGATTCGTTGAGGATTCGATAGGGAAAAGGGCAAAAACTAAAGCCTATGTTGTAACATGTGAAAATGAAACGGAAAAGTCTGGATGGAAAACGACATCCTCGTATTCGTAATCTGCCGTATGAACGGACGGAAACTTTACAGAAGGTTTTCAATGCATGCATAGAATCGCTCGTACACTCATACGAGAACGGAAACATTTCACAAAAAAAACAGATCGGAACTAAAACGGAAGTTTTTTTTTGTCTCTCTGAATCGAGCCTCAGATCCTAAAAAAAGTTGATTAGTAATTCTTTTCTACTGTATTCTGAACAACTGAGCAAGTTTGCTATAAGAAACCTTCGCCACTTTTCCCCCCATGTTTCAGAACTGTCTTCAAGAACATAACATACTATCGGCCAGTTGTCTCCATTAAAGGTAACAAAGCTGAACAAGTCAGACCCCTTGCACCTCTAATCCTAATGACTTTGTTGATCTTCGTGACTGGGTTGTTTTAGAAACATGGCCAACAATTAAGCAGCATTGGTTTTTCCTGGCTGCAACAGACCTGCAGACAAAGACCAAAGGGAGTCACCCATCTATATGGGCTCAGCACATGGTGGCTGTTATAGATATGACAGCTTTACAGGGACAGCGTGCTGCTTATTTCTGTTGCTCTGCCCTTATGTGTGTGTCGAAACTATTTCTTTATCCCTAAGGGGGTACAAAGATCTTAAATGAATTCAGAACAACTAGAATGTGTATCTTAATATTAAATAGTACCGGATGAACAGACTTATTTACCCCTATCCACTTTCATTCTATCTTACCCCGTTGATTCATCCACCTATGTGACCCAAAGGTGAGGGGGGTTCTCTGAACCTGATCCTAAAGAAGTTTATTGGTAAAGAGTTTCTACTGTATTCTGAACAACTAAGCAAGTTTGCTATAAGAAAGCACCACTCTATTCCTAGTATGTCACAACCCCCACTTACCGATATTCATGACACTTGGGAACCCCGCCTGTAGAGGGCGATCTTGCAGAGATGACATGGAAAAAAGGAGCCCCTCCTGGTCCATAAGTACTGGGTTCCTCCCACTATTCCTCAGTCTTTTCGTCTCTGCAGTCGGCGAAGGATTCAGAAGATGACTCTCCTTCAAGCTGCAGGTAGCCGGGTTTGCCCCGGCCCTTTTTTTCTCTATTTCTGTCTGAAACTCTTTAAACCTGTTTGGGTTATATTGTATGCCTCCCAGCCCTGGCTGTGTGGTTCAGGCAAAGGCAGATACATACACCTTCTGGTGTATACAGGAGTATTACTCCTCCGTGAGACCTAAATGTGGGTAGGTGGCTTCCGGGTTGGTGTTCCCTGCATGGGATGCCCCTGTCCCTTTATAATCCCCTTGTGCCTTATGGGTGCTTTTTTATCCTCACCCCTTAGTTCTCCTTCAACCCTGCTGGGTAAAAAGGAGGGGGGGGAGGGGGGGGGGTGTTATCTGGGCTTATTTGTCACCATGCACACACAAAAAAAAAAGAGACATATAAAATAAGTCTTTATTTCTTATTTTTATTATGTATGTTTTACTATACTATTTAATAGGAAATGTTTTATTTAGATTTTCCTATCTCTGTCTAGGCAGCATTTTTTGCTTACCTATTAAAGCTCTTTGTTTTCTGGCTGTGTTCAGATTTGAATTTTCCCTCCATTTTTGGCCATGTGATCCTGGAAGTGGGCGGGGCTTAGTCATGCTTTATTCAGAGAGCACCTGTATGCTCTGTTTGACTTCCTGCTTCCCTGTGGCCTTACCTCATGATGTGAGCTTATTGCATGGGCGAAGGGAGTTTTTTTTTTCTGTCTTTTATTTATATTGTGTGCATTTGGTGACTGTTTTTTTGTTTTCTCTGTAGGTAGAAACTCCTTATTTAAAAAGGGGTTTCTCCTGGTCATTATATAAAAAAAAAAAAAGCCCCTTAAGCCTTATTTGTGGGTCCATTTGTGTTTCAATCCTCCCACTTGGGACTATTTAAAGGGGCATCCCGGGGTAGCAATTGCGTAAATCCCATATATACTTGGCGACTATAATCAATTATAGTACAATACTAAATACCATATGGAGGCATCCCAGGATAACGGACATGCAATTCCCTCTGCACAGACTCGGCAATGTTTGGATGTGGGGCATCCCTTGTTGGGGATAACACAATTCTTTGCGTCCCTTGTGCACAATTAACTATTATGCAGCAAACTGAGGCCAGGCTTCAGGGCCTGCGGCTAATGCCTCGCCATGTCTTGTCCGTACCCCCAATGATATGTCATGGGTGGTGAGTCGCATGCTGATTTATGTGCCAGATTGGCTCATCTTGAAAGATTAATGTCTACCTCTGTGCCTAAGAAGGCCTCAGCTAAAAGAAAGCACTTGACTCATGCCACTCCGGCGAGGGGAGTCAGACAATTGTGAATTGCTTGATTGGTCTGATTCTTCTCAGTTAGAAGGAGAAATATTATGAGGAATCAGATGTTTCTGATGAACAGCAATTTGTTGGTACTGAGATTGAGCAGGGTGAAGCAAGTGTTGTGGATACCCCAAAAGCTCTTGCTCAGTTATTTGAGGTTTTGGTTATTACTCCTCCTGAAGTAGTCCCTCCTCAAAAAGGGGAATTCTGTGGAGTCTCTAAACCTCGTTTAGAATTTCCAAATCAAAAGCATTTTGATGAAATTATTCTTAAAGAATGGGAGAAGCCTGCGCGGCTTCCTGGCATTCCCTTGGGCTGGGACAAGAAATATCCCTTCCCAGCTGATACTGTTAAGCGTTGGTCATCACCACCTGTGCCCACCGCTCTGGGCATGTTTACACTCACTGCACGGATGGGTTAAATGCGGAGGACAAATTCCTATGTGTGCGCAAGCATACAATGGCCATCTATGCATTAATATTTAATTAATTTATAGAGAGACTGGATTTTTAAAGGATACTCTGCTCATGGGTGGATGCCCCTGTGCTTAATTTATCCAATTCTTCTGTGTTGCATTCTCCTGACTCCACTACACTTAAAGATGGAGAGGATAAGCGTATTAATCAAATGGCGTGCCACGCTTTTTCCAGTGTGGGCTCGGCCTTGCTGCCTGTTGGTGCTTCGGCACTCATGACAGTGGCTATTAGGTCTGTTGTGAGAGACCTAATGAATTACTCAGGGCTTGATCCGGCCTCTGATGAGTACGCCGCTCTTAAGCGATGTGAGATGTTTGCATCTTTTGTACTTTCTGCCTTAGATGATACTCTGCTCATGTGCAGCAGAACCTCTGCCTTGTTAGTCGCCATCCGGCGGTCAGTATGGTTGCGGCAGTGGGCAGCTGATGTTGTAGCTAAGAAATCGCTTACAGCGCTCCCTTTTGTGGGATTGCGCCTCTTTGGAGAAAGAATTGGATTCTGTCACTAAAGGAGGTAAATTACCTCAGCGTAAGAAACAGCGTCGTTCCTTTTGTGGAATAGAGGAAAGGGACGTGGCCATCCAAGTCAGAATTGGGGGTCCAAAACCAAATCTGCCACTAAGCCTGCTCAACAATGAGGGGACGCCCTCACCCTTACGGGTGGGCAGACGGCTGCGGTTCTTCTTCCAGGTCTGGGTTCAGGAGGCATCAGACAATTGGGTTCTGGAAGTAGTCTCTTCTGGTTACTAACTGGAATTCGAGTCCCGGCCTCCTCCCAGATTTTTCATGTCCCGGATGCCGTCAGATCCGGCAATTGCGCAGGGACTGCGGGCAGCAGTAGCGAATCTGTTAAACATGGCTGTTATCGGCCTAGTGCCTCCAGCGGAAAGGGGTTTGGGGTTTTACTCCAACCTATTCACAGTACCCAAAAAGGACGGCTCTGTTCGGCCTATCCTAGACCTAAGGAGACTCAATCAATTTATCCGTTTTGGAAAATTCCGCATGGAGTCTCTGCGATCAACGATCGATACTCTCCGTCAGGGGGACTTCATGACATCCATAGACATCAAGGATGCTTATTTGCACATTCCTATTTTCCGGGTCACCAGAGATTTCTCAGGTTCTCGATAGAAGACCAGCATTATCAATTTGTGGCCCTGCCATTCGGCCTTACCTCGGCCCCAAGAGTCTTTACCAAGATGCTGGCAGGAGTGATGGCTATATTCAGGGTCCAGGGCATCCGCATTGTGCCTTTTCTGGACGATCTTCTTATCGCTGCCTCCTCCCTCGAACAATCAGAGTTGGACACCAGGATGGTGATCTCTACGCTAGAGAGGTTCGGATGGGTAATAAGTTGCCCCAAATCCTCTCTCTGTCCGTCCAGGGAAATTCCCTTCCTGGGCCTGATTCTGGAATGGTTCTGATTCAGGACTTGATTCGTCTATTCTTGTCCAACCCTCGTCAGTCTATCTGTCTATTAACAACAAGACAAGTCCCGCACTGCAAATGTAATTATTATGACAATATGTATGAAAATGTGGATGCTAGCTGGGGGGGATTAACCCTTCAGGGTCAAAATGCATCTAGGAAGAACAAATGGTGAACAACCAACCCAGCTCACCGAAGCCCCCCCCCCCCCCCGCCTGTATCTATACAGATGAGCAGCTCAAAAGAATAAGATTGCTACAAAAGTCACATTTTATTAAGCCTATAGGGACATACATTTAAAACACATAATTAAAACCCCAACCGTGGGGTGTGGCAAATGTGATATAATTGGACTATCTCAAAAACCTGTATTCGTTGAATAAAGTATGTACATATATACAACAAAGTATTTACAAAAATATTGGTACTTTAACAATGACACTAATGATGTCTATATGAATAACTATGATGAGAATAATAATGGATGCCACAGGACCTAGCTCTCAGAATGTGCTATAGTGCAAAATAAATCAGTGCAAAAACCTACAAATTGTGCAAAATAAGATAGGAGTGAGTGAAACAACAAAAGATAAGAAGAAACTATAAAGAGGGACAAAATTGTCCCATTGGGACTGCACAGACACCAGTGAGTGCTTGAGTGCTCAGTGCTAATGTGAATGAAAAAGAGAGAAGTAGAATCCTGGGCAAACGTTGAGGAAATTATAAATCAATAGTAGACAATGTACATACTTGAATCAACTACATATATACAAAGTACAAAATGACTCAATGTATAAAACATTAAACAGTGTACATTACCGTATCATAGGTCCAAAATGCCCACCCTCACGGCGCCAACACTGACGCGTTGCGTGGCCTAAGCGTAAGCCACTTCATCAGAGTGTGGTATTGGACTGCCTGCCCCTGGTTATATAGTCCCATTGAAACCGCCAAAAACCGCCAAAATACGGCCAAAATACCCCCTATCTGTCTAGGGATGAGACTAGTGGGATTGATGGTAGCTGCATTCGAGGCAGTCCCGTTTGCCCAGTTTCACATAAAGACGCTTCAGCTCTTCCTCTTGGCAAAGTGGGACAGGTGCCCACTATCATTGAATCAGACTTGTCTGTTGTCTCCCCACGTTTTGCAGTCCCTTCAGTGGTGGTTAATATCGCACAACCTCCAGAAGGGCAAGTCATTTCTGACTCCGCGTTGGGAACTGGTTACCACGGATGCCAGCCTGGTGGGCTGGGGGGGGGGGGGCTACTGGAAGAAGCATCAGTTCCAAGGATTGTGGGGGCCTCAGGAGGCTCATTCTCCAATCAATGTATTAGAGCTTCGGGCCATACGTCTTGTTCTACTTCGACTGACCCATTTCTTTCAGGGTCTGCCAGTTCAGATTCGGTTAGACAACCGAACAGCTGTTGCATACATCAATCACCAGGGAGGGACTCGCAGTTGGGGTGCCCTCCGGGAAGTGTCTCTGATCCTTCAGTGGGCAGAGATCAATGTTCCCTGCATATCAGCAATTTACATTCCGGGGATAGAGAATGTGGAGGCAGACTCCCTGAGCAGGGGATGTTCTCGCCAGGGAGAATGGTCTCTCAATCCAAGGGTCTTTCAGTTCCTCTGTCACAAGTGGGGGACTCCATGGTTGGACCCGTTTGCTTCTCGTCACAATCACAAGCTGCCAGCTTGTGTGTCTCTATCCCAGGATCCTCTGGCAGTGGCAGCAGATGCCATGTCTCTAGCCTGGAAGGATCTGGGGTTCCTATATCTGTTTCCCCCATTCTCCATGATCAGCAAGGTGGTGCGCAAGCTAGCACTGGAGGACGTGCCAGCAATTCTGGTGGTGCCAAGGTGGCCAAGAAGTCCGTGGTACGCAGATGTCGTAAGGCTGGCAGTGGATCATGTCCATCTGCCTCTTCTTCCAGATCTCATCACTCAGGGTCAACTTTGTTACCCCAATTTACAAACGCTGGCTTTGACGGCATGGCTGCTGAAGTCTCCATCTTGAAAGAAGAAGGTCTTTCTGATGTGGTTATTCAGACTCTTATTAGAGCTAGGAAGAAGTCTTCCTCTGTCATTTATTACAGGACTTGGAGGTCCTATATTGATTGGTGGGAATCCAGGGCTTTGCCCTGTAGAGTATTTTCTATTCCTAGAATTCTGGAATATCTGCAACGAGGTCTGGATATGGGATTACAGATTAGTACTTTGAAAGGGCAAGTCTCTGCCTTGGCAATTTTCTTTCAAAGATCGTTTACTCTTCATCCTTTGATTAAGACCTTTTTCCAAGGAGTCGCGCATGTGCGGCCTCCCAGAAAGTCTTTACTTCCTGTTTGGGATCTTAATTTGGTGCTTTCGGCTATGTAAGCTGCTCCCTTTGAGCCATTGCAAAAGGTTGCCTTTTTGGTTGCTATTACTTCTGTCCGCCGAGTTTCTGAACGGGCGGCTTTGTCTATTCAAGCCCCTTATTTTGAGAGGCATCAAGATAAGGTTGTTTTCCGTTTTAAACCGGATTTCCTTCCTAATGAGGTGTCTGCTTTCCACCTAAATCAGGATATAGTTCTTCCTTCCTTATGTCCTAAACCTAGTAACGACAAGGAAAGGGTCTTACATTCTTTGGATGTAGTTCGTTGTGTTAAGTATTATTTAGTTACTTAGTTACTACCTCGGCCTTCCGCAAGACGGATGCCTTTTTTGTTGTGCCTTCTGGGCCCAAGAAGGGTTTTGCTCCTGCCAAATCTTCCCTTAGTAAGTGGATACGTCAGGCTATCATTGGGGCCTATATGGCGAAGGGGAAAGTTCCCCCTTTTCTTGTCACCGCTCATTCTACTCGTGCTATTGGAGCCTCTTGGGCTTTTGAGCACCAAGCTTCTGTTGAACAAGTCTACAAGGCTGCGACTTGGTCTTCTGTACATACTTTTTTTAAGTTCTACAAGGTTGATGTGCGGGCCTCAGCGGATGCTGTTTTTGGCCGCAAAGTTCTGCAAGCTGCAGTAATTTAAGTTATGCATTATTCCTTTGGGATCCCCACCCATTATAGACACTGCTATTGGATGTCCCAAGTGTCATGAATATCGGGAAGTGGGGGGTGTGACATACTAGGAATAATACCATTTTGTGAGATACTCACCTGTAAAATGGTTATTACGAGTATGTCACACCCCCACTTCCTCCGCCCTTTTTTGTTCGAGGGATCCTTTATATGGTGATTATTATTATTATTTCAAGTAATTTTGCAATTATTGAATATAATTGGCTCTTTTTGCTCTAAGGGATCCTTTATTTGGTATTATTATTCTCATATAATTTTACAATTATTGAATATAATTGGCTCTTCCTGGTTCTTCACTGCTGTTTAAAAAGACTGAGGAATAGTGGGAGGAACCCAGTACTTATGGACCAGGAGGGGCTCCTTTTTTCCATGTCATCTCCGCAAGATCGCCCTCTACAGGCCGAGTTCCCAAGTGTCATGAATATCGGGAAGTGGGGGGTGTGACATACTCGTAATAACCATTTTACAGGTGAGTATCTCACTCTCTTTTTTCCATGTTTTAAGAACTGTCTTCAAGAACATAACATACTATCGGCCAGTTGTCTCCATCAAAAGTAACTAAGTTCAACAAGTCAGACCCCTTGCACCTCTAAAGGCAATGCTAATGCCTCTGTTGATCTTTGTGACTGGGTTGTTTTAGAAACATGGCCAACAATTAAGCAGCATTGGCTTTCCTGGCTGCAACAGACCTGCAGACAAAGACCAAAGGGAGTCACCCATCTATATGAGCTCAGCTCATGGTGGCTGTTAAATATATGGCAGCTTTACAGGGACAGCGTGCTGCTTTTTTCTCTTGCTCTTCATTTATAGCAACTGTGTGTTGAAACTATTTCTTTATCCATAAAGAAATGAATTCAGGACAACTAGAATGTATATCTTAATAATAAATGGTACCCGATGAACGGACTTATTTACACTCTTTCATTCTATCTTCCCCGTTGCTTCATCCACCTTTTGTAACCCAAAATGAGGAGGGGGTTCTCTGATCCAGATCCTAAAGAAGTTTATTAATAAAGCTTTTCTACTGTATTCTGAACAACTGAGCAAGTTTGCTATAAGAAACCATCACCACTCTTTCCCCATGTTTTCAGAACTGTCTTCAAGAACATAACATACTCGGCCAGTTGTCTCCATCAAAGGTAACGAAGCTCAACAAGTCAGACCCCTTGCACCTCTAAACGCAATCCTAATGCCTTTTTTGATCTTCGTGACTGGGTTGTTTTAGAAACATGGCCAACAATGAAGCAGCATTGGTTTTCCTGGCTGTGACATCCAAACAGAACAGCTTTTATATTATTTTGTGGTGGAAATGCAAAATGATGTCTCACGGTGGGTTGTACTCTTGTGTGCTTGCTCAAGTGTGCATGAATGCCCCATGTGGGTGGTGGTAGGGTTTACTCTTGTGAAATCAATGTACCCATCCAAGGTAAAAAGCAGAATCCTTCCCATTAATTACAAGGGAGAAGGGAGAGGTAAGGGAGAGAAGAAGCCCTTGCTGGCTCCCTATTGGGTCCCAATATTGGCTCCTTTGTTTACGAGCTAGTTATACCAATGTTGTACAGATGGCCTCTTATTTGGAGGAGCTTGACCCCTGCACATGGTACTATCATCTGCATAGTGTCATCTGTCTTCTCCAGCTATTATCATCATGCATCTTAGTAGAGGAGCACTGATGCTAAGGAACAAATGCACTGAAACCTGTTGGCATGTTATTCAACTATGTAGAGTGACACGTGAAGCAATCTACAAACTATAGACCTCTTCGTACTGGTATTTAGAACATTGACAATGCTACCTTTTCAGACCCCTGGTATCCAATGAGCAGGCTTCTGACCAGGAGTCCTAAGACCTGCACATTCATATTTCTGCTAAACTGCATCTGCCCGGGGTACGGTTTAGGATAATATAAGTATAAAGGTATTAGAAGTACTTGTGGCAGCTGTTATCAGAAAACATTATAGTAAGTAATGGAGATATTCAAGCTCTGCTATGGGGGAAGGGTCTCCTTTACACTACAACCAAAAAACTTGGCTCCATGTGCACTCTACTATGAACAAAGTGAGGCCCATGTGAACTATAAATGTGAGATCTAGGAGGTAAAAGGTAAAGAACTCTTGCCTAAAACAGAAAGTATTAACATGGCACATACAGACCAATAACAACAAGCTATACACATTATATTTAGTTAGGAGGCAGAGTCATGCCAATCAACTCTCGATTATATTCCAGATGCTCGGAAAGCTGCTGAATATGCAATGCTTGCATATATCCTCTAATATTCACACAGCCATCACTTTTTACTTGTGAACATGTATTTCTGTGTTTTAGCCCTCATCAGCATAAGCCTGGAAGTGTTCGCTGTGTTGGGAGTGAGACTGGAGCACGTAACTGAGTAGCAAGCTACCTTAGGGACAGACCCATGTTATAGACTGAAAAGCTCCCAATTAAAGAGTACAAGGTAAAGGCTAACATGGACCTTTCCTTAAAGTGGCTTGCAACTCGGAATTGTATCAATATTGTATTTACCCTAATTTTTTAAGAATATGGGCTTTAACACACTCTGTAATAATATCCGGATTCAGGGGAATTGCCCCAAATGCTACAAATTAATACATATTGATAGATTGTCTGCTTTTACTCCTTACTTTGTGAGTGGTCTCACATATCTTTGGAGGTCATGGTGGGGAGGGGGTCTGCTCAAACTTCTTGCAATAAAGGATAACAGCATCTTTGCATTTGCACTGCTACATTTGCAAATGCGGGTGAGAGAAAGCTGGGGGCCTGGCTTGGCTCTTGCATCAGAGTCCAAAAGCCCAACACTTTTGGGTCTCTCCCTAAGGTGGTTTGCTACTCTTTAAGGTCTGTCAGGAATTCTCAACCACATGAATTTGATCCCTGTTATTTGCCCCTTACAAAATGTGTATTTGAATGATGGTATGTACTTATTTTTTTAAGCTGAACTCTGCTCACACTTTTTTGGGGGATTTAGGTGGTCCTGCACTGAGGCCACTGGATTGCTTTTTTTTTTAATGTAAAAGGGGTTTACTTCCACTTTACTGCAATATCTTTGGAGGCCAAACAAAAGGAAGGGGGTTTGCTCAAACCTCTTGTAATAAATAAAGGATGGAAACATCCCTGTACTTATACATTTGCAGTAGTGGGTAACAGAAGGCGGGGGGCCTGACTTGGTTCTTGCATCAGGGTCCAAAAGCTCACCCCTTTTAGATCACTCCCTAAATTAGCTTGATAGTCTGTTCGGAAATCTCAACCACGTGAATTAGGCCATTTTAAAGCATAAAAAAGTCTCTTTCTTTGCTTCAATTTATGTAATGAGCATGCCCTGCTGTGGTCAAAGACATCTGCTGGACCATTGTGGCTTGCCAAACTTGCTCATGCTCTAAGGGACAGGCTATAAGACCACTTTTTTGCGTGGTCCTGGAGGAATTCAATTGAAGGGAGGACAAACTTTGGAGACTCCGTTACGGCTTCTACCCAACATTGTAGGAAATGGAGCAGAGGCTTATGGGACAGGCATCAGGTGAGCTGCTAGCTTCCTTATTGCAGTAGAGTTCACTGTGCCTTTAATTATTTAGGTGGCTTACACTGAAAATTAGGGGGTTCTGCCCCAAAGTCTCTAAATTACATCTAATGATAGACTTGTCTAACTCCATCCAATTGCTCTTTTATATATGTACGTGGGGTTCACTTCCACTTTTCCACCATGTCTCTGGAGGTCAAATGTTAAGGGTAGGGGAGTCTGCTCAAACTTCTTGCAAAAAACAAAAGATAGAAGCATCTCGGCCTTTGTACTATTAGATTTGCTGAAGCATGTAACAGAAAGGTGCGTGTCTGGTTTGGTTCTTGAATAAGGGTCCAAATGTTTAGAGCCCACCACTGATTTTATTTTATTAAGTAAAACTCTAAATTAAGTGGGGCTTAGTCCACAATGCCTTATTTTCTTTTTTTTCAAAATACATACTTTGGCATAGGATCATGCACGCTCATGTAGCACATGTCTGTGGACATCTTTAGCGCATGTCTTTGTGTGTACGTTGAGCTTGTACATATGTGTTTATGACAGTGTAAGTGGCGGAGTATACACAGACACAGACACTGTTACAAACGCCTTCCCAGAGCCGCAGAAGTGAGTCACCGCGACTCCCACACACCTCAGAGATTCACTTTGGTGGGTTAATGTAATATTAGCGCTGAAAACGTGTCTGGCATCAGCAGCAGGGGAAGTGACAATGAGATGGAGCGCAGAGAAATTCTGATGGTATCAGGGGAGAATTCTTTGTACTCTGTAGGGGGAAGCGAAGCGATGAATAAAAGCCTTCTTCCCGCAATCGCTGTCACCTCCAGCAGAGAGCCGAGACACGTCTCATTTCCAGTCGGCTCCCGTTCCCCAGGACACAGATTCTAGATTGGATCTGGAGGCTTTTGTCCTTTTAATTGCCTTTCTTTTTAACAAAACTCGATAGACTGTCTGAAGTTTTTTTGTGATGATTTTGATCAACTTAACGTAAACAATCTTCTGAATTGGGTCAGTTTTTAACTGGAGGAGACATACACATACGAGGATATGAGTACACATACGAGGATATGAGTACACATACGAGTATACGAGTACACATACGAGACATACACATACAAGTATACGAGTACACATACGAGACATACACATACGAGTATACGAGTACACATACGAGACATACACATAAGAGTATACGAGTACACATATGAGACATACACATAAGAGTATACGAGTACACATACGAGACATACACATACGAGTATACGGGTACACATACGAGACATACACATACGAGTATACTGGTACACATACGAGACATACACATACGAGTATTCGAGTACACATACGAGACATACACATACGACTATACGAGTACACATACCAGACATATACATACACATCTATAAATACACTGTATTGTGTATTAAAACCTCATACACATCATAATATGCAGCACAAAAGAGGATACACATTGTTTTGGTGGAGGATCTTGCTCCTGTCAAAAAATACACAATAAGTGACATCTGTTCAATATAAGTATCAAAAACTATATGTAGTAATGGTAAAATGATTACCCAAAAGTCTATGAAGGGTTGAGCAGATCGATACTCTTTTGGGTTTACAACCAATGGTGGCTGAGAATGCGCGGCCGCTCGTCCAATCAGCGTGCTCGGATCCGCTGATGTCCCTTCGTCTAAGGCGAGCGGCTCCGAGCGTACTGACAGCCGCATCCCCCGCTACCCTCTAACAGGGAGCGCGCTCGCGTCGGCCATTCACAAGTGCCTGGCGCGGGCACGCACCCTGCTAGTGGGATAGCGGGGATGCGGCCGCGGCTCGCGCATGCAACATTGGGCCAGGAAAGAAGGTAAGTGTATAGGCGACCTGGGGGGTTTCACACAGCGGGGCATCCTGATTTTGGAAGCCCCGGAGGGAGGGAATCGATCGCCATGGCTTTTGGTCCACTGTAAACATGTAAAGGTGTGCCAGTTTGCCACGTTTCCAATTGAGAAAATGTTGTTATGTATAAAGGACACTTATGTTTATAACCAAAAGTATTTATGGGTGCTATTCAACCAGAGGTCCCTATCTACTCCAGACCCCCAAAAGATACTATCCATAAATACACTTCTTTGAAATTCAAATAAACATGTATTAAAACCTCATATACATGATAATACACAGCACAAAAAAGGATACAAGTTGTGGTGGTGCGTTGTGGTACTTAACATAGGTAAATCCCAGGAAGATCCAGCTCCCTTCAAAAAATAGGCAATAAGTGACATGTGTTCACTATAAGTATCAGAAAATGCAAACGCTATATGCTGTAATGGTAAAAGGATTACCCAAAAGTCTATGAAGGGGTGAGCAGGTGGCTAAAAATCAGTTTAAAGAAAACAAATATGTACAGTACAATACTAAATACTATAATACTACTACAGTAGTGAGCATTATGCAGACTTTTTGCGGCCAGTAATACAACTGCAACCACATAATTCCATCAGACCAACTTCTGGTGCCATATATAGTAAAGAAACATACAGCATTAATCATGATGTGCCAAATTCATATTCATATTAGCAGAAAAGAAATTAGTAAGGCATAAAAGTGACTGATTTGCCCACCTGTTTCGGAGCAACAAGCTCCTTTCTCAAGGTAATGATTGCAAAGTCATGCAATTGGAGGGTAATAAACTTTCAATAGTTTCAACAGAAGGTGCAACAAGAACAAACAGTAGTGATCAGTTTAAAATAATAAGATCTTTATAATAATAAGATCTGGTATTAACCTCTCTCTGCGTGAGTGAGATTAAATCAATATGAACAACCTACTTAGTGACTGAGGTGTCATATTGTACCTAGTGAGATATCGAGGGCTGGATTATAGGCAGGACCTGAGGGGCCCATGCCCTGGGGCCTCCCCCTCTTGAACGCCAGATGGCCTCCACCACTAGTACCCAAAATTTAGTAAATTCTTGCAATAACAGCTTTTGCACAAGGCGCCAGGTGAAACTACCCATATCCTTTTGGCTATGGCAAATTGTCCACCTTGACTGTTCACTTAATTGGGCAGATGGAAGTGTGCACAGAGCGTGTGCAGCTTTATGCGGCCACCACTTATGTTTCCAAAGGAGGTAAGGTATTTTTTTTTGTTGTAACACCCCCCCCCCCCAGCGCCCCGGAGCCAGGGGCGACAGGACGGAAGGGTTATGTTATTAATGGACACTTTAAAAGCAAAATGACAGTATATGGGCTCCCACCAGATTTTCTGCCCAAGGGCCACATCCATGCTTCATCTGGTCCTGGGGATACCTTGCAACATTTTCATAGTAGAGCAATGACGTTGTCTTGCCCCCATTCACTGCAGCCATCAGTGAGTTCCAACCAAAAGCTAGCACCCATGTTCCCCATATGTTGGGCTGTATTTTCCATTAGGCACTTGTAGCTTGTAGAAAGAGCTCCAACAATCCATTCCCACACCAAATAAAACTTAACGTTTACAACATAAGTGAAAAGTACTTCTAGAAATAATGGTATGCAAAACTTGGGTATTTCATTCAAAACTGCCATTAGGGAAGGGCAAACTGGACAATAGCCCAGGGCCCCATCCCCCTGCCTCACCAGGTGTTACACCATGGCCACTGGCCTGATAGGGCCCACACTACTAGACAGGGGGCACCAAGCACCTTGGACACTTTTGCTCTTTATTATTTGCTCTTTGTAGCTGCTATCTTTTGTGGACAGTGTGTTTTGTATTTTTAAACCGGACAAACACCATTTTTTTGCTTATCGGATGTTGGTGCCACAGACAACTAGGGTCCCACGCTGGCTCGTAGTGAAGGTTCCAGCATTCTGGATACCCCCCCTGAGCTTGTTGTTATTAGTTTTACTGTGGGACCAACACTCATTAAAGAAAAAATGGGGGTTGGTCCAGTTTAAATTAAAACATAGACCATATTGACTTTCTGGTGTCAACCTTCTTTGTTTACGTGTTTCTGTGATCTGGGTGGATAGTGGCATTAGGTTATTCTGAATGATAATAAAAAGATGTTCTGAATAGTAAAGGTGATCTATAAAGCATCTTACATTTTTAATGGTAAGGATTAGAGATGAGCGAACTTCTTGAAAGTTCGATTCGGGCGATTCGACGAATTTCCCCAAGAAATTTGGGTTCGCCCGAATCGAACTTTCACAAATCGCTCATCTGAAAAAAAAAAATGCCGGCATGGTGGGAGCGGGCAGGCCGGCTACGCCTGTCAGCGGGCCGCCGCCGGCCCGCTGACAGCGTAGCTGGCCTGCCCGCTCCCACCATGCCGGCATTTTTTTAAAAAGCAAACACTTCCCTGCATGGTCGGAGCGTGGAGGCCGGCGCCGCTCTCAGCTGTCATCAGAGGACGCGTCATCAGAGGGCGCCTGAGAGCGGCGCCGGCCTCCACGCTCCGACCATGCAGGTAAGTGTTTGCTTTTTTAAAAAATGCCGGCATGGTGGGAGCGGGCAGGCCTGCCCGCTCCCACCATGCCGGCATTTTTTTTTTTTTATTTCAGGGAAAATCCGATCGGCACGAACCCAAAAAAATTCGGGTTCGTGCCGAATGGAATTTTCCCTGAAACTCGGAGCGAATTCCGGTTCGTCCGAACCGGTTCGCTCATCCCTAGTAAGGATCTAAATGGCTAAAGGGGGAAAGGGTCCTAAATGCTATCTTTTGGTGCAGAAGCGTGGATAAGGGTAAACAATGACAAAAAATGTGTAAGTAGTCCAGAAATGTGTGGTTGCAATTATACTTTAACTAAGTCACTTGAACATATTTCCATGTCTTTTAAATCAGAAAAAAAATCACTGGGACCGGCCCTGGAATGTTTTACATTCCTGGCCTCTGGCCTTCCCCTGGGGCATCCCAAATCGGCATGCCCCGCTGTGTGAAACCACACACACACCTTCTTCCTGGTATCCTCGCAGATGTAAACATTGGGTGGCCGCAACCTCTGCATCTTTTGTCTGTGCACATCCATCCCCTGCAGCGAGCATGCTTGGGAGGGAGCTCACTGCGGGGGATGCAAGCTTATGATTGCCATAAACAGAGCAGTTTGCCAAGATCCCAAGTATGCGCTGTTGGACCGGGAAGAGGAGATTTTACAGGGGAACTGGGGGGTTTCATACAGTGGGGCATCCCAAATGTGGATGCCTAGGGGGGCAAGGAACAAAACCCAGGATAGTCAAAATCCCAGGTTTTGTTCTGCTGTAAGAGCCATACACAGAATCACATCCTTCCACTGCACCCATATTTAGAAACCTGGCAGTCCAATTAATATGATTGGCAAGTCAAAAGTTAAAAAATAAATATCAGTAGCTAACCTTACATTGAGTCCCTCCAGCTCTCCCCTTCCTGCTATGTTGGTCTACTTAGTGAGGAAATCTCTTCCTCATTCAGCTTTCAGTCTCCACCCCGCTGACCTGGTCCTTCAACCAGAGAGTAATATATAAGTATGCACAACCACCTATCAGTATATGACATTAAAGAGGTGCTGGCAATATTGGGAGGAAGAAAATCCACATGGAAAACAACAAAGGATGGGGGCCCTAGACCAGCCCCCGGTCCCCCCGCTAACCACCGCACACTAAGATATAAATTCAATTAATTATATAAAAGTATGAATTTATTTAATCAAGGCTTAAAAAATGATAGACAAAACATGGAAGGACACATTAAAAAACATTAAGACAATATAGAACGCTGGAGGGGAAACCCATAACAATAGCTTATAGTATCTCCTGATAAGGATGAATAAATATATCAAATGAGGCTAATAATTAATTTTAAATGCAAATAGCATGCTAGATCTATGTGTGGAGCCAAAATATCCACAAAAAGTGCTAAAGTGCTAAAGTGCTGGCTTATGCCATTAACCCTTTAAGTGCCAGCCTACCTGGCGGGTTAAAAACCCTTAAAAATCAAAAAAAAAAATTGACGTGGGGTCCCCCTTACCCAAAGTAACCAGCCCGGGACCAGCTATGGGGGCTTGTAGGCACAGAGTGGGGGGGGGCAGCTTTTGTGGCCCCCCCACCCTGCAGCCTACGAGCCCACATAGCCTATGTGGGCCCGGGCTCTTCTGCCCCCCCCTGGCCTTTGGGGAGGCAGGTAATGGGGGTGCCGGGGGTTAATGGCAAGCCACCCGCTAGCGCAGGTGACTTGCCATCCCCCCAGCCTTGTGAACTGGTATAGGGGTCATGGACCCCTTACCAGTTCACAAGGGGTTAAAAGTAAATAATCACACAGACACACACTGAGAAAAAAATATTTTATTAATTTTTATTTTTTTTTATATACTTACCTCCCATCCATCCTGGAGCACTCTGTCCCTCGGCGATCACTGGCTTCTGCTCACTTGCTAGAAGCCTTTTTTAGCTGCTGGATGACAGAACACAAAGGGTTAATAAAAAAAAATGACATAGGGTCCCCCCTCCCAGGGGAGGGGGACCCCATTTTTTTTTGATTTTTAAGGGTTAAAAACCCTTAAAAATCAAAAAAAAAATTGACGTGGGGTCCCCCTTACCCAAAGTAACCAGCCCGGGACCAGCTATGGGGGCTTGTAGGCACAGAGTGGGGGGGCCAGCTTTTGTGGCCCCCCCACCCTGCAGCCTACGAGCCCACATAGCCCATGTGGGCCCGGGCTCTTCTGCCCCCCCCTGGCCTTTGGGGAGGCAGGTAATGGGGGTGCCAGGGGTTAATGGCAAGCCACCCGCTAGCACAGGTGGCTTGCCATCCCCCCAGCCTTGTGAACTGGTATAGGGGTCATGGACCCCTTACCAGTTCACAAGGGGTTAAAAGTAAAAAATGACACAGACACATAAGAAAAAAAATCTTTATTATTTTATTTTACACTGTACTCACCTCCGATCCGACGTCCCTCGCCGCTGTCCCGCGCCGATCATCTCAGTGACAGATGCCGGTGGTGATCGGCGCAGGGCGGGTGACAGGCGAGGGGGCTCCGATCGGAGCCTCCTCACCTGACACCCGCCCTGCTCCGATCACGGAGCTCGGAGGGGGTATAGGAGGAGCGGGATGACGTCATCCCGCTCCTCCCACAATGGGCGGGGCTAGGAGGCGGCAGCCATCGCCGCCATTACTAGAGGTGAGGACCCGGAAGAGGGTCCTCACCTGAAGACTGCGCAGCCCAGGGGGGGGGGGGGATCGGACCCCCCCCTGGTGAAGAGGAGACCCGACAGAAGGCTCGGGCGCGGAGGTGAGTAAATGACAGTTTTTTTTTTTTTGTTTTTTTGCAGCGCTGATGTCAGCGCTGGAAACGGGGGGGGGGGGGCGGCTGGTTTCGGTCCCCCTCCTGAAGACGGAGGACGACGGGGGGGCGATCGGATGCCCCCCGCAGGAAGAGGGGACCCCAAGCTTCACGGGGATACCGGAGGTAAGTGTTTTTTTTTTCTATTTTTTAACTGTTTGGGGGAAATGCCAGGCACGTAGTTTCTACGTGCTTGGCACTTAAGGGTAGGAGAAGCAACCACGTAGAAACTATGTGCTTGGCATTTAAAGGGTTAAATAAATACTAATTAAAAAACAAGTGAATCAATTCTACTAAAGCTTCCCAATTTTAGACAAAAAACAGTGAATTCATCATTAACCTTTAACCATACACAAAGTGCAAAGTGCTAAGTCAAAAACATGTTCTAACCGCCAAGGTTCAATCAAAGGCTATACAATAGCATATCAGTAAAAAATTACATCACCAATCTAGAAAGCCTCAAGGGTCCCCGCACAGCAGCCCAACACCGATGCGTTGCGTGGCCGATCGCCACTTCGCCAGGGTGAAACCTTCAACCAAACATCTATGGGTCGAGAATGGAAACACCCCAACACTCTCCCCAGACTTCCTGGTTGGTTGCCTCTCTCTGCAGGTATGAAACCCCACCTTATTCCCTTCACTCTGGTCACACTATGTTCTGGCAGGCTGGAGACGCTCTTAGCCTCAGCATCTCTCACCCCCTTTTTCTGATCACACTATGTGCTGGCAGTAATAACTAGAGGCACGGCAATGCACTTATTTTTTTTACTATGATATATGTAAAGCACACAGTGTGCTTACATCACACACATAGTGACTACTTGATGTGTTGACATTACAGTATAGGCTTTTTAGGTGGCAGCACTCACCTCTCTATGGCTCCATTTGCACTGCCCAGCAGCAGTCTCAGACTGGTGAAATCTCTCCAATTGCTGCTAGGGGCTGCCCAGACACTCCAGGAACAAGGTTTGTGGCATCCCCGGCTACCACACAGGAGAGCTCTGGTGGCACTGTCCTGCAGCTGTCATGGGGAAGATATTCAGAGCCAATGAGGCCCATCTATGGTTAGAAGAGAATTAATGAGCACAGTGATGCTTAGAAGTTGCCAATGAGGCCTGGTAATGTTGGATGGTGGACCATGGGACTTTCTTGTTCATTGTGACCGTTGGCCACTTCTAAGCCCCTGCCTCTTCTTGATTGGCCCCTAACAAAAAAAAGCTGGTCCTATACAAATAGCAATTAGTCATGAAATATGTTATTTAACTGTTGCTGACTAACTTATGTCTGTTAGCTGCTTGAATCGACCTAGTTGAATTGGATAAAGCAATTGTCACGGATTCCTTGGCAGAGAAATCCTTGATTATAGAATGATTAAGAGCCGGAGCGGCTTGAAATGCGTTATGGGTCTTTGACAGGTTCAGTGACGTCTGGATCATTATATTGTTCTACCTATGCCTATACTTTTATCTTTTTTCCACATTTTGGCTTTTAAACTTGGATATTAAAAGTTATATTTTAACAAGTGGCTGGATAAGACACTGACCTGATTATAGAATGACCAGTAATTGAGAGCTGCGAGACAGGGGCTGATATGCGGCAAACCATGTTTAATGGTGATAAACAGAAACAAGTATACATAGCACACAACAACCAGGCTGCTGTACAAATACACAAATGAACATAATAACATACACGTGCTGTAGTAGCTGTACAGAAATATAGGTGAGCACTGCATGCTACGGCTGCTTTGCAGAAATACAGGTGAACCCGGAAAACATACACACACTTAGGCTGCTGTACATATACACGGATGGGCTTTGCAAACATACATGCACAGGGATACAGTTAAAGTCCAGAAGTGAATAACAAGGCTGTGGCAGGGAAAGCAGATCACAAGGCTGTGGCAGGGGTCCTGGGTTCAGAGTCTGGATCTGGGTCTGGGTACAAGAAGACAATGCAATGCTGATCAACCCGCTGCAAGGGTGGATCAGCTTAAAAAGGACAGGAAGTGACATGGGTGCTGGCTAATTACCAGCACCTCTGCAGGAGAGGGTCACCTGCTGGTGGAGCAGCATATGGCAGGGGAAAATCCTGGAAAGGGAGCCAGCCAAAGCAGTACAGAACAGATGCATACCCCCATGTTGCAGAGGAACTCCAGACCTGACATCAATACCTCTGATCTCTGACCCTCAGCCTGTCTCTGGATTAAATAGTTGCTATTTTCTTCTGTTTTGATGCTTGGAGGACTAATCACCCATTGCAAACCCCAGTTCTTACAGATCATCGCCTTGCCAGTAATGTCTATATTAGCACTAGTTGTACGTTAGCCTGTTGTTATGCTTTGTGCTTCTCACAGGAAAACACATCTTCTTGTAAATGGGCGTTTGGCTTAAGGTTAAACTGTGGTTGATACGAATTCTAGCATTCAGCCGAGGATTTCAAGACTCGAAAGGTTGGAAAGTAGACAGGAAAGAGCAGGGGGAGGGGGGGTGCTATGGTCAGGAGTGTGCTCATGAGACTAATATGCCTTTTTATTTAGCAGTAGCGTGGCAGCAATTAATTACTGACCTGATTTATGCTAGGCAACACTTTACCCTGTTTTAAACTAAAATATTCCTGGCTGGTTGCAATAATTGTTGTCTCTCATGTGGCGGTCGCACAAGTGGAAATTGGAGGAAACTTTTGGAAACTGGTGTTACTTGAACTGGAATAATGTGTAAACATGTTCCATCAGCATACGCCACATTCCACCATCTGCAAACTATAACCTTTACCAAAAAAAGTGCTTGGCGCAAGCAAGTGGTGAGCAGCATATTTTTCAGATTAAAAGTCACAGTCACAGATAACGCCCTGTAACATGATCAGGGCGGCACCAAACACAACCTTGGTTGATGTAGGAAGCCAGGTAAGTGATCTCAACTAAATTTGTAACATGCAATCACCGTCACCACTGTTAAGGTTATTTGGGAACGTTTTAAGGAACCTTTAGTATTCCATAAGTTAATTAAAAAATACAGGCAGCTTGTTGAAAAAATGGGGTACAGTAAGGGAATTTGAACATTAGGTGTCGCCTTTGCTGTGCAGGAGTTGGTAAGACCCAGATCAGGGGAACACTGTTTAAGCTAGATGGTTGGTTCTAGTTCTTTATATGAACATAGATTGGAATTTTAGATAAATCTTAAAGAAGCCATAGCACACAACCTTGTTAGTAACCATTCTATGATCTGTCTCTTAAATCTAGTTAAAAACAGGTCTCGATTGGCACACATCCACATATATATGTTGAAGCTGTACCACCAAAAGCCATTGTGCCTCTGTATTAGTGCAATCCTGACTCTATCTATGAAAATCTACGAGAGCCCCCTTTGGGGAAAAACACAGCCATGGATAAATTGGGAGCAGCTTACCTGAGGTTACTCTATACCTCTAGTGCAGCACATGGGGGGAGGGAAGGAATGAAAGCCTCCCCCATAGAGCTAAATACCCCTCACCCCAATGTGCATTGCAAACAATTCGAAAGAAAAAAGGTGGTAGCCACTCAGATCTATTTATTTAAAATGTATTACTAACCTGTGAGCTGCACGTGAACAATAGACTACGGAGCCACAGTACAAAAACCCTGTTAGCCAGCAACCAATCCTATAATCTGGCTCTATAATCTAGTTAAAAACAAAGGGCTCAGTAGACACATCAGTTTGAATTTTAGACTGAATTGTCTATGAAACTTGGAGCCAGTGGACAGACTGACAGACGTGAGCAGCACTGAAGATAGACAATGCAATTGGAGGAGGGCATTCCAGGGAGGTGGAGAGGGAAGGAGGGCATGTTAAAAGAGGGTATAAGACAAGGAAAAGTCAGGTGGACAAGAGGTTGCACCTGGGTAGAAATAGTTGAATTAATGATGAGATGTAAAGAGAAGCCCGATAGGAGAGAGTTTTGTAGGTTGGAGTCTTAGACTGTGAAAATGTAAGACTGACAGAGGGGGGTAATGCTGAAGGTTACTGAGGCAAGCATTAGAGTTCAGAAGAGATTTTCTGTTTCCTGGTAAAGCACCAAGAAGAGTATTGTAGTAGTCTAGTCAAGATATTATCAGGGCATACCCCTGGTTGATTGTATAGGAGCCTTGGGATGGCCAACTAGGGACATAAGAGCACCACAGAAGACTATAGTCCTCTGACTATACACTAATGAGGATGAACGCTACTCTGTTCCTTGTTTAATTGTAGCACCACTATGTAATGCCTGAGCAGATCACGCAATAACTTGAATAATTTGTCACCATGCCACCATTTGCCCTAGACCCTGTAGCAGTCACGTGGTCCCCTCTGGTGGCAGCAATGCCCTTGGATAAAATTTCCGGAGGCGGAAAGGGGGAAATCACAGGGATGACGGATAAGAGACTTAAACAAAAAGAGAAATGGAGCCGGAGCGAGACATGGGGGATGAACAGTGGAGTCTAGAAGTTATTTTTGTATTAATTAACATATTAATTACTCTTGTGGCTGCTAATCACCCCAGGGCTCTTTGTATAATTCTCATGCAACACTTGTTCCTATGGAAACTCAAAGGTAGGCTGCGATAAATTCTTCATAAAGCTTAAATGAAGTCAATGAAAATGATTATGCCCTCATTCTAGATAACTGTATAATTTGAAATCTGCTCCGACATCCCCCGATCCACTCCTGCTATTCTAGTCGGTGCGTTTGAATGAGCTAATCTGGCTTTTTAATTTCTGCTACACTCTGTGGCTAAAAATATATGGAATTCACAACCATATATGCAGTTGTGCAAACTAAAACTTTAACTAAAATTTACAATGATGATTTGGGATGCCCCTCTGGTTAATGAGGACTAGGGACCCTGACTGAATTTCCTATCTGGTCTACACTGTTCTTGTGATTCACCACCAATGTGCACCCATGCCCTGAGTACTCTATTAGGCTCCGTCAGGGAAGCGGACATGCAGACTGCATGTGGTTGGTGGGATTCTGTTTTGGATCACGGAAGTGGGAGAATGTGGTCCATGCGACCAATCGTGGTCAAAACACTCTCTCACAACCCTGAAAGGCTAAGAGACATTTTCTTTAACACCAGTGAACATAGCCCTGGTAAAACTGCCAACAGCTTCTCGTTTGAGAAAGCCCTGATCTATTAACATTGGGCCACAGGCCAGTGCCGGTAGCATTTATGGTTATTTTGAGAACACAAACGTGTGAATTCATAGATCGAGTCAAAATAACAGTTCAAGATTTAACTGTAAATTGAAGAGCCTTTAAGGGTGCACTAGATAACAATATCCATATAATGAATAGATAAATATACAGGTCAGTTAGGCCAATTTAAGTAGTAGTTACAATGTTTTTAGCAGAAGAAGTGAATTTACTGTTCAATGTTAGGCAGTGATGCAGAACAGCCACACGGAGGTAGGAGGTGTCCTGTGTGTTGCTGGTTCTTGGCTCCTTCCAGCAAGATATGCAGCGTGATCTCCCCCAGAAGTGGGCAACATGCTTCTGCCTTCCTTGAGCATTCAAACTCCTGTTGGTCACTTACCCCTGGGCTGGGCCTATATCTCCTCCCGTTTAAGCTGCTGGCTAAGACCTTTCAAATAGCCAAAACCCAGGAATTTGATGATCCTAAGTTTTGGTCCTAGCCCCCAGGGCTCCCTGAGCCGGGATGCCACGCTATGTGAAACCTCCCCAGGTCGCCCGAACTAACTCGTCTTTCCCTGGTCCTGTGGTGCATGCGTGACCTCCTGAATAGCTTTGATGCGAACTCGGCTAGGCTCGCCTAAGGAGCCAAGTCCAGCCAGGCTCAGCCGAGCGCTCCGACGACCACATCCCCACCCTGCCACAACGGCCACATACCCTCTAATAGGGAGTGTGCCTGTGCTGGCCATACACAAATGCCTGGCGCGGGCACGTGTCCTGCAGGAAGGAATAGCTGGGATGCGATACTGCTCGTGTATGCCCCGTTAGACCTGGAGAGGTGGCAACCTGTAGGGGGGGATTTCACACAGCGGGCATCCCAATTCTGGATGTCAAGGGGGGTAGGATTCAAGTGGAACTGGAATCTTATAGATTCCAGGGCCAAAGCATGTGAGTTTTGGTCCACTTTAATATGGGTCATAATGTTCTGACAGAATACAGAGTCAGTTCTGGTGTCATTGGATCCAACCAGGTTCCGGTCAGGCTTGAAGACCAAATACTGCTTTCCTACCTGGCCCCAACAGCAGTTCTCAGTCTCTGCTCACCCGGGTCCCCCCCCCCCCCCCCCCGAGGACAGAGTTACCCACATTATTTTGACAAGGATGAAATTATGACACCGCCATGTCTGCCTGAAGGCTTTGAAGTCTGTAGTGTGTGTATACGTTAACAAGGGGTTATTCCTGAGTTTTGACTTTATCATGGTGGTTTTCCTGTGCTGAGGCATCACATTTTAAATGAAGTCTATGGTTCCTGATTTGCCATGAGGCAGGTAGTAAATATGAAATTACATTTCTCCTCACAGGTTACAATGTAACAAACCAGGGAGCTGACTGGCTTCAGGGAGAGGGGTAGTGAACGATTTTAAACTTGCAGCAAGAGTTTTATTACTGTGATCCTTGCTGCTTTCGTAGCTTCTACTTTGTACTGTAGCTCCAGTCCCAAATTATACAAACAGGCACCTGGGCCTTTATCTACTTCCATAGATTCCCAGTAATGTCTGTCTGGCTTAAGGGATCCCTGAGCTCCTGGCTGTCATCTCTACAAATTATCTGTTGGTCCAACCTCCACCCACATGTATCTGCCATGTCTATAGAACTAATCAGGCTGCTCGCTGTTTCTATATAACACTCTCCCACCACTAGGAGTGACTTCTAACAGTCCAAAACAGTTGCCAAAAGTTCCTAATGGGGAAATATTACTATCTAACAGCACTGCTAAAGCTAGAGGTCCCCTCACCATTCCCTCCTGCCACACAAGGTACAGACTTTGTGCAGATAATAATGTCTGTTTGTAGTGAGTGAAGTAATAGGAAGGGGTATGTTGTTATTTATTGGGAGAGGTAATATAACTATGGATGAGCAAACCACCAAAGTTCCCATTGAAATCTAGGAACTTTGGGGGTGGCTGAGGCGGGGGGGGGGGGTTGTTGGGACAGGGTGTGCAGCAGGAAGTGCTGCTGTAACTTACCTGTTCCCACGACCCTCTTCCATGCTCAGCAGCGTTTAAAGTGGACCAAAACCCAGAATTTTGAATATCCTGGTTTTTGGTCTGTACCCCGCTGTGTGAAACCCCCCAGGTCTTCCGAACAAACTCACCTCTTTCCGATTCTATGACACATGCGCAGAAGCTCGTCCAAGCAGCGGGCTCGGATCTGCTCAAGCCTCTTCGTTCAGGAGCTCGTCTAATACGAGCCGATCCGAGTGTGCTGGTGGGCGCATCCCCTGCTACCATCTAACAGGGAGTATGCCGGTGCCGGCCACTAACAAATGCCTGGCGCAGCCACACGCCCTGCTAGAGGGATAGTCGGGATGTGGCCGCTGCTCGTGCATGCGCCATTGGGCCCGGGAAAGAAGGTGAGTTTATGGGCGACCTGGGGGGTTTCACACAGCGGGACATCCTGATTCTGGATGCCCCGGGGGGGGGGGGGGGATCAATTGGTCGGGGAATCTTATAGATTCCTGGGCCGATCTCTGTGGGTTTTGGACTGGCACCTTGCAAAAGTGGTCTGCACAGCCATGGGACTCTTGGGTGAATCCAGTCGGGAACAGTGGGGATACCATCTACATCTCACTAAGGTGATTTCATTCTATGTTGTTATTGTACGCTGCCTATTTCCACTTGATTATATTTATAGTTGGTTTGCACTATTTAGAACACTTTATGCAAGTACAGCATTCATATAATATTGATTGGCACTTTGTATTGGAATATATATTTATATCAATTTGGGGTATTTCTATAAATCTTGCATGTGTATCAGTGGGAGAATTTGTATGTACTTTAAGGTGGTTTGTTTTCCGCTAGCCTAGATAGGTTGCCCCTGCTGTAGAATTTGTTTTTAGTTATATGTTCTATATCATGTTTTTAATAAATGTGTTGTGATGATTTGATTAAATTGTTATGTGATCTATTTATCGGGGTGATTGGGGCTGTTTTTGGTTGCTGCCTATTGTTGCTGTGCGGGCGCCTTTTTGTGGCAATTCACATCTATTTACATATTACGTTAAATATTGTGGTGCAGAGTCTCTTTTTTTCTTTTTTTGATTATCAGGAGCTCGTCTAAGCGAGATCATCTATTCTAAGCGGATCTGAGCGAGCTGGTGGCTGCACCCCCGGCTACCCTCTAACAGAAAGCATGCTTGTGCTGGCCATTTACATATGCTTAGCGCGGGCATGCACCCTGCTAGAGGGACAGCGGGGATGCGGCCGCTGCTCATGCATGCGCCGTTGGACTGGGAAAGAGTGTGAGTTTATGGGCGTCCTGGGGGGTTTCACACAGCATGGGGGAGGGAATAAATCGGCCCAGGAATCTTATAGATTCCCAGGCCCATCTCCATGAGTTTTGATCCACTTTAAAATTGGTCCCAGCCAGGGCTACAGAAAAATGACCACTGTCTCCCATGAGTGAGGACCCTTTTAGTACCAGTTGATGGGCTGCTTAGCAAACAGATTTTCCATGTTCGGGCCAGATGTTGAACTCAACTCATGGACTTCTAGATTAAGTCTGTGTTCAGGATTGGGAACCTGACTCTCAAAGTTTAGTGCAAACCCAACCTTTGCGGTTCAGGTTTGGCCATCACTAGTAACAACTTTCTGATAGATGTCCCTAGAGAGACAGTTCTGGTGTCATTGGATCTACCTCGTGCTTGGAGAACAAACAATGTTTTTCTACTTGGCCTCCGACTGGAGTTCCTCCCATGTGGGTTCCAGGATGGAAAGAGTGCTGCTTGGTTGCTCCTACATCTCCCCCAATGGCACTGCTGAAGCTAGAGGTCCCCTCACTTGTCCTACAACCCACACAAAGTATAGACTTGCAGATAATGATGTATGTTTGTAGTAAGTGTAGTAAAGGGAAGGATTAGGTTGCTATTTAATAGGAGAGGACTTTTTGAAAAAAAAGTAGTCGCAGGCTGACAGTCAGGAGAGGGTGTAATCATGGGTTTTATTTGTGATGGAGAGTGAAGGTAGCTGCAGAGTGTCAGTCAAGAGTAAGAATAGTTTCTGGATGTCAATCAAATATGGGGTAGTTTGTGTTTTTTTATTCGGAATTGAGAGATATCCGTATCAGTCTACCTGTCCAGTTGGTGGAGTGGCAAGAGTAATATCCTCAGCTGATCATTAATTTCACTAGAAAATGTACCAGGTGCTGCCTGGGTATAAAGTGTCAGTGTGTTAATCAGATTTGTTCCAAGGGTGCCCAGGAGGCCAATCTATGCCCTTGGTAAATGGCTAGAAGCCCTATATACCCCGACAGTTATGCACTGTTTATGTAAATTGTAAGGTAAACAAGGAAGAACTACTTACCATGACTGGATATGTCAAAGAGCTATTTTAGCTGTAAGAAATTATGTGGTAAATGCATTAAACTTAAAGGAGCAGTATCGCGAAATTTGCATTAAAAAAGATAAATAATTAAATAGCCACACAATAGCTTCTAACATGTGTATAAATAATCTGGCGATAGAAATAGGAAAAAATATCTGCCTTTCTTTTAAATTGTATAATGCCAATGGCTCAGTCCATTTGCTGAATAGGGGGATCTGCTGGCTTGTATTTAGTGAGCTGCTTCATTTAGCCCACTGGTCTCCTAGCAACACTTTACCTCAGAGGCTGACACTGTAATCAGTGGTAATGGCTGTGTGTGTGTGAGGTGAGACCAGGTGACTCAAATGTGTAAAATCTATACAAAATAAACTAAACTGACTGAAAACGACTGAAATGCTTCTTTGAATAACTGTGCAGGAAAATCTAAAGGTATTAAAGTGGAACAAAACCCTGAGTTGCCGACCCTGAAGTCTATAAGACCCGGCCATTGACCTTGCCCCTTGGGCATCCTAAATCAGGATGCCCCGCTGTGTGAAACGACCCCTGGATAACCACAGATCCCCCCATTTATCTGGAGCGCTCACGCAGATAGTCATTTAGACAGGCCGGGCGGCCAGGGAGGTTACTGCTCAGGCTCCCCATCTGTGTGCAAACAGAGCTGATTGGATGAGAGCCCGCGCATGCGCTGTGGGGCAGGGAAAGGTACGTTTTCACAGGCGAACTTGGGGATTTCACATATCAGGGCATCCCAAGTCGGGATGCCCCTAGGGGCACAAAACAAAACTCCAGATAGTGAAAATCCTGGGTTGGGCTTTGCTCAAAACACACAAAGCTGAAAGAAAGATCATATGGAAAAATGTGTTGAGAAAAGAGAGAGAAAATGGTAAACTGAAAGATTCTGCAGCAGAGCCAACATGAAGGGAAAACTGTCAAAATCAGCTAAATGACTTCTAGAGCTTTTCTCTCTGTTTTAGATATAGTTCTGGCCAGGCAATGTTACAATGTTGTTATCTTATGCTGGACGGCTGCCAGCACTGAACAGCTGATTACTTTGTTACATTGTTTCACCCCTCTCCTCAGCATGGAACAGGCCAGAGTGTTGGGCCCTGACACTCATCAGACATAAACATGAACTATTAGTCTCCAGCTGCTCAACACATACATCTTTTTTTCTAAATTTGTAATTCTTACTCCAACACTTACCTACATCCAGTACCATTTAAATATGTCACCAAGAAAAATTTGCGATACTTCTCCTTTAAACATTCTTAAGGAGTTTCCAGGATTTGTTTATTCCTACAAATCCATTGACACCACAATAGATCCAGAACAGATCGAGCTGTGCCCAGTTGAGTTTTTACACTCTTTAGAATCAACTGGAAGCCTTCTCATCACTTGGATCTAAAGGTTAGTGCTCCAGTTATTCTAATGAGGAATCTAGACACGCCAAAAGCTGTGTAATGGAAACAGGATGTGCATTAAAACATGTCATCCCCATGTGCTGGAAGCAACCATCCTTACTGGATGTGCTGCTGGAGAAGACATTTTTATTCCACAAATTCCACTGATTAACTCAGATGAAAAAATACCGTTTAAACAATTACAGTTTCCTAGTAAGCTATCATTTGCAATGACAATAAATAAGGCCCAAGGCCAATCACTGCAGGTGGCTGGCAAAAATCTGGATTCTGCATGTTTTTTACATGGACAGTTGTATGTTGCCTGCTCCAGAGATGGATCAGGTAAAAATCTTTACGTCTATGCACCTGGCAATAAAACTGCCAATGTTCTTAATAAACAGGCTCTGCCATAAAGTCTTATGATATGACATCTCAGTCTAGCTATAAGTTGTTTATGATTAGAGATGAGCGAACTTCTTGAAAGTTCGATTCGGGCGATTCGCCGAATTTCCCCAAGAAATTCAGGTTCGCCCGAATCGAACTTTCACGATTCGCTCATCTGAAAAAAAAATGCCGGCATGGTGGGAGCAGGCAGGCCGGCTACGCTGTCAGCGGGCGGCGGAAGCCGGCCCGCTGACAGCGCAGCCGGCCTGCCCGCTCCCACCATGCCGGCATTTTTTTAAAAAGCAAACACTTACCTGCATGGTCGGAGCGTGGAGGCCGGCGCCGCTCTCAGCTGTCATCAGAGGACGCGTCATCAGAGGGCGCGTCATCAGAGGGTGCCTGAGAGCGGCGCCGGCCTCCCCACTCCCACCATGCCGGCATTTTTTTAAAAAGCAAACACTTACCTGCATGGTCGGAGTGTGGAGGCCGGCGCCGCTCTCAGCTGTCATCAGAGGACGCGTCATCAGAGGGTGCCTGAGAGCGGCGCCGGCCTCCACACTCCGACCATGCAGGTAAGTGTTTGCTTTTTAAAAAAATGCCGGCATGGTGGGAGCGGGCAGGCCGGCTGCGCTGTCAGGTTCGCTCATCCCTATTAATGATGTTACATTTTTGGCGTTTATTTCTAATGTGCACTTACGTTACAATCACATAAACAGTGGCTAACTGTCGAGGTATATAGGGCTTCTGGCAAATTCCCTGTTAACCAAAAACTCTTTAGAACCAACTGGAATGCCTTCTCATAACTTGGATCTAAAGGTTGGTGCTCCAGTTACTTTAATGAGGAATCTAGATGCACCAAAACTGTGTAACGGAAACAGGATGTGCAATAAAACATGTCATCCCCATGTGCTGGAAGCAGCCATCCTTACTGGATGTGCTGCTGGAGAAGAAGTTTTTATTCCACAAATTCCACTGATTAACTCAGATGAAACAATACAGTTTAAATGATTACAGTTTCCTTAAATCAATAAACACAAATGACATGAAAAGTCCAAAAATTATTGAACATCCGCAGTTAGCTTTTTTTAAAATCAGGCATCAGCCAGCTTCCATAAGAGTTCGAAGTAGGTATCCCAAAGCACATGCAATTATACTGGCGCCTTAGTGAAGCCTAGAGGTAATCCACTTTAACTTTCCACCACGTGCCCACCACCTGTATTGGTTACTCTTCCTGCTTCTGGATAACAGTTCAAACAATTGGCTCAGTAGTCAACCAGACCAAGGAGTCACATAAAGAAGCACCACCACATTAAATTCACTTACAATTTATTTGATCATTATCCACAGCAAAACATTTAAAACCACAACAACACAACAATGGACATATTAAAAACACGCCTCTACCTGCCCTGTCAATATGTATATGTCTGTCCTAATAATACCCATAATATACATAAAGATTTAAGGAAGTAGTAACCACAGCCTAATCCCTCAGTGGGATATATTCCCTTATACTGATTTGTGCCGGCACAAAGAATAAATGATCCCATAAATAATATAGTTAATATCATTAAATTTATCCTAAAGAAATTTCATTCAAAAACAAATCTATAAAGCGTCATGTGCATTGTGCAAAACATACCCAGGTTCTAACAAACCAACAAGAAAAACAAGTGTTTACAAAGTATCATACAAAATGACAATAACTCAAACAAATAAATTATCTTCAACAAACTGTTGCAATATATAATGAGTGACTACTAAAGGTGAAACAAGATACAATTGTAAAAATAAGGGAGATACTCAGCTGTGAGAAAAAAGCATGTAGATAAGTCATCAGGGAGGACAGACAGGGCGGGAGGCGGCTCCACCTGCGCTTCGCGGTGTGAGCAACCGCTTCTTACTTGGGCACCCATTGTTGTGTTGTTGTGGTTTTAAATGTTTTGCTGTGGATAATGATCAAATAAATTGTAAGTGAATTTAATGTGGTGGTGCTTCTTTATGTGACTCCTTGGTCTGGTTGACCACTGAGCCAATTGTTTGAACTGTTATAGCTTAGTGAGCACGCCTTTACTGCTTTGTTACTAGTGGTGCACCATTTGAAATTGCTTCTGGATAACAGATCGAGTGCTTACTGCCTAACTGGTACCCACTGGAATGCGGACCTGATTTAATATTCAACATGGCTTTATTGCCTAATAAGCATTATACGTTTTGAGAAGAAAGCGACCTTTATAGCAACAAAAAAGGCTTCACTTGGAGTGCATTATTTGCACATCATCTTGTAAGAGTAACTAATACAGGTGGTGGGCACGTGGTGGAAAGTTAAAGTGCATTACCTCTAGGCTTCACTAAGGCGCCAGTATAATTGCATGTGCTTTGGGATACCTACTTCGAACTCTTATGGAAGCTGGCTGATACCTGATTTTTTTAAAAAAAGCTAACTGCGGATGTTCAATAATTTCTGGACTTTTCATGTCATTTTAAATTGTATGCTCTGTGTTTATTGATTTAAGTTGATGTAATCTAAAGGGATAATAGGATTCTACACGTTGAGCATTTCATTCTATTTTTCTAAAAAAATTACATATTGAAAAGGTGTAAGCGCGGGTTTTCCCCTAAAAATTGATTACAGTTTCCTGTTTAGCTATCATTTGCAATGACAATAAACAAAGCACAAGGCCAATCACTGCAGGGGACACACATAAATCTGGATTCTGCAAGTTTTTCACATGGACAGTGGTATGTTGCCTACTCCAGAGATGGATAAAATAAAAATCTGTGAAAGTCTGTGCCAGCTTTGGATATATCTACCCCCGCAACCACGGCTAAGCAGCACGGAAAAAGAGCGCTCACCTCCACATGTGCTATGCTGAAAACAATACACCGGCCAGCCTCCGTGTTGCAATAAAACGTCCAGTTTAATGAAGGTTGATTAAAATGCTCCTTATGGTAGCATCAGTGCAAAACAGGCAATATAAAATCTGTGATAGCGTCGACGCGTTTCGGGCTTGGCGCCCTTATTCATGACATTTAACAAATGTAAAGTCTTCTAATATATAGACATACATTATTAATTAAACCTAATGAAAAAAGTAATAATCACATACACCTGATTGATCAATAAATCCTAAAATTACTCACGCTTAGATGAGCGCGCTGGTTCCCTTTGCCCGCCGCGCGAGAACTGCGTTAGATAAAAATCTGTCTATGCACCTGGAAATAAAATTGCCAATGTTGTTTACAAACAGGCTCTGCCATAAAGTCTTATGACATCTCAGTTTGGTTATTAGGTTTTTATGATGTTACATTTTTTTGGGTGTATTTCTAATGTGCATTTACGTTCCAATTTACATAAACTGTGCATAACTGTCAGGGTTTATATGGCTTCTGGTGATTTCCCTGTTAACAAAAAAAAAACAAGGGCATTAATTTGTTTTATACGTATTTAGATGACCCGATCTCTTCTGTATGCTTCACCTACTGTATGACGAGAGCCCTTTTGAGGATTCTTACCCAGTTTTCCTACCTTCAATTACAAGGTATCATACTGAAGAGTCCTAAGCCCTAAGCTCACCAGCCAACTGCTGGAAGACAAGTAAAATAAAATTAAATTACTTTTAAAGTGGACCAACACCCAGGATTTTGACTGGGTCTTGGTCCACTTCGGTGGGGCACCCCGATCGGGGGTACCCCGCTGTGTGAAACCCCCCAGAAAGCCCCAAAAACTCACCTCTCCCCGCTCCCACGTGACCGCTGCTGCCAATCCCCACCGGCAGACAAGCGGGAGGCAGTGACGGACAAGAGAGCGCTTACGCCGACGCCTCCCGTGCGTCACTCTTACATTCACAAATGGCCGGCGCGGGTGCACGTCCTGCTAGAGGGACGCGCGGGAGGCGGGGGCGGGCGCCGCTGGATCAAGGAGCAGGTAGGGATTTAGGGGTTTCTGGCGGGTTTCACACAGCCGGGTCAGGGGACTGATCGGTCCGGGAATCTTATAGATTCCTGGGCCGATCAGGGGAGGGTGTTGGTCCACTTTAAAAGAATAGTAAAAATTTTATTTTATTATTTAACAAAAACACTTCTCTTCAAATAAAACAATTAGCAGTCTGACACGTGTTTCGTCTTTCATGACGTCATCAGAGTCTGCAGAACGACAATCTTAGATGATTAACTTATTTCACACAAAAAAGATTAATACCATATAATATAGTACACATACAACTATATATATATATATATATATATATATATATATATATATATATATATATATAGATTTTTTGTGCACCTTTTGACTAAATGAAATTATATTAAAATATATTAGATTCCTTTCATTTTTTTTTTTTTGTAACAGTATACCTGTAATGCCCTATTCAAGCTGAACTTGTTATCCTCTTCCAAGGACAATGGAAACAAGTCTTTTAAATACTTTACAATTAACAATTGGTACTGGTTTTGGGTTCTCATTTCCCTTCCCCCTATTTTTTTTTTTTGTTAAAACTACAGTATTTTTCATTTTTCCCCATTTTTTTACATTCTTTCCTTCCTTATGTTCTCAATTCTCATCTTTAATTTTCCTGATCATAGCTCTCTATCCATTTATTTCCCTATTTTTTTATCATCATTCTTTCTCTTCTTCTCTTCATCTCCTGTTTTTTTTTATTTTGACTTTTTTCTTCTTCTCTTCCACGATTTCTTTTCTCAACAGATATCTCACTTATGTTCTTACTATTATTATCTTACTTACTTTTCCATTTAATTTAACTGCTATTTTATACATGTACATATTTTGCCTGCTTTTTATTTTTCTGTGACTTTCTTTAACACTTGATTTCGTATTTTTGTCTAATTTTTTGCCTCTAGTTTTTTCAATTTCCTTTTTCTCTCTTCAGCTCTTCTGCTACATTTTCCATTTTTTCTTTGTTTTTTTAATATATTCATTACTTTCCTTTATATTCTTTAACATGACTCTTATCCACTGCTTCCTCTCGGTTTATATTTTATTTGTTCCTCTACATCTCCTTTTTGCCATCCAGGTCATTTCTTATTTTTTTTCTTTTAATTGTGTCCTTCTTCCTTTTTTCTTTTAAAATTTTGTTTCCCTTCCATATCTATTAATTTTCACCACTTTCATTGTATTCCTTTTCTATACCCTGCTATACCCTCCTTTCATTTCTTTTTCTTTACCTCCCTATTTTTGTACTTGCTTTCTTTGTTTTCTTTTCCCCCATTCACCTTTTTTATATCCACCTCTTCCTTTTTTTTCCTTTGTGTGTTTTTTTCTACTTCAGACCTTTTTTAATTTTCCATTGCTTTTTTCTCCCCTTTTTATCTTATCCTTTCCTAGAGTTTTACCTTACACCCTATATTTGCTTTCTTTCCATTTTGATTATTTTTCCCCACTTTCCTTTTTTCTTTCCTATTACTTTTAATTTTTGTTTACCCCACAGTTTTTTATATTCTATTTCCTTAGTTTTTTTTTTAATTTCTTTCATTCATCCACTTTCTTCATTCAGTTCCTTCCAACTCCTTTAGATTTTATTTCTACCAATGTTTTTCTCTTATATGTTTGCTCTTTACATTTTTTACTTCCTTTCCTAAAATGTTCCCTTTCTCATACTATTTTTGTGTATCTTTCTTATATTTCTTTTTTTGCGCACTTTGTACTTTCAATTTTTTTTTTCTTTCTTACCTTTCTCGTTCCTTTTAATCTCCTTTTCTTTTTCTCTCATATATTTCTTCGTAGCTTTTCATGAGTTTTCCATTTCTTTTCTTTATTTTTTAACAATGAGGCCGATTCATTAATAGCGCCAGGTAGCGACAGATGAGCGACTGTAGCGTGATTTTTACAGCGCCAGCCAGTATTCGCTGTGCTTGGCCGGCGTTTGCTTGATGACAGCGACTCAGTCGGTGTGCGGTAATGTTGAATACGGGCTTAGGGGTCGCTGTTTCACAGGTTCAGCGTTGTACGTGAGCGCCTGACAGCGAATGGCCAGAGCGAACGGCTAGCTTCATATTCATTAACAAATCACGCTCTGAATGTGCTGTCGCTGTCCATTCCTTGTTTAAACCCCAGAGCGCTGGCGGCGATGTGTATTAACTAGTTTTTAACCCGTAAACAACCATATTTTTTGATTGTAACATTATACATGTTTTTAGAATCATTTTGTAATATGAATACATTAATCTCAGACCTGTTAGATCAATTCTGCACAAATTTTTTTTTTAATTTTTTTTACTTTAAAAAAAAACCGAACATTGCAGAAGTGGTCTCATAATTTTTGACATTAAAAAAAAAAAAAAAAAAAAAACAATAATACCAATTAATTATGATTAATTAAACATTGCTCCATTGAAATGCATTGGACATCGCCAGGGAGCGACAGGTCATACCTGGCGCTGTGAAGGAATTTGCAGCGGCGCTGTTCGGTCCAGGCGGCTTCATGATGAATGCCGCGCTAGCCGTCGCTCTCGCCGGCGCTAGCCTCATTTTGCTTGATAAATGCGTCATTGTGACCGCCGCCGGGCGTACTTGAGTCGGTAGCCGCCGATAGCTGGCGGTACCTGGCGCTCGTCAGACACTACCTGGCGCTAGCCCGTGATAAATAAGGCCCAATGTCTTTTCCACTGTTTCCATTCTTTTTTTTTCCTGTTTGTATCTTATTCACACAGATTTAAATTTAGTCTTGCCACACTAAATGTGATTTAATTGCTAATTGTGGAATTAAATGAGAGTCCATCTGCTGTACGAACACGAGGCTCGTTCACACCTGACTAAACCTACAGAGTGATCTGAAGTATTTACATAACATCTGCACTTCGCATCTCTTTGTTGAATTATTAAGAAGGGTTATATAAATGGCTTCTCTCAGTTCTGTGAAATTACAGTAATATGAAAACAACTTAATTGCTGTCAGCCCTATTGCCTAGAAACCTCATTAACATTGTATTTTAAAGGACAACTGTTTGGTAAAAATTAAGATCATGCATTTAAAAAGCCCCCTTCCAACTTGGATAGACCTGTGAATAATGCTGGTGTGAAGGTCATAGCACCCTGGTTATAGGGTCAAGTTACTTAGGCCCTTATTTAACAAGGGATAGCAACAGTTAGCGACTGGTGAGCGGCCGGTAATGACGGGCCCCGCCACGAGAACGCCGGATCCCCACCACAATCACACATTTATCAAGCCAATCCTGCTTAGCGACTGAGATAGCGCCATATAGCGACTCATTCATCATTATTCCAGCCTCAGCCCACAGTGCCAGCGTCCGACCTTGAACAGCGACAGGTATGACCTCTCGCTACCTGGCGCTCTCCAATGCATTTCAATGGAACAATCTTTAAATATTCATAATTCATTGTTATTAATTTTTTTTTTTTTTTTTTTAAATGTGAAAAATTCTGTGACCACTTCTGCCATTTTAGATAATTTTTTTAAGTTAAAAAAAAAAAAAAAAATGTACAGAATTGATATTACAGGTCTGATATTAATGTATTCATATTACAAATTTTTTTGGTTTCCAAAAATATGGTTGTTTGGGGGTTAAAAAACTACTTTTAACCCATCGCCGCCAGCGCTTTGGGGTTTAAACAAGCATTTCACAGCGCGAGAATTTTTTGAGTGTGATTTGTTAATGAATATGGTGGGAGCCGGTCGCTAGGGCCAGACACTATCATGCGCTCCCATACAGCGCGGAACCTGTCAAGTAGCAACTCCTCATCCAATATTCAACATTACGGCAAACCGACTGAGTCGCTATCAACTACCGAACAACGGCCAAGCACAGCGACTACTAGCGGGCGCTCTGAAAATGCCGCTACAGTCGCTCAACTGTCGCTACCTGCCGCTATTAATAAATCGGCCTCCGCGTCAGAGGCTATGCACCTGAGGAGTCCAAACATGATTATTTGAGATGGTTCTGGACCCAAGTTCTCCATAACGCAGTCCCTGTGCTTGCTACAGTGACGTGAAATGTGTGTATGGATGCGTCTGGACCTCCAGGTTCTAAATCTGTATTTGACTTATGGTTAGGGTGAACAGCGGCCCAGATATTTCCTGTACTATTATGGTGCCGGACCAATGCCGGAAATACATTTTAATTAGCAATACATCAATTACATGTATTTCAGGCATTGGTCTGGCACCAGAATGGTACTGGGAATTCCTGGGCCACCCTGACCATAAGCCAAATACATATTCAGAACCTGGAGGTCCAGACGCATCCATACAAACATTTCACATCACTGTAGCAAGCACAGGGACTGCGTTATGGAAAGGTCGGGTCCAGAACCATCCCAAATAACCATGTTTGGACTCTTCAGATGCATAGCCTCTAAGTAATTTGGTCCCAGAACAACTGTTGCTAAAAATTAAAACCATTCCTTTTTTAAAAAAAGCCCCTTTCCAACTTAGATAGCTTCATAATATTTTTTTTTTCATCTGCTTACCTATTTATTTTGCAGGGTTTTTTTGCCGTTTTGTTAGTGTTCCCCTAGTGGACACTTGTGTATTAAAGCAACAAGTCTAATTGGAGGCAAGGTTTTTCTCTGCATACATAGATTATTTTTTGTCTACTACTTTATCTGGCCTTAAAATATTTAATTTCTTACATATTTTGTTGAGTCCCCTCCTGTTGTTTGAACTTTTAGAGAGATGATCCTAGACCACACTGTAGCAAAAAGCTATTAGGGGCCCTTTCGGCCCCCTTCTGATCCCACGCACAGCTCCGCTAGACTGAAGGGAAGCGAAAAGGACACCCTGCTGGAAAGCTGCGATGACGGGGAAGCATCACAGGAATCTCCCAGTTGGACCGGCATCAGTACGGTACTGGGAATTTCTGGGCCGCTGTTCACCCTAATTATAAGCCAAGTACATATTCAGAACCTGGGGGTCCAGGCACATTCATACACACATTTCACGTCACTGTAGCAAGCACAGGGACTTTTGCCCTTATTCATCAAGCGATAGCGCCAGGTAGTGTCTGACGAGCGCCAGGTAGCGGCAGCTAACGGCGACTACCGACTCAAGTACGCCCGCGGCGGTCACAATGACGCATTTATCAAGCAAAATGAGGCTAGCGCCGGCGAGAGCGACGGCTAGCGCGGCATTCATCATGAAGCCGCCTGGACCGAACAGCGCCGCTGCAAATTCCCTCACAGCGCCAGGTATGAGCTGTCGCTCCCTGGCGATGTCCAATGCATTTCAATGGAGCAATCTATAATAATTCATGATTAATTGGTAATAATTTTTTTTTTAATTTTTTTAATGTCAAAAAATCGGAGAACACTTCTGCAATGTTAGGATTTATTTTTAAGTCAAAAAAAGAAAAAAAAAAAAAATATGTGCAGAATTGATCTAACAGGTCTGAGATTAATGTATTCATATAACAAAATGATTCTAAAAACATGTATAATGTTACATTCAAAAAATATGGTTGTTTAGGGGTTAAAAACTAGTTAATACAGATCGGCGCCAGCGCTCTGGGGTTTAAACAAGGAATGGACAGCGACAGCACATTCGGAGCGTGATTTTTTGATGAATATGAAGCTAGCCGTTCGCTCTGGCCATTCGTTGTCAGGCGCTCACATACAACGCTGGACCTGTGAAACAGCGACCCCCCAGCCAGTATTCAACATTACCGCACACCGACTGAGTCGCTGTCATCAAGCTAATGCCGGCCAAGCACAGCGAATACTGGCTGGCGCTGAAAAAATCACGCTACAGTCGCTCATCTGTCGCTACCTGGCGCTATTGATGAATCGGCCTCCCCGTTATGGAGAAGTAGGGTCCAGAACCATCCCAAACAGACATGTTTGGACTCCAGTGGATGCACAGCCTCTGATTAAGTAACTTGACCCTAGAACCAGGGTGCTATAACCTGCCCACCAAACTTGTGGACTATTGTTGCTAAATATTAAAATCATGCATTAAAAAAGATCCCGTCCAACTTGGATAGCTTCATAATAAAATTTATTTCTGGCATTGGTCTGGCACCAGAACGGTACTGGTAATTTCTGGGCCTCCGTTCGAACTAACCATAAGACAAATACATATTCAGAACCTGGAGGTCCAGACGCATCCATACATGCTTTTCACATTACTGTAGCAAGCACAGGGACTGCGTTATGGAGAAGTCGGGTCCAGAGCCATCCCAAACAACCATGTTTGAAATCCTCAGATGCACAGTCTCTGACTGGGAGGCCGATTCATCAATAGCGCCAGGTAGCGACAGATGAGCGACTGTAGCGTGATTTTTCCAGCGCCAGCCAGTATTCGCTGTGCTTGGCCGGCATTAGCTTAATGACAGCGACTCAGTCGGTGTGCGGTAATGTTGAATACGGGCTGGGGGGTCGCTGTTTCACAGGTCCAGCGTTGTATGTGAGCGCCTGACAACGAATGGCCAGAGCGAACGGCTAGCTTCATATTCATCAACAAATCACGCTCCGAATGTGCTGTCGCTGTCCATTCCTTGTTTAAACCCCAGAGCGCTGGCGGCGATGGGTATTAACTAGTTTTTAACCCCTAAAGAACCATATTTTTTGAATGTAACATTATACGTGTTTTTAGAATCATTTTGTAATATGAATACATTAATCTCAGACCTGTTAGATCAATTCTGCACATATTTTTTTTTTTTTGACTTAAAAATAAATCCTAACATTGCAGAAGTGGTCTCCGATTTTTTGACATAAAAAAAAAAAAAAAAAAAATATTACCAATTAATTATGAATAATTATAGATTGCTCCATTGAAATGCATTGGACATCGCCAGGGAGCGACAGCTCATACCTGGCGCTGTGAGGGAATTTGCAGCGGCGCTGTTCGGTCCAGGCGGCTTCATGATGAATGCCGCGCTAGCCGTCGCTCTCGCCGGCGCTAGCCTCATTTTGCTTGATAAATGCGTCATTGTGACCGCCGCCGGGCGTATTTGAGTCGGTAGTCGCCGTTAGCTGCCGCTACCTGGCGCTCGTCAGACACTACCTGGCGCTATCGCTTGATGAATAAGGGCCTAAGTAACTTGACCCCAGAACCAAAATTGTGGACAACAGTTGCTAAAAAATTAAAATCATACATTTAAAAAGCCCCCTTCCAACTTGGATAGCTTCATAATAAAATGTATTTCCAGAGAAGAGGAATAAACCTGCACAGCATGAGTAAACTCCTATATATCAAAGCTGGATGCTGGCTAAAGCGGACCTAAACACCCAAAGATAAGGCGAACATACATGTATAGGAAACGGGCCTACCAGCTCAGACCCAAAGGTCCGCCCATTTAGCCGCTCAACAGAACCATCAAGATCTTGATGGTTCTGTTGAGCGGCTAAATGGGCGGACCTTTGGGTCTGAGCTGGTAGGCCCGTTTCCTATACAAAAATGTATTTCCAGCATTGGTCCGGCACCAGATTGGTACTGGGAATTTCTGGGAATTCACCCTAACCATAAGGCAAATACATATTCAGAACCTGGAGGTCCAGACGCATCCATACACGCATTTCACATCACTGTAGCAAGCTTCATAAATGTTTTGATGAGTATTCTCTCTGAGGGCTAAAAGGAGGGAACAGCCCCTCCTCCCAGATGGGTTGAGGGACCTAGGAGACCTTTTGGTTTAGCACTGGTTCTTCTCAGAGATCACGTGTTGAGTGGATTCAAGTGGGTGTTTCTATGTAATAAGTGTGTATGGGGCTTCAGCTTCTGCTGGGCTGGAGCCTCCTATACTCACACCATTTATTCCTTTTTGGGTATATGGATTTAAAATAACTGATTTTTATTAAATATCATTAGAAAATCTTTAATACGGTTTTGATTAATAATATTGACTATATACATATTTCTTTTATATCAACTTTATACAGGTTGACTATGCACTGTTAGCACTAAATTTTGCACTTTTTTAGGAGGGGATGTATGTCCCCCCACGTTCTGCACATTCTAATAATTGATATTATTATAGAGCACTAGGTCACTTTAGGATTTGTCGTAATATTTATAATTGGATCCATGATATGAATTTAGACCCTTCTATATTCATTATATATATATTTAATGCATTAGCATTTGGTCTAGAGGCGGTGTTGCTATGAGAAAAACCTTTTTACCAGTGTTTTCTTGGATTTTGTTTGTCATATGTATGTTTGATCAATACGTTTATTTATGTTTTATATTCATTTGGGTGAGCTGTGCCCCTTTTCTAGACTCAGTGAGCTGTTTGTGTTATGTGATTGGTGAGTCTAGGGGAGCACCCCCTTTTATTGATTATTATTATTAAAAGTGACTTCTTAGGTTGTATATTCCTCTTTCACATTTACGGTATGCGCCGCATTTTGCACAAGTAGAAAAACAGCCCATAGAATTATATTTTTGGTACAGTTCGATACTCACTATTCAGCATCAATAGTTTTTGCTGCCGCAGGTCACTGCTAGGTCCTCCTTCCTTCTAAGCATCTCAATTAGAAACATAGGCCACTGACTATGATTTCTAACCTTTTCAATTGAAGATTCCCTAAAATTCCCGGGATCATTTAGAAGGAAGTGAAATCAGTGAAAAATCTGTGTAAAACTGAATAGATAAGCAAACAGAAAACTGACTGATTGTAGAATGATGATCAATGACTCTGAATGATCTTAAGTTGGAAGTGGGCTGCTCAGGGCTCAATTTTTGTGGATAGAGTGAGTGGCTAAATGGCTGAAAAGGCTCAGTCATACAGTAGGTGCCGCATTTTGCACAAGCGCACAACAGCCCATATAATTCTATTTTGTGGTACAGTTTCCTACTCATTGCCACCCCCTACCACTCACTGGTCCCCTGAGGGACCCACCTGGTCCCTGATAGCTCCTCCTTCCTTTTAAGCATCACCAGGTCTTTAGTTTGATGTCTGCTCTCTCTGTCAGGTCCTGCTGCCGTCCCCTTTATCCGCCAGGTCCTGCCACAGGCACATATTTGTGCTGACACCTTCCTCCACCAGGTCATGCTTCTGGCCTTCTGCCACCAGGTGCTGCTGTTGCCTACTATTCTAAGTATACAGCACGTCCTGTTCCAGAATATTCCTTACACATGAATAATACATCCACAAGATGGCGCTGGACTGCAGAAAACAGCTTGTGGCTCCTCCCAGCCCTATATAAGTCAGGGACCTCCCACAAATTCCCCAGTTCTTTCCTGCAGTCTGGGCTGTGAAGACAGAAGATAGCTCTCTATGTGGCGCAGGTGAGCGCGGCTTATATGCCTGCGGCCCTGCAGGACTATTCCCACCCGTTCCGTTCCATATTGCTGCCTCCCAGCCTCGGCTGACAAGGTTCGGGTGAAGGTAGGTCAGTAAGCACCAGTTAGGTGCTGAGGACCTATGCTCCTACCGCAGTCCCTGCTCTGACAGAGTGGGCAGTTTAGGCTGATGGTGAGCCTTTTGGGATGCCCCCCTCCTGCTCCATGGGTTTTTGCCAGGCTCAACCTGTGCATGTAACCCTTATTCCCATAGGTGCATAGGTGTTCCCCTCCACCCTCACTCCTCCCATTGTCTCCTGGGCGCCGTCGTCTCCCTGGAAATCCTTCTATTCCTGCCTCGCTCTTCCTCTGGGAGATCTCCGGGGGGGGGGGGGGGTGACTAGTGGTAAAAAAAACTGTATTTTTATGTTTTATCTTTGTACTGTGTTCTGTCACCTTGTACACCGCCGCCGCGCACTTGTACAGCGCTCCGCAGACGGCGGCGTCATTTACCTCAGAGCTGCCGGGCCGCTATTGGCCGGCCGGATCACGTGGGCGTGTTTCGCGCTCTGTGAATGCTGCTGGCTCCCTGCGGTCCGTGAGTAACCCCCGTGGGGGGGTTTTTTCAGGATATTCCTGTCTGCTGTATTCTTATGGGAATGTTTTGTTATGTCTTTCAGGCAGGTTAAAACGTCGGCACTGTGGTTTCTCTCGGCCATCTCCCCTCACTATCTCCCACTTCCCTAGTGGGTTCTTGGGGCATCCCGGGTAGCTCTTTAGCGTTAACCCTTACTGGCCTGTTGTGCCATTTAAATCACCATATGGAGGCTTCTGGGGATAATGGGCCTGGGGTTCCTTCAGAACAAGCCCGGCTATGTGTTGCGTGTGAGGTATCCCCCATAGGTGATGACGTCAGGGTATGTGTATCCTGTGCCCAGCAGGTACTTGTGCTGCAGTCTGGGCTCTCTGTTACTGGGCCTGGCGGTGTGCCCCCTCTGGCCTCTCCTACCCCCCACGCTTACATCTGACCCCCACCGAGGGGCATACTAGTGGGTAGTCTCAACCTGATTTAGCTGCACGGGTGGACAGCATTGAAAAACATCTTGCTGGGTCTGCCCCGCGTAAGGCTTCTGCTAAGAAGCGGCATTTATCACCCGCGGTTTCCCTCTTCCCTGTAGAAGATGAGAGCCCTTACTCACTCTCAGGTCCCTACCCCCTTGAGGAGGGGGGATAATTTTCTGATTCTGAATCCTCTGAGGAACAACTAAAATTTACGATGGTACTGGGACTCCCTTTGGGGAAGACCCGTGGTCCCCTGATGACACTGACAGATTGTTGAGTCACATTGTTGAAGTGCTTTGCATTTCTCCCCCGGCAGTGGCTCCGCAGCAGCAGGGTGAGCTTTTTCATATGGTTAAGCCATGCTGGGAGTTCCCTGAGCAGTCTCACTTTAATAATCTAGTGCTCAAGGAATGGGAACGGCCTAGCAAGCTGCCAGGGGTGCCTAAGAGTTGGGACAAGAGGTATCCCTTTCCTGCTGATGTTGTTAAGCGCTGGTCATGTCCTCCCGAGGTGGTTGCGCCCGTTCTCGGGTTGTCTAATACATCTGTCATGCATTCTCCTGATACTACTACCCTGCGAGATGGTGAGGACCGGCGCTTGGACCAACTGGCCTGTCATGCCTTTGCCTGTGTGGAGACGGCGCTGCGCCCGGTTTGTGCCTCTGCTATTATGACTATTGCCATTAAAGGGCTTTGTGAGGAATTTATTGCATATATTCTTTCTGCCATGGATGATGCCATTAGAATGTGTGGTAGGACTTCTGCCCTGTTGGTGGCTATACGCCGCTCTGTCTGGCTACGTCGTGGGTAGCTGATAATGCTGCTAAGAAGGCTCTCATTGGTTTCCCTTTCAAGGGCCTGCGCCTCTTTGGTGAGCACTTGTATTTGTTTGCCAGGGGTGGTAGGTTACCTCAACGTAGGAGGCCGTCCCAGTCCTTTCGGGGATGGGTGCTTTTCTCCCTTCCTTCCGTGGTTCCAGAACTGGCCGAGGAGTCTCCTTTACTGGGGCCCGCGGAGATCATTGTCGAAGGTGCAGAGGACGTGACCGTCCTTGCCTCTCCTGGGGTCCCAAGCCAAAATCCTCACCCAAGCCCCCCGGCTCTTTGCTCACGTCTGGAGGCTTCACGTCTCAGACCTGTGGATTCAGGAGGTAGTGTCCTCCGGTTACAAGATAGAGTTTGCAGCCTGGCCGCCCCCAAGACTCATCAAATCCCGGATGGCTCAAAACCCCCTGTCAGCTCAGGGTCTGTGCCTCGCTGTCCAAAACCTTCTGGAGTTGGGGGTCATCTGCCAGGTGCCTTTGAGGGAAAGGGGCAGAGGCTACTATTCCAATCTTTTCACTGCTCCCAAAAAAGACGGGTCCATCAGACCCATCCTGGATTTAAAGTGCCTCAACAAATTTGTCAGATTCAAACATCTTTGCATGGAGACTCTGCGCTCAGCTGTCAATTCACTACGCCCGGGCGACTTCATGACCTCTGTAGACATCAAGGATGCTTACCTTCATGTACCCATCTTTCTAGGTCATCAGAGATTCCTCAGGTTCGCTCTGGAGGATCAGCACTATCAATTTGTGGCCTTGCCTTTCGGTATCACCTCGGCTCCCAGGGTATTCACCAAGGTGCTGGCGGACGTAATAGCTCTGCTGAGATCTCAGGGCATTCGCATTCTTCCTTAATTGGACGACATTCTCATCACGTCTCAGTCCTTCCAGCAGGCCGAGCTGGATACCCAGCTGGTGGTGTCCACACTGGAGTCCTTCGGCTGGGTGATCAACCACCCCAAGTCTTCCCTTTCACCGTCAATGGTGAGGTCCTTTCTGAGCATGACTCTGGATATATCTCAGGTCAAGATTTTTCTCCCTCAGCAGAAGGTGGAGAGTCTTCAAGGCCAAGCCAGGCTTCTTATGTCTTGCTCTCATCCCTCCATCTGGCAGGGGATGCAGCTGGTGGGCCTGATGGTGTCTTGCTTCGAGGTGGTTCCATACGCTCAGTTTCACATGAGACCTCTTCAACTTCATCTCTTGTCGGTATGGGATCGGGACCCTCGGTCCCTGGATCAGGTGTTTGTTCTGTCCCCTCTGACCAGACGGTCCCTCTCGTGGTGGATGGACTCAAGGAACCTGTTGGTGGGCAGATCCTTTCTGGCCCCGTGCTGGGAGGCAGTCACCACGGATGCCAGTCTGACAGGTTGGGGGGGCTTCTGGAAATCCCTGAAATTCCAGGGTCAGTGGGGCCCTCGAGAGGCCCACACCCTATCAACATTCTGGAACTGAGGGCGATAAGGTTGGTTCTCGCCCAATTGACTCCACACCTTCGGGGTCGGGCATTTCAGATCCGCTCGGACAACCAGACGGCGGTTGCCTACATCAATCATCAGGGAGGGACCCGGAGCAAGAGGGCCCTCAAGCAAGTGTCCCTGATACTGTCTTGGGCGGAGGAGAATGTTCCCTGCATCTCAGCTGTGTGCATCCCGTGGGTGGAAAATCTGGAGGCAGACTCCCTCAGCAGGGGGACTTCTTGTCTGGGAGAATGGTCCCTCAGCAGCAGGGTGTTTCACTCCCTGTGCCACCGCTGGGGTCAGCCAGATGTGGATCTGTTTGCGTCCCGTCACAATCACAAGCTTCCAGTCTTTGTCTCTCCGTCCTAGGACCCTCTGGCCTTGGCCATGGATGCACTAGCAATGTCTTGGAAGAGCTTTCAGCTCCTCTATGTGTTCCCTCCAATTTCTCTGCTGGGCAGGGTGCTGCGCAAGATAGCCCAGGAAGGGGTGCGAACCATTCTGGTGGCCCCCTGTTGGCCAAGAAGAGTGTGGTTCGCAGACATCGTGCAGCTGGCAGTAGATCATTTTGCCCTGCCCAAGGTTCCAGACCTGCTCACTCCGGGACAGCTATGCCATCCCAATTTACAAACGCTGGCTTTAACGGCCTGGCTGCTGAAACCTCCATCTTGATGGAAAAGGGGCTACCTGCCTCTGTTGTTAATACCATGATTCGGGCTAGGTAGAAGTCCTCGTCATCCATCTACTATAGAGTATGGCATGCTTAGATTGACTGGTGTGAGTCCAAGTCGCTTCCCTGTCGGGTGTTTTCTATCCCTAGGATTCTGGAATTTCTGCAGTATGGTTTGGATTTGGGTCTTCAACTTAGTACCCTCAAAGGTCATGTTTCTGCTTTGGCAATTTTCTTCCAAAGATCCTTTGCTCAACATCGTCTGGTCAAGACTTTCTTCCAGGGGGTTACTCATGTGCATCCTCCACGTAAGCCTATGTTACCAGTCTGGGATTTGAACGTTTTATCTGCCTTGCAGGGGTCTCCCTTTGAGCCTTTGCGTGAGGCCCCTTTGTCCATTTTGACGCTTAAGGTAGTCTTTTTGGTGGCTGTCACATTTGTTAGGCGTGTTTCTGAGTTGGCGGTGCTTTCCATCAAACCCCCTTACTTTGAGAGACACCAGGACAAGGTGGTGTTTCGTTTTAAGCCAGATTTTCTGCCTAAGGTTGTGTCTGCTTTTCATCTCAATCAGTTTTGCCATCTCTGTGCCCTAGTAACCCTAAGGAGTGGGTTTTACACTCTCTGGATGTGGTCAGGACTCTGAAGTTCTATTTGGTGGCTACTGAATCCTTCAGGAAGTCTGATGCTCTTTTTGTTCTCCCTTCTGGACCTAAGAAGGGTTTGCCTCCGGCTAAATCCACTATCAGCAAGTGGATCCGTCAGGCGGTGGTGTAAGCCTATTCTGCTAAGTGGAAGGAGCCTCCCTTCCGCCTTACTGCTCATTCCACTGGTGCTATTGGTGCTTCTTGGGCTTTTCAGCACCAAGCTTCTGTTGAACAAGTTTGCAAGGCCGCTTCTTGGTCTTCTGTTCATACTTTTTCTAAGTTTTACAAGGTTGATGTTAAAGCCTCAGCTGATGCTGCTTTTGGTCGCAAAGTTCTGCAGGCGGCAGTGGTTTAAACTGCCCGCTGTTACTTTTTGGGGATCCCACCCTACCTTACGCACACTGCTATTGGATGTCCCATGTGTAAGGAATATTCTGGAACAGGACGTGCTGTATACTCAGAATAATACAATTCTGTGATTACTCACCTGTAGAATTGGTATTATATGTATACAGCACGTCCTGTTCCATCCCGCCCTTGTTATCATTATTCTTAGTTACCTCTGTATGGTGATTGTTCATATGTTCATTTTTGAATTCCTGTTATTATTGTTCTCCGGCTTCTTGTTACCTGCTTGTCAATACTGGGGAATTTGTGGGAGGTCCCTGATTTATATAGGGCCGGGAGGAGCCACAAGCTGTTTTCTGCAGTCCAGCGCCATCTTGTGGATGTATTACCCATGTGTAAGGTATATTCTGGAACAGGACGTGCTGCATACGTATAATACCAATTCTACAGGTGAGTAATCACAGAATTGTATTTTTTCCACCGGTACCTGTTGCCACTGCCTCCTTTCACATGGTCCTGCTGATGCAGCTTTCTTCTGTCACGTCCCACAGTAAATTTTCATTGGCTTTTGCTGCCAACACCTTCTGTTGGTTACTGCTGCTACAGCCTCCTTCCACTGGATCCTGCTGTTGATATTTTCTTCAACCAGGCTCGGTAGCCCCTGCCTCCTTCCACTGGTTCCTCCTGCCGCTGCCTCCCTCCATTAGATCCTTCTGATGCCTTCTTCCACAAGGTCCTATCATCTTCCACCACGCCCAGCTATGGCCATCTTCTTTTATATCCTTAAATCTCTGCAGGGTCGTACTGCTACAACTCCATTCTGTTAGGCCTCACTGCCACAGACAATTTCTGTTTTGATACTGGTCCCTGCTCTCACCACCTTCTTCTGCCAGGTCTTGCTGCCACCTCCACCTTCCACTGGTTCCTACTATGCTTCCATTCACCAGGTCCTGCTACTGATTCTTACTTCCACTGGGTCCTGCAGCCCCTGTCTTCCTCCTGCCACTACCTTCTTCCACTGGATCCTGCTGCTGCCTTCTTCCACTAGATCCTACTGCCACCTCTTCCTTCCCCTGAGGACCGACATTTGGACTGGGGCATTCCTGTGGAACACTTGGATTTATCACTCAGGTGATGTGTGTTTTTCAATTGATGTTGTTGTACTTGCTATTTTTAAACTGTTATATTTTTTCATCTTGCCACATTTCATATTATTGATTTATACTATTAATGTTGTATTTGCACAGATTAGCACTTATGCACTTTATGAATGAGTTTTATGGGTATTTGGGATAGATTGGGATGCCCTTGAGAAAAATGTGCGGTTTTGTCTTATATGTTTTTTAATTGTATTGTCATGTGATTTTTTGTGGGTAGTTTCTAATAAATTATTTATGAATTCATGATGATTAATTAGTTTATTTATTATTTTTGCTGTGGAGGAGGTGCGATGGTGTGGGACTATATTGGATGAATTGCTGGGTTCATCATTATAATACTTGTAATTTAACCCTTGTAGGAATAGTTTTCCACCACCGCACGGCCACAGATCCTACTATTATTTAATATTTAATTTTGTAGTGCGGAATTATACATATATATTTAGTCCTGCTACTGATTCTTACTTCCACTGGGTCCTGCAGCCCCTGTCTTCCTCCTGCCACTACCTTCTTCCACTGGATCCTGCTGCTGCCTTCTTCCACTAGATCCTACTGCCACCTCTTCCTTCCCCTGAGCCTTGCTGATACTGTATCCTTCCATCTAGTCCTGCTATGGCAATCTTCTTTCACTGGCTCTTGCTACCTTTTTCTGCTGGATTCTGCTGCCGCTACCTCCTTCTGCTGGGTTCTGTTGCTGCTACCTCCTTCTGCTTGGTTCTGCTGCTGCTACCTCCTTCTGCTGGGTTCTGCTGCTGCTACCTCCTTCTGCTTGGTTCTGTTGCTGCTACCTCCTTCTGCTTGGTTCTGCTGCTGCTACCTCCTTCTGTTGGGTCATGCTGCTACTACCTCCTTCTGCTGGGTCCAGCTGCTGCTACCTCCTTCTGTTGGGTCATGCTGCTGCTACCTCCTTCTGCTGGGTTCTGCTGCCGCTACCTCCTTCTGTTGGGTCCTGCTGCTGCTACCTCCTTCTTTTGGGTCATGCTGCTACTACCTCCTTCTGCTGGGTCCAGCTGCTGCTACCTCCTTCTTTTGGGTCATGCTGCTGCTACCTCCTTCTGTCGGGTCCTGCTGCTGCTACCATTTTCCCACTGGGTCCAGCTGCTGCTGCCAGCTCCCTCTGGGTCCTACAGTGGCTCCATGTTTCTGCTGGGTCCTGCTATCACTACCTCCTTCTGTCAAGTAAAGCTGCCGCTGCTTCCCTCCACTGGGAAACGTTGCCGTCGCCTCCTTCTGTCTAATCCTGCTGCGTCCATCCACCAGGCCCTGTTGCTCCTGCTCCTGTTACTGGATCCTATTGGCAGTTCCCACAGCAGTGTTGCCATAAGCGTAGGCACAACACTGTACACAAATGTGCAGTGCACTGCACTGTTGAGTTTCCACCGCAATGCAGTGGATCACACACAGTGTGACAGAACCCCCAGGCTCTGACCTGATTTTGGTCTCTAAGGGGAGCCCTAGCCCAGATTATCAGAAAAAATTAAGCTAAGATTACAAAGAGACACTTAAAGCACAGAATAAAACCAGTTGAAGGGACTTATATGAACATTTTACCTGCAACTCAAAAATAATTTTGAAAAGAAATTAAAAAAAAAAAAATATATATATATATATTTGACAAAATAACATATCTATTTGTGCTTGTGTTATTAAGGATCAGAAAAACATTTCCTTTGACATTTATGAATATCTAGGAAGGGGGTGTCTCATTGTCAAAGCTACCATTGGGAGAAAGTGGTTGGATATCTAGAACCTAAGAGCTTTAAGGCTAATGGCAAGCTGTCACCTAAACATGGATGCTTAAATTGCTTGAGCATGAATTACAGAATCCAGGCAGGGGAAGGTAAATGTCAGCAAACATCGGGCACCATTTATCTCAGTTAGAAACATAGGCCACTGACCATGATTTTCTAACCTTTTCAATTGAAGATGAAATTTCTGTGATCATTTAGAAGGACGTGAAATCAATGCGTAATCTATGTGAAACTGGATGGATAAGCAAACAGAAAACTGACTGATTGTACATGGAGAATGATGGTCTATGACTCTTAGGTGGAAGTGGGCTGCTTGGGGCTCAATTTTTGGGGGGTACCATGGGTGCTGAATGGGCAAAAAGGTTCAGTATAGATAATTATAAAGTTAGGCATCTATGGATGTAACATTTGCATTAGGAAAGTCATATTGGGATAATTGGAGATCACAAAATTGACAGTAACATGCAATGCCAATAAGCAAAAAATAAATTAAAATCTATATAAATATAGATTTATAAATATAGTAGGACTGCAGGAAAAAGAAGTGCCTTGATGTGGCTCTGCAGTTTCCCATACATTTGCAAATGTGTGCAACGAAAACCTGTTTTTTAAATTTAGACAGATTGTAGGGTTTGTTGCACTTTGCAATGCCAATAAACTGTTTCTACAGCCAACAAAAATGATCCTTATATTAAATATGGATCTAGAGGCGAGCATCAGTGTACCCACTTACAAATCATCAATAAGACCCCACATGGAGTATATGATACAGTTTTGAGTTTCAGTAAAAAAAAGAGGCATACCGAAACTAGAAAATATGCAGAATGAGAACTATAGTAAATCAATAGGGGGAGTTCAATTCTGTCTCTAATAGAAACAATATAAATATATATATATATATATATATATATATATATATATATATATTTATTGCTCTTCGGTACACATGTGCTGCTCTTACAGGGGTGCTGCGGTCTTTGGGACCCCTTACCTGTTTATAAGCAGTGATAATATGAAGAAAAACACTTCGTTTGTCAAACCTATACCTATTTTTGACGACTTCTTTAATAACACCGACCCATACCAATGGGCACTGGGCTCTTCTAGGATAGGATAGCATCATGTCACCCGCTTATGACCCAGTTACCTGGTATAGGGGTCCCCCCTCCCCCAAGTGTACAAAGCAAGAATAGGGGTTAGTAATCTCAGGGCTCAAGGGTGGAACTTCTGGTGCACATAATTACCAGCCCCAGGAGCTATTGCTCCATTCTCGAGTTAGTTAGTACTCTCAGATATGTCTAGAGTTGAAAGGTTGAGAGTAACAATGGTTTGCATGTTGGGTTGCTATCTGCCTTGGAGGTGGCATGGGCTTCTCTAAGGTTTTGGTGCCCATTGAGAGCCATTGGTTGGAGCTATTGAGTTCCCTGGGTAATGAGGAAGAGGAGTCAGAACTCCCCCTGAAGCTAGTAGACCACAAAGGCTCACTGGTTCGACATATTATGTGTTGAACCTCTTCATGGATGACACTTTATCTAACCTCCCTGCTGCTTACTGAGATGTTTCACTAAAATCAGACATGGATTTCATTTGCTTTGCAAGGTTATTGGCATTGCATGCTGGTGCTAAGCTTTTAAATAATTACCTTTACCGTTTTAATATATATATATATATATATATATATATATTTAATGCTACTTTTATGTTATACTTTTATAAATCTGAAACAAAGTTTACTTATGATGCCCAAAAACCTATGAGAACAAAGCCCCAGCAGCTATACCTCATTAATCAATACGAGTGTGGCACCTCTGAAAACGTGGTTGTTAGTATCACTGCACCACCTATCCCCCGTTACTTAACCAGGGCAAATAGTCTGGTTGTATTTGTCTTAAAAAGATTTAGCTTGTTATCCAAGAATAGCAAAACGTCTTCAAGAAAAAAAAAGCCAATCAGTCCAATTGGCATGGCTTATGACTAGTGTTTGGCGAACCTCTATAATTGCTGCTGCTGGTAGCTGCTGCCAGTGCCTTTACTCATGAGGACGGTCATTTTTTTGAACCCCCAGCCGTGGCCATTTAGACAGAGGAAAGAACGCTGACCTGATCTGAGTGAAGGTGTTGGCATCCTTCTGTCAGAACACTGCTCATTTAACTCAAGCCCCTTCCCTGCCCTTCCTTTCCTTCTCTTTTTTGGAATTTCACTCTCTACTCCGTCTCTACTCTCTCTGTCACATAAACATTGCCATTATCTATCGCCCTCCTGGGCCTGCTACTCTATTCCTGCACCACGTTTCCACCTGGCTTCTCCACTTCCTGCCCATCTACATCCTGGCTATAATCATGGGTGACTTCAACATTCCCGTAGACATCAACAACCCTGCTGCCACCAAATTACTATTGCTCACCTCCTCTTTTGGCCTTAAACAATGGTCTGCTACCCCCACCCACAAATACGGACACATGCTTGACCAACTCTTCACTCACCTCTGCTCTGTATCCAGTCTCTCTTCATCCCTGCTTTTCCTCTCTGATCACAACTTCCTAACACTAGCATTCTCTTCCCTTACCACTTCCCTATCTGCACGCAAACCTGCCATTCTGTGAAGGAATATCAGAAACCTCTAACTCTCTACAACCCCTTCACATCCTACCCTCATTTACCACTGCAGCCTCACACTACCATAATACACTAACCTCTGCCCTTGACTCTGTTGCTCTTCTTAACTCAGGCCAAAGAAAGACAACCGTGGCTTGACACTAACACTGCAACATTGAAACGGCATTCTCGAGTTGCTGAAAGGCAATGGAGGAAATCCAAAATCAAGGAGGACTTCTTTTTATACAAACAAACCCTTCAGGAACTCTTCAAGGACTACCCTTTCATCTGCTAAACAGGAATATTTCTCATCACTCATATCAGCACAGGCCCGGAATCCAAAACAGCAATTTAACACTTTCAGCTCCCTACTCTGCCCACCTCCTCCATCCTCACAGCTAACATCAGAACAATTTGACACATTCTTTAAAGATAAAATAGACATGATTTGAAGCGGTTTGAATGCCTCTCTCCTCCCAAACTCCCCCCTGCCTCACCCATTAGCTCATTTTACTCAGTTAACTGCACAAGGTCTCTCCAATCTGGACTCAAAGGCCCACCTGACCACCTGCTCCCTTGATCCCATTCCATCCCACCTTACCCCTCAACTGTCTCCAGCTGTCATTCCAGCCCTAACATATTTATTCAACCTCCCCCTCTCCACTGGTACCTTTCCTTCTTCCTATAAGCATGCTGTTATATTTCGACTCATCAAAAACCCTCTCTGGACCCCTCTACCTTCCCCAGTTACTGACACTCCCTTTCTCGTCCAAGCTTCTTGAACAGCATGTCCACATAGAACTGGCTAACTATCTGTCTACAAACTCCCTCCTAGTCAGCAATCATCTATTAACTGCCAAATCCAAAGCCCACAACTTCATTATCTTTCTTCTCGACCTTTCCTCTGCTTCTGACGCTGTTGCCTGTACTTTGCTTCTCAATATTCATTCTTCTCTTGGAATCCAAGGTCTCACTCTCTCTTGGCTCTCCTCCTATCTCACTGATCGCACATTTAGTGTATCTTACTCTAACACAACTTCCTCTCCATGTTCTTTGTCTGTTGCTGACCACAAGTCTCAGTCCTAGGTCCCCTACTTTTTTCAATATACACTTCTGGTCTCAGACAACTAATAACCTCACTGGGCTTCCAATATCCCTTTTATGCAGATGACACTCAGAATATCTCTCTGGCCCAAATCTCTCCTTGCTCCTCTCTCGCCTTCCTGACTGTCTTACCGCCATCTCTTCCTTCATGACATCTCGCTCCCTTAAACTGAACATGGACAAAACAGAACTGGTCGTTTTCCCACCAACTCACACCCCTCCCCTCTCTAACACCACAATTTCTGTAAATAATCTTACAATAACCACAACTCCCCAAGCTTGATGCCTGGGCATCATTCTGGACTCCTCTCCCTCATTTACACCTCAAATTTACTCCCTAGCCACCTCCTGTCATCTCCAACATAAAAACAAATCCCCCATCTGTCCTTTTCTCTCACCTGACACCACTAAAATGCATTGCATGCCCTGGTCATATCCCGACTTGACTACTGCAACACCCTCCTTTGTGGTTTACCAATAAACAGACTGGCTCCACCTCTCCTTTCGCTTCTCCATTGATGCCCCCTCTGTCAATACCTCCACTAGTTACCTTTTTCTCAGAGAGTTCAGTTCAAACTTTTAACACTAACCTACAAAACTCTCTCCAGCCAGGCCGCTCCCTACATTTTATCTCTGATCCAGCAAAACCAACCCAAGCGCAACCTCCACTCTGCCTCTGACATTCTCCTGTCCTCCTCCTTGGTTACCTCCTCACACTCAAGAATTCTCCCGTGCCTCCCCACTTCTCTGGAATGCACCCCCCCCCCCCCGCTCAATCTGTCACTCGCCAGCACTTCAAGCTTTTAAACGTGCCCTCAAAACTCACCTCTTCAGACAAGCATATAACATGGCTTAAGCAACTCCTATACAGCGGGAACATGCCGTCAAACTCAAGCCCTACCACTTGTGATCCCTACCTTTTGTCTCCACCCCCATCCTTTAGACTGTAAGCTCGCAAGGGCAGGGCTCTCTTTTCTTTTGTCTCCGAGGTTTGAACCTCGTAGCATCTAGTTTGTATTAGTCCATGTACTATATGTTTTACCTTGTCTGTAAATACGCCTTATAAAGTGCTAAGAAAGGTGATGGTGCTATATAAATATAAAATATTAATAGCACTTTGAGTTTTACCCTTGCCGCCCAAACTGCACACGCTTAGGACACCTGCTGGATGTTTTCTCTTCATCCCATGGCACAACTTAAAATGATCCTATATCCAGAAAGGAAGTTTATTTTATCACCTTCGATCCCCAGCCCAGTGCCCCAAAACAGCTTGTGTTTCTTTTTTTTACTTAAAGCTTTTGCCCAATACCCAATAAAAACACGAACATGCAGTCTGCCGGTGCGTTCCATGTGAACCACATCTCAGCAATAGGAATCAGCCTTATCATTTAAAATAACTGCAGTTATGTGGCAGTTTACCTTGGAACTGATTTAATTACCACATAGCTGCAATTCGACATCATACTGCTTTCTGTAAGTTAGAGAAATATATATAATATCTAAGGTGCGCTTCCGAATAAATGTTATAGCTGCTGCCTAAAATAATTAATAATTGGGGATATAATAATAAATAATAAATAAATAATAATTGGGGATATCAGAAGAATAAACCTTTTCCTTGAGAACAAGAATATCGGTTTTAGGCGCGCTTTAAAATTGTGTTAGAAGTGTTGATCACCAAAATCATCTATATTATTATATATGCCTGGAATTTTCAGCACTTCTGGAAAACAACGTGTTTATTGCTTTTTACTGTACCTTGAAGATATGTATTGAATATATATTTATGCTTATAAAATAAATAAAATATAAATATGTAAAATCGGTGTTATCTATAAAGAACTCACTGCAGTGGCCCGGGGGTGCGCCGGCCTACCCTGGGCCCGTGAGTTTATGGTGCCTGCGACGCTCTCAAGGGCTGTTTGCAATCCAGATGGATGGATGGCCGCTGCTGCACTTGTGGTCCCAGTGTGATTTCTGTAAGTGTTTTTATGAATGTTGGGCTTTAGTTGAACAAAAAGAAAACTGAAACCCACGCTTATTTAAGGTGCTGGGCTGGAGATAGAAGGCAAAGACATAAACTTCCTATCTGGTTATAGGATAACATTAAATATACAATGTATGAGACCAGAATTAGGCGTAACATTGGCCTTCCATGGGGTCTACAGGGTTGGCTGTTGGGCTCATTAGTCTTTTTGTATTCTGCAGCCAATTGCCTTTTTTTCTCATGGACTCCATTAAAATAACTAGCCCACCATCAAGCCTATGTATCTCTGGAGGTAGCCAATACTACAGTGGAAAACAATAGACCTCTACCCGGCAAGGTGCTGCCAGGGGCTCCCACCCTCTGGGGGGGGCACTGACAGGGCCGGCCTTTAGGGTGTGTGATGCTTGCCCGGCTGTGGACTGGGAGAGAACTGCCACAGCTGGTGCCCACATCTCCTTGAATTGCGGGGTTCCACACAATGGGGCATCTCGAATTAGAATCCAGCCAGGAGAAGAAGTGCTGGGTTTTGTTCTGCTTTTAAGTTGCCCACCCCAGGTGATTTCCTATCCCTGCAGCATCCCAATCTGTGATACCCTACTTTGTGAAACCCCCTGGGATTGCTGTCATACGCACTATGCAAGCTATTCCACCCTTGAGTTTTGGTCCGCTTTACAGAGGCATCTCAATTTGGAATGTCCCTGTTTGTGAAAGAGCACCCCTAATTTGGCCGTTAACTCAAACTGGTAATCCCATAGTGCATTCACCAGTTCGAGGAAAGTAATGAACAAAGGGGGGTCACACACAGGGGCATCCAAAATCAGGAGAATCTAGATCCGTTTAGACTCAGAGGGCGGGTTTAAAGGGGTTTGGTGTGCTTTAAAGTAGACCAAAACTAGAGTTTTGGTCAAAATCACATGATCCATCCAGATTTGGGACGTCCCTACGTGATGTGACGAGACTCTTAACCACAAATTTTCAATACACACAAGGCCCTGACACCTAATTCTGTTTTTCCCTGTCATATTTTAAAGCCTTTCCGTGGTGCCCCCAACTTTAGAGGTTGGGCTTATTGCTCCCTTTGTATTCTTTGGAACAGACCAAAGGTGCTTTTATATAGCAACCTCATTAAAGTGACTAGACCCCATCCCGCACACTGGAGTACTTCCTGGAGGTGGTCAATGCTACTGAAGACCTCGGCCACATGTTTATGCTCATCTTCTATTCTCAAGACTAACCCTGATCTTCTCATCTGGTCTAGATCAAATATTGCTGATAACTACAGTTGCTAATCACTTTCAGCCAACACCTTACTCAGATCTAACTGTCCATAAAGCAAGGGAAAACGCGCGTCTGTCGGTAATTAAAGGGATGAGTGTTAAGTAAAGAGCATGTGGTCACCCGACGCACGTGTCTTTGCATCCGGCGGCACAATTAAATCAGAGCCGTGAGGCTTCAGCGCCTGGAAATTGATATTAATCGTGTTTCCGTGTGTCACTCGGAGGTAGGTGGGAAAAGGATTAACTGGTGGTGGTGGTGAAGTGAAGTAACCGGCAATGTCATTTATTTATAGAACCCGGAGATTGCACACAAATTGCAGATAAAAGCTCGTTTATTGCACATATTCCGCCCGGCCGTGAACGTTGCAGCTTTTAAGACCTACGCGCTTCTGTTTATCAAGCTTCTTTCCTGACAGGTACTCAGAGCAGGAAGCCGCCTGATTACAGAGCAAGGATTCCTTCTTTTGTCAGTTAATGAGTCACACTTCCCTTTAAAGGAGAACTCCACCCATGCCCTGCTTGACACCGATTCGGTTTCTTTCTCTGCGTTGGGGTTTTCGAGAGCAGCAAAAAGGAGCCCAGTAAGTGAAGTGAATGAAAATTAATATACGTCATCAAAGCCTGTCTAAAAAGCCTGTATTTAGTTACACCCCCGGAGCTTTGATGAAGCAAAGACCCAGCAAAATTAATTTTGCTCTCTTGACTTGAACTCCAGATTTCTCCACCGGCTTCACCACACTGCAATGCTAACCTCAATAATGTTCTTCTGCCCACTTGACTTGAACTTCAGATGCTCCACAACCGGTACCAGCATGTCCCACACCAGCAATACTGAACTAACATCACAGACCTAGCACCGCTGTTTTGCTCACTGATTTGAACTCCAAATATGCCCCACCACTGGATTCAGTACTTTCCACCCCTGAGACCACAGACCCTGAACATTATTCTGCTCTCTTGACTTAAAGTCAGGATGTGCTCCATCATCGACTACAGCACTCCGCACCCTCATAGTGCTATTCTGATCTCCTGACTTGACATAAATTCTATATACTCTAGATATGGTCCACGCCCATCTACAGCATGCCCTATGCCTGCAATGTTAAGCTAAATGCACAGACCCAAAAGCATTATACTTCTTTCTTGACATAAACTCTAGATATGCTCCACTCAGTATTCTGTCTTCAGCCCATCCTATGCCTGCAATGTTGAGCTAAGAGTCCTAGACGAGGGAATGGTTTATAGCTCTATTGACTTGAACTCCAGATATGCTCCACCACAACTCATCCCACCTACATAATGTGAGCTAAGAGTACAGACCAGGGAAAGGTTTACAGGTCTATTGGCTTGAACTCCAGATATGCTCCTCCACAATGCGTCCCACCTACAAAATGCTGAGCTAAAAGTACAGACCAGAGATTGGTTTGCAGCACTATTGACTTGAACTTCAGATATGCTCCACCACAACTCGCTCCATCTACACAATGCTAAGCTAAGAGTACAGACCAGGGAAAGGTTTACAGCTCTATTGACTTGAACTTTAGATATGCTCCACCACAACTCACCCCACCTACACAATGCTAAGCTACGAGAACAGATCAGGGAATGTTATTCTGCTCTACTGACTTTACTCAACAGAGAAGCGATTAAAAAGTAGACTAGATGTTTTGTGTTGTATGAGTCAACTATTGCTACATGTACATCTGTATATCCTAATGAACATCTTTGTACATTTTAAAATCTTTATTAAAATGCAATACAATTTTTTCTAACTACAGAGCTTGCATCTCTGGGTCCAATGGAGTACCCACATTCAGTAAAGAAATCAGCATTGTCTTCAGACTGGCACATGAAATTAGGGGAGTTGGGGATGCTAAGGCTGGTCGTTGGACGAAGAAGGCTACCAGATCTTCAGAATACCTGTTAATGCTCAAAGAAAAATAAATGCCTTCAGAATGGCAGCTGATACTGAAGGAAGCCTAAAGTTACCAAAAGTTACCAAAAAATTTCAGAAAATTAATTGAGATAAAAAGTTAAAAACAAAAGCTAGGCCACCGGAACCTTTAGAATGGATACTGGTCTTGAAGGATTCTTCATCCATCTTTAGACCTCCTTACTAGTTCTATAAGGAACATCTTTGTCAAACCCAAACCCCATAAAACTGTATTCCTGTCATTATTGGCACAGTAGTGCACTCCTTACATGTTTCACAAAAAGAAAGTTCAACACCCTGCATCCAGGGCCATATAAATGAAACCTTAGGCAGAGTATGGTCTAGGTGCCCCACATGATTAAAACATTTAGCCAGAATTGAAACTGTAATTGGGTGACCACATTTGGTTTATCCTGGCTCTTTGTCCAGTATGTTTATTAATCCATCCCTGGTTGCACTGCCGAGCGAAAGCTCCTGTTAAACTCAGATATTGACTTGTAGAGACATTATTGAATTCAGTTGACGTGCAAAGCTGAACTGTCTGACAACACCTGAAGATGTTTATTAATTAAGTCTAATAAACTTCTCATGGACAGGGCCCTGGTGGAACGTAGGAGGTAGCTGAGCTCACCAGGAAGTCTCTGTACTCCCTCGGTGTAGATCAGAGAACTTGAAAAGTGGTTAAGAATTGCGAGTTACTTGTGAGGCCACCGTCACTCTCCAAAGTGTGTCTATAGATTCCCATTTCTGCTCTGGCCATCCATGAGCATTCCCTTGACCTAAGAGGTGAAGAAGCACATGTAGCACATGAAAGCAGCCATAAGGTCCGAGGCCTCTGAATTCAAGGAAGCCCTCAGGGCTGAGATTAGCATCGGTTGTGCATGTTGATGCTCCACAACCTGCTACAGCACATTGTGCCTAACACCTGGTGTATAAAGGCATCACAAGCACCTACCTACAGAAGAATAAGAAGAAAAAGTGATTGTGTGGCTCCAGTATTTTAAAACTTACCAATACCAAAAAACAGGAACTACAAGTTGACAAGGGGGCAGTAAGACGGTGGATTGAGAAAATGATCCCAGTGGCTGGTTGGATCTAAATATCTAAATGCTTAAAGCAATCCAACATCCATATAAAAAAATTAATGTTGACTGTAGCTTGGGGGGAGGGGCACTGAGAGGAGTTTTTGGCTGGAAGAGCTATCCAGATCATGTGACTGATGCTGGCCAATCGTGGTTTCACTGGGTTTGCAGGGTATTGGTCCACCTAAATAATGTAAAGGGGTAATACGGATTGCTGGATGATAATAGGGAGTGGTATTGAATAGTTGATAGGAAAGAGGGTTATTCCTGAATGAATGAAATCTAGATAAAAATAGAGGTCCAGCATGGCCAACAAGTACTCTAGTGGCTCCGTTATGTTACATTGGATGCCTGGATTCCTAATGAGGAGGTGTGCTCTATATGCCAGAGAAATGCCGGCAGCTTTCACCACATGGGGGTCAACAATGAAAGTGAATGGCACTTTTCTCTCCTGAAAAAGAAGTGAGTTTTCTCACTAGGCTCTGAATCGACTGCATGTCAATTAGCCTGATCTGTTTCGCAGTAAAGTGTTTGTTTCTTTGCTCTCTTATAATGTCATAGTACTATTAGCATTATACATCATGTGATTGGGCACCTTAGATTATTGTCCATGATTGCCAGTGGCTTATTATTATTGTTATCATGCACAGACCTAGTACCTTCTGTCGCTTTAATCAAAAGTTTTAATTGTGTGTCTCTATGTATTCAATTCATTTTTATTTTTGCTCTACAACTATTAGCATTGGGATATTTTTTGCCATTATAGGTGTGTATTTTAAAGGCTTTTGGGGGGTTCTTTGCAGCATAGATGGAAGAGGAAGGGATCTGTATTCACAAAAGGGAAAGCTCTTGTTGGCAAAGGATCTAGGTCAGGGGTTCCCAGCCAGTGGGACAAAATAGCACTGGTAGTACTTGAGCTCCCCTCTGCAGGCACTGCAGACAAGCTACTTCTCCAATAGGATGCTACACTCCAATAGGAGTGTAGCAGAGGAGCATTGTTGGGTCAGAATAGGATCTTCACCCTCCCAGAGAAGTTAGTGTTAGTGGCGGTAAGGTCGGTACTTGAGATAATTGCAAAATAAGAAGGGGTACTCCATGAAAATGGGAAACCCAGATCTAGATGGTTAATGCAAAAGAGGTCCTAACATATGTTGTAGGGGTCCATGGATTTTTCTGAACTTGACCTGGTCTAATTTGTGCTCTTCAATGAACAATAGGGTTTAAAGCGGACCAATGCTCTCCGCGGCGAGGATGTTGGTGGCCGCCGACGCTGCTACTAAAATGACAGTCTGGGGGGTGGCATCCAGAATGCTGGAGCCCCCCTGCACATAACCCACCCTGGATGCCTATAAACCTTACCTTAACCTCGCCCCCCCACTGGGAATCCAGCACTGCGATTGTCACTGCACACTTGAGCATCGGACAGGCAATAGAGAGCTGGATTCTCAAGGGTGCTGGTCTACTTTATTGGAAAGCCTTTATGGCCCACATGTACTTTGTTCCCTAGAAAGGAGGGCGGTCTAAGCAGATGCTGCAGTCTTTGTGATGGACCATTTCTGGCACTAATAAAATATTAAAGGTGTTCTTCAGCCTTTATCCTTGAAATAGACTATTTTCCTGACTATCTTTGTCTCCAATGCTGACCCAAGACCATTCAGACAATACAACTACAGTCTGGACGAGGTAAAAAGAATCTTTTTTGAGCCTCCATGAAAGGCTGTTAACTTTTCCAGAGAGTTCTGCAGACCCTGATCTGTGCCTTACTATCTGCCAGTAGTGAACTGCATTTAATGATTGTAGTAGATTGAGATTTTCCTGAAGGCACTGCATTGGGGTGCATATTTTATAAAGACCAATAATGAGGGTTTGTCTAATGAATGGTTATGTCTTGTTGTATAACTGGGTCTCATCTAGTGCAAAAGTAGGTTTTGAGGTATATAGCAATCTTTGCATTAGTTGGCAATAATGTCTTCTGCCTTACCACTCCCATGGTTCTTTCCAGTAGTATGGCCAGCCTTTGGGGTGTTCAGATGGAACGGCCACACAGGGCGCTGTTATCCAGAGGGTGGAAGACTAGTTCCCTTTTTTAATTTTTTAATCTGTGTGAGGGCAAGGGAGGCACCACCTGCCTAGCTCTGCCAGGTTGCTTTTTGTCAGGTAGGTAGGGTTTAGTGGGACGTGTTTGAGGTCACATAGTGTTTTTTTTAGGAATGTTCAATAGTGGGCACACAGTCTGTTTTTCCCGGGGGGCACCATCCTGTAGTCTTGCATAGGGGGCCTTCCAACATAGGACTGACATCCTCAGACAGACTACAAGCACTGGACAATACCCAGAGACACTGAGCTGCACCATCTTCTGCTTAATGCAGCCAATGAGCCATGACCAATAGCCAGATAAAGCTGACCCTGTTGCTTTGTCGTTGGTTGTTGGTTATGCTGGTTTCTGCTGTTCATCTGTAAGTACTTTTCCATTGAGAACCTGAGCTAGTTTTCCCCTCCTGGGGGATCATTATGTGGACCAACCTTGTGATAACCTCTCAAATTTTCAGGATAAACTTGGTTTATCCTATGGCCTGTTTTTCTATTACTGACCATGACCATCTAGTTTTTTGCCTTCGTACCCAATGCTCCTCTGTCTGCTTGCCTTTTCATAGCGCGACCTGTCCCTCAACCACCCCTCTCATCATTCCTTCAGTCTTTGCTTCCTCAGACATAAACCATTTGTTCAAAGTTCTGGAGAACAACATGTGCTGGGATTGTGCCTCTCATTCTAGCTTGCGGCTTGACAGCTGAACAAAAGCTTTTACATGGTGAAATGCTTTTTTTTCTTTTCTCTGATGTGTAAGGCTGCCCTTGGAAACAGTCTTACCAATCAAAGACGTACAAGCTTTCGTGAAATTTCTATGCTTTGCAAGTTTGCTGCGCCACTAAACTTTGGGAATCTTAGAGTCTGCTTATGTTGTATCACCACCTGGTGGTGGCAAGTGGATTGACAGCAGAATCTGTGATGAGTGACTGCGGACTTGCAGACCATTTCGAACATTTCAAAATTACAAACCTAAAAGCAGAAGGTATGTATTTTTGGGCATTAATGCTGGTGCGAAATATTAATGAAAGGAAATGGCAGGTTGCTCTGGGAATTAAATAGGTAGTATAGGAGGCCCCAATGTGGGCCCACCCATCAGTCTCATCTAAGTATTAAGCACCAAACATGTCTAGCTATGTGGAAAGACAGAGGTTTGGTCGCATATATCTGCAGATACATGTGGAAGCCACACCGCCCCGACAAGGCACTCTGTGTTTAGTGTGGTCCCTACTCTATATGTATGAGACCCATAATAGGGACATGTACTGCAGCTAGTAAAATACAGAGCTACATACTGGGAGCTGCCGACTCCCATTCGGTGCACTACATGGGGAAGGGTCACAGCCTGCTAGTATCGGTAGACCTCAGCCCCCATGCGTGCACCTGGCTACATACAAATGAAACGAAATGACAAGCTGCTCTGAGAATTAAATAGGTAGTGTGAGAGGGTTTAACACATGCGATTGCAATTGTATGCAAACGAAGGCCCCTAGTTTCTGTACAAGATTAATATGCCTGTTTGCTGAATATTATATAGTGATGAGAGGGTTAAACTGGGCTGTAAATTGGTTCCCAGGCCCTGAATAATAATTTTGTATAAATAGTAGTGATGGAGCGACTCCCACCCCCTTTACTTGCAAAATATTGACCATGGGCTCAACCTTAGCTCCTGACCATGTCATGCCTTTCAGTCATAATTAAGTCACTGCAGGCATAAGCAGGTACTGAGGTGTAGTGTTAGAACAAAGCTGGAAGGGATCAGGACAGCATGGCCCCTGGCTAAGCAAATTTAGCTACTTTAACTGATTTATCATTCTGAGCCATTGGGTTACACTAAAGAGCAGTGACATCCCCGAGACTGGGCAGAGTAGAAGAACCAAATGTATCAGAATGAGGAAGAGTTCTTCTTATTTATATTGGGAAACAGGAAGGTGAGAGACTATAAATGCGTTTGGGCATCCCTATTTGAGCTGCTCCTTTGAATCAAAACGTCTAACAAGGCTGAAATCAAGCTTTAATACTTACCTTTCTACCTTACAAGATTGAGTCAACGCACTGGCTGCCATGTAAGGTGCAAGAGCAGTATGAGGACCTAGGCTGAATGAGTGCAAACACATCCCCGAGGCTGGCCATAGAAGAAGAGCCAAATTGCAGGTACATATCTGTTTAAGAATGCTTTTTCTATTATTTGGGAGGAAGGCAAGGTAGGGGACATATAGGCATTCCTATTTGAGATGCCCCTCGCAACGCCTAGCAATGCCAAAATCAAGCTTGAATACTTACCTTTCTGCATTACTGGATTGTGACAACACAACAGCTGCCATATAGTGTACAAGAGCAGCGTATGGACCCAGATCGGGCAAATTAAGAAGTCTGTCCAGACAAAAAAATAGTCATACTCACCTGTGTGTTGAGATTAAGCCTGTTAGAGCCTGCAACAGATCTTCAAGCAGGACAGCGACCCTCCTAAACATACAAGCATTGCCGCAAGGAAATAGTCTACATCAAAGCAAACATTTTCATGTGCAGGGGCAGACTGACCCGGGAAAATTCTGGGTGGGCTGTACTGGTTTGGGCCCAGTTGGGCTGCTGCTTTTAACACCAAAATTTAAGCTCAGCCCCCTTAATCTCCCTCACAGCCCCTTGTACCCAGCCCTACTGCACCCACAAGCCCAGGAACCCCAGCCCCCAATGCTATAGCCCCGTCATCGGGGGGAGGGGGGGGGGCTCTACAAGGATGTCTCGGGCAGGCTAGGGGCTGGTGAAATCCAAGGCTGATTTTTGGCCCCAGTCCGCCACTGTTCATGTGTTGGAATGGCCGAGTCAAAAGGAAACTAAATTGAGAATCTGTGTCATGACTTGAAAATTGTTGTTAGCAAATGCTCTCCATTCAGTCTGACCAAGCTAGAGCTAATTCTGCCAAACTTAAAGTCTCTAGATATGCAAAGCATTCCCAAACATGCTTGCACCTTTAATTGCATTTTTAGGTGCTCCTACAAATTATTGACTCGGGTAGGGTTAAAAGATTTGGCAAAGCATGTATCCTTTTCTTATTCATTCACAAATACTTGCAACTTTGTGTTGATCTATCACATGAATTCTCAATAATTTCATGTAATAGAGCAACACAGAGCAGTGGACAGGACAGCCCACTGCTCCAGGCACGTATGCACTAACTGCCGCCTATTGTGTTCACTGGTGCATGTGGCTTGTTTGTTCACTGGTTTGTAGTTGTCTCATTGTACAGAAGGTAAAATGCAGAGCGTAAATTCCTTTGTGTGTAAATGCACAAATATATATAGACAGGGGGTTACATAGCCTTGATGGGGGCCCCCAGCCTCTCCTCCACCCCCTGGCACTCACAGTCCGGGTCCCGGACAAACTCAGCAGCACACATCTACTGGGGGTGTGTGGGATATTTTTTGTGACTCATGCACCCTAAATGGTTGACTAAAAGTGGTACTTGATATAATCAGATAATGGAGTGGCACTTGATTAAAAAAGGTTGGGAAGCCCTGATCTAGATGACTCAGTGATACGACAGCTTCCGCAGTAATACTTTATATTACTCAGTGATACACTAAATTACTAAATAAACTTCTTAATTAATCGTAATTAATAACACTTTAGAATACTCGGTTATACTTAGGAAGAAGAGTTCCTAATCAGTGGTATGCGTACCTCTGATAGTACTCGAGATCCAATCAGGTGGTATTCTGCTGGGTTGCAGGCTGATCGGTATCCCAAGCTGATCTGTCCAACCCTAAAGTAGAAAACTGCTCCAAAAGTTAATGAAGACTATTTATATGCATTTTTGAACATCTCATAAAATGTATATGGTTGTTTTGTGTTTTTTAACAAACGTAGGTGCTGACATCCCAAAATACCACCCAGGTGGTACTTGCGATATTTATCAAATGGAAAGTGGTACTTGATGAAAAAGTGTTGGGAACCGCTGCTTTAGTCCATATTTACTCCTCTGACGTTTGCAAACTAGCTATGGCCTTTGTTCATCCTTGAACCCTGGTGGTTGTTCCATGTAGATGTTCTCCGATAGTGTGTCATGTAGAAACGCTGTTTTCACATCAAAGTGTTTCACTTGCATTTTTTTGTGGTGGTACTGTCAGAAAAGTCCTTTACTGGAGCAAAAGTCTCATCATTTTCCTCTCCATATTTTTGAGAATATCCCTTGGCTATGAGTCTTGCTTTGTATCGCTCCACTGTGCCCTCTGCATCGTCCTTCACTTTAAAAGTCCATTTGAAACCTATGGCTTTCCCTCCAGGTAGTAGTTCTGTAAGTGTCCATGTTTTAGTGTCATGCATGGATTTTATCTCTTCCTTTGCAGCCTTTATCCATTTACTGGCTTCTCCTTCTGAAAGCTGAGATATGTCTTCCCAAGTTGCCGGCTCATTGGTACTGACATTGCTTGACTTGCATTAAAGAGACGCACAGGTGGTTTAACTTTGTTTTCTCTTGTTGAGCATCTTGATTCTGTGTCTGAGCTTGCTTGTGTCTGCTCTTCAGTACTGGTAGGTTCTGTGCTCACTTCAACTGTTTGTTCAGAAGTTACAGACAGCTGATCAGTGTCAGTTTTCTCTTCTGTTTTTACTTTACCTCGGTTGTCAACACATTGTCTCTAAAATCATCAACAAAGGTTATGCTGTTGCCAGTGGTAACCTTGTCTGTTTGGGGATTTAGGATTCTGTAACATTTAACATTATCACTGTATCCAACAAAGATTCCTTCAAATTTTTTTGGGAGATTGGTGTGTCCCTGTTTGTTGCACACCCTGGTTTCCTTCCTGTATATCTTTGTGTCTGTAGCCTTAAGAGTGGTTCTGGTGTCAGTTTCTGTGGAGTCAAACGCAAGCACCTTTTTTGTGTCTGTAGCCTTAAGAGTGGTTCTGGTTTTCGGGTTCTGTAGAGTCATGTGCAAGCTCCTTTCTTCGCTGATACTTATCTATGAGCCTGGACTTTACAAATGCTAGCGTCTGTTTCAGGCCTTGTCTCCAGCACATTGATCAGTGCAGTGTATGTATCGGGCAAGCTACATAACAAAATGGCGACGTTGTGACTGTTATATTCTCATCAACTGATCTGAGTTGTGCGATCACTTCCAGCATGGCATGTATATGCTCCTGCATGTCCTGCTCTCTGCTAAGCCTCATTTTATAAAGTTTCATCAGCAGAAACATGTTGCTGTTTAAGCTGGATCTCTCATGCTCTTTTCAGTGCATCCTACATGCCTTTCGATGTATTCTCACTGAGTATGGGAATACGCTGATCGTCTTCAACTAGTAAGCTTATAGTGACCCGTGCCGTCTTTTTTTCTGTCTCAGTCCTGATTATTATCCTGTGGCCTCTGTGTAGTGAACTCATCTATGGATAATAGAATTTCCACTTTAAACTTCTAGAACTGATAATTGTCTTTGTTCAGCTTGACCACTGAGAGTTTAAGCTCTGAGTTGCTGGCCATTCTCCCTCTTTTCTATATAAGAAAATTCTTACTTGTATACAGGAGATGTCCCTGGAAAGCATCTGTTAGGCACTTACCTCATCGCCGTTCCTGGTCCCGCGGCGCGCTGCCGGGTGGCTCCCACCGGGCTGCGGCCCGACGGTCCCCGGGTCTGCCAGCTCCTCGGCATCGTCGTGGGGGTCAGGGGCTGGCGGTGCAGGACGCCGTGGGTGGCCGCGTCGCAGCCCGCTCCGCGCGGCTGCGCGGCCCTGCGGCTCTCCCCTGTGACACGGCGCTTCCTCCTCCTGGCGGGGGCGCGCCCGATCCTCAACGTGCTCGCGCGCGCGCGCGAGCACGTCTGCTTTATGCCTCCCGGCGGCGCTTCCCCCAGCGCGCCCGCCGGGGGCGAGTTTGAAATGTCCAATCTGTGGCTGGTTCCTGGGATCGGACCCAGGGACTGGTCGGCCTGTCTGGCCTGGGCCGTCCAGCTCCTGGGACCGATCCCATTTCCTTGTATGCACCAATCAGTTTGTTTCCCTCCATTGTCCCCTTTTCCCAATGGCCAGTGTTCCCTATAAAGTTATACTGCTTCAGTATCCCAGTGCCCGTTATAGCTTCTGGGTTCTGGATGTGTGTTGCTGTACCTTAGTGAAGAATTTGGATTTGGATTTGGATTTGGACCTTGACCATTCTTGCTAGCTGCCTGCCCTGACCTCTTGCTTTGCCTGACCACTCTCTTGCCTGACCCTCCTGTACCTCGCCTGTGACCTCCTGGACTTGACCTCGGCTACCCTCGACCATTCTTTGTCATCTCCCTTGGATACCTCGCCTGTGACCTCCTGGTTTGACCTCGGCCTGATTTACGGACTTTCGCACCCGGCATCCTCATTCGGGATTCCCTGCCAAACACCAAGCTGCACCTTAAGTTACTATCCTTTGCGCCTGTTAAGTCCTGGGGGCAACCGACTGGGAGAGGCATTACCCGTGTCTCCCACAAGCGGGGGCTTGTCTATAGGCGGAAGTGGCGGTGGAGATTGGGGGATACTGACTTAAGACAGACGGGTGTTTGGTACAATCCTGATATTATAACGGGCCAGAAAGAAGAATGGACCAAATTCTGGAGCAGGTGCAGGCCCTGACAGCGGCGGTGGAGCACCTGGCTCATCGAGTTGCGGCCCAGGAGAACCGTCCTACTCCCATTGTCCCCACTTCTCAGGGGACTCCGGCCGCAATGACTGTGGAACCCAAGATCCCGCTCCCTGAAAAGTTTTTTGGCGATAGGGCAAAATTTGCCAATTTCCGGGACTCTTGTAAACTATACTTCCAGCTTCGCCCGGTCTCCTCGGGCTCACAGGAACAAAAGGTGGGCTTGATTATTTCCCTGTTGCATGGAGACCCTCAGTCCTGGGCGTTTAGCTTATCAGCTCAGGACCCCATCCGCCAGTCGGTGGATAGTTTCTTCGCTGCTATGGAGGTCCTTTATGATGATCCTGACAAAGGGGCCTCAGCTGACGCTAAGTTACGTACCCTCCGCCAGGGACGCCGTCCAGCCGAGGACTACTGTTCCGAATTCCGGCGTTGGGCAGTTGACTCACGTTGGAACAATCCTGCCCTCTGCGGCCAATTCCGGTTAGGTCTGGCTGACTCTATCAAGGACACCCTGGTGAACTACCCGGAACCCCAAACTCTGGACGAATTGATGCATTTGGCCATCCGTATTGATCGCCGACTCCGGGAAAGGCGCCTAGAGAAAGGATCACATCCTGAATCCGCTGCAAAATCTGAGGCTCTAGTCGCTCAACCTTCAGAAGAGCCTATGCAGCTAGGTGCCACCAGGCTCACCGAAGGCGAGAGACGACGACGCCTATCCGAGGGGCTCTGTCTTTACTGTGGTGGGACCGGCCACATGGTTAGACTTTGCCCAAAGAAACCGTCGGGAAACTTCAGAGCCTAGGGGGTTTCGAGGGGGCCCTCCTAGGCTGTAAGGTATCTCCTCAAGTATCGTCTCCAGTTTTCGTCCCAGTTCAGTTTTTGAATGGTGCTAAATATGTTAATCTAAAGGCGCTTCTAGATTCTGGAGCAGCGGGGAATTTCCTAGACTCTGATCTAGCACAGACTCTAGGAATTATGGTACAGACCTTGCCAACTCCTATCCGGGTTTCAGCCATTGATGGCACTCCAGTGGCCGGGGGGTTAGTTCGGTTCCAATCACCTCCTATGCAAATCAAAGTAGGAGCCAGTCATTCTGAGGTTATCAGGTTCCTGATTTTGAGCATGCCTGGTACTCCTTTGATTTTGGGGTTGCCATGGCTGCAGGAGCATAATCCTCAAATTGATTGGGTCTCGGGGCAAATTACCAAGTGGGGACACCAGTGTTTCCGGAACTGCCTAGAATTTCCCCTCAGGGTCACGCGCCTACTCCCTGTTGGGATTCCAACTCCATATTTGGAGTTTGCTGATGTTTTTTCAGAAAAGGCAGCAGACAAACTTCCTCCCCATAGACCTTGGGACTGCCCAATAGAACTGCTCCCTGGTACGATGCCTCCCAGAGGGAGAATATTTAACTTGACCCGGGCGGAAACCCTTGCCATGCGGGAATATATCGCCGAGAACTTAGAAAAAGGGTTTATTCGGCCTTCATCTTCTCCAGCAGGGGCAGGGTTTTTTTTTGTGGAGAAAAAGGATGGGGGACTTCGCCCCTGTATCGATTACCGGGGCTTAAATAACATCACGGTAAAGAATAAGTATCCCCTACCGCTTATTGAGGGACTCTTTACGCAGGTGGTCGGGGCGCAGGTTTTCTCTAAACTGGATCTCCGAGGGGCCTATAACCTCATAAGAATTAGGCAGGGGGATGAGTGGAAAACGGCCTTTAATACCCTTGAAGGGCATTATGAATATTTGGTTATGCCTTTCGGCCTGTGTAATGCCCCTGCGGTCTTTCAGAGTTTTGTCAATGAAATTTTCAGGGATTATCTCGGCCGGTTTATGGTTGTCTACCTAGATGACATTTTAATTTTTTCTTCATCCCTTGATGAGCATCGTAAACATGTGTGCCTAGTTTTGCAGAAACTTAGGGAGAATTGTTTATATGCCAAATTAAAGAAATGCCAATTTGAGGTATCTGAGGTCCCGTTCCTAGGTTACATTATCTCCAAATCTGGTCTGTCTATGGACCAATCTAAGGTGAGGGCTGTTTTAGAATGGGAGCAGCCCAGAGATCTGAAGGGCCTGCAGAGGTTTTTGGGTTTTGCCAATTTTTATAGAAGGTTCATTAAGAATTTCTCTGCCCTGGTTACACCTCTAACTAACCTAACTAAGAAAAGCGGGTACCCCCCGGTTTGGCCGGCTCAAGCTGTCCAGGCCTTCGGGAATCTTAAGAGGGTATTTAGCGTTGCTCCCGTCCTAGTCCATCCCGATGAACAACGACCTTTCCTTGTGGAGGTGGATGCTTCAGAGTTAGCGGTCGGGGCGGTCTTGTCTCAATACAACGGCTCACCTGCACGCCTCCATCCATGTGCCTTCTTTTCCAAGAAATTCTCAGCGGCCGAAAGGAATTATGATATCGGCAACAGAGAATTACTGGCCATCAAGCTTGCCTTCCAGGAATGGAGACACTGGCTGGAGGGGGCTCAGTATCCAGTTACGGTCTTTACTGACCATAAAAATCTAGAATACATCCAGTCCGCCAAGAGGTTAACTCCTAGACAGGCTCATTGGTCCTTATTCTTTTCTCGGTTTAATTTTTCTATAACGTATAAACCCGGGTCTAAGAATATAAAGGCAGACGCCCTGTCTCGGAGTTTCTCTCCCCCTGACTTACCGGAAAGGGTGGTTTCTCCCATCGTACCTCGCTCCCTAGTGGTGGCCGCCATTCAACCCCAACTTCCTGATCTCACTCAGTTCCAGGCCCAAGCTCCTCCTGGGAAACCCGTGTCAGCCCTGTTTGTGCCCTCTACTTACCGGTCTGAGTTTTTGTCCCATTTTCATGATACCAAAACAACTGGTCATCCAGGGATTAAGAAAACCATAGCTTTATTGTTACGCCAAGTCTGGTGGCCCTCTCTTAGGAAGGACGTTCAAAGGTTTGTCTCCGCTTGCAAAGTCTGTGCCCAAAGTAAGTCCTTGAGGAGCTCACCGGAAGGCCCACTCCTTCCATTATCCATTCCTGCCTCCCCGTGGACACATCTGGCCATGGATTTTGTTACTGACCTTCCTCCGTCTCAGGGACATACGGTCATTTGGGTAATTGTGGACCGCTTTAGCAAGATGGCCCATTTCGTCCCTTTAAAGAAACTCCCCTCAGCTCAAACTCTTGCTCAACTTTTCATTACTCATGTCTTTAGGATTCATGGTATTCCCATGGATGTTGTTTCGGATAGGGGGGTCCAGTTTGTCTCCCGGTTCTGGAGGGCTTTCTGTGCCAAGTTGGGGTTCACCGTCTCCCTTTCCTCGGCCTTTCATCCGCAGTCGAATGGTCAAACCGAGAGAACGAACCAGTCCCTGGAACAATATTTGCGCTGTTTTACGGCGGGTTCTCAGACTGATTGGGCCTCCTTCTTACCTTTTGCGGAATTTGCCTTTAACAACGCCACGCATTCATCCACAGGGGTTTCTCCTTTCCACTGTGTTTATGGCAAGGATCTGAAGTTTTCTGCTCTTTCGGACCAACCCTCTAGAGTTCCCTCCGTGGATGAATGGGTTTCCAAATGGCCAGGGGAGTGGAATAAAATCCAGCAACACCTAACTAGGGCCGCTTGTCAACAGAAAAAATTTTTTGATCGCAAGCGATCATCTAATTCTGACTTTAAAGTGGGTGACTGGGTTTGGCTTTCAACCAAGAACTTGGCGCTTCGCCAACCCTCCGCTAAGTTAGGACCTAAGTTTATTGGCCCATTCCCCATAACACACAAAGTTAATCAGGTTACATACCGGTTGGCCCTCCCTTCATCCATGAAAATCTGTAATTCCTTTCATGTTTCACTTCTTAAGTCCGCAAGAAACCATGAACCTAATTGTCCTCCTAGTCCTGTGGTAGTTGATGGGCATCAGGAGTTTGAGGTTGCCCGGGTCCTTGATTCTCGTTTCTTTCGGAACTCTCTTCAATATCTTATTGACTGGAAGGGGTACGGTCCGGAAGAAAGATCTTGGGTTCCTGCCAGAGAAGTTCATGCGCAGAATTTGGTAAAGAAGTTTCATAGGGAGAATCCTTTAAAACCCAGCTTGGAGGGTCCAGTGGCCCCTCCTCAGGGGGGGGGTAATGTTAGGCACTTACCTCATCGCCGTTCCTGGTCCCGCGGCGCGCTGCCGGGTGGCTCCCACCGGGCTGCGGCCCGACGGTCCCCGGGTCTGCCAGCTCCTCGGCATCGTCGTGGGGGTCAGGGGCTGGCGGTGCAGGACGCCGTGGGTGGCCGCGTCGCAGCCCGCTCCGCGCGGCTGCGCGGCCCTGCGGCTCTCCCCTGTGACACGGCGCTTCCTCCTCCTGGCGGGGGCGCGCCCGATCCTCAACGTGCTCGCGCGCGCGCGCGAGCACGTCTGCTTTATGCCTCCCGGCGGCGCTTCCCCCAGCGCGCCCGCCGGGGGCGAGTTTGAAATGTCCAATGTGTGGCTGGTTCCTGGGATCGGACCCAGTGACTGGTCGGCCTGTCTGGCCTGGGCCGTCCAGCTCCTGGGACCGATCCCATTTCCTTGTATGCACCAGTCAGTTTGTTTCCCTCCATTGTCCCCTTTTCCCAATGGCCAGTGTTCCCTATAAAGTTATACTGCTTCAGTATCCCAGTGCCCGTTATAGCTTCTGGGTTCTGGATGTGTGTTGCTGTACCTTAGTGAAGAATTTGGATTTGGATTTGGATTTGGACCTCGACCATTCTTGCTAGCTGCCTGCCCTGACCTCTTGCTTTGCCTGACCACTCTCTTGCCTGACCCTCCTGTACCTCGCCTGTGACCTCCTGGACTTGACCTCGGCTACCCTCGACCATTCTTTGTCATCTCCCTTGGATACCTCGCCTGTGACCTCCTGGTTTGACCTCGGCCTGATTTACGGACTTTCGCACCCGGCATCCTCATTCGGGATTCCCTGCCAAACACCAAGCTGCACCTTAAGTTACTATCCTTTGCGCCTGTTAAGTCCTGGGGGCAACCGACTGGGAGAGGCATTACCCGTGTCTCCCACAAGCGGGGGCTTGTCTATAGGCGGAAGTGGCGGTGGAGATTGGGGGATACTGACTTAAGACAGACGGGTGTTTGGTACAATCCTGATAGCATCTTTATGTCGATCTCTGTACCAACCACACTGCCTCCCATTCTGGACTTTGCCCTGCCTGAACTGCACTTGGTCACTCTATTTATCCCGTCATTTTGGCTTTATTCAGTCACTTGGCCCATAACCTGTTGCAGAGTGTTGGTGCTGGGTGCACCGGAGTCAGTTCCTGTTACACCACAAATCTCTATCTGGATTTGACTCACCTAGCGCTCACATTCAACAACAGGTGGTGCATGGGTGTGGTGCCAGACAGGATAAGCCAACGGGATGATAGAGGAAGGAGATGACATGAAAGAGTAGGTACGTATGATGCAGGTGTACATTTTAATGGAGTGGTAGAGGCAGCTTGCACCAGCCCTTCTTCTACCACAGGCATGGGTGCACCTGCCTTTACTGCCTCCATGATGCCCCTTTATATAGACTGATCTTTTTGCTCCTAAGTATACTGTAAGACAGTGTTCTCCACCCCCCCTGAGAGCCATCAACAGATGATGTTTTGCAGATCTCCACATACTGTAGGTGCACAGAAGAAGTCATTAGTGCTCAGACAGAGCTATGGAGGCAGCTATGTGGAGATCCAAAAAAACAACCACTGCTTTAGGAAAAAGTTGACCAAGTTCTATTTGCTTACAAGGACGATGCAGTGGGGTAGGTCAAAATCAGGCTGCTGATCACCGCCTTCAATGTGCTTTCCAGGCGGTCAGCATGTGTATTCCTCAGCAGAAGTGTCAGACCCAGGGGAATTAGATCACCAGGCACTCAGGGAGGTACAAGAATGTTCTGGTTTAGGACTAGAGATGCGGGACCAGGTGGCAACCAGAGAGGCCACAGTTATGGTCACTACTAGATGTCTTTGAGAAACCAAAGACATAGACAAGGTGTAGGAGTCTAGACAAAGTAATGCCTGGGAATAGTGGAGCAGGGTCACAGGCTGGGGACAGGTGAGCAGGGTCACAGGCTGGGAGCAGGTAAGTAGAGTCACAGGCTGGGAAAATATACACACCAGACATACAACCTATCTACACCACCAGAGAGGCAAGCTGCTCACCGCCCAGGGTGTGGAAAGTTTCAGTACTCAAAAGAGAACCCCTAACCAACCCACGTCTTAACCCAAGGGAAATACAGTTCACAGCACAGCAGACAGACCTTCCTCAGGTATCGGAGGGCAAAAACTACCCAGGGTAATGGAAGGCTGAAGCATAGACAACAGAAGATCTGGGCCCCTGTACAGTGAACAGAAGGCTTATACCTGAACGAAGAGCAACAAGGATTCAGAGTGTGGAGAAACATATGGACACTCAGGCGGTAAGATGCAATGATTCAGTAGGGAGGCTGGGTTACACACACACATCTTTGGACCAAAGGGGGGGAATAGCAAACACCCGTGAGATGGCAGGGAACATCAATTAGACAGCACAAGAGAGAGTCAGATATACACAGACCACACATTGCCAGTTCAGGGCCTCGTCAAGGTCAGGGCTTACATGAAGCTATAGCATTTCAGGCACTAATCATGGGCCAGTTTTGAAGTGATTATTCTGTGGGATTTATGAGGTTTGTAAGAAGAGTTAGCAACTACAGTTAGAAAGGACAGCTCAGCTAGACTTTGAGAAAGATGGATGTAGATAATATAATAACATAGACTTGGACAAGGACTAGAAAGGACTGGAAAATAAAATAGTGTACTTTGAAATATATATTTATACAAGTATTTATATATACATGATACAGACTGGTTACAATGATATTAGTAATAAAGGTGACTACATTGTTGAGAATAAAAGAAACCAAAAAAAACATTTCAAATGACTAATGATTCAGGTGTGCGTGATCAACAGGTCCTATATCTTCCTTTATTCCTTCTCATTTTCACTTTTCTTTTATCTACTTTTTTTTGTTTTCTCCTATCACAGTTGTCATTTACCTGTTAATGCCGTTCACTTAGAAGCATACCTCCCAAGTGTCATTTGGAGGGACTGTCCCTCTTTTGAGTCCATGTCCCCCTATCCCTTCTCATTTTCCTTCTTTGAATAGGCAAATAGATCATTTATTGATGCAAATCTACATGGTGCACCTAAAAATGATTACATTGTTGTAACTGTTACAGCATATCTCCTATCCATCCTTCAATCAGAGGGTGTGGCCTAATTTAACAAAATGATCTTCATCTCCATCCTGAAAAGTTGCAAGGTGTGTAGTATTACATTCTTCGGTGGGTATATCAGCATACCACTTGGTGCAGAATATTTTTTGTCGTATTTTCCTCCTACAAACCCTAGGCGTGTCTTATGGTCAGAATAATACAGCATATGGGTATAGGACTGCTTTCAAGTTAGTACTGGTGGAGATATTATTGTGCAGTATACAAATTTGTTCCCATGTACATTTGTGAGAACTTATGTTTGTATGTTTCAAAATACTTAATAATAATACTATAATATACTTTACTATGGTCATGGTTGCGTTGGTTATTTTGGAATTGTGGGTTCTTTTTTATTTATTTTTTCTTACTTCAAAACAATTAATTAAATCTTATTGAAAGTTAAAACAAAAACGACATATGAAAGCCATTATTTGTATTTGTTAGGAGTTATTATTTCCTTAAACTTTTCTTTAACTTTTTCACATTGGAAGATTGTCATCTAAAGGCCTAAACACATGGGGATAAAAAAGTATGTTTTATCTGTAACTTTGTGAACTTTGTCACATTTGATATGCTTGTCCTATCTTTAGTGTGCCTTAAAACTGATTAGCATCATATATTAGCTAGCTATTGAGGGCTGGTTTCCAGTACATTCCACAAGCATAGAGAGGTACATGACACCAATGTCTTCCTCTGTACACTATACTCAATGCCTTGTAAAAGGCAGAAAAGTGTCCCGTGTTAGATGTCCATTTCTAGGATCATCTGTTCCTTGAATATACAAAGAGTAGTTAATCCTTCACAGAAACAATTGAGTACATGATGAAGACTTTTTTCTGCATACATGAGGCACATAACACTGGCTCCTGTAGGTAGGACCTGCTTACCTATCTTAAGTTGCTGAAGGATGTGGCACTTAGCCTTTGTTGGGTCAACTCCGAACATGTCTATGTCAAAGCGATATGTGGCCTCTCCATATGGCACTGGATATGGAGGAGTACAAAGGCTGAGGAACTCATAAGTAGGATACTGAGTATCACTTGAAGTGTTGGGTTGTGTTGCATTGTCCTTACCACTGGTTTCTTCATTGGAAGATGTTGTATCATGTCCATCAGAGTAAATCCAAATAATCTTTCTTTCAAAAAGCAGCTCCAAGTTGGACTTTTTGGTGGTAAGTGGTAGCCATCCCTGAACCAGAAGACCTCCAGGAAGAAGCTCGTCCCCGACCTTGGTTTTGTCAAAGAGTTTCAGAACTTCAGAGTTCTCCAGGACCTGGGAGTTATCTGCTTGCCCCAAATTATCCAGACGGGCCTCCAACAGCTTGATAGCTTCTTCAAGCTGATCTTTTGGTAGATAGATAGACAACCCAGCCTGTGGATGGAAAATTGTAAATAGATGAGAAATGGCTGGTCAAATTGTAAAAAAAAGAGAAAAAACTAAAGATAAGTAACTGAATTTGTTGAATTGCTATAGACGTGCATCACAATTTTTAAATTACAGCTAGAATAAGTGAGGTTTATCCCCAATGCTTCTGGTGAATCATGAGCTTTTGGTTCTGCTTCTTTGTCTTGCTCTAGTGCACTGTTTCTCAACCTGTGGTACTTGTATCCCATGGGGTATGCAGCAATGTTCAGAGTGCACCATTGGTGGGGGTGGGGAGATTTTGATGGGCTAGTATATAAATTTAACAGTAAAACATAACCCATGACCAACTTATACCCCTCATTGGCCATGCTTGGTTGGAACTTCATTTCACTATGAGGTACTTGGCTTAAAAGGGTTGAGGACCACTGGTCTAGTGTATGCGAGCAGGCAAGATGGTATGTGAACCCCTAAATACATTGTCCATTCAAAGAATGATGAAACAGGCAACCCTTGGGATCAAAGTAACTGGACAGCCATAAATGCACATGTAGAGCCCTTGCTAAGCCTCCATAATAAGTCTCTGCTATATCAGACGTTGTTTAATACTATCAGCAGAGGAGAGAAACAGGTGCAGGCTGAGTTGCAACATTGTAATGTTTCAATTTGATGCCTTAACCACAACAAACTCTGGGCAGAGCTGCTGTATCAAAAGTTGCTTAAAAACTCAACTCCCAGGATCCTAAGTGAGTTGAGGGAAGGTACAAAGACTACAAGACCCATAATTCCAGGGTGCTGAGCAGGGCACTTGTTCCAGAGGAGAGCCTGGGAAGTTACAGGATGGCCAGCTAGTGAATCTCGCGCTGCGGTTGGAGATCTGGCAAGCTGGAGTGGAAGCAATAGTGAATAATTGACCTCTCAGTGTACTTCATTACAGAAAGATTTCCATTTCACCTGAATTTGTGAGTAACCTCTTATGCTGGACTGTTTCTAAATCGACCAGGCCCAGATTAGGGATCAGGTTAAAGTTGGATTGCTGGGTAAGTGACCCAGGAAAAAACTACTGCAACTGCCAGATCTAAGAGGAAGGTTTGTGTGCTCAGAGACTTGGTGTCAGCGAATATGTCTTCTGCTTTTACCCCGTTTAGTGGAAATCTCACCGTGCACATTCACAGAAGTCCCCATAGCTCAAGACAGTTTAGAAGTTGAAGTAGAACTGTTATACATTTTCTAGAGAAATATCACTCTTTGTTGCAGCTATAGAAACTGAAGTTGGTTAACACAGCCAGGAACTTTCTACAAGTTGTTCTTAAAGAGACAGTGTCTATTATTGCAAGAAGAGTTTGCTTGATACTCTCCAAGGAGCTTGTTATATCTTGAAACCAAGATTAGTCCAGCCGGCTCAGAGGAAATTAAAATAACATGACTTTATATTTGTCAAAGGGATTTCTTGTATCAAGGCCTAGTTTACCGCTGTTGGAATTTCATTTTTGTGCTGCACTTCTGGTCATTGAAAATTTATATCTGCTATATATGTTTCTGCTGTGCATCTTAAAAACAACAAAGACTTGGAATTTAAGCACAAATCTAACTAATATAACTATTAGATTGATTACATTATTGTTCCATTACCGGATTAGGTGTTGATTTACCTATTGGTTTGCTACTGAATATGAAATGTATATTGTGTGTGCCATTGCTCTACCATTAAATCTATACTGTTGTTAATGATAATTGTGTTAGAGTGTTCTGGAATTTAAGGGGTGTCACTACAGTTCGGACAGAGGTAAGAATCTTGAAACATATTCTAGATCCACCCACGGGGTGGGTTACACATATGTGTCAGAACAAGAATTAGAGCTACTTGACAGGTAAGTTGTTATTCTTGGGTCACCTCAAATGTACCTTAGTATATAACAAGTGTAGCTTTAACCCATTATTTTCTAGGGCCTACATTTTTGTAATTCAAATTTTGCACTCCTGGTAGTCAAGGCAATTTTTGACATGCACAATCCATACAACCATATACAGTATTTTCAAAACAACAGCAGAATTATAGTGAGACTTAACCTAAGTGATGGCCTCAGGGGTGCTGGGTCTCCCACCCCCAGGAATCGTCCCTGGTCCTCTGTGGTCATTTTGAATTTGGGTCACTTTGGGAATAATTCAGAAAAAAATCCATCCAGTCATATGTGTTACGTGAAAAGGAGGCTTTTTCAGCACCTTGACGAATTGGGGTTCAAAACCAGCACAACACTATATAAACTGTAATACAGCCCATGTGATCTAATGATCTGCGCTTGTGGCAGGCATTACGTGGGCAAGACAAATCGTAAGTTACATAGAAGAATATATGAACACAAATTCAGCATACTGAGCAAGAACCTTACCACAACTTTAGGATGGCATTTTGCTCTTAAACACCATTGAGATATATCAGGGCTTTCTTTTCAAGGACTTACACGTATACACTCCAATATCAGGGGTAGTAACATATAATTACGAACATTAAGAAACTAAACAAGGTGGATATAAGACCTGGGGACACCAGAAACTCCAGGCCTAATTGATCACCTAAGCTATGTGACCTGTCTACTGTGCAGGATATCAATAATATGTTCATAATGGAGATAAATAGAAGTAAGCTTAATAGATATCATATGGATTTTTAATATCTGACCAGTAACATAAATTTATAGATAGCTATTTTAGAAGATTAAAAAATTGATCCTTACTTATAATCTTGAACATATGATGTGCAACCTTTCATAAAAAAACAATTGTAATATTATTATAATGTAAATGTAATAAATATATAATGTAAAATTATTATATAAAACTAATGTAAATCATATGTATATGAAATGGTGCATTATAGCATATGTTAACATCAGGAACAGCTTTACTGTAAATGACTTTATATTTATTGTAAAGTACAAAGACCATCAGCATAGTCCGAAATGCCAGAGCTACTTATGCTTTATAAGGCAAATGAATAGGAATGTTCCCCCTAATTCTAAAAGGTCCGGTTGATGGCTCAATTACATACGAAGAGTGATGGTGTCAGGCGATCGCCTTCAAGCCAGGTGCTTTTCCCTCCATAAATATGACAGCATCCGGGTGCATGCGCAGCCCACGCCATCTTCCCAGGGAGTTGTCTTACACCCAACCGAGCGCTTCATTGAGGGAAAAAATGCATGACCTCACCACACCCCTTCTCGCCCAGTTTATGGTGGAAGCGCGGGATGACCGCCGCTGCGGCATGATAGAAAGCATCAGCGACTACTTCAGAAAAGGCCTCTTTTATCAGGCCGGCCAAACAATGATCGGCCGGTTTTCCCCCTCTTGGACCAGAAGCAGGGGAATACACCTGAATGACAACTGCAGGTAAATCTCGCTCTTTTATCATTTAAAGTAAGAGGCACATTTCTGGATACTTATGTATTATTTTAAATTAGAGTATATGTGTATAATTCCGCACCACAGAATTAAGTGTTAGATAATAAGATCTGTGGCCATGCGGTGGTGGAAGACTATTCCTACAAGGGTTAGATTAGAAGTATTATAATGATGAACCCAGCAATTCATCCAATATAGCTTCACACCATCGCACCTCCTCCACAGTAAAAAAGTGAACTAAATAATCATCATGAATTCATAAATAATTTATTAGAAATTACCCACAAAAAATCACATGACAAACAATTAAAAAACATATAAGACAAAACCGTACATTTTCAAGGCCATCCCAATCTATCCCAAATACTCATAAAAATCATTCATAAAGTGCATAAGTGCTAATATGTGCAAATACAACATTAGTAATACAAATTAATAATATAAAATGTGGCAAGATAAGAGAAGTGAAACAGATTGAAAATAGCAAATACAACAAAATCAATTGAAAAACACACATCACCTGAGTGATCAATCCACAGTGTTCCACAGGAATGCCCCAGTCTAATGACGGCCCCCCAACGCGTTTCGTGGCCCCCCGCTCACAGTCCACTTTATCAAGGTCAAGGAGGCTACCCCATTACTGCCTTTATATAGGAGACTTATCCTTCAATTGCCGGGCGCGCGTCCGGGCGTGCAGCACGGCCCCGGCCGGAAGCCGGCCACACGCACACAGACCGCTGAGCCCCGCGCTCCAATAGGAGATGTCTGACTGTCCGATGCCATCACCACCCCGCCCCCCAGACCGTCCCTCCAGCCAGCCGCACACATAAGCACAATTAATTACGTGCGTGCTGCGGCTGTAGGCGAGACGGAGGGGACGGAGTTCACCCCGCCATCAGTACAGGTCTCAATATATGTCACAGACATAATAACCGGCAATATAATGTAACAGGGCAGTCTTCTACCAATGATATTCATATACAAATGATACATATATATACAATTCCAAACAGACATGTAAAAAATTATTATTTATTAAAGAATCTAAAAATATATCACCCACAATTATTCCCAGAATATACGCAAACAATTTTATCTACAGAATTCTAACTACGTACCATTTAATAATAATAAGAATTATAATTAATATATATACACAATAGGGTTGATTCAAAGAAACATGTAACAGCTTGGATTTGGGTCACGATCATCCTATTTTTCACGTCCGCTCGTGCGTTCGTATGAACTTGCGAGTGATTCTATAAGCAAATACGTTTCTATCCTAAAATGTCCGTCCGTTCGTATGGCAGTTCGGGAATCAGACCTATGTCAGTTTCCATCCTGAATTTTCCGTTTCATTTCTCAGGTTGCAACATTGGTTTTGCCCTTTTTCCTTTTTTGTCTGGACGTAAATCCTTCTGATCTTGCGGCTGCGCACTACAAACTTAGCTCATTAAAGTGCATTCTAAATATTTGGTCTTATTTTTCTTTATTTCATTCATTTTGTAGAAACCAACCATTAATGAATGCATTTGCATAATAAAATCTTACTTTGTTTAATTTTTAGTTAACTTGCATTTTTTACTTGTTGATTTAATTTTAATATTTTGGCTTCAAATGGTACAGCTTAAATTTTTTGTGTGTGGTTACCCACACCCTCTACATACAGATTGCTCTCAAATATTAAAAAACACCCAGCAACTTCTGCATGTTATGAGTCTAGGAACAGCCAAGATGGCGGCTCAGGTATTATCGGGCAGCCTGCAAACAGAAAGGGCCTTGTGACTGTCCGTGCCAGCTCTGGGGGCAAAATACAGCAGTAACCCACATCCTGCACTTTATCCCGCTCTCCTCTCCTCAGTAAGTGTGATGCATCTGACCAAAGGTGTGCTTAAATAATTAAACAAAGCAAAGGTAAACAACTACACCAATAAATGCTATCTAAAAATATTATTCTAGTACATCAATTTTAAAATAAATAACAACGCAAAATAATTAACGCAAATATATTGCAAAATAAAGGTTTACATGCAAAGGACTAATTAAGGTCCACATTAAAATGCTTTTATAAGGCATACATGAATCAGGTATGCATTGCCATACAATTAATGGCCTCGGCCATGCTGATACATGCAGTTCATTGGAGCACAAGACGCGCAGACTCCTCCACATAGCCAAAAAACCTGTTCACGAACAGCAATCCGACTGCTAAAAGGTGTCGGCTGTGGCTTTCTTTTAAAACGCGTTTAGAGGTTTCTCTGAATCACACCTAAACACATCCAATTATCCTAAGTTTTACGTTTTGATCGTAAGTTTTAGGATTTGATCCTAAGTTTTACGTTTTGATCCTAAAATTTACGAACGAACTGCCGCTGATCGTAAGAGCATATACGCATTCGTACGTAGGCTCGTGCGAGTCGGAAATGGCCAAAAAAACAGGAAAAAATGACTAACACCCACCCAAACTTACGATTCTCGATACGAAATCAATTAACTTTTGCTCTTTGAATCGAGGGGAATATGATGGGTAATAAAATATATACCCCATATTAGGGTATTTATTCCCAAACATATTTGATTTTTTGAAAGGTCTACAGGTTAAATCCCACCCCCTGAATCTAAGGAGGGATTTTAAACAGGGATTTTAATCAAGTTTCAAGGATACTGAGTGAGTGGCTTGGGAGTACAGTAAATAAAGAAAGTTATTCTCAATTCTAATTTATTTCATTAACTTATATTATGTATTATTTTAACTTTTGACAAATAGATCCATGTGCAGGAACATATGCTGATGAGGCCTTGCCCTATTGTGAAACTATCTGCTTTACTATGGAAACACGCTGAATGTTTAAAAAGGTCACCTGCTAACTAAAGAAGGTAACAGACGAATAATCTTGATACTATAATGACATGTTGATGAATATTATTATGATTTTCTCTAGTGAAAAAGTACACTTATTCATGTCCCTTCTGTTGTTTCTCCGGATATAAGTGTCCGAAAGGTACTGATAACGCTCCTTTTTCAAAACGGGCGAAACATGCTCAACCAAATCAGTATTCTGACTTAAAATACAGAGTAACACGCATGACTGAATGGATTCTTTCTGAGTAATTTTATTGCTCTGTTGTGTTTTTATAAAAAAAAATGTGATTGAATGAAACTGGATATAGTTTTAATGAAACTGTATTGGTAGTGGGAATAATGTGAGCAAAGGCACAAGCCTAGGCCCCTCCTAAGCTTAATATATTTTTCAGGCTCAATCCACTAGCCAATTCTAGGTAATGAGAACACATAAACAATTGATTGAAGTATGTGAGGAAGAGAAATCTTAGCCTAGCCTTGGTTATCACCAAAAATCCAATATCAAAGCAATTCAGTTCAATAGGCTTCATGTTGTCTACTATTAATTATGGGGGACATCAAGAAGTAACCTGGCTGCCCAAAGATAAAGAGTCATATAGATATGCGGAGGCTGATTCATTACTAACACCAGGTATCGGCAGATGAGGGTCTGTAAAGCGGCGCTTAGAGCGATAGCTAGTAGGCGCTGTAAGCGGGTATCGGTCGCTGTAACAGAGCGCCTCAGGCCCTGTAGTAACCTGGCCGGCATTGATGAATGTGATGTTGGGTGCTCTAACACCAGTACAGCGCTGCAGCGAGCTAAAGGTAGTGCCAGCTCAGTGCGACCGACTCTTGGGGCTCCACACAATATTCAACCAAAAAAAACTACACACACAGTGTCGGCGCTCTAAATCTGGTCGCTATAGCATAGAGCGCCAGACACTGTGTGATTAAAGTCTGTTTTTGAACACATATCCACCTGTAACAAAGCGAAAACACAAGGAATGACATTGTTTTAACACCATGATATTAACACTTTAGTGCCAGACCTGTAATGACAATTCTGCATAAAAATATAAAAAGTCAAAAAAGTGTCTAAAAGTGTTTGTTTGCAGCCAAAAAATATTGTCGAACACGCTGTTTAAACACAAGCAAATGAAAGGCCATTGAAATCTATGAGAGTGCGACACTGAGCGAAAAGTAATACCTGGCACTCTGGAAGCTAGAGCGCTGGCTCTATACGCTGAGCCACCTGTAATAATACATCTGACATTACATGGCGCTGTTAGAGGCGCTCACCCGATTTGCTTTCATAAATGTGGCTTTGCGTACAGCGCCCGACGTTCACCAGACGCTGCCTGCCGCTACGAGGCTTCACCTGCCGCTATCCCTTCTTAAATATCCTCCATAATGTAGTTAAAGTGACAGTAGATGCAGTGGCAATTATAAGGCTGCAAGAAGCTCGCCTGAAGCCTGTCCCATGTAACTGTCCTCAATTATTTGCTGTGCACTGTAGATGCTGTTGCTGGTCTCCAAGTCTTGCGCCCTTTTCCTTTCCATGACTATCCCCTCGATTCAAAGAGCCAAAGTTAATTGATTTCGTATCGAGAATCGTAAGTTTGGGTGGGTGTTTGTCATTTTTTCTTGTTTTTTTGGCCATTTCGTATTCGCACGATCGTTCGCGCATAGACGTATATGAACATACGCATTTCGTCCGAGAATCGTATAATTTGCGTTAGTTCGTGTGTTTTTCCCGTCCAAATCGTATTATTTGCGTCCGATCCTATTTTTTACGTCCTTCACATGGGCTTGCGACCAATTCAGAGAGGTGATTGCTAATTGTTTGGAAGCCCATTAAAGAGCTGCTTTACGAAATGTTTGCCGGCAGCTATTTGGCCTCGGGAGTAGGATGGAGCGGAGCGAGTTTGTGGCACATCAAGGGCTTATGCTTTTTGGCATTGAGTTGATCGAGATGTCTGAGAGCAGATTGCCCCTGCGTCGTCGCATGAACATCGATAGCATGAATGATGTTGAGCTGTTCGAGCTGACCAGGCTTAATCGCGCTTCCCTCCATAAATTATATAGTGAGCTGCGGCCATGGTTAGCCCGCACCACAAGGAAGGGGCATGCAATTTCAGGTATGACCAAGATGCTTGGCTGCCTGCAATTTTTGGCGAACGGCTCGTTCCAGAGGCTGGGTGCCCTCTCCGTGGGGATGTCACAGCCTACGCTGAGCCGCGCACTGTCTAAATTTTTGGAAGGCATGGCTGCCATAACTCAAAAATATATTTATTTTCCTGATGATATGGCAGCCAGAAACGCCATTAAGCTTGGGTTTTATAATGTGGCCGACATGCCCAACGTTATTGGTGCTATTGACTGCACACATGTGGCACTCGTACCTAGGGCAGCCGACGAGTATATATATAGGTATTGAGATTGGTTATTATGTTGGCCAACGTGTCATGTAACCTGTTTTCCTTTGCGGCAGCATATTTGTTTATCCCTCATTTGTGTAGCTGCTTTATCTAGGCTTTTCATTAGTATTTCCCAATAGAGTGCAGACATGTTTTGTGGTTATTTTTTTATTTTGGGTCAAATATCAATTACCCTTTTTGTATGTTTTTGCCTTAAGGAATCGTAAAATGGGACACTCCCTTAATGTCCAGGCCGTGGTTGGTCCGGACATGCGGTTTATGAGTGTCCTTGCCGGCTACCCAGGATCGTCCCACGACTCCTATATCCTCAGGCGATCTGGGTTGTTTCGGAGATTTGAGGCAGGTGAATTTTCGGGGGCATGGCTGCTTGGTAAGTGTGTCCTATTTGTGTGTTATTAAATGTGGCATTAATCTTGTATTTGTTGATATGTTTGTTTTTGAATTCTTTACATAAGCGTCCAACTGCCTTTTTCTTGGGTCATATATTATGAACTTCCCAAAAAAATGCTTGCCTCGCTTTGTCCTTCAGAATGTTTTCCCTTTAGTTAGGATGTCTGTAAGTTCCTTGTCCCGAAATATATTGGTTTGGAGTTTATACCCAAGGATCTTTGACCTTTGGCTCCTTTTGTACTATTGGTCTTTAAATGTCAAAGTGGACTTAAACTGCATACATTGTAGTTTCCAGATAAATGTGGATAGGCCCTCAGCAGCATCCTAATTGTAACATGTCTGAAAACTAAAAATATATGTAAAATCCAAATACCCTTGGGCGTGCAGATGTTTGTTAATTATTTGGTATATTGAAGTGCCATTTTTAATTAGGTAATACATTAGTGGTTTTTTTTTTTGGCCTAATGTGCCCTGTTTTGTTTTTTGGCCACTTTACCTTACATCATTATGATATATGTTAAATTTTTGGTGTTTGTTGTGTTGCCTTTTTAATTTTGATTACATTTAATTCTCTGTTTAAGGTGATTCCGGGTACCCACTTCTACCCTGGCTCATGACGCCTGTGCTGCGGCCCCAGGATGCCTCTCAGGAAGCGTACAACCGTGCGCATCGCAAGACCCGGGCTGTTGTGGAGAGGGCCTTTGGGCTGCTGAAGACACGTTTTCGTTGCCTTGACCATACTGGGGGCGCCCTGCAATATGATCCCAAGAAAGTGATCGACATTATCATGGCATGTGCTGTTTTGCACAATTTTGCCATCCTGGAACGTGTCCCACGTTATGTGGACAGCCTGCCCTCTTCAGCCGTCGAGGATGAAGTCGAGAATTTTGTGGGGCCCCCCAGTGAGTCTGGCCAATCTGTTAGAGCCAACCTGATCATGCAGCATTTTACTTAACTTTTTTCCCTGTCTCAACATTCTGTGTGTCTGTGTTATCCTTTTTGTTACATATGTTGTTTTCCCGTAATGTGGCATTACCTCAAAGGAAAACATTTAGACCTTAATTGTTGCCTAATGTATTTCATGTAGTTTCCTTAGCTTTAGCTTTGCATTGTTACACCTCTTCAAACAAAAATTATCTGGTTTAGCCCAAGCTGTTTAAAATGTGTTCCCACTAAAAACGCCACAAGTATTGTAAGTGAATTTTTTTTTTTACTTAGAAAAGGAAAAATTATAGTGCTTAACAGAAAACATTCCACATACATCTGTGGTTACAAATGGATAACATTACCAAAAAAACATTGAGCACATCTACACCTGGAAGTGAGTGGCACAACCAAACAAGGACACCCAGTCCAAAGGCCAGCCTAGTCCAGTCATTAATATTGCCTGTGCCCAGGGATCTTTGGGCATGGCCATAATGTCACACAAACATGTCTGCAAACAGGAGGAGCACCAACCAAATACATATTTAAAGCCATAAGTGGCCAGATACCCTCCACATAGACCTATGGCATTGGCTAGTGGCCTTAAGCATTACTCTAAGGAGCTATATGGGAGCAAATACAAAACACAACCTGCATGAGCAACACAAAATGGATTGTTTGAAACCTCAAAGGACAAGTAAATACAGTGGGGGTTAAGAGAAAAGATGTCCCACACACCCATGGCTTAATAGGGTGGCTGCCCATAATACCCAGGTGGAGGTCCAGGTGGAGGCCCATGTGAATGGGACCTAGCCTGGGCCATGGCAGCATTGTGAATTTGAAACTGCTCCACAATGTTTCTCTGCATATTGGTCATCTCAGCCATGGCTGACTGGATGCCATTACTTGCATTGTCCACGTTGCTGTTGAGGGTACGCAACTCCGCGAGGATGCCCTGTAGACTGGTATGGATGTTGACCATGTCGGCATGCCTTTGCTCACGCTCTGTAACGAGCTGGGCGTCATAAGAGTCCCTTTGTTGGGTCCATAATTGAAGCAGGGCACTCTGCCTCCCCTGGGAAATTGTGGGGCGGCGTAATGGAGTCCGCCGCACAATTACCCTGGCTCTTGGGCGTGCCCTGCCGCGTGGTGTCGTACCCTCAACAGCAACAGGCCTGCTTTGCAAATCCTCAGCAGCAGAGTGAACACTGGGGACTGTAGTGTCAGTCTCCCCATGTGCATGCACAATGGATGGAGATTCACTCTGCTGCTGAGGATTGGCCAGAGAAACATTATGGAGCAGTTCCAAATTGGGACCCAGGGGGAGGTCATCCGACGTGCCCTGCATGGAGACATCATCATCTTCCTCCATGTCCTGGATCTCTTCCATGAGTGTGCGGGTCTGTAGGGACATATAAAAAAAAAAGTGTAAGTTGGCGTCCAAATTTGGGATTCCAACAGTTTAACACATTCTTAAGCACTTGGTAGTATTTATGGTACTAAATTAACTTACCGGAAATCTCTGATCTGGGCTCCTATGCTGTACGGACCTGGTAGGCATAACCAAACTGGGGGGTGAGTTTACCCTTGCTGAGGGATCATGCTGGGCTGAAGAAGAGAAAAACAAACCACGTAAACACACACATAACCATTTTTGGGATAGGTAATCAAATTTAGCTCTATTTGTAATATTATTCAACTCTAGAGCAATGGGGACCTTTGTTCAAAGACACGCAAGTTTACATAGGTGCAATGGCTCGCAAAAACTGCTAACTGACCTCAGTTCGAAGTCAGGAAGTGTACCCAGTCAGCATACAACTTTCAACGCACATTTTGGGATTTAGCCTACCATTCGCTAGGTCCGGGGTACTCAAACAATTGTTGGAAAGGCCCATTTCAAGGTATGTGGTGAGAGGTGAATGTCTGGCCATGGTGCTGACGCAGGGGGTGTCTAGTTAGAAATAAACACACTGGTGGAGGGGCTGGAGATTTCAAAGTGCCAACTAATAAAGGCTGCTTGCCCTTGCTGGGCTGGATGGGGCAGAGCTGAGGGGACAGGGATTGGATGGCTAAAGGGGGGAGTTAACGTATTGATGGTGATGGGATGGATGGAGCAAATCTGTTACAAATGTATGGGGCTTATGTGGGGGGGGGGGGGCATGGGGGGACTGTGGCAGATGGGCCAGAGCAGGGGCAGCGGGACACGATTGTGCCCAGAGAAAGTTTTAACAAGTTACTGTGTACCTTGCAATGCCACTTCCTGTGCAGTACTTCATATTGCAATGCTATGTTTCAGGGAGCCATCACATTGGGCAGGAGAACAACCACTACATCGCCGATCAAGGGGGCAGCTCTGAGCACGTCAACACAGAAGTAACTGAGTGCAGGGCTGTCTGGGCAGGGGTCCTGGAATCTGGTGCCAAGGTCCGCATTGGGACCCCGGGCCGCCAATTGAGTCTCGCTGCTCTAGGTCAGATATGTTTGGGGGTGGCTAATTAAATTGTTAACTCAAACACAACTCACACAACCAAAAGGCAACCCATACATAATGATGTGTGTTTTGTGATTGATTCAAAATATATCACTTTTCTGGAGAAACTTCATGACTTTAACAATCCAATTGGACATTTGATCTTTGCCATAATGGCTGTGGGCCTAAATGTGTGATTCCCAGGGACCAAAAGAGGACACAAACAGCCACAGTAGTGCGAGGCCAAGCAAGGCAAACCATAGGGGCATCCCGTTATCTTGTTACTAGTGAACTGTAGATTATTTAGCAAACAGGCAAACATGCAGATTTAAGAGTACTCACCGTGGGTACGGGTCGGTGAGTCTGTGTCCCTTAGACCAGCATGTCCACCGACCGCGACCGGATGGAGAAGTCCAAGCACAATCTCCTCAGCAGGGGTAAACTCCAATTTAGATGGAAAGCCACCTCCAGTTTTCATGCTGAAAAGAGAAAATCGTTTGGTACTCAGAAAAGGTGCATACAGTACATGCAAAACATTATATTTAGCGAAAACATTTTTTTACCTGTAATTATGCCTTTTAATTTCTTTTTGCCGTACAGCATACTTCAGATCAGAGATTTTCTTCTGAATTTGGGACACATCTTTCCTCTCTTCCCCCGCTGCATTTACTTGTCGGAGGATGGTTTCAAACAATTCCATCTTGCGCTGCTTTGTGGTGTGTTTGGATTTGCTCCCATAGAGCTCGTCATAGTATAATGTAAGGCCACTAGCCAATGCCATATTTTGGTCATGGGAGAATCTCCCACTCAACTGGCCGCGGCGCAATGTGCGGCCAGATGGTTGGCTTGGCTGCTCCTCCATGTGTGCAGACACATGTGGTGACATTATGGCCTGGGGCTGGGTAGGGGAATGGCCGGATTGTTGGCTTCCCAATGACTGGACTGGACTGGCCAAGGGACTGGGTGTTCTTGCGTGGCTGGCCACCGAACTTCCAGGTGTAGATGTGGTCATGGTTGCAATTCTGGGCCCTCTTGGGGGGCTATGTTCCCGGCTGGTGCCAGGTCGGGGGCTCTGTTCCCGGCTGGTGCCAGGTCGGGGGCTTCTGGCCCTGGATGGGGTTCTTCGGGCCCTGTAGGGGCTTCTGGCCCTGGATGGGGTTCTTCGGGCCCTGTAGGGGCTTCTGGCCCTGGATGGGGTTCTTCGGGCCCTGTAGGGGCTTCTGGCCCTGGATGGGGTTCTGCGGCCTCTGGCTGGGCTTCTGGCCCTGGATGGGGTTCGGCGGCCTCTGGCTGGGCTTCTGGCCCTGGATGGGGTTCTGCGGCCTCTGGCTGGGCTTCTGGCCCTGGATGGGGTTCGGCGGCCTCTGGCTGGGCTTCTGGCCCTGGATGGGGTTCGGCGGCCTCTGGCTGGGCTTCTGGCCCTGGATGGGGTTCTGCGGCCTCTGGCTGGGCTTCTGGCCCTGGATGGGGTTCGGCGGCCTCTGGCTGGGCTTCTGGCCCTGGATGGGGTTCGGCGGCCTCTGGCTGGGCTTCTGGCCCTGGATGGGGTTCGGCGGCCTCTGGCTGGGCTTCTGGCCCTGGATGGGGTTCGGCGGCCTCTGGCTGGGCTTCTGGCCCTGGATGGGGTTCGGCGGCCTCTGGCTGGGCTTCTGGCCCTGGATGGGGTTCGGCGGCCTCTGGCTGGGCTTCTGGCCCTGGATGGGGTTCGGCGGCCTCTGGCTGGGCTTCGGGCCCTGGATGGGGTTCGGCGGCCTCTGGCTGGGCTTCTGGCCCTGGATGGGGTTCGGCGGCCTCTGGCTGGGCTTCTGGCCCTGGATGGGGTTCGGCGGCCTCTGGCTGGGCTTCGGGCCCTGGATGGGGTTCGGCGGCCTCTGGCTGGGCTTCGGGCCCTGGATGGGGTTCGGCGGCCTCTGGCTGGGCTTCGGGCCCTGGATGGGGTTCGGGCCCTGCTGCGGGGCCTGGGTTGCCGAACTGCCCTACTTGAAGGCATGGCCGGTGTGGGCTCCCTTGTGCTGCCTCTTCTGGGGGCAGAGGTGGTGGGTGCTGCAGTTGGCTGCTTTTTGGCTGCAGGGGCACGGGGCTTGGGGCCCCTTTTTTTGGTTCCTGAGGGTCCAGGGTCCCTTGGTGGGGCCGAGGTGGGAGTCTTGCCTCTCAGCTTTCTCCTACCTTGCTGGGACCTTGTTGTTGGGCCCTCCGCGGTCTTGCTTTGCTGGGGTCGCTTGCTCATAGGCTTTTTAGGTGCCATCTTACACAAATGCTCAAAGAGAATGAGCTTTGGGTGCAGGGACCTTTAAATAATGAGCCCAGCGTGTGACGCCTATGCGCACGACTACGCGCTCGTACGAACGTACGTTCGAGCGGAACCAGGAAACCGCTGGGGTTTCACTTATCTGCTGCCTTGAAGAAGCATAAAGATGGCGCCCACTATCTTCACCCGTCAACAGGAAGAGATCCTCATGCTGGTAAGTGGCTGCCTGTGCATTTTAATCTAATAGTCAATGATGGCCTAAATGTAAATGATGCGTTTGGAACTAGTTTGGGGTCTCTTAATGTTTAATCACTGGCTCCTCACACTTCATCCTCAAGGGCCGAGCCTGGCCACGTTTTCACCTGTCTATGCTGATGTCCTAATTCGGCCAATTGCTCCGGCTTAGCAACAGTTAATTAACCTGTGGAGTAGCGGGGCGAGCTGGCAAACCTGGCCTGTCTCGGACCTTGATGCGGATGTTTGAGGAACACTGTTTTCCTAAGCCATAAAAACACAACGGGAAGCCACACACGTGGTCCAAAAGCCTAAGCATTAGCCTACATCTTGGATGTTTAAACCATCCTAACATGCCATAGATGCAGGTGGGCTGATTCTTGATGTTGGCTATTATCTGTATGTACATGGTGTGTGATACATATAACATAAGACCAGACTCTCATTCACAGTCAACGTCCGCTTTAAGGCACTCCCCAAAAATGGCTGCCACTAGAAATGTGTGTGTTAATGACATGAAATTCTCAACTTGTGATGCAACACATATGTGTGTGTGTGTAAAAAAGTAAAATCTCTGTGTCCATTATGTTTTTCAGATCATGCTTCAACGCCGGTATGACTTCGCGCCCAATGTGTGCGAGAAAAGGGACATCGCCCGGGAGATCATCGCGGAGATCCACCGTGTGACTAGCACCACCTTCACTCACACCCAGATAATGCAGCATTGGTCGGACCTGAAACGTCTGCACATGCCCCGGGTGCGGAGGTTTTTTGGAATCCATTTTCCAAGTAAGTACAAAGCAATTGCATGGTATATGTTCCAAATGTATAAGTTATGCCTTTATTTATAATGACTTTTCTTTGGTAGTGTTGGAAATGGATTTCAGAATTCGCCGCACCCGGAGGCATACAGGCCGACCAGTGCTGCATGAGTCTGCATCTGTGAGTGAAGGTGGTGGATCTCCCGGGCGACGGACCTACCCCTCCTCTGTGGCCTCCTCAGACCAGCCCCTGGACCTTACCACAGAGGAGGGGCCAAACCGCGTGGGCGTGGAGTCATACCTGGCCAGGCATGGGGAAGGCTCTGGTATGTCACTCTTCATGTATAGGCACAAAGATATACATGGCAGGCCAAAAACTAAGTTATCCTTTATTATGTATTTGTAGAAGCTTCTGGTGCGGGTGAAATAGTGGAGGAGGAGGCAGCAGAGATGCTGGAAGTCGATCCTGGCGAAGGTGAGTGATGTCAGCCAGACTGGGAGCCAGATATGTTGGGAATAGTGACTCTCTACAAGTACTAACCAAATGTCACATGTTTCTCCAGGGACTTCTTCACAGCAGAGCCAGGACCAAGGGCAGCCTGTTGGCCCCAACCAGCCATCTGTCGGCCACCAACTCCGTAAGTCTCCATGCCATTATTCATATTAATGTTTGGTTAGCTAATAACACACACATAACTAAAGGCGTAGCCAATGTGTAGTTCACACTTTCATGTGGGCACTTCGTTAGCTTAAAGAGGACCCTAACTTGTATTAAGAACCAAAGAATTAGCCATCACACTGTACCTACAGATTCGAAACATGGAAAAACACCCTTCACCCATCTAATGCATGTTATTAGACTGAACCAAACCAATATTGCGGAATATGGAATGCGCAATATTTACAGGCAGCATGGGATACAGATTGAAAAAAGGAAGGTGCTGCCATGCATTGTGTGAGTGATGACCTTTCCCTCAACCCAGCTATGCTCTGGATTCCCAATGCACCACTGTAACCTACTCCCCTGTACTTTATCCAACTCTCCACTCCTCATTAAGTGTTATGCTTCAGAGTCCAGATGGCGGCGCTGTAATCCAAAAAAAACCCAAATTTACTTTGATCTGGTGCAGAATCATTTGGGAATAGTTAGTGGTTTTCATTAAATAATGTTCAAGGTCCGGTTTAAGGAGTTTAAAGACTTACCTGTGGGAAATGCATTAACTGTATCCCTTGGAAGAATGACATATGTCATGCATTTACATGTATTTGATTAACCCCAAATCTATTTCCAGCATAGAAACCGGTCTGGGACTCCTATTTATGTTTCTTTCTCTATTGGTTCCAGGGATGATCCCCAAAACTTTGGCGGAGAAAAAAAAAAGAATGAAGGAGTTGGTGGCCGAGCTGCTGGCCATACAGGCGACGTTGGGGCCAACAGATGAAGAAGACGAGGAGGATTAGTGCCCTTGGTCCTGGCTACTTTGGTTCAATGTTTTACCAACTTTGTTGGAGTTTTAAAGTTTTTAAAGTTTTGCCTTTGTAAAAAAAAAAAAAAAATTTTAATCTGTTTTTAAGGCAAGCCACACAAAATTTTGTCTTTAAAAAAAAAAATATCTTTGTATTTAAAAAAAAAAAATGTTTGTATTTTAAAAAAAAAAATGTTTGTATTTTAAAAAAAAAAAATGTTTGTATTTTAAAAAAAAAAATGTTTGTATTTTTAAAAAAAAAAAAAAAAAAAAAAAGGGGGTTTGCAAACAAACACCCCAATAAAAACTAAAAATTCCCCTAAAAATATATCCAAAATCACCCCAAAAATTTACAATAAATTATCTTTTAATACTTCATAAATGTGTCTTTTCTAATATGCGCAAACACAAACAATTACACAAACCAGAAAAAAAAACGGTTAGAAACATATAAACATATGTACATTATGTGGTTTTGGTAAGTTTTAGGGTCGTCAACATGAAGAAGGATGCAAGCGCCAAGGGGTTTAGGTAAGTTTTAGGGTCGTCAACATGAAGAAGGATGCAAGCGCCAAGGGGTTTAGGTAAGTTTGAGGGACCGAGAAATGAAGAAGGATGCAAGCGCCAAGGGGTTTAGGTAAGTTTGAGGGACCGAGAAATGAAGTTGGATGCAGCCGCTAAGGGGTTTGGGTAAGTTTTAGGGACCGAAAAATGAAGTTGGATGCAAGCGCTAAGGGGTTTGGGTAAGTTTTAGGGACCGAAAAATGAAGTTGGATGCAAGCGCTAAGGGGTTTGGGTAAGTTTTAGGGACCGAAAAATGAAGTTGGATGCAGCCGCTAAGGGGTTTGGGTAAGTTTTAGGGACCGAAAAATGAAGTTGGATGCAGCCGCTAAGGGGTTTGGGTAAGTTTTAGGGACCGAGAAATGAAGTTGGATGCAGCCGCTAAGGGGTTTGGGTAAGTTTTAGGGACCGAGAAATGAAGTTGGATGCAGCCGCTAAGGGGTTTAGGTAAGTTTTAGGGACCGAAAAATGAAGTTGGATGCAAGCGCTAAGGGGTTTGGGTAAGTTTTAGGGACCGAAAAATGAAGTTGGATGCAGCCGCTAAGGGGTTTGGGTAAGTTTTAGGGTCGTCAACATGAAGAAGGATGCAAGCGCCAAGGGGTTTAGGTAAGTTTTAGGGTCGTCAACATGAAGAAGGATGCAAGCGCCAAGGGGTTTAGGTAAGTTTGAGGGACCGAGAAATGAAGAAGGATGCAAGCGCCAAGGGGTTTAGGTAAGTTTGAGGGACCGAGAAATGAAGTTGGATGCAAGCGCTAAGAGGTTTAGGTAAGTTTCTGGTTGAGGGTGCGCATGCGCAAGATCTTATAAACATACGAACGCACGAATCTAAGAGGCCAAAAACCAATGAAAGCCAGAGGCAAACGCAAGTAATTGGAAGAGGTTGACGATGGAAGCAGCCGAAAAAACAGGCTGCCGCCGCAACAGGTGAGCACATGAACGTGATTTTTACGATTGCCAACTGACTGAGGCAAGTTCGGGAGATATCATACGAACGGACGTATATTTTAGGATAGAAACGTATTTGCTTATTGAATCACTCGCAAGTTCATACGAACGCACGAGCGGACGGGAAAAATAGGATGATCGTGAGCCAAATCCAAGCTGTTACATGTTTCTTTGAATCAACCCATATGTTTCAAACTTGTTCCAACAGCCACCCCTTTTTTTAGTGGTCCCAGCATGAGCTAGCCTGGCAAATGCAACCACTGGGCCCTCTCATTCTGGGATCATTGGTTGACTGGGTTGGACGTACAGTACGCATGTTCATGAAGAAATGGAAAGGAAGAGCAAACTTTGCAAAGCTGCTACAGCATCAGGTTTCAGGTGAGAGCTTTGCTACCTTATTATTGCCGTTGCCTGTACAAAATGATTCAGCAATAGTAGAGACTATAAAAATCTAGAGTACCTTTGAGTGTATGAACTTATATTTCTTCTGCAGTTTTGGAGAAGGATCTTCTACATGAGTCAGGCGGACCCTTTTCACTTCGGGATGGTCAGAATGCAGAAGATCTAAGCAATATTTCTGAATTAGACCAGCTACACCTTGTCCTCTCATCCAAGGGGCGACACGAAGCCCTTCCACAACAGCAGTCTCACCATCATCCACCAGTATGAAGGACTCAAAAGCCACCTGAAGAGGATACATCAACCAGAAAAGAATAAACCATTCTTGTGGGGCAGTGTATTTTTTATTTATTTCAAGGCTTGGTATGGAGATTAGGGACTTTTACATTAGGGACTTTTGCATTGGCACAGGCAGTCAACCAAAGCAGGGGTGGAATGGCCATAGTTTCTTGGGACCAGCTGAGCTGGGTGCAGCCCCTCTCCTAGAGACTGTACCATAATTAATGGTCCGTTGTTGGAGCACTGCTGCTTCTAATCCCTCACCACCCCCAGTTTACTGTTCAAGTTTAGGCACCCCAGCTCATGATCTGGTCATGCAATGCTATAGACTTGGCATCTGGGTTGTGAAGGGCCATATCTACCCATGCCACAGTATCTGCTTCTACAATACTAAAACTTCAGTACCATCATTTTAAGATTGGTCATATCTATCCCTGACTAAATCCTGTTGCTACAATGCTATAGCCTTAGACTTGGCAGATACTTATTGCCCCGCTGAGCAGTGTAGCGGACCCCCGGGGCGACTTCGGGCGGTACCCACAAGCGAGAAGGGTCCATGTAGGAAGGGCACAGGGAAGACTACAGTTCAGAAGCAGACCCCATGGGAGGATCCACTGGAGGCTTAGAGGCTCGGAGAAGCAGCACTCACTCAGGTTCCCCGACAGGCAGCTGTCCAAGGCGGGTCCGGAGTCCAGGAGGTCAGCAACACAAAGGCCGCTCAATCACAGATTTCTTTTCTGGAGCGAGCACCCCTTTTATTGACACCACAGGTTTTCAGGCTCACCTCTGGATGAAAAGGCCCCGATCTGATTGTGCCTCAGCTCCTATAGCTCCCCTATGAATGCCAATCCAACATTTGAGCAGTTGGGACCTGACTCATCTACCTAATCTATATAACTCCACCCACTAAAGGCTTTTAACCCCTAGAGTTCCTGCCTCTAGCCCAACTCAGCAACCCAATATACTGGGCTATTCTGGCAGTATAACCCCTAAAAGGGTGGTGGTTTACCTGCTACCCCTTCTACACCGGAACATTGGGAGAACATTGGGAGAGGAACTCACTGGGATGCTGTGGACTGCCTGGGGGCCAGTAACATGCTGGGCTGATTTTTGGCTTTTAATTATATTGAGAAAATTATAGGACTTATATCCCGAGTGGTGGATGGGCCAAAAGTCACCCCGGATTTGACCAGCACAAGCCAAGCCATGACCAGCTTACAGCATCCCTACTGAGGTCCCTGACCTGATTGGTCAACAAGTGTGCTGCATAGTTATAGCATATCTGTGGCTATAGCATTGCAGGGACAGATCATGGGTGGGGAGGATATGACCAAATCGATGGTACTGAAACTTTAGTATATTAGGGGATGGCAGGGGTGGGTGTGGCCACAGACATGATGCCGAGCCTTAAGCAAGGCATGGGGCAGATCATGGGCTGGAGTGCCCTTGCTAACAGGGTGGAGTTGGGTAGGATGTGGGGCGAAGGGGGAAGATTCGGATGGCAGGAATCTGATGGGAGTGTTAGAAACAGCAGCTCAGTTAGACCCAAAGCAGTGTGGCCCACTGGGAACTCTTCCTGGGTCTAGCTGTACATCATTATTGGTACTTAAGCAATGATACTCTAATAAGGCAATTTATGTAAAGTATCTGAGAGAGTTTTGGCATCCTGTCAGCAAGGGTGGACTTTGGCCAAAAATATGCCCGGGATTTTACTGGCCATGACCAGTCACATAACCCCACCTCCATGTGCTTTCCAGCCAATCAATAACTACGTTTATCAGCTGAGGTCATAGCAGAGGCAGATCATGGCCAGGGATGGACATGGCCACTCTTAATGATATGGTTCTGAAGCTTTAGTATTGTAGGCGCAGATTATGTGACAGGGCTGGTAATGACCCCCCTCCCCCCAGCCAGAATGCTATCACATTGCAGGGATGTCTTACCTGTGGAGGGGGGACTACAGTAGGGTCAGGTATAGGGAGAAGGGTTAAGAGGGCTTGGAAGAGGGTGGAGGTTTCAGAAGTGGAATGCTGAAAGCTATGCTTAACCCAGCGGGCCCTAAAGCAGTGCAGCCACCAGGAATTTTCATTGTGCTCCCTACGGCCATTCCACCACTGTATGTTTTATAATTGAAAAAACATTTCTATGTATTTGCAACTGACCATATAAACCTTTATTGAAATCCTGCTAAAATCACATTTTATTTGTCAATGTAATAGAAAACTTTTAAAAGTTACATTCATTAAAACACATTATTTACATCTATAGTAATCACTCCCAAAAAAGAAACTTAAAAATGTTCTTATCTTTTCTCAAAAGGGTTGATTCCACATGGTTCAAGATTTTAGGCTCCGTGCAAGATCCATCTGGCATGTGGATATTCTCTCTTTGGCACATGATTTAGGGACACATGTTAGACAATCCTGCATGTGCGTGAAGCATGCAAGAAAGCCGCAAGAGAATTCTCTCTCATACGAGATTTTACAACTTGCATGACAATTTATTGAATCGCTATATGCATATGTAGGTTACTTTGTACTTATTGGGGTTAACTAGCAGCATTGTTTGTATATAGGCGCACAGCGGTGTGCAATTCTCCGCGGGATGATTCAAGTAACTTCAATTCAGTTCACTACGTGAATATCCAGGACTTTCAAATCAATGTGTATCCACCACCTGACACACCACACACGTACCAGATAGAGATTGAAAAAGCGCTTCTCAATATATAATCAGTTGTTTTTCTTATCGATTTGAATTGCCATGCAGCCAAAGGGATAATCTCTTCTTGGTGTCAATAAAACATTCCTTACTTGCGTATAATCACCAGGAGATTTGTCTAAAAAGAGGCGTTCCTCATTTATTTGGGTTTAGCATGAAAAATAAAATGTATAGCCGCACATAGCGTAATACAATAATCACCAATTTCTATGTGCAAAGTATACTAACTTCTTACCAGATTATAATCAAATACAGGCGTTGCATTAAAATAAGAATCTTGATGATAAAAACATCATTCCTCGATGGTAACTCTACAATGCGTATTAAGCATACCCAGCAGCGCGGCGCTTGTATGTCCGAGTCCTAGGCCTCCGGGCTCGGCAAATGTCGGCTTTTTTCGGGGGTTACATGATCAAGCTTAGGCTCCGCCCGTATTTGATTATAATCTGGTAAGAAGTTAGTATACTTTGCACATAGAAATTGGTGATTATTGAATTACGCTATGTGCGGCTATACATTTTATTTTTCATGCTAAACCCAAATAAATGAGGAACGCCTCTTTTTAAACAAATCTCCTGGTGATTATACGCAAGTAAGGAATGTTTTATTGACACCAAGAAGAGATTATCCCTTTGGCTGCATGGCAATTCAAATCGATAAGAAAAACAACTGATTATATATTGAGAAGCGCTTTTTCAATCTCTATCTGGTACGTGTGTGGTGTGTCAGGTGGTGGATACACATTGATTTGAAAGTCCTGGATATTCACGTGGTGAACTAAATTGAAGTTACTTGAATCATCCCGCGGAGAATTGCACACCGCTGTGCCTATATACATTGTATTGAGAGTCTTTAGTGGCAGACTCGGTTTATTTTCTCCTTGCGCTGAGGACTTTATTAGTTTAATTTTTTATAAAAAATATAGAGGATATAACTAAGCGCGGTTCTGCAAATATTTTTTTTTAGCAGCATTGATTGTAATCCAAAGCATGTCATGGTGTCAACTTATCTCAGGCAATTTCACAGCACATGGGTGCTGTAGCCAAGGGTAAGGGTTAATGGGACAGCAGCATGGGGAGATGACAAGATGGTATCTAAGCAGACAGATACACAATGGCAAATGGGATAGGTGATAGCATCAGCTTGTTATATTGATGCAGGCTCATGAAAAGAACATTTTAATATTCAAATCCAAATCAAATGCACAGGTCAAATAAATTTACATTGCTTGTAGAAAAGCAAACACAGGCACACTTGCTTTATCAGGATGTTTTCGTGGGTTAAACAGGTTTGTGCATAGAATACAGGAATTCTTCCTGTAGCAGAACGTTTCAGTGAAACGGTTGAACAGCCTTGTGTTCATCAGGCACAGTCCACGGGTACTCTTGCTTGTTAGACCGTTTCAGCATTGAGGCTGTATATTCCTCAATTAACAGTAGGCCTTTTTCTAGGAGGTTTCAGGCGGCCACCACCCCCACTTTGAACTGAGGACCCCATGGTAATGGAGAATATTTATGGGGCCTTCCAGACTAGGATGCGGAACTGCCCAATATCAGCAAGTAAAGCACGGGGAACTTCTCCATTAGGCGTAGGGGTCATGCTATTCACACAAGGGCTTCTCCCTCACAAAACAGTCACTACAGGGCAGAGAGTTCTCAGAGAGGGGCAGCCACACCTTACTGGGGCCTCAGGCACAGTGGTTCCTCAATCACTGCCTGTCGGTGACTTTGAATCCTCCTAAGGGAATCTAGATCTGTCACATCCAGCCCAGGACCCCACTGGGATTCTTCCTGCATGGACATCGACTCTCTCTGCGACACCTCAACTCTCTCTCTCTCAACTCAGTGCGGCTCTGCTTGCACTGCAGCCATATCTTCTCACTCACTTCCAACTGCACTTTGGCCTCATCTCTGCAATAATTCCACCAGAAGTCTTAATTCTTAGACCAACACCCGTTTTTTCTTTAATGGGTGTTGGTCCTGCTGTCAGCTAATTAAAACAAGCTTGGGGGGGGGGCATCCAGAATGCTGGAGTCCACCCCGCACATAACTCCCCAGAATGCCCGTAATCCTCACCCTTACCAGGAAAGGAGACATAGTCACATCCTCGGTGCCGGTCACCGAAACGACCTGCCACCATGACCGCCCACCGGCCAATCTCTGGACTCCGTTACTCCTGGTGCTGGCTCATAGTGAGATTACTGGCGTTCTGGAGGATTATGTGTGGGGTGGACTCCAGCATTCTGGATGCCCCCCCAAGCTTGTTTTGGTGTTGATCCAGTTTAAGTAGAAGGGTACCCCAGTCTTCCCCTTAGCATGGTTATGGATTATCTCCCTGTGTGTCCCTCTGATTCCCCCTTATAAAACCTGTGCTCATACAATGTTGCCTGCAGTTTTCCCTCCATAAAGCTCCCAACCAATCTCAGCAGTTTCCTGTTGTTCTCAAAATGTATCTTATGCCCCCTGACTCATCCTAAAGGGGAATGATGTTGGAGATACTGTGCAACAGCTTACAGCATGTCTCTGTATGTGATTTGCATCTATATTGCTAGGTTAATGCAGTTTACATTTATGACAGTAGATGGTGCTGTTACATCTATCTACGTGTAGTCTCTGTTGTATATTCTGTGCTACATGTTGTGTTTCATGTACATTGAGGTGATCTCGATGACTTCTTTTTCCTGTCTATCCACCATGCAAGGTGACATTCTCTTACTGGACTCGTGTTCCAGTAAAGCCAGTTCCTGTTACACCACAAATGTCTATTTAGGTTTGCCTCCTCTGCACCCAGCTCTCTGAAACAAATCCTACACCCAAATTCTAAATAAGAATTCAGAATAAGATTCTCTTTTCCATTCATGGTCTAATACTCCCATCTAGTGTTCAACATGTAAATAGCCACCACAGATCTAATTTACTGGACATTTCCCCAGATCTTTCTTACCCACTGGCTGTGTGCTGCGATTGCATCCAGACCTGCGCCTGGAAGGTAAGTAAGTCCTCGGGGCCATTTTTTCTTTTTGACTTTTGATCCACTTGAAGCCTAATAAAGGACTTTACTTTTTAAACTGGTAAGGGGGCCCAAGGACCACTATACCATTTCAATGGCATTACCCATACTACCAGTGGTCAGGGTGGAAAGGATGATCCTGGTGCCCCATTGCAAAATGGATGTCTAGAACTAGGGGCCACCAATTTGGCCCTTGAGCCTTTGGATTACTAGCCCGCATATAGATTTGTCGGATTGGTAAGCTTTGTGGGGGGGGGGGGGAGGTTTGGTAGGAATCTTTTTTTTAAAACTAGCCCCTAGTTTACCAACCCAGCAAACCCTACATAGGGGCTGGTAATTCCAGGGCTCAAGGGCCGAACTGGCACTCCACTTGGTCCTAGTCATTACCAGCACTTATGCCCTACAGCACAGGTCCAATGCAGAGCACACAGACAAACAAGAGAGAGACAGAGAGAAACTGGAGCAAGGCAGATACGAGACATTGGTGAAAGAGACATGAGAGTTTGAAGAAAACAGAGGAGAGAGACAGAAAGAGTGAATGGGGGGGGGGGTATGACAAAGACGAAAAAAGAGACATGAGAGAGAGAGAGAAGAGAAAGAGAGAGGAACAGGAATGCTCAGACTGGCCCACAGGGTTACCGGGAAAATAGACTGTTGGTCCCTGCTCCCAGGGCCACTTTGAGGGCCTTCATCACAAAGTCTGAGCTATGTGTAGCTTATTAGTGGCATCCTAAGTTCACACACAGACAATACAGTTTGGTATAATGTTTCTGTGCATGGGCCCTGAATATAAGCCAGTAATACTTCCATCTAAATGTGGGGTGGGCGCCCACAGTCAGTTCTATTGGTGGGGCTCAGGCATCCCAGTCCAACACTGGGAACAGTTGGGAGAGAAAGAGAAACCAGAAAGAGAAAGATTCAGGAGGGGGGGAAAGAAGAGAGAGAGAGAGAGACAAGAGACATGGAGAAGACAGGGACACAAGAGAGAAACAGGAAAGATAAAAAGAGACACACAAGAGACAGGAACAAGAGCGAGAGAGACGGGAGGAAAATGAACAGGAGAAAAATGCAAGAGAGAGAGAGAGAGAGAGTGAAATAGTGCGGCCAGTTGGAAAGAGGTTAGTAATCAAAAATGGGAAAGATTAGAACCCTCTCAAAGGGGTTGCCATTAGAGAGACCACATTTAATACATGTAGTTGGTCAGTGACCCATAGAATGCAATGGGATCAGCTATATTACAATTTAGACCCTAGATGGCAGTGGTGAGTATTCCCATATAATAGAATGAACCCATACTGTATACTATAATGGAAAGTGTCAGGAAAAGATCAGTAGTCTTCAGAGGGCAAAAATAATTTGAGCAGAAACAACGATAGCTACTAGCCACTGCATTGGAGCATGTGTTAGACTACATGCGACCATGTGAGTGGGTGTGGTCATGGGAGGTCTTGTTAGGAGGAAACATGTATGAGGTTATTTAATAGGAACCCTGGCCTTGGTCTGTTGTTGTGTTGTTGAGAATATAGAGCCCAAAGAGTGCTCAAAGAGAGTCAAGAGTCGGTGACCTCAGTGTGGAGCTGTAGTGCTGATGGAAGCTGTGGACTATTAATGTGTTTGAAACATCTGCTGTATAATATTACTGAATGGACTGTAAGCTGGAACAATAAATGATGATTTAATTCAACTGAAGACTTTCCTGGATTGTATCATCCAAGAGTAAGTGAGCCTCACATCCACACCACACCTAAACACTGTCACCTCGGGTAGGTCCAAGAACCCTCCTCAAGAAAGAGAGAAAAACGGGATAGAGGAACAACTGAGAAAGACTGCAACAGGGAAAGGACATGAGAAAAACAGAAGGAAACCTGGAGAAAGACATACACAAGGGAGGCAGGGATCTCAACCACTGATGGTTCTCAAGCTCCCCTATGGTGGTGCTTAGAAGACACTGCCGACAAGTTACTGCTCCAAAGGGATGTGCCACGTCAATAATCTGCAGAAGTGTAAAAGTGGAGCATCTTAAGATGACGGCATTGCTGGCAAAATTGTTGTCATCGTTGGGCCAGTATAGGGCCTCCAGCTTCCTGGGGAAGTCTATATTAGTGGTGGCCTGGGTGGTACTTAACCCCTAACAGATATTATTGCAAAATGGTTAGTGAAACTCCATAGAAAAGGGAGGGAACCCTGCTCTATGGTAGGACAGACAAGGAATCCACCTTATGAATGGAGGGCTGCAGGTTTGATTCCCGCCTGGGACATGTCTGAAGTGATCTTAACATAATATAACATTACAATGTGCATTGTATGAATTGCAGAAAATGTAACAGAAAAACTATATAAATATAAGCTTTCTTACTAATCATCACCAAAATACAATATTAATAATATTTTTTCAATAGATTAGCATTGTATTAATCGTAAAAAAACCCATAAATAAATAGTACTGAGAAGAGTATGGGGAATTAAGGAACTCAGATCCCAATTCACCCCACCCCCCTCGGGGTTCCAGAATTCAGACCAAGGACTCCAAATCTCCCTAAATTGCGACTCTTTATTAAAGTGGACCAAAACCCATGGAAATCGGCCCAAAAAGTTCAGGCCATAATCAGCATCAGAGATGTAGTGATTGATGAGAACTCTGTATCACTCAAATCTCATGAAGTTTTGCCAGTCACAAGCTCCAGATACTGAAAAGGGAAAGCACTGGATTCTGGATAAGCTCTGAAACAAAGTCAACCTCCAGTCAGAAGATCAGAGAGGCCAAACTAAGGAATCCCAGCTAAGTGCCTTTCTTATATGGTCAGAACACTTCCTGAACCAGAGCCACAGTCTTGGTAGCAGATCCAACAGCCACAAGAAGCAGAAGTGGATTAAAGCCACAGATGAAGAGATGGAGTCTCTTCACCAGTTCTGGACATGGAAGCTTACTAAGCTACAACAAGACAAGAAAGCAATCAGATGTAAATGGATCTTCAAGAACAAATATGACTCTGAAGGTAGGGTTATTCGAGGATACTTGAAAATATTTGTGATTATTATGATGGTACATTTTCTCCTGTTGATAAGCAAACCACATTCAGAACTTTAATGACTGTAGATGCTGTTTAACAGATGACAGTGAGACATTTTGACATCAAAACTGCCTTTCTAAATGGCTACATTGAAGAAGAGTTATACATGACTCAACCTGAAGGTTATATCAAAAAGGGTAAAAAATATCTTGTTTGTAAAATAAATAGTTGGCAAGAGTATAGAACTCAAAAATAAACAAAGTCTTGATTAATGAAGAATTTCAAAGACCTCAAGCTGATCTATGTTCATACACGACATGTGTAGGAGAGAGATGGACATATTTTCTTCTATATGTAGATCATGTAATCAGCGCCCTCCAAGAAGGAAGAGAAATTGCAAAACTAGGTGACCTTGGGAATGTGACATATTATTTGGGAATCCAAATCCAGAGAGAGGTAGATGGGAGTTTTCTTTTTAATCAATGTTCTAAAATCTCTTCAGTCCTAAACCAGTTTGAAGTGTTGAAAGGTTTGTCAGCACCAGTGGATCCATCTTACTTGTAATTGGAAGGAGAAGAAGATCTGATACCCAACAATGAGAGTTACTGACAAGCTGTTGGGGCACTTTTGTACAACTACTACTAACCCAGATATCAAAGCCTCAGTTGGAATTCTTTGTAGATGAGTAAGCAAGCCTCGCCAAAGAGACTGTAATGCAATTAAGAGACTGCTACAATATCTTAAAGAAACTCAAAAGGCTAAATCTTAAGATATCTGCATCAGGAGATCAGGGGTTATGTAGATGAAGATTGGGCCGGAGATTTACCCAATCGCAAATCAACAAGTGGTTACTTCTTCAAGTTAGGAGAAACTTCAGTTACAGTTACATAGAAGGTCTAGCTGAGTTTTGTGCAGGCAGGAAGGGCAGGAGGTTTCAGGCTGAGGAGCAAGCCAGTGCCCTTGATGGTGTGAATGCACTGGGCTGCATGAGCACCCTAGGGTTCTCCTCCTGGCATGATGGGCACAGTACTATAGGACACACAGTAACACACAAGTAATAAAGCAGGTGGTCAGGTCAGGTTCAACGATGAAAGTCTATCTGAGGTTGGTGCAGGTAGAGAGATTTCAGGTTGAGAAACAAGTCGGGGTCAAATCAAAGGATCAGGTTGAGAAATCGAAAAAAAAAAAAGGTTGTAACTAGTGCTGGGCTTCAGGTTCGGGTGGAAGGTAACTTCGATCAGAACTTGGCAAATTTAGTATAGTTCAGCCATAACAGAATATCTGCAAAATTGAATTTGACCAACTCTGTTTTTTTAGTAACAAGAGACACCAGTAATATGTCTGTAGATAATGGAAGAGGTCACCATTAACCATCTAAAAGATTTAAAAGTGGAAAAATAAAAGAAACCCCCATTACTATAGTAACCTTCTCAATTAATGATAATGAGGCCCCCTTTAACAGAATAATGATATTTCATAGCTCCTTTAAAGAGGAACACCGAACCTAAAATAAAAATGGGGAGATCCCCCCCATCGGCTCCTACTTACCTTTTGGATGTAGCAGGCAGCGGCGACATCTGGCTGCTTCAGGGCCCGATTCTCTGCCCCTGCCGGCTTAGCCATCTGTGACAGCACTTTGCTCTTCAAAGTCCCACGCCACTCAGCGACAGGATTTCGGGCGGCTGTATTGCATCCCATTCATGGGCACTGCACAGGTGCTAGATGGGGGGGTGCGCATAGTGCCTCATGGGATGCAAGATGGTGCCGCGGGACCCAGAGGGACCCAGAAGATGGATCTCCGGGTGAGGTGAGTAAATAGTGCTCAAATGTGAATATGTGGAGGGGGGGCAGTAGATTGGTGAGGTTTGGGGGAGGTTCCTTTTTAAATCATCTTTAAATCATATGTAAAGCTAGAGGGCCCTTTAAAAGAATAATGTAATTTTGAAGTGGAAGAATTCTTCTTTTTAAGACGTGCATAAGACCTGAGAATAAGACCTGCATATATGACCCTCCCCCCATTGTCATGAATGGAACATGCATGTCTACAGAGCGGAAGGGCCGAGGCCCAATGTTGCTCGACTCGATCAAGTGCATTTACAAAACACTGGAATAGGAGCGATACATAAGGACATATGGCTTTATTCAGAGCCTCCCCCGATCTGACCTTATTTTGTTCCGTTTTTCATAAGTCCCTTGTATGCACTCACTCACCTTCCCCAGGCACCTCTGGAGCTTGGCCTTGGCCCTCCACTATTCTTATTGATGGTCCTGCGACGTCATCATCTAAAAATAAAAATTGTGCACATTAGTATATGTCTGTAGTGCATGTATCTGGACATGGGTAGGTTTGAGAGTCTTACCGGAGTCAGGTGGGAGTTGTAGCTGGTCGCACTCCCTGCTGTACGACTGTGCCCCCCCCCTGTACTGTCAGGTCCAGTGTCTGGTCGGAGTCACTGGCAGAGGAGGGGGTGGGCGTTGGCATTGGCGTGGCACCAGCTATACTTTCCCCAGTACCTCCCAACACTGGGCTGCATCTTCTGGTCCGGGTGGGGTGGAACCTATAACTCCATTCTTGCACTGCAATATAAACACAATCAGAAACACAGGCCCAGCCATGGCCAGTGTGATTAGTGCATGTCATGTACCAAGACTTACCTGGGAAGTGCTGGACAAAGAACCGCCTCACCCGGGGCCTATGCCTCCTTTTCAAATCGGACCAGTGCTGGGCGATCTGGGTAAAAGTGTAGGTGGTGCCAGTATTCTGGGCTATGGCTTCCACCACCGCCAGTGCCAACGTCCTCTTCTCATAGTCGCACGGCAGGTAGTCATAACGGTTACGCAGCATCATCTGTCCAAAAAAGCACAATGGCAGAGCATTAGTGACACTACTAGATTACACACTCTCATCCACTATCTAAATCAAGTTTCTGAGCCTCATTGCTACTCACATGGGCCTACTTATCCTATCTGCCTCTAGGCTAGTGTGCTGCTGCGCACATGGCTCAAACTAACCTGTTCTAGTTGGTGCGGTTTGCAAGACAGTTTGTCCTCACTAATCTGGCCCTGCCATGGCTAATCTTTGTTGAGCGGCTTGTGCGCGCAAATAATCGCACGCTCGCCTACTCACCTCCATAATGATTTTGTCCTGCTCCTCGGTGTAGGTCGCGGGCGACAAGTTTGGCTGTCTTCCTGATCAGGTTATGACGTGCCCCCGCCACGCACGCCCTCACGGGCAAACTATTTAAAGGTCAATGCACTCAGCTCTGTGTTGGTTACCATATCACTATGCCCAGGCCAAAAGGGAGCCGTCAGACCCCAAAAAGCCCCGAGCAACATGCTCGCCGCACAGAGAGCCATCAGGAACACCTACACACGACCAGGCACAGGAGCCGGACCGGACATGGGCCTAGTCAAAGGGGGGATAAGCCAGCCACACAGGCTGCTCGGTCCAAACGCAGCAGCAAGGAGCCCTTGGCCCAGTCGCCCCCGCCTGCTAAATCATCCAGGGCTCACAAGGGCCACAAATCTCGAGCCACCCTGCAGCCTCCACCTCCTCCACCCAGAAAGCATGTGGGTAGTTCCAGCCACACCACCAAGGGGGAGCGTAGGGCCCAAACCACTAGCCCACCCAGGCCAACCACCCCTCATCCTCGCCACTATGTCTCCCCGACTACCACCAGCCCGGAGTCAATTGGGAGCTCCACAGGTGAAAGCTTGACAGGCACCCAGCCATTATCACCTAGCACCCCCCACAGTCCATCACAGTCACCCATCAGCCCAAGAAAACGAAACTATTCCCCAGACAGCCAGCCATCAATGTCGTCTGCTGCAGGGGAGACCACAAACCCATGTGGGCGGCAGCTGCGACGTGGCTCACTTACAGCCCGTTTCTGTGATGTTCAAAGCATGGCTGTAGCCACTGGTGTTTGTGAGCACTATGATGCCCTATTTGGGCGTCATTCAAAGTCAACCCCAAAGCATGCCAAGCAGGAGATTTGGGAGAACATCTGCCGACAAGTGAATAGTGTTGGGTCTGTGAGGAGGGATGTGGAGCAAATTAAACGTAAATTTGGGGACCTTAAATATTATGGGAAAAAAAATGGACATGCGCCGCCAGCAGAGGTAACGCCGATTTAGAGTGTAAATGATTGGACAGGCTGCTTTGTAGCATAATGTAACACTTATTATGTGTGCTTTACTCTTCCCCAGCCTGCAGACAGGGGGTGGTATTCGTACTAAAATCCTCCTTACCCCAGCAGAGGAGCATGTGTTGACCTTTATTTACCCGGCAACCCTTAAGGGCCTGCAAGGGGCACAAGACACAGACAGGAATGTCAGGTCCGGAGGTGAGTATAGTTTGACATTGTGACTTTGGAATGTGGACCAAAACATTTGTAGACTCCTTACAACACACAGGTATTGGAGGCACTAAACAAAGTTCATTATCTCTTTCCAGAACCAACAGATGCCAGGCAACAAGGCCAAGCTACCCCTGCATTGTCCCGGAGGAGCTCGCCAGAACAGCCTTGTGTCAACACCAACCAACCTGAGTGGACGGATGAGGTAAGTCATTGGACCACTGTGTAGCCAAATGAAATGCCACTTGCCTGCATTAACTTTACAATAGTGGCCTCACTACCTGCTACCTTTCTTGTCAGACCCTAACGAGTCCACCCATTATTGAAGTAATTCGGGATTTGGAGGAGGAGGACTGCTGCAGCCAAGGCCACGAGACCCTGTGGGCCAACATCCAACACACCAGCCCCAGCAAGTGCAGCCCCTGCTGTCCCCTACACATACCTCAGGGGCCCAAACCTATGCTGGCGTGGACAGTGGGCGCTCAACAGACTCTGCGGGCAGGCAGCCACCTGCAGCCCCTCCATCAGTACCAGACGCACCCACCCGTGCCAGTGGCGGCACCCAGCAACGTCGCCATATCAGCCAGAGGAGGCATCTGCAGCTAATGGAGGAAGCATGGCACCACGAGAACGTGGAGTTCGCAGCAAACACACAGAGGTATAATGAGACAGTGTGTTCCAAAGTAACCTCGATGTCACAACAACTAGAGGTTTTGAATCAAAATGTGTCCTGCCTGCTTGACGAAACCAGAGAACAAAGCAGGCAGATGGCGGCAATGGTCCAGCAATGGCAGTTAATCAATCAGAGCCTTGCTCATATTGCCGCTAACATGCAGCACCCCCATCCATCTACTTCTTCCTCCTACTCTACCTACCACTGAAGTCATGTGTTTAGGTAGGGATTCTGGGGAGCAGGACACACCACTACCCTAACCCAAAACACATGCTCTTCCACCAACCCATATTAACAGGCAAAAAAATAATCAACAATGTTTGTCACATTAAATTTAATTGTTTGAATCACAAAATAAAAAAGGCACACATTGGCCAAAATCAATGAAACTTATGAAAAAACATTGTCCACAAGCTGGGACCGGATCGCCTGTGCCGACCCACTTTGGGCGCCAGAGTAGGGAGGTGTGTAAACTTCATAAATGGCTACAGCGTCCTCAGGCAGATCAGTGTATCTGGGAACCCGGCTACGGATGGCGAGGTTGTGCAGGACCCCACACGCCACAATTATTTTGATAACCTTGGCCAGGTCATACTGAAGGGCCCCCCCAGTCTGGTCCAGACAACGGAAGCGCGTCTTCCACAAGCCAAAGGCACGTTCCACCACTGAGCGAGTGCTCCTATGTGCTGTGTTATACCGGTCCTGGGCCTGCGAGGATGGGTGGAGGATGGGGGTGAGTAACCAGGGGAGCAAGGGATAGCCAGAATCACCTTAAAAAAAAAAAAACACAGACAAAACAAATTAAGGACACAGCATAATCCAAACATACCCTGACAAATGGGCCCCTTTGCCACATATGTAGTGGCAGTCCCCATAACTAGCCTAGACATACAAACCTAAACACCAAAGCTATAAAGTGTATCTAAACAAGTACCATCCTGCTACTAACGAAGAGCCACAAGTACGTTACATGCTACTTAAAATTCTGCATGTTAGGTTAATTAAAACAGGCAAGAACAGGGAGCAACAGACAGAGGGCTAAGGGGAAGTGGCTCATTAATGTGCTGCTTAGCATTCCAGCATTGTTGAACAGGGCCATAAGTCAGCTGTGCAGTGTCAGTGCTAAGCACAGTTCTGATGAGGCAACATGCACATCCCCCAGCACACTCCTCTACAATGACTCTGGGATGCAACATAGCTAAGATGGCGTGGACAGAAAGGTATAGTGGAGAATCACAATCAAGCCCATAGGAGGAAATACTGGTAAGTAATTGAGTGGAAACTTCTACTGTTTCATTGGAGTGTCTAACAGATTAGTGGGGTACAGGCACAGACCAATCAGAACATTCATGCTGGACGGCCACACCAATTTGTTAGCACTTACCCAGTAGCCATCCGCCAGATATATCTCCAGATTGAAAGCGAACAAAGAGGCTGGAGGAGGGAAGGCAGCAAATATACTCAAAAATTGCAGGTCTGGCCCAGACACTGCCTGCACATTGATCGAGTGTCCCATCTTCCTGTTCCTGCAATAGCACAATATAACAGGAATTAGTGGACCAAAAAGGGCTAACACAATAAAAAAGATGCTTTCACATAAGCAACATTTAAAACCACTGGATGTTTGGCATACACAGGATGTAGGTCTGCTTTCCGCCATTGAAACCTACTCCACATTGGCCAAATGTAACTGTATGTGCTACATGGCAGACACATGCTGACCTAAACCACATACCTAAACAGATATTCCTGCGCAGCTGGCGGCACCAACGCAACGTGTGTACAATTGATGGCACCCATGACGTTGGGCATGTCGGCTATATTATAAAAGACCAGCTTAACCGCATTCCAGGCTACCACTGTGTCAGGGAAAAAGATGTATTTTGGAGCCAGGGTAGCCATGCCATCCAAAAACTTGTTAAGGCTGTGGCTCAGCGTAGACTGGGACATCCCCACGGAGAAGGCACCCAGTCTCTGAAATGAGCCATTTGCCAAAAACTGCAGGCAGCCAACCAATTTGGTCATACCTGCAATTGCATGCCCCTTCCTTGTGGTGTGGGCTAACCATGGCCGCAGCTGCCTATACAAGTCCTGGAGAGAAACACGGTTAAGGCGGGTGAGCTCGAATAGCTCCACGTCATGCATGCCATCGATGTCCAGACGTGTGCGGTGCAGCCTGGTTTCTTCCAGGCTCAAGAGAACCAGGCCGCGTAGCTGTTGGCATTGATGATCGCGCACAGCAGACTGCATGACGGAGAGACGGGATGCATATACGGCTGCTAACACTGGCCGTAAGTTGAGCGCCCACACCCTCGTTATATTGGGCTGATTTCAATCGGAAATCAAGGCTCGGAATCAGTTAAAAAAACGGACCAATCACGGACAAGTCCGTTTGCACAGAGTCCGGCCTCTTGCGAGCCGACATACGAAAGGCGAACAAAAAGCAACGGAGCACCCTTTAATGCCCCGACCACAGCCCAAAACCAACGGCAAAACGTACGGGATAGCTGAACGAGGAGGCTCTGCATCAGGCCAATAGGGCTTTTTCCCCAGAAAAAAAATAGTATTAAACTGACTTTAATCCTCAGCTCTTTCCCAAGCATTGCGTGGATCTGTGATTTCTGAAACAGTTAATCATTAAGAGAAAGGGACAATAATTAATAAGAATTGATTAATGATTACAGAGTGCCTGGAGCAGCATAAACTCAATAAAAAACTTGCTTGGCACATCCTTGCAATCAAATTTAACCCTTTGTTACATTACTGCCCTGAAACATGTATATGTATATATATATATATATATATATATATATATATATATATATCCACCAAGACATAAATGTATATCCTTTGGTGTTCATGAGGACTGAAGAAGCCACAGGCGAAACGCGACTATTAATAGAATAACAAGTATAATAAGCAAAGCACCTTGAATAGCATAATTTTTAATAAACAAGGTGTATCTCAAAATAAAAATCCATATAAACATGTTGGCTAATTAGAGGAGGAGTCACTTATACACCCAAAATAAATAAAACTTTGCTTGGCACATCCTTGCAATCAAATATAATCCTTTGTTACATTAGTGCCCAGCTTCTCACCTGGATGGTTTTGGTTGTGGGGCTAGCCCAGATCAGGTTCCTCAGGTTGGCCCTGGAAAGGCTTGGAGCAGGATATGGGTAGCAGCAGTGCAAACATGTAAAAAGGTATGAAATATATATATATATATATATATATATATATATATATATATATATATATATATTAATATATATATATATATATATATATATATATATATATATATATATACATCCCTATTATGTATGTACCCACAAAAGATATAACAAGCTAACATGAATATATCCTCAGGTGTTCATGAGTACTGAAGAAGCCACAGGCGAAACGCGTCTATTAACAAAATAATAAGTATAATATGCAAAGCACCTTGAGTAGCTTAACTTTTAATAAAGGAGGTGAGTTGCAAAATTCTGTAATATTAAAAAAACATATAAACATGTCTGCTAATTAGAGGAGGAGTCACTTATACAACCCAACTAAATAAAACTCCCGCCAAGCTTGTGGTTTCTTCTCCTAGTAGGAATAAAATACAGAAAATAAGAGGAAGCATCAAGGGTTGACTGGTCTCGTCTTTCCTTTCCTCCTCCTTTTTAGCATATCACATACTCCTAACTTAACTGATTATTTAAAGTGGACTAAAACCCACGGAGATCAGTCCGGGAATCTATAAGATTCCAGGGCCACTTGATTCCCTCTCCATGGGGCATCCAGAATCGGGATGCCCTCTGTGTAAAATCCCCCAGGTTGCCAAGAAACTCAACTTCTTTCCTGGTCCAACGGCACATGCATGAGCAGTGGTCACATCCCCACTATTCCTTTAGCAGGGCACGTGCCTGTGCCAGGCATTTGTGAATGGCCGGCGCGGGCATGCTTCCTGTTAGAGGGTAGCGGGGGGTGCGGCGCCAGCATGATCGGATCACCTTAGATGAAGGCATAGATGAAGGGGTGGGAGCGGATCTGATTGGATGAGAAGCCGCGCATGCGGTGTAGGCCCGGAAAGAGGTGAGTTTGGGTTTCACACAGCGGGGCATCCCCGATCAGGGTAACCCAGGGGCAAGGACCAAGGACAGTTAAAATCCTGGGTTTTGGTCCACTTTAAACAAACCCCATTAATGAATTGTATTACATAGCACATGTCCAAACCAGGGCTTAACAACTCACACCCCAACCGAATATAGGCAGTACTGAGAGTGCAGTGTCTTTAAGAAGGACAGAGCAAGAGGTTGGTGGGCCCAAAAACTCGATAATCGGCCCAGGAATGTATAAGATTGCCGGGCCACCTAATTCTCTCCCCCCGGGGCATCCTGAATCAAGATGCCCTGCTGTGTGAAACCCCCCAGGTTGCCTGGTATACTCCCCTTCAGCCCTGGTCCAGCGGCGCATGCCCAAGCAGCACTGCATCTCCGTTATTGTATATTCCTCCCAAACCCTTTAACAGGGAATGTCTGGTGTCAATGTTAGAGGGTAGCGGGGATGTGGCGCTGTCGGCTGCGCTTGCCGCCGTTTGGCTAGACTCGACTCCTTAGATGGGCTAAGCCTAGAACGTGTCAGCGCAGTTGAGCACGCTCATTGGGAGGTTGCGCATGTGCTGTGGGACCGGGGAAAGGTCAGTCAGTTTGGGTGACCTCAGGGTTTTGGTCCACTTTAAGGATCAGGCTGAGGTCAGCACAGGCAGCTTATGATCACAAACAATGGATCAGGCCGAGGTTAGTGCAGGGAGCTCAGTTTCATGATCAGTAGGAGAAACTGGGCCACACATGGAGAAGCAATGAAGAGGAGCCAGAAGCACTGCAGACAGGACCAAGCAATCCAAACTGCAGTTATTTACTAAAACATACGCCCCCTCATTGAGAGATGGGTGAAGCCATGCCCCCTCATTGAGAGATGGGTGAAGCCATGCCCCCTCATTGAGAGATGGGTGAAGCCATGCCCCCTCATTGAGAGATGGGTGAAGCCATGCCCCCTCATTGAGAGATGGATGAAGCCATGCCCCCTCATTGAGGGATGGATGAAGCCATGCCCCCTCATTGAGAGATGGATGAAGACATGCCCCCTCATTGAGGGATGGATGAAGCCACTCCCCCTCACTGAGAGATGGATGAAGCCATGCCCCCTCATTGAGAGATGGATGAAGCCATGCTCCCTCATTGAGAGATAGATGAAGCCATGCGCCCTCATTGAGGGATGGATGAAGCCACACCCCCTCATTGAGGGATGGATGAAGCCATGCCCCCTCATTGAGGGATGGATAAAGCCATGGCCCCTCATTGAGGAATGGATGAAGCCATGCTCCCTCATTGAGAGATGGATGAAGCCATGCCCCCTCATTGAGAGATGGATGAAGCCACGCCCCTCATTGAGAGATGGATGAAGCCATGCCCCCTCATTGAGAGATGGATGAAGCCATGCTCCCTCATTGAGAGATGGATGAAGCCATGCCCCCTCATTGAGAGATGGATGAAGCCACGCCCCTCATTGAGGGATATATGAAGCCACGCCCCCTCATTGAGGGATGGATGAAGCCACGCCCCCTCGTTGAGGGATGGATAAAGCCACGCCCCCTCATTGAGGGATGGATGAAGCCACGCCCCTCATTGAGGGATGGATGAAGCCACACCCCCTCATTGAGGGATGGATGAAGCCATGCCCCCTCATTGAGGGATGGATGAAGCCATGCTCCCTCATTGAGAGATGGATGAAGCCATGCCCCCTCATTGAGGGATGGATGAAGCCATGCCCCCTCATTGAGAGATGGATGAAGCCATGCCCCCTCATTGAGGGATGGATGAAGCCACACCCCCTCATTGAGGGATGGATGAAGCCATGCCCCCTCATTGAGAGATGGATGAAGCCATGCCCCCTCATTGAGGGATGGATGAAGCCATGCCCCCTCATTGAGAGATGGATGAAGCCATGCCCCCTCATTGAGAGATGGATGAAGCCATGGACCCTCATTGAGGGATGGATGAAGCCATGCCCCTCATTGAGGGATGGATGAAGCCATGCCCCCTCATTGAGGGATTGATGTAGCCATGCCCCCTCATTGAGAGATGGATGAAGTCACGCCCCCTCATTGAGGGATGGATGAAGCCACGCCCCCTCATTGAGGGATGGGTGGAGCCACGCCCCCTCATTGAGGGATGGATAGGAGATGCGATGTAACAGTGACAACAATAGAAACACTTTGAATAGGCAAATTGATCATTTAATGATGCCAATCTGCATGTTACACCTCAAAGAGGGACAAATGAGAACAACGAGGGACAGGGGAGAGACTCCAAAGAGGAACAATTGTTAAATGAAGCCACACCCCCTTATTGAGGGATGGATGAAACCACGCCACCTCATTGAGGGATGGATAGGAGATACATTGTAACAGTTACAACAATATAAACACCTTGAATAGGCGAATGAATCATTTTTTTATGCAGATCTGCATGTTACACCTCAAAGAGGGACAAAGGAGAACAACGAGGGACAGAGGAGGGACTCCAAAGAGGGACAATTGTTAAATGACGCCACGCCATCTCATTGATTGATGCATAGGAGATATATTGTAACAGTTACAACAATAGAAACACTTTGAATAGATGAATGAATCATTTATTGATGCAGATCTGCATGTTACACCGCAAAGAGGGACAAAGGAGAACAATGAGGGACAGGGGGACATGGACTCAAAAGAGGGACAGTCCTTCCAAATCAGGGACACTTAAGTCATTTTTGTGCCTCTTTGGAGTACGTATCTGCTTAGTGGCAGAGGAGTAGCTAGCACCCGGGGGTAAGATTAGAAATGTTGCCCCCCACCTGTCCCCCATTGGTGCCCCCTTGACCTGCTGCACCCAGGGCAAGTGCCGCCCTGCTGCCCCCTTAGCTACGCCCCTGATCAATGGAGAACTTTGAAAAACATGTCCAGCTGGTTGCATTAAAAAAGCCCAGAGGGTATGCGGGTGGTGTGACAGCACCGGGGCCCAGAAACTCAGGGGGGACCCATCGTTGTTGCTCCTCCTTTTTATCATATATGTGCTCACTTGGCATCATTTACACAAAGGAAGCATCATGTTACATAGTTAATACGGTTGAAATAAGACATATGTCCGTTAAGTTTAACCAAGAGTCTTGGGGTAGGGGAAGTTATTATTTATTTTATTTTATAGGTGGAAGGTATTTATTTTATTATTTGTTTTTTTACTGATAACAGCTAATACTAACTGTTAATGTTATTTTCTTCTAAATAAGCATCTAAACCTTTTTTGAAGCTGTGAGGCCGATTCATTAATAGCGCCAGGTAGCGACAGATGAGCGACTGTAGCAGTATTTTCACAGTGCCCGCTAGTATTCGCTGTGCTTGGCCGTTGTTCGGTTGTTGACAGCGACTCAGTCGGTGTGCGGTAATGTTGAATATTGGGTGAGGAGTCGCTATTTGTCAGGTTCCGCGCTGTATGGGAACGCATGATAGCGAATGGCCATAGCGAACGGCTCCCAGCATATTCATTAACAAATCACGCTCAAAAAATTCTCGCGCTGTGAAATGCTTGTTTAAACCCCAGGGCGCTGGCGGCGATGGGTTAAAAGTAGTTTTTTAACCCCCAAACAACCATATTTTTATAAACCAAAAAAAACATGTTTAGAAAAACATTTTGTAATATGAATACATTAATATCAGACCTGTAATATCAATTCTGCACAATTTTTATTTTTATTTTTTTTTTACCTTAAAAAAAATATCTAACATGGTAGAAGTGGTAACAGAAATTTTCACATTAAAAAAAAAAAAAATTATTAACAATTATGAATATTTAAAGATTGTTCCATTGAAATGCATTGGAGAGCGCCAGGTAGCAAGAGGTCATACCTGTCGCTGTTCAAGGTCGCTCGCTGGCGCTGTGGGGTGAGGCTGGAATAATGATGAATGATTCGCTATCTGGCGCTCTCTCAGTCGCTAAGCAGGATCAGCTTGATAAATGTGTGATTGTGGTGGGGAGCCGGCGTTCTCGTGGCGGTGACCGGCATTACCGGCCGCTCACCAGTCGCTACCTGGCGCTATCCCTTGTTAAATAAGGGCCTGTGTCTCTGCTGTTTCAGTCTCTCGCTGCAATGCAATGTAGAAATCCCACAGTCATACTTACTATTTTGCCCTGGATTTTAGCCAGAAGCATACGCCTGCGGTGGTCCTTCAGCCACGTGTGGTATCTGGCCGGCAGATAGTCTACTCCTTTGTATATTCCTCCTGAGATGGAGAGGACCTCCTCGTAATCTTCAGCTTTGGCAGAAGCAAAATCTATTTGTGCCATTGTTGTTTCAGACATGAATACAGCGAGAAAACGGGAAAGAAATGAGAGAGAAACGCTTGTACAAACAGACAAAGTTCACCAAGACACTCCCCAAGCCCAGGAGTGAGAGCAGAACAGTAACACAGCACTGTGTGGCCGGCCCTAGGCATAACTACATACTTTTCAGGGTGAGAAAGAGGGACAGTTGTTAAATTCGGCCACGCCCCCTCATTGATTGATGGATAGGAGATGGGGTGTAACAGTTACAACAATAGAAACACTTTGAATAGGGAAATGAATCATTTATTGACGCAGATCTGCATGTTACACCTAAAGAATAGAAACAACGAGGGGGGCATGAAGTCAAAAGAGGGACAGTCCCTCCAAATCAGGGACACTTGGGAGGTATGCTTTGGGCTGTGCAAGCCGTACAATCACACAGGGTGGCATCCTAAACTCTGTGTAAGGAGGGGCTCCGGGGGACACCATTTAGTCACCCCCTAAAAGACCGCTCTAGGCTGGCTCAGCAGTCCTACTCAAAATCCCTTCCCTACTTAAAGAGGACCAAAACCCACCCTGGAGTCTATGAGACTCCGGGCAAGCATACTCACTCTCCTCCGGGGTACCCCGATAAGGATGCCTCACTGTGAAACCCCCCAGGTCGCCCGAAAACTCACCTTTCCCTGTCAACGGCGCATGCCCGAGCAGCGGCCGCATCCCTGCCCGAGCAGCAGGGGATATCACCGCCAGTGCACTCAAATCCGCTCGCCTTAGACGAGCTATTAGACGAAGGGGTGGGAGCAGATCCGAGAATGCTGATTGGACGAGAGGGCTGCGCATGCACCATAGGACCGGTGAAAGGTGAGTGAGATCAGGCGACCTAGGGGGTTTCACAAGGCAGGGCATCCCCGATCAAGGTGCCCCGGGGGCAATGACCAAGACTCAGGATAGTCTAAATCCTGGGTTTTGGTCCACTTTAACTGGTGTGTGTCCTGCGGACAGCAAATAAGTACAAGCTTGGGAGCTGGCAAAATGCTGGAGCCCCCCCGAACATAACCCCCCAAGAATGCCCGATATCCTTACCTTCACCTTGAGCTAGCACCGGGCATGTGAGCCATGGCCGCGTCCTTGGCGCTGGCCACCGAAACACCCTGCCCGCGTCTAATCCAATTGCGGGACTTCTTTCCCCAAGTGAAGGTAAGGTGATTGGGTGTTCTGGGGGGCTCCAACACTCTGAGCTTGTTCTTATTCTCTGTCTGAGGGACCAACACCTGTCAAAGGAAAAACGGGTGTTAGTGCGGTTTAACAAATCACTAGGTAAATTGTCGATAGCGAAAACATTGGTCACACACTATATACTATATACTAATGTTGCTATCGAAAATGAACCCAATTATTTGTCAAGCTGTTACAATGTAAGCATCCCAAATCTGTCCCTCTGGAGAAATTGTTGGCTTATGCCTACTTTAGCTCACAAAGATGCCAGGCTCTAGATAGCACGCTAGACTTGAGTGACTGCAGGTAAGTATCTGGGGTCTGTTGGGACTTTCCCATCTATTCTGATGGCAGTAATGTGATTCCTGTGGGCAGCTTCAACTTGTTTGTATGTGTCTGTAACGGATGTGTTCTTACTCCATAAGGCTTGGCAGAGAGCTTACTCGGCTGGTCATGAAGATATGTAGATAAGACTCAGAAGCTTTATTTCAGTACAAAATCTTGCAATAAACACTTCTTACAGCAGGAATCTTGAAATGTACATTCAATACAGCAGGGAACTTGTGATGTAAACCTATAACAGCAGCAGGTAAAAAGACTGTAGACTGCAGGAGGGAGCAGCACGTGGGCACTGCTTGGATGCAAAACTAGAAATGGCTGAGGGAGAGGAGAAGGGAGGAGCTACTTGCATCACAGCAAGACTAAGGGAGACAGGAAGGGACAAAAGCAGTTGAAGGCACACTGCTCAGCCTATGTAAATAAACATATCAAGCATTTACCCTAGGTAAAATGAAACACACATTTTGGGACATGACACCGTCAGTAAAATCTTTAAAACAATTTAGCTTGTCCTAGTACTAGACATGCGTTCTTAATGTTGTTTGATTATTGCTCATTAACTTGCATTGAGTTCTAATAGTTCTATAGAGCTCTATGGCAGACATTGCCATCTAGTGACAGCTTACCTTGCCAGGTGCTCCTCCAGCACTGTGCACCCTCTCAGCTCAGTGCCTTGAATTAGGAAATTTACTCCCTCATCTGGCCTTCTGCCGATGTGGGCCACCAATACTAGCTCGAGGAGCTAGTCTAAACCACGCCCCTCTAAGTATATATGGTTTGAATAGAGCTCTCTGCTTGGAGTTTCTTTTTGCTAGGGGGTACTTGGTGTAAAACAATTGAGAAGCACTGATCAACAGGGAAAACAAGCATAGTTGCCTAGTTGCCATTTTCTGAGCAACTCTGTGTCAGGTAGGGTGTGGGTCTCCGTGACCATAAACCACCTGCTACCACTGCTTACAATACCAAAATTTAGCAAAAGCTCACCAGGGAACATTTGCACAGTGCAGTGCCACATGTCTCTTGACATCCCCTGATGTCTCTGGCAGATACAGTACAGTATCTCTCTAATGCAGGACATGGGCATGACAGAGAAGGTAGGTAAGTTTAGTGTAGACAAACAATGTTCCACAGGATGTTTATGTCCGCTTTAACCGCTTGTCCAACTGAAGATAATCTAGGTTCTGATGATATGTGGTAATAATGACTGAATGAAGATCACCTTTCAAAATATAATGTCATTCTTTAGGCGTCGGCTTGATGAGCATTTTCTGGTCCTTGATGATGTACTTCCTTTCAGCAGCCCTTCATTTTCTCAAGAAATAGGGGACAGAGTGAAGAGTGTGTAACTAGTCCCAGTACGATGAAAGACTACCATCCCAACTGCAGATTCAGAAGCATTTGTTTCCATAGTGAAAGAAAGTTCTGTTACAGAGGGGACCAGCCACTTGGGGCAGACACATGTCAAAGTGGACCTAAAATTTGCTTTAATTTTACACTTTTTAGTGTGTCAAATCCTCTCATAGACATGGCTTTATTTGTGGTCATGCGGCAGAAATCCCAAAAGCAAGCAACCCTTCTGCATGCGCCTAGGCGTCTGATTTATGGCTTTGTACGCACGCTGTGGGCGCACGTGCGCCTCACACCTTAAGGCATGCGCACAGAGCAAGTGCAAAATTCCTCTTCAGACACCTTTCGCGTGAAATTCTGTTTTTCCTTTAAACATTTTTATATTTGTACTTACACAACTTTTTACCATTTTTTTGTACCACAAAACAAAAAAAAAGGAAAAATACAGAAAAAGAACTTGCAGCTGACACTTTCATTGCTAAAAAACATGTCGGATGCTGCCAGCATGTGTTTTAGGAATGAAACAAGCCTGTAAGTCAGTGAAGTCTGCAGTTTACTCCAGCTTTTTTCTGGAGGAAATTCACTGACACATTTGTGTATGATTTTTGGCCCTCAAAACAACCCATGTTTCATGCACCAGTTTAGGGCATCAAGTTTACGCTTGCAGAGAATTTCATGCGTGAGTTTGTGCATTGGCGCTCACTCCTGGGCAAATTTTGTCTTTAAAGAATGTGCTTCCAATTTTGACCATACCATGAATAGGGAGGAAACCCAACTGCAAGAATGTACGCTAATGCACAGGTGCACGGCCAAGAATAAACCATATTGTGTGCAGTGAGAGTGTCAATTCCCTTTTAATCAAACACATCTAGATGATACAGGGCTGTAAATAGAAAGAGTAAAAATGGAAGCCAACTTCTCTTTAAGGCAACTTGATTTATAGGGCGGCATGAACTCCAAGAAGACTTAAGCCATGGACCAATCCAAGGACAATGGCAGGCTCACCTTAATTCTACGGCCACCCATGGTCTTCACCCTTTAAGCCTCTTAAATACATTTTAACTGCCTGGTGTGCCATTGTCACAGGCCTCAGGGCTGCCATGGCCAAAACTAAAATATAAATGATACTGCCAGTGGTCTTTAGGAAGTAGTGGCAGACAGCAAGAAAAACTTGGTGCAGGCAGTTCGGCATCATAAATGATGGATCAAACCAAGATCAGTGCAGACAGCTCAGGTTCATGAGCGCTAGTTAAAAAAAGATCACACATGGGGAGGCATTCAAGAGGGCTCAAACATTCCAAGGCTGAGATTCCTTTAGCACAGGAGCACACAAGGTCTTCCAGCATCTGCTGTTAGCTGTCTCATGTGCCATGACCTGTGTTTCATTTGCTATTATTCCTGTCTGTTATGCAGTTTATTTACATAGGCTGAGCAGTATGCCCTTTCACTGGTTCGTCCCCTCCTGAGTTCCTGTAGTCTAGCTGTGATGCAAGCAGCTCCTCCCTTCCTCTCTCATTCAGCCATTTTCTATGATGTATTAAATGTGAGCACATGTGTGCTGCTACTCTCTAAAAAAACAGCCTTTTTACCTGTTGTAGAGTGTTCATCTCAAGATTCTGGTAAAAAATTAAAGCTCAACAAGAACTCTCAAACAGACCTCTTCATCCGAGTTTATGCTTATCTTGGGGTAAGCTGTCGCTCGTTACAGACACAGGCAAGGTAAAGTTGTCTCCAGAACCCACAATGCCATTGAAGAGAATGGGCTGAGCCTGTCTTTTACTGTTAAATAGGTTAATGCCAACTGGGATTTTGTGTGTGTGTTGCACCTAAAGGGGGACAAAAATAGAGTCAGGAGCTCTGGGTAGCCCCTAATTTAGTGTGGACCAAGGGAAACTAGGAAAGGCAATTGTTGGCATTTTAAGAGAAAAAATTATGAGAGGTGTCAAAGGAGGATAGTCCGGATGGTGTATAAGCAGCCCCAAACAAGCCCACTGCTGACAAAGAGACATAAGAAAACAAGACTACATTTTGCCAAACTTCACTTGAGTAAGCCAAAATCCTTCTGGGAAAACCTCTTGTGGACAGATGAGACCAAGATTGAGCTTTTTGGTAAAGCATATCATTCTACTGTTTCCAAAAATGAAATGAGGCCTATAAAGAAAAGAACACAGTACCTACAGTGAAATATGGTGGATGCTCAATGATGTTTTGGGGTTTCTTTGCTGCCGCTGCCACTGGGGTGCCTTGTATGTGTGCAAGGCATCATAAAATCTGAGGATTACCAACACATTTTGGGTAACACTGTACAGCCCAGTGCCAGAAGACTGGCTTTGTGTCCAAGATCTTGGGTCTTCCAGCAGGACCCGTTCCCCGGTCCAGCGGCGTTCCCGCGGTGCGGCGAGCGGCGGCTTCTGTTCCTGCTGGCGTGCGCGCGCCTCCTCTTCCTCCAGCCGGCGGCCCCGGCTTCCTCACACGTGCTCGTGCGCGCGAGCACGTACCGTTTATGCCCTCCGGCGGCGCTGCTCCCAGCGCGGCCGCCGGAGTAGACTTAATTAAAGGGCCAGGTGGGGTGGGGGGAGTGCTCTGCTGCACAGGGAAAATGAGCCCTTGACTTTGGGGCTGAACGCCCCTGGGGTTGTATATGGGCCAATGAGCCCAGGGTAGGTAGGTTGTGCCCTCATCCCTCGTCCTGGCCAATCCCTAACCAGTTCCTATGTGCACCAATCACACACCCATTCCCCCCATCCCCAATCTTGTCTGTGCCTATATCAGGTTCGCTCCGTCAGTCACCCAGTGCCTGTGATAGCGCCTTGTACCTAGTATTGACCTCCGTGTATTTGTTATTGATCCCGTTGCCGACCACCGCCTGAACCGACCATTCTTGATCTGAAACCCCCATTGCCGACCACCGCCTGAACCGACCATTCTTGATCTGAAACCCCCGTTGCCAACCACCGCCTGAACCGACCATTCTCAATCTGAACTCCTGTTGCCGACCCCCGCCTGAACCGACCATTCTTGATCTGAACTCCTGTTGCCGACCTCTGCTTAGAAACTTGACCCCGAATTGCCTAATCCTTCTGTACTGCCACAATCTATGTCTTCCCATTGTCGACCTCTGGCCTGTCTCTGGACGTCCGCTTCTAACGCTCTAACCAATTGGTTCTCCAGATCTCCTATTAATAAGCTCTCATCCTTTGAGCCATTGAAGTCCTGGGGGCAACCGATCCCGGGCAGGCGTATTCTGCGTCCCGGCAAGCGGGGGCTCCTACAGGTGAAGCTGGCTGCGGAGATTGGGGGTTGAGGGCTTATCTGGAGGGCTGGAGTTACCCCGAGCGTGACACCCCAAAGGACCCAGAAATGGATAACCAAGCACTGGAGAGTTCTGAAGTGGCCAACAATGAGTCCAGTTCCAAATCCCATTGAACACTTGTGGAGAGATCTTAAAATTGCTGTTCCAATAAGAGAGATCTGGAGAAATTTGCCAAGGAAGAGTGGTCCAACATTCCGGCTGAGAGGTGTAAGAAGCTTATTGTTGGTTATAAGAAGAGACTGATTTCAGTTATTTTTTCCAAAGAGTGTGGAACCAAACATTAAGGTAAGGGTGCCAATAATTTTGTCCAGCCCATTTTTGGAGTTTGGTGTGACATTAGTCCAATTTTTCCTCCTTTTTTGGTTTAGTTCCAATACACACAAGGGAAATAAACATGTGTATAGCAAAACATATGTTACTGCAATCCTGCATCTGTGAGAAATACTTCATTTTCTTGAAAATATTTCAGGGGTGCCAACATTTATGGCCATGACTGTATGTAGTCATACACCCCAAACTGAGATGTCTAGGGGTTGTTTCATGGTTCTGAGGGTTGCGACAACAATGCAGACTGTAGGACTGCTACATCAGCGTTATATATACAGTTTGGGCGGTTGGAGACTGATTTGAATGACTAACCTATTTTCGTAAATGTTAACAGCTTTATGGCGTGCAATCTGAACAAAGACGAGTTACAAGTGGTGTGCCGCAAGGCTCTGTCCTGGGCAAGGCTCTGTCCTCTGTCCTTCTTTTTATTATGTTTGTAAGTGACATAGGAGAAGGCTTGGTAGGAAAACTTTGCCTGTTTGCTGATGATACAAAGGTTAGTAATAGGGTGGATATTCCTGGAGGTGTCTGCAACATGGAAAATGATTTAGCTTTACTGGATAGATGGTCAAAACTGTGGAAACTAGAGTTTAATGTCTCTAAATGTAAAATCCTGCACTTGGGTAGAAGGAATCCCTGCTCTAAGCTCCGTATGGGCAGCGCTGTGTTAGCCATGTGAAAGGATTAAATAAGGTTCAGGAGGGAAGTGTTTTTAAGAAGAAACTTAATGATAGAACAAGGAGGCCCAACCTGAGGCTGGTCGGAGGGAAGATCAGGAGCAATGTTAGAAAATATTATTTTACAGAAATACAAGTAGTAGATGCTTGGAACAAACTTCCAGCAGTTGTTGTTGAAAAATCGTCAGAAAGTGAAACATGCCTGGGATAAGCACACATCTATCCTAAGATAAAGAGAACATACAGTATACAGATAAGGGCAGACTAGATGGACCGTATAGTCTCCTTCTGCCATCAACCTTCTATGTTTCTATGTTATGTGCTTACAGAAAAGTTAATATAAATGAAACAAAAATCATTATGAAAATAAGGAGAAATTCACTGGGAAGCTATTTTTTCACCAATGCTTACTACATTACTACGTTCGATTTAAGATGCGTGTTGAGTATAAATCCCAATATTCTTCCAAAATAACATTCCTTGCAGATGTGACCACAAACTAAAAAAAAACTGCCAGCTTAGACAATAAGGAAAATGACGCGTGAGGGTCTATTCATATTGTTTCTTAAAAGTGAAACAGAGAGCGGGGCCCTTGCATGCCCGTGCCCAATAACTGAATGGGACTCTCCTGGTACCTCTGACGTCTAAGCGCCACGTGGTGTGTCGCAGCTTAATTCAGAGCGGCAGTGCCAGAAATAAGAGGTCTCTATTGAGTCCTTCAGATGTAAACACAAACAGCTCATCAGAAATAATGACAGCCTAGTGCTGCAAATAAAGCATCTAATTGCGCCCAGATTGATCTCGAGAGCACACAGATGTCTTCTGAAAAGAGAACACGCACAAGAGAGCTGATCCTAACGGAGCCATACATATTCAGAGAACATGGCCAAATGTACCTGCTAATGCCTCAATATGGGGCAACAATGTTATTTTCTTACCTCTTTACTTGCCGGTTTATTTATTGCCATAATGGACCTTCTGCTCCTTTTTGTGCGTTATTTATCCTTTAATGCTTTTGCATTGTTCTCTGCATGTTAGTGAGCAGCAGATGGTTGGGCGTTTCCTCTTTATTCCATTTTGTAGAGCTATTTGAACTTCTGTAGATAATCAAATCTACTGATCTGCGAAAATCCACAAACAGTAACTTAGAGCTCTATTTATCAAGCCCTATCTGCAGGGCTGGATTATGACGGGGGCGCCCCAGGGCCTCTACCACTTGCCCTGCAAAGGGAGACTCCACCAACCTTTGGGTTATGGTCTGGTCTAGGAGGCTTTTCAGTCTTTGGTCTGACGGGCCGCGGGGACAGCAACAAAGCTATCGGCGGCAGGGCCCAATGCAACATCCCCCACCCCCCCCCCCCCCCCCCGCACCTGGGCAAATCTTTTTTTGTTTTTGCAAACCTGCAGCCAAAGCCACCGCAGGGCAGGACGCAGAGTCTAGAGCAGCAAAGCTGCCATCAGCAACGCTACAGTGATGGGTGCAGAGCTGTCATTGCACATAAGCCACCAAGCACAGCCGCTGGCAGCTCAATGCAGGGGACTGTTTTCTGCTGGACCAGCCAGGCAACTACACTACCCCCCACCCAGAATGGCAAAGCAGGAGTTCCCGAGCAGCACGCACCCGCACAAGGGGGGCACAAAGGACTCGACCTGACGTTCCAGTAAAGTAGGCGGGTGCCAGACAACCACCAATCAGTTACTTGGCTGAAATATTATTTTAAAAGAAAAAAATACTGTATCTGGGGCCTTCACCAGATTTTGTGCCCAGGGGCCCTTCACCACATTCTGCCTAACTATCTGCCAGACTACCCCATATCAGTGCAAATCAGAGCAAATATAGACAAAGCATTAAAAGTTGTAATACTATCCCCAGCACAAGTTTTTGGATAAGGTGATCCCAAGAAACTTTGTATCCTCGACCCTCCTAATCTCTGCTCTGTGTATGTTAATAGGCTGAGGGACATTAGGGGCTCTCTTGAAATACGCCACTAGCTCCACCATCTTGAATAAGTTTAAAGTGGCCCAATCACCCCCTGCGATGCCGGTTATCTTGCCTTTCCCGGCGGCTCCCGCAGTGCTGTGTTCACCAGTGGCTGCATTTTCAGCATCCCTGTAGCTGTGTTCCTTATGCTGGCATGCAGTCCAAAACAATGGCTTTACATACTAATGCATGGCATAAATTGCTTATTGGATGAGCGCCCGTGCATGCACCATAAGAGCGTTTGAATGCTAAGTGGAGTGGGCAATCTGGGGGGTTTCACACAGCAGGGCATGTTACATAAGGATGGCACTGGGGCAGGGACCAATCACCAGGATTTTCAAAATCCTGGTGATCGGTCTATTTTAAGAACAAAGTAGCTTCTAGTACACCCCAGTTCCAATCACCTCATTCCCTTCCCTGTATGCTGTCTCAGCAACGTCAGTATTATAACCAAGTCCAGTATATATATATATATATATATATATATATATATATATATAGCTATTCATGTAAAGGGGGAACAGTAGGAGGGAGATGAAACATCCCTGATAGACACCAGCATTGATGGTTCCCCAACTTTACCCGTACAATAGTGCTTGTCTCCAAGGAGAACCTAAAATGATTTGTGAATAACGGACACACGCTTCTAAGCAATGTCCCAACAGTCAGTGTCAGGCTTTCAGATCCTCCATATGCTGGTTAAAGACATATACAACGCTCTGGCTGACTGTTCCCCTGTGCATCCTCGGCACACCTCTAGACATGGTGTTTCCCTGGAATACATTTTGGCTGTGCATTGCTGTTCATTACAGGCCAACATTTCTGCAGGTACTTCAGAGGGTTAATGTTAGTGGGCTGATGGTCTACCGTCTGGCCAATGGCCACATAAAACCAGGCTGCTCCCTGCATGCATTGCCTGTGATAGCGTTTCCTGCTAGGCTTTACTCTGTGTTTAAAGAAAGCTTATCTGTTACCTACCTCTGCTACGTTTGATCACCCTCTGCCTGCCGCCTGGACCGACCTCTGCTTGTTTGACTATGATTCTGCCTGACCCTCCTGATACCTTGATACCTATGACTCTCGGTCTCTTACCCTTTGGCTATCCTTGACTAACCATCTGCTTAATCCCTGTGCCTTGTCTGTTGGACTGATACTTGTGATGATTGCACGGGTTGATCAGACCTCTTGATCGCTCATCTGATCAAACCGGCCATCGTACTCCATGTGTGTCATCGCAATTGTTCAATTGGCAACACGCGTGGCTATAAACTGCTGCCACCAGAACACAAACAGTGTTCACCTCTATATAAGCCACACACAACACAATCAGATCGAACGGATCTATTGACCCACAACCACTTCCAGGTGGGGCGATAGAACGTCCTAGGCAAGTAAGGTAGCCAGGCTCTTCAGAAATAGCGCGAGCTTTTTAGATCCTCAATTCAGAGCATCAGTGACCCTCTGCTGTATTTTTAGAATTTATTTAAACAAACAGAAAAAACAAAAACAACAAGAAAAAACGATGCAAGGTGATAAAAACAGAATTAACTATAAAACACATCAAATAAGATAAATAGCAAGAGATATAAAAAAAAAAAAAATGGCAAGGTGTCTGTCTGGCTGCGGTTCGATCAATTAAATTGTCTCTCAGTCTGCACGTGCTTTCTGGTCTTCTGCTTAGATGTTAAAAGGGAGCGTGTGTCACTCTTGATGGTAAGATCTGTTGTTCATTTGGTTTTCACACTGGGGGTTTTATTACCCCCAACCACTCCATATTTATTACTAGGTGGGAGGGGGAGGAAGTGAGTAGGAGAGGACACATTTGAGGGGTTATCACCATTGACCTGGCATGTATATTTGTAGACAAAACCCAAGTGGGAGGGGGGACAAAAAATGAGTGGTTTTCACCAAGCAGCCAATGTCCATATACATGTGTGTGTGATATATATACACACACACACACACACACACACACACACACACACACACACACATTACTTATCGGTTTGGTCACAATACTCTATGGATGACCCCGGCTTGTCTGGCTCTCAGTGTGCCCTTGGTTCATCTGCCTTCGACCATAAGTTGGCATCCTTTGGTCTACATAAGACCTGGGGCAACTCTATCCGGTAAGGTGTATCCAGCGTCACGGCGAACAGGGGGTTGCCAACTCACCTGAAGGGGGTTCCCAACTCACCTGAAGGTGGTGTCCCACCAGGCCTTACACCAAGTCATAAAGTCCCTCCCATCTTCCAACCTGTACCCCTGGTTGATGTACCCAAAATAACCTAGGATCCCTCCTGCCTCAAATTGCCCTACAAGTAATTCTCCTGATTCCCATCCATTCTTTTTGCTCAATTTGATTTTCTCCTAAACTAAAATGTATGTAGCCTACCAGCTTTAAATAAAGATCAAAGGTTTAGCATTGTCCTTAGGCAGCCCCAGTGACTCCTGCAGCCAGCTTGCCTTGTGCCAAAAGGGTTTTTCCACTTGGTTAAGCAGCCAATGGCAGCCAATAAATGGGGAATGCCCATTGTCAAGTGCGACCTTTAATTGGTCAGTAGTCACATAAATCCTGACCCACACCAGTTGCATGTTACCAATAATATTTTTTTATGTGTCGTGGGTGCAAGAAACATCTCTTCAACCTGTAGCTGATCTTGTTTTTATCTGATTTCCTGTTGCTTACTTCCTGGGCTGACCCTTGCCTGATTTCCCAACCCTTGGATTATCCACATGGCTGACTAATGACAGATTATGACCTTTGGCTTTATTTATGGTCTCTAACTTGGGCTTACGGTGAATCTCCTGGTTTACAGCATTAGTAACGGCAATCTATTTTAATATGCTTTCAATGATTTCCCTCTTAGGACCTCTTCCAGATATCTTGGCCGCTTGCAATCACAGATTAATGTTTCCAAGAAAGGCAATGTACTATACAGGACATTTGCTGATCAGAGATAGACAAGGTTGCCACAGCACAGTTGGATTTAGACCCTACTTCAGCAAAGACAATGGCTCCAGGATTCACTGTCATCCTATGGGTAACACATTTGCCTCCCTGATATCTGTGCCCTATTACCACTCTGTGATTGGCCATACTTAACAGAAGCCATACTGCTCAGTCACACATTGCCATGGTGTATGATTAAGGGCCAAACTGGTCACTCCGCTCCCAGTGGAGGGACCCCTCTTTGCTGTTGTTTTCCTGGGGCAGCCCTATGCCCATTACTAATGGCTGAATTTTAAACGAATGGATTAAAAGTTAAGTTTTAAGGCACGACCTGGATACACTACTGCTACACTACACATTGCCATACTGTCATTGCTAATGCAATATACATCAAAGCTGGTGACAAAGCATGCTGTGGAAACTGTGGGTGTGACCTTCTCGCACCAAGGCTTTTCACCATGAGGCTAAGAGGGGCTCAACTATAGATTACAGTTATACTAAAAGCGAGCACCCAATTGTTGTCCCATCATCTCGGGCTACATGTTGCACTGTCCCAAACTTCACTTCCAAAAACACCCTGTAGTTCCCAAGTTATTTGTAAAAGTATTAGAGCATTGGAAATGCAGAGAAATGAGGAGAAACACTGGGTGTAGCAACAGCGATGTGATGTAAGCACACTGTGTGCAATACATATATCATAGTAAAAAAATAAGTGCATTTTGTTCCTCTAGTTATTACTGCCAGCGCATAGTGTGACCAGAAAAAGGGGGTAAGAGATGTTGCAGGCTAAGAGCATCTCCAGCCTGCCAGCAAATAGTGTAACCAGAGAGGAGGGTGGGGTTTCATAGCTGCAGAGAGAGGCAGCCAATCAGGATGTCTGGGGAGGGAGTGGGGTGTTTTGCATTCTTGACGCACTGAAAGGTTCATTGGTTGGTTGAACCAGGTCAGCGGGGTGTGAAATGAAAGCTGAATGGGGAAGTGATTTCCTCACTAAGGAGACAGACAGAGAAGGAATCAAAGCACTCCAGCCACTCAATGTAAGGGAAACTACTGATATTTTATTTAACTTTTGACTTGCCAATCACTTTAAGGCTATGTTCATACCTGTCTGGTAGCACAGCAGGACCAGCAAAGAGATCACACAATGCCTCCAATATGGCCTCTTTCACACCTCTCAGAGCAAATGGAAACATGGGCGCAAAAATGAGTGCTCACTGCTTCAAAAATTTCATTTACCTTCTGGAACTGTATAAAATGAATGAGGAAAACATAACAATGGTAATAAATAGGGAAGAGCGAATCGATCCGGACGAACCCGAATTCGTTCCGAATTTCTGGAAAAATTTGATTCTGAACGAATCCGAATTTTCCCGCGATTCGATCGATCGAAGTTTTCCTTTAAACTCCATTTAATTCAATTGCAGCCATTGTAAAATGGTGGATGGACATGCCCGGACATATCCCCTGGGGCAAGTTATCATGGGAAGTTCACATGCAGCCTATCAGCAGCCAGGTAGCCCGGTGACGTCACAGTGCTATATAAATGGCGGCTATCTTGCTTGTGCACATTTCAGCGTTGTATTGCGGCCAAAACGGAGCTTGCTACACACAGGGAGAGACAGGCAGGGAGAGTCAGGGAGACCCACAGAGACCCACACAGTGCCAGGGAGAGCCAGGGAAAGATAGAGAAAGATAGGGAAAAATCGGGAAGGATCCAGGCAGGGACAGCAGAGAAAGTGACAGGGCATATTTAACCCTATCTGTTACACACAAGCATTTTTTTTGTGTCTGCAGTAAAACCCCAGCCCACAGGGGCATCCCGTTTCAGCACATTTGACCCTATCTGTTACACTAAAGCAGCTTTTAAAGGCTATTTCTCATAAATATATTGCAGTTTGAACTGTTTTTGTGTGTGCTGTAAAAATAGCAGCCCACATGGGCATCCCAAACCAGCACATTTGACCCTATCTGTTACACTAAAGCAGCTTGTAAAGGCTATTTCTCATAAATATATTGCAGTTTGAATAGTTTTTGTGTGTGCTGTAAAAAAAACAGGCCTCAGGGAATCCCAAACCTGCACATTTGACCCTATCTGTTACACTAAAGCAGCTTTTAAAAGCTATTTTTCCTAAATATATTGCAGTTTGAATTGTTTTTGTGTGTGCTGTAAAAACACCAGGCTGCACGGTATCCCAAACCTGCACATTTGACCCTATCTGTTACACTAAAGCAGCTTGTAAAGGCTATTTCTCATAAAGATATTGCAGTTTGAATTGTTTTTGTGTGTGCTGTAAAAACACCAGGCCGCACGGTATCCCAAACCTGCACATTTGACCCTATCTGTTACACTAAAGCAGCTTATAAAGGCTATTTCTCATAAAGATATTGCAGTTTGAATTGTTTTTGTGTGTGCTGTAAAAACACCAGGCCTCAGGGTATCCCAAACCTGCACATTTGACCCTATCTGTTACACTAAAGCAGCTTTTAAAGGCTATTTCTCATAAATCTATTGCAGTTTGAATTGTTTTTGTGTGTGCTGTAAAAACACCAGGCTGCAAGGTATCCCAAACCTGCACATTTGACCCTATCTGTTACACAAAAGCAGCTTTTAAGGGCTATTTCTCAGAAATATATTGCAGTTTGAATTGTTTTTGTGTGTGCTGTAAAAAAACAGGCCTCATGGTATCCCAAACCTGCACGTTTGACCCTATCTGTTACATTTAAGCAACTTTTAAAGGCTATTTCTCATAAATATATTGCAGTTTGAATTGTTTTTGTGTGTGCTGTAAAAACACCAGGCCGCAGAGTATCCCAAACCTGCACATTTGACCCTATCTGTTGCACAAAAGCAGTTTTTAAAGGCTATTTCTCATAAATATATTGCAGTTTGAATTGTTTTTTGTGTGCTGTAAAAACCCCAGCCCACATGGGCATCCCAAATCAGCACATTTGACCCTATCTGTTACACTAAAGCAGCTTTTAAGGGCAATTTCTCATAAATATATTGCAGTTTGAATTGTTTTTGTGTGTGCTGTAAAAACACCAGACCTCAGGGTATCCCAAAACTGCACATTTGACCCTATCTGTTACACTAAAGCAGCTTTTAAAGGCTATTTCTCATAAATATATTGCAGTTTGAATTGTTTTTGTGTGTGCTTTAAAAACACCAGACCTCAGGGTATCCCAAACCTGCACATTTGACCCTATCTGTTACACTAAAGCAGCTTTTAAAGGCTATTTCTCATAAATATATCGCAGTTTGAATTGTTTTTGTGTGTGCTGTAAAAAACACAGGCCTCAGGGTATCCCAAACCTGCACATTTGACCCTATCTGTTACACTAAAGCAGCTTGTAAAGGTTATTTCTCAGAAATATATTGCAGTTTGAATTGTTTTTGTGTGTGCTGTAAAAACAGCAGGTCTCAGGGTATCCCAAACCTGCACATTTGACCCTATCTGTTACACTAAAGCAGCTTTTAAAGGCTATTTCTCATAAATATATCGCAGTTTGAATTGTTTTTGTGTGTGCTGTAAAAACACCAGGCCTCAAGGTATCCCAAACCTGCACATTTGACCCTATCTGTTACACAAAAGCAGCTTTTAAAGGCTATTTCTCATAAATATATTGCAGTTTGAATTGTTTTTGTGTGTGCTGTAAAAACACCAGGTCGCACGGTATCCCAAACCTGCACATTTGACCCTATCTGTTACACTAAAGCAGCTTGTAAAGGCTATTTTTCATAAATATATTGCAGTTTGAATTGCTTTTGTGTGTGCTGTAAAAACACAGGCCTCAGGGTATCCCAAACCTGCACATTTGACCGTTACACTAAAGCAGCTTGTAAAGGCTCTTTCTCATAAATATATTGCAGTTTGAATTGTTTTTGTGTGTGCTGTAAAAACACCAGGCCTCAGGGTATCCCAAACCTGCACATTTGACCCTATCTGTTACACTAAAGCAGCTTTTAAAAGCTATTTCTCATAAATATATCGCAGTTTGAATTGTTTCCGTGTGTGCTGTAAAAACACCAGGCCGCACGGTATCCCAAACCAGCACATTTGACCCTATTTGTTACACTAAATTAGCTTTTAAAGGCTATTTCTCATAAATATATTGCAGTTTGAATTGTTTTTGTGTGTGCTGTAAAAACACCAGGTCGCACGGTATCCCAAACCTGCACATTTGACCCTATCTGTTACACTAAAGCAGCTTTTAAAGGCAATTTCTCATTAATATATTGCAGTTTGAATTGTTTTTGTGTGTACTGTAAAAAAACAGGCCTCAGGGTATCCCAAACCAGCACATTTGACCCTATCTGTTACACTAAAGCAGCTTTTAAAGGCTATTTCTCATAAATATATTGCAGTTTGAATTGTTTCTGTGTCTGCTGTAAAAACCCCAGCCCACATGGGCATCCCAAACACTAGCATAAATATCTCAAGACTACCTGTCTATTAACTGCTTGCATTTTATAATTAACGTCACTTTTCCACAATCAAGGGATGCCTCCTTTGTATGTGAGGAGGGGGAATCCCAAACACTAGCAGTAATATTTCAAAAATACCTGTTTAATAACTGCTTGCATTTTATAATTAACGTCACTTTTCCACAATCAAGGGAGGCCTCCTCTGTATGTAAGGAGGGGGCATCCCAAACACTAGCAGTAATATTTCAAGAGTACCTGCTTATTAACTGGTTGCATTTTGTAAAGAAAGTCACTTTGTCAAATTGCCAGCAGCCATTGACTTTAACCGGGGGGCATCCCAAATACCAAATATGCTAGCATGTGTCTTTTAAGAGTGCTCACATTGGAGTTGGCAGCAGCAGCATTAGGAGCCCATATATTGCCTGAGAGACACACATATGAGCTGGCAGCAGCAGCATAGGGAGCCCATATATTGCCTGAAAGACACACCTAGGAGTTGGCAGCAGCATAGGGAGCCCATATATTGTCTGAAAGACACACCCAGGAGTTGGCAGCAGCATAGGCAGCCCATATATTGCCTGAAAGACACACCCTGGAGTTGGCAGCAGCATAAGGAGCTACCATGCATCAGCTACTACCATGGATCAGCCATTGTTGGCTGGAAATCCTGGTTGAACCATGCCTGATTTATCTTCACAAAGGTGAGTCTCTCCACATTATTCGTGGACAGACAAGTTCTCCTTGGCATGACTATGGCCCCCGCTGCACTAAACACCCGCTCAGATGGCACACTACTGGCCGGGCAGGACAGCTTTTCCAGGGCAAACTCTGCTAGTTGCAGCCACAAGTCAAGTTTGGCTGCCCAGAAGTCCAGCGGATTCTCAAGGTGTGTTGGCATGGTCATGTCAAGGTATGACACGACCTGCTGGTTCAGGTCCTGCTCCAGGTCTTCATGCTGCTCATGAGTAGACTCACTTTGCGGGTGTAGAAAGCTACTCATTAGTGACTGAAGACTGAGGCTGCTGCTGATGGAGCTGCTGCTGCTTCTCCTTCCACCCCCCCCCAGCAGCCATGGCAGTGGAAGGTGATCGCAGAGGTCCCCCCCGAGTCAGACTTGTGAGAGTATGGACCATGGCGCAGATAGGCATCGGCCAACTGACTACGTAGAATGTCTTTGTAGTTGGCCAATTTGTCCTCCCTCTCGGCGGGTTTAAAAAATGCCCCCATTTTGTGCCGGTTCAGTTCCGACACGGCTTGAACGACCATTCCTGTCTGCTGCCTGTACTGACCTCTGCTTTGTCTGACCACGAAGCTGCCTGCCCCTCTGGATACCCCGCGATCTCTGAGCTCCTGGCTTGACCCTTTGGCTACTCCTGACTACGCACCTGTCTCATCCCTGTACTCTGACGCACCCTCCGGATTGACTACCTGTGAACGAGCTTGGCTTCAGGATACCCTCGTGGTTCATCGGCCTTCACCGTAAGCAGCTATCCTTTGCGCCTATTAAGACCTGGGTGCAACCGTGTCCGGTGAGGCGTACCTAGCGTCCCGGCAAACGGGGGCTTGACTATAGGCAGAAGCGGCGGTGGAGATTGGGGGTTGCCTGCTTACAGAAGGCTGGTGTCCCGCTGGGCATCACAGTATGGACCATGGCGCAGATAGGCATCGCCCAACTGAGTACGTAGGATGTCTCTGTAGTAGGTCAGTTTGTCCTCCCTCTCAGTGGGTGTAAAAAATGCCCCCATTTTGTGCCGGAAGCGAGGGTCCAATAAGGTGGAGAGCCAGAAGTCATCCCGCTGACAAATGGTCACTACGCAAGCATGTGAGCATGCATCGTGCTATTTGTGCAAGTGACTCGGAGGGACTACCTGTCTCCATCTCCACTGCAAACTGCCACGGTGTGTCTGGGTCCTCTGTCTCGCCTTCCTCACAACCCTCTAGCTCCTGTGGCTGCTCCTGCGCCTCCTCTCCTGTCAGATGACTAGATAAAATGGCCATTTTGTCAAACCTAAACTGTGCTTCGCTGTGCCCCACCCCCTCCTCCTCCTCCACTTCAGCCCCCACAGGCTTCATGTGGCTGTGAAATGTATGTGCCATGCCTCCAGTGCCCTGACCAGCCACGAGGGTCGATTCAGAGAAACATGTAAAAGCTTTGTTTTTGTTGCCGATCATGGTATTTTTTCCGAAGGCTCGTGCACTCGTATGAACTTGCGAGCGATTCTATACACTAATCCGTTTCCTATCGTAAAATGCCCGTCCGTTCGTATGCTATCTTCCGACCTTGGCTCAGTCATTTTCCATCGTAAATTGTGTTTTTTCCCTTCTTCCATCGTCCACCTCTACGAATTCCTGGCGTTTCCCGATGGGTTTGAATGGTTTTTAACCTCTAATATTCGTTCGTTTGGAAATGTAGAAGATCTTGCGCATGCGCAATACAAGCTACACTCATCAAACTGTTCTGCCACAAATGTGGCCACATATATTACACTACCAAGCTCACCCCAACTACTTAGCGCTAGTCTAACACTTACATTTATTACCTCTAAAATTGACCCAAACCACTTTGCGGTCATGCGAATCTTCATATCTGCTTTTTCTTGATTTCATTCATTTAGTGGTACCATTAATGAATGTATTTCTAAAAGTAAATCATACAGATTTTTTTTTTTTTTTGTTTTTTGACCTGGCATATTTTCTTGCGTTTAATATAAATTTTTGGTTTCAAAAGGTACAACTTAAAATTTTTAGTGTTGTTACCCACACCCTGTACATACAGATTGCTCTCCAAAGAAAAAAAAACCCAGCATCTTCTGCATGTTATGAGCCTGGAAACAGCCAAGATGGCGGGTCAGGTAAAATCAGGCAGCCTGCAAACAGAAAGGGCCTTGTGACTGTGTTGCTCTGCATTCTGGGATTTCTGACCTTTCCAGGCCCCCAGCTCTGCTGTGTCTGAGCAAAACACAGCTGTAACCCACACCCTGCACTTTATCCTGCTCTCCTCTCCTCAGTAAGTGTGATGCATCTGACCAAAGATGAGATAAAATAATTACTACAACAATAAATCCGAAAACAAATTAAGATTCAAGAACAATCGAAAGACAAATAACAAAGGACATAAGTTTAAAAAAAATAGCAATTATATTGATGTGTGGCAAAATAAAGGTTTACATGCAAAGGAATAATTAAGGTCCGCATTAAAATGCTTTTAGAAGGCATACATGAAATGTATTGATTTAGGTATGCATTGCTAAACAATTTATGGCCTCGGCCATGCTGATACATGCAGTTCATTGGAGCTGAAGGCGCGCAGACTCCTCCACATAGCCACAAAACCTGTTCAACAATAGCAATCCGAGTCCTCAAAGGTGTCGGAAGTGGTTTTTAAATGAAACGGATTTATTGGGTGGTGATCAGCTCTCTGATTCACACGGAAACACATCTGATTAGCGGAAGTTTTCTGAACGAACGGAAAATTTCCGATTTGGATCGGAAAACTTCCGAATATCGAAAGAGCATATACGTCTATGCCCGAACGTTCGTGCGAATCCGAAATGGCCAAAAAAAATGGAAAAATGACCAACACCCACCCAAACTTCCGATTCCCGATCCGAAATCAATTAACTTTTGGATTTTTAATCGACCCTATGGTTTCCAACATGTGTTGTAGTACATGAAGCAGTGGAATCACATCGTTCATCTCATAAGGGTCAATTCTAAATCCAAAAGTTAATAGATTTCGTATCGGGATTTGGAAGTTTGAGTGGGTGTTAGTCATTTTTTCCTTTTTTTTTGGCCATTTCGGATTCGCATGAACGTTCGGGCATAGACGTAGATGTTCATTCGATTTTCGGGCGTCAATTGTATTATTTGCGTTAGTTCGAGTTTTTTTCCCGTCCAAATCGTATTTTTTTCGTTCGTTCCTAATTTTTCCGTTATTGACATGGGCTTGCGAGCAATTCAGAGAGCTGATTGCTAAGTGTTTTGAAGCACATTTAATTGTTGAGTTGGGAAATCTTTTCCGGCACCTTTTTGGCCTCGGGATTAGGATGGAGAGGAGTGAGTTCGAGGAACATCAAGGGCTAATGCTGTTTGGCATTGATTTGATCCGGATGTCTGAGGGCAGATTGCCCCTGCGGCGTCGCATGAACATAGATACCATGCATGACGTTGAGCTGTTCGAGCTGACCAGGCTTAATCGCGCTTCCCTCCATAAATTGTATAGTGAGCTGCGGCCATGGTTAGCCCGCACCACAAGGAAGGGGCAAGCAATTTCAGGTATGACCAAGATGCTTGGCTGCCTGCAATTTTTGGCGAACGGCTCGTTCCAGAGGCTGGGTGCCCTCTCCGTGGGGATTTCACAGCCTACGCTGAGCCGTGCGCTATCCCAATTTTTGGAAGGCATGGCTGCCATAACTCATAAATATATTTATTTCCCTGATGATATGGTAGCCAGAAACGCCATTAAGCTTGGTTTTTTTAATATAGCCGAAATGCCCAACGTCATTGGTGCTATTGGCTGCACACATGTGGCCCTTGTACCTCGGGCAGCCGACGAGTACATATACAGGTACTTTTTGGAACCATAATCCCTCCTATTAATAATCACAATGTTGACTATTCCCTCTGATTAATCATCCATATGTTGAATATGCCATTATCTTAATGATCCCTATGTTGAATCTTCCCTTCTCTTACTGATCCCTATGTTGATTTATCCCCTTAATTATTGATTCCTATGTTAAAGTTTCACTCCTATTACTGTTTTGACTAATCCCTCCTTGTAATGTTTTTGTTTTGTGTATTTTGGCCTCTTTATATTTGACCTTATGGTACTGATACCTGTGTTGTATTATCCCTCCTATTAAATATCTATGTTCTGATTTTTGGCGTAAAGTAATTATCCCTGTCTTTAATTAGCCCTCCTATTCTTGTATATGTATTAGACTATTCCCTCCTTTTTTTGGATGTGACTGTAACTGACAAACTAGAGTAGAACTGCATACAGTGCATTTTTTGGGGGAATGTTTGGGGCCCCTCAGCAGCATCATAAATCGTACATTTCTGAACCCTACAATACAAACATCTTTCCCAGCACACTTGTCATAGCAGATGTGTTATCAGTCTGTTTTTCCCTTATGCAGCATTTTTCTTTATGGCACACATCTGTTACATTAGTCATGTATATCATTGGCCCTGGGTGAAATGTTGGTTTCTGGAGCTGACATAATTATGCTATCTACTAATATTTTTTTTTGGGATGCCTTTCCTTGCTTAATTGTGTTTTTAATTGGTTTTGTTAAGGGGACTCTGGTTACCCACTGCTTCCGTGGCTCATGACGCCTGTGCTCCGGCCCCAGGATGCCTCTCAGGAAGCATACAACCGAGCGCACTGCAAGACCAGGGCTGTGGCTGAGAGGGCCTTTGGACTTTTGAAGACCCGTTTTTGGTGTTTGGATCATACCGAGGGCGCCCTGCAATATGACCCCAAAAAGGTTATTGATATAATAATGGCGTGTGCTGTTCTTCATAATTTTGCCATTAAAGAACGTGTCCCCCGGTATGTAGATGTTCCGCCCTCTGCACCCAGCGAAGATGCTGTTGAGAATTATGTTGGGCCACCCAGTGTGTCTCGCCAATCTGTTCGGTCTAATTTGATTTCTAATCATTTTAGTTAATGTATGTTTCTTTTAGGACTACATTCTGTGTGTGGATTATCCTTTGGTGTATTTTGTGTTGTTCCTAATTTGTGTTTACATTAAAATTAACTAATTTTTTGCTTATTTTTGGCTTATGTGGTTACTGCTGTTTCCTTAGATAGTAAGTTACATTGTAAACCATCTTAAACTAAAATGTGGCTTATTTAGGCAAAGGGAAGGTCAAATGTTTTTCCCATCCAAACACAACAAGTATTTTAAGGGCAAAAAAATTTTACTTTTAGTCTTTAGAAATAGGCAACAAAATCATGTTTAAGCTCACATAAAACATGCCACATACAAATGTTATACAAAAATGCATTATCAAAGGAAGTGTTTCCTGTGCGAGGTGTCTGTAAAAAAAACACTGTTGAGGAAATAACACACATTGCAAGTTTGTTCTTTGGCAAAGTAGTCAAGTTAGCGAGTAGGATACATATTCTCATGCTTAACAACATGTGGCACATGTACAAGTGGCATGAAAACATAAATACACCTGGTACTCAGTGGCACACCAAAACCAGGACAGCCAGTCCCCAGGCCAGCCCAGTTCAGTCATTAATTTGGGCTGTACCAAGGTATAATTTTTAATGGCCATAATGTCACACAAACATGTCTGCAAACAGGAGGAGTCACCACTAATTCAAGAGTACAAAATGCATAAGTGGCCCATCTTAAGTGCCACCTACACTCAACATATAACTATGGCATTGGCTACTGGCCTAACTCATTACTCCAATGACCTATATTTGAGCAAATCCAAAACACAACATGCATGTAAAACACAAATTGGATTGTGAAAAACCTCAAACTAAATACAGTGGGGGTTAAGAGAAAAGATCTGTCACACATTCATGGATTGATGGAATTAATATGGTGGATGCCCATAAAACCCAGGTGGTGGTCCGTGTGGCTATGACCTAACCTGTGCCAGGGTTGCATTGGTAATCTGCAACTACTCCAAAATGTTTCTCTGTATATTTAGCATTTCACCCATGGCCTGGCTTGCATTAGTTGCATTGGCCAGGTTGCTGTTGAGGGTCCGAAACTCACTCAGCATGGCCTGTAATGTTGTATTGAGGGTGTCCATCCGGGCATGCCTTTTCTCATGTAGATTTTGAGCGCGTGCCTCAAAAGTTCGCCTCTCCTGGTGCCATAATTCCACCAGGGCATTCTGCCTCCCCTGGGTCAAAGTGCGGCGTAATGGAGTACGCCTCACAATTACCCTGGCTCTTGGGCGGGTACGGCCTCGTTGTCTCAGGCCCTCAACAGCAACAGGCATGCTTGGCAAATCCTCAGCAGCAGAGTGTACACTGGGGACTGTTGGCTCAGTCTCTGCATGCTGTCCCCCATGTGCATGCACAATGCAGCCAGATTCACTCTGCTGCTGAGGATTTGACAGAGAAACATTTTGGGACAATTGCTGATTCTGTCCCAGGGGGAGGTCTTGGGGCCATCATGGATCCATCTTCCTCCAGGTCCTGGATTTCTTCCATGAGTGTGTGGGTCTGTAGGGACATGTAAAAAAAAATTTAAGTTTTGGTTCAAAATTTTGAATAGAAGATTTTAGCGCATGCTTATTCACTTTGTTTCATTTAATTGCCACTATAAACTTACCAGAAAACTCGGATCAGGGCTCCTATGCTGCACTGAAGTGGAAGGCATATTGAAACTGGCTGGGGAGTCCACATTAGCTGAGGGCTGATGCTGGGCTGCAGAAGATAGAATGAAACAAGGTCAACACAAACCTAAGCATTGTTTATGTAGCTCATGAAACAATAAACAATTTACAATAGTACCACCTTGAATGGACAATACACCAACGGGGCCAATTAATCCAATAAACTCACTTTAATATATGTGAAATGGATCTATTAAACTGCTAACTGACCTCACTTCAAAGTCATGAAGTGTACACAGACAGCATCCAACTAGCAGAGAACATAATTAGAGTTGGCCTACCATTGTCTATTTCATATATGTTTAGGAATATGGTTTGTATTTAGGACCTCAAACACAACTCACACACCAAATATACAACACATCCCTAATGATGTGTGTTCTGTGATTGAGTTACCAAATATCACTTGGCTTGGTTTAAATCGTTAGTTCAAAGATAATTAGGGGCCAGTGTTCTTTTACATCATGTATGTGCCAATAAATGTGTGTTACAAATGGACACAAACATGACACAACCAGACACAATAGTGAAAGGCAATCCAAGGCACACCATAGGGGCATGGCGTCAACTTTTTCACTTTTTAAGGTAATTTTTGTTTGACCAAGGAAAACATGCAGATTAAGGTAACTCACCTTCAGTACGGGTCGGTGAGTCTGTGTCCCTTAGAGCCTCATGGCCACCGACGGAGACAGGATGGAGAAGGCCAAGCACCATTTCCTCAGCCGATGTGAACTCCATTTTTGTGGGATATCCCCCTCCAGTTTTCATGCTGAAAGAAAAATTTAGTTTGGTTCCAAAAAAAAGTGCAACAATCATACAAAGTACATTTAGCCACATCATTTCTTTACCTGTAATTATGCCTTTAAAATTCTTTTTGCCGTACAGCATATTTAAGATCCGAAATCTTCCTTTGGATTTGCGCAACATCTTTCTTCTCTTCCCCCGCTGCATTTACTTGTCTTTTGAGGTCTTCCAAAATCTCCATTTTGCGCTGCTTTGTGGTGAATTTGGATTTGCTCCCATATAGGTCATCATAGACTAATGCCATATTTTGGGCATGGGAAAATCTGCCACACAAATGCCCTCGGCGCAATGTGCGTCCTGATGGTTGTGTTTGTGGATCCTCCATGTGTGCAGACACATGTGGTGACATAATGGCCTGGGGCTGTGTGGGGGAATGCACCGACTGATGGCTTCCTGATGACTGGACTGGACTGGCCAAGGGACTGGGTGTTCTGCTGTTGCTGGCCACCGAACTTCCAGGTGTAGATGGAGATATCATTGCCATGTGGCTGACGGACATTCTTTGGCCTCTTGGGGGGCTTGGGGCCCTGCTGTGGCCTGGATGGGGGCTTGGGGCCCTGCTTTGGCCTGGACGGGGGCTTGGGGCACTGCTGTGGCCTGGACGGGGGCTTGGGGCCCTGCTGTGGCCTGGACAGGGGCTTGGGGCCCTGCTGTGGCCTGGACGGGGGCTTGGGGCCCTGCTGTGGCCTGGACGGGGGCTTGGGGCCCTGCTGTGGCCTGGAGGGGGGCTTGGGGCCCTGCTGTGGCCTGGACGGGGGCTTGGGGCCCTGCTGTGGCCTGGACAGGGGCTTGGGGCCCTGCTGTGGCCTGGACGGGGGCTTGGGGCCCTGCTGTGGCCTGGACGGGGGCTTCTTGCCCAGCTGTAGCCTCTTAGGGGGCTTCTGGCCCAGCTTGTGTGTCTTTGTGGGCTTCTGGCCCGGCTGGAGTGTCTTTGTGGGCTTCTGGCCCGGCTGGAGTGTCTTTGTGGGCTTCTGGCCCGGCTGGAGTGTCTTTGTGGGCTTCTGGCCCGGCTGGAGTGTCTTTGTGGGCTTATGGGCTGGCTGGAGTGTCTTTGTGGGCTTCTGGCCCGGCTGGAGTGTCTTTGTGGGTTTCTGGCCCACCTGGAGTGTCTTTGTGGGCTTATGGCCCGCCTGGAGTGTCTTTGTGGGCTTATGGCCCGCCTGGAGTGTCTTTGTGGGCTTCTGGCCCGGCTGGAGTGTCTTTGTGGGCTTATGGCCCGGCTGGAGTGTCTTTGTGGGCTTATGGCCCGGCTGGAGTGTCTTTGTGGGCTTCTGGCCCGGCTGGAGTGTCTTTGTGGGCTTCTGGCCCGGCTGGAGTGTCTTTGTGGGCTTATGGGCCGGCTGGAGTGTCTTTGTGGGCTTATGGCCCAGCTTGAGCCTCTTTGGGGGCTTCTGTCCCGGCTGGAGCCTCTGTGCGGGGTAGGCTCCCTGGTGCGGCCTCTTAGGGGGGCTGATGGTCGGCTGGATGGAGTGGGGCTTTGTACCCGTTTTGCATCTTTTTTTGTAGCAGCGGGTCTGGGCTTTTGGGTCTGCTTTTTTGCTTTGTGGGGTGCAATGTCCCTCTGTGGGGCCGAGCTGGTACTTGCCTTTGTTTGGGTTCTCAGCTTGCTTTTTGGTTGCTGGGACCTCGTTTTTGGACCTTCAAATGCCTCCTGCCGCTTCCCGCTTTTGGCTGCTGGTTTTTTGGGTGCCATTTCTGTTGGATTCGCAAAGAGAATGATCTTTGGGTGCATGGACCTTTAAATAAGGCGCCCAGCGCGTGACGCCTATGCGTTCGCCTACGCGATCGTACAGACGTACGTTCGTGCGGAACCAGGAAACCGCTGGGGTTTGACTTATCTGCTGCCTTGAAGAAGCATAAACATGGCGCCCACTATCTTCACCCGTCAACAAGAAGAGATCATCATGCTGGTAAGTGCCTTTCTCTGCCTTTTAAGCTAATACTAAATGATGGACTACATGTAAAGGATGCGCTTGCAACAAGTTTGGATGATCTTAATGTTTTACAAATACATTAAAAAGCAAATATTGACTTTTACTCTAAATGTGTGTGTTAATGCCATTAACTTTTACAATTCTGATTTAACACATATGCCTAGGTGTTGAAAAGTAAATGCTGTGTTTAAATTATGTTTTGCAGACCATGCTTGCTCGCAGGTATGACTTTGTGCCAAATTATTTTGAAAAACGAGCCATCGCCCTGGAGATCATCACGGAAATCCAGCGTCTTACCAGCACCACCTTCACCCACACGCAGATCATGCAGCATTGGTCGGACATGGCCCGGGTGCGGAGGTTTTTCGGGATCCATTTCCCAAGTAAGTACATAGCGATTGCATGGTATATGTTACAAAGTCATAAGTTAGGACTTTATTTATAATGGCTTTTCTTGGTTAGTGTTGGAAATGGATTCCCGCATTCGCCGCACCCGGAGGCGCAGAGGCCGACCAGTGCTGCATGAATCTGCAGCTGGTAGTGAAGGTGGTGGGTCTCCAGGGCGACGGACCTACCCCTCCACTGTTGGTTCATCAGACCAGCCCCTGGACCTTACAACAGAGGAGGGGCGGAACCGCGTTGGCACGGAGTCATACCCTGCCATGCATGCGGAAGCCTCTGGTATGTCACTCTTCATGTATATGCACAAATATATACATGCAAGATCAGACAATAATTAGTCCTTTATTCTGTATTTCTAGATGCTTCGGGAGCGGGTGAGGAAGTGGAAGAGGAGGCAGCAGATATGCTTGAAGCTGATCCTGGTGAAGGTGAGTGATGTCAGCCAGACTACTGGGACCCAGATATTTGGGGAATAGTGACTCAGACCATAAAAATGACCCTATTTCCCATGTTTCTCCAGGGACTTCTTCACAGCAGAGCCAGGACCAAGGACATCCTGTTGGCCCCAACCAGCCATCTGTCGGCCACCAACCAAGTAAGTAGGCATGCCATTATTGTGACGTCTGTGTTAGTTGCCAATAGCACACAGATAAATAAAGGCGTAGCCAATGGGTAGTTAACACTTTCCTGTGGGCACTTCCTTAGCTTAAAGCGGACCTTCACTCTGAATAAGATTTCTCACATTCAAAATCATCCTACCTGCATCTACTGCATGTTATGAGCCATTAAAAATCCCAGATGGCGGCTTAGGGAAGCCGCCATCTTTACAGGCATCATGCAAACAGGAAGTGCCTTATGAATGTGCTGCCTTGCATTCTGGGACTGCTGACCTTTCCCTGACCCCAGCTCTGGTATTAGCCAAGCATAACTATAACCTGCTCCCCTGTACCTTATCCCACTCTCCTCTCCTCAGTAAGTGTTATGCTTCTGAGTCCAAATGGCGGCGCACGTATCCTAAATTCATGAACAGAGTTGCAGCACAGTGGTGGAAAGAATAATAAGTTATTGACTAAAAATGTAACAATAAAAAATTTGATATGGTGGCAAATCATTTGTAAAGAGTTTGTGCTTTTCATTAAATCATGTGGAAGGTCTGGGTTAAGCACTTAGAATAGTTACTTGTGCTAAATTCCTTACCTTAATTACTATGAAGAATGACATATGTGATGGATTCCGCTAGATTTGACTAACAAACAATCAATCCGCAGCCTACAAACCGGTCTGGTACTACTATTTATGTTTATTTCTCTATTGGTTACAGGGACCCCACCGCAAACAGTGGAAGAAAAGAAAAAAAGGATCCTTGAGTTGGTGGCCGAGCTGCAGGCCATACAGGCGACGTTGGGGCCAACTGAAGAAGATGATTAGTGCCCTTGGTCCTGGCTCAAGATTGTAAATAGGTTTTAAAGGTTTTATTCAATTTTTAAATTTTTAATAACAAAAATAATTTTATTATAACATATATATTGTTAAAAAAATTAAACTTGACTCATTTCTATTTATAACATACATTACATTTTGTCACACACGAAAAGGCATGTTTTAAGAAATAAATCCAGATGTACATTAAGTGGTTGGGGTAATATTTCTGAACAACACAAATAAGAAGAATGGAACCGGCAAAGGGGTTTGGGTAAGTTTTAGGGTCAGGAAAATGAAGAAGAATGGAACCGGCAAGGGGTTTGGGTAAGTTTTAGGGTCAGGAAAATGAAGAAGAATGCAACCGGCAAGGGGTTTGGGTAAGTTTTAGGGTCAGGAAAATGAAGAAGAATGCAACCGGCAAGGGGTTTGGGTCAGTTTTATGGTCAGGAAAATGAAGAAGAATGCAACCGGCAAGGGGTTTGGGTCAGTTTTATGGTCAGGAAAAACCAGAAGAATGGAACCGGCAAGGGGTTTGGGTCAGTTTTATGGTCAGGAAAAACAAGAAGAATGGAACCGGCAAGGGGTTTGGGTCAGTTTTAGGGTCCGGAAAAACAAGAAGAATGGAACCGGCAAGGGGTTTGGGTCAGTTTTAGGGTCAGGAAAATGAAGAAGAATGCAACCGGCAAGGGGTTTGGGTCAGTTTTATGGTTAATAAAGGTAAGTGTAAGAATGTCGCAAAGTAGTTGGGTTGAGCTTGGTAGTGTAAGATATGGGGCACATTTGTTTGAGGAGTGTAGCTTGTATTGCACATGCGCAAGATCTACTACATTTCCGAACGGACGAATATTAGAGGTTAAAAACCATTCAAACCCATCGGGTGGACGATGGAAGAAGGGAAAAAACACATGCTGCCGTCGCTACAATAGATCAATCAACCTATAATTTACGATGGAAAATGACTGAGCCAAGGTTGGAAGATAGCATACGAACGGACGGGCATTTTACGATAGGAAATGGATTAGTGTATAGAATCGCTCGCAAGTTCATACGAGTGCACGAGCCTTCGGAAAAAATACCATGATCGGCAACAAAAACAAAGCTTTTACATGTTTCTCTGACTCGACCCTATAGTCCTGGCGACTGACTAATAAAGTAGCTTCCTCAAAGGGCCTGAGCAAACGGCAGGTGTCACATATGAGCTGCCACTGGTTTACATTGAAGTTACACAGGGGAGTCCCCCTATCCGTTTTCTCTGTTCCTATAGTCGATCCTGCATATGGAGGGTGGAATTCCAACGGGTGGAAACATCGCAAATCAGACTATGTTTGGGGATACCGTTCTGACGCTGAAGCTCAAGAAGGGTGTGCTTGGCGGTGTAGGAGTGGCTGAAGTGCATGCAAAGTTTCCTTCCCGTTGTTAGGATGTCTTGCAGATGGGGGGAAGACTTCAGAAAACGCTTGACAACTAGATTGAACACGTGTGCCATGGCAGGACGCATGACTCAGGCTTCCTTGTCGCAGCGCAGACAAGATGTTCTTCCACGTCTCAGTCACCATGGGTCCCATTTGCAATTTTCGTGGAGTAAGCCATGATTTTTAGCAGTTCCTCCCATGTGTGGCTCTGTGGCTCAAGGCAAACCATGTGAAGAACAGCGTGAAACCGCCGTGTCCTGCACACATGGTAGGCTGGAAGGGCACTGGGAAAAAAAAAATAAAAAAAAATATTTAGAAAAAACAAAAAAAAAAAAAAATGAAAAAAAAAATTTGTACAAAAATTCACAAAATATTAAAAAAAACGACAATGGAAAAAAATATTTTAAAAAAATTAAAATATATATATATATATATATATATATATATATATATATATATTTTTTTTTTTTTTTTTTTTTAAATACAAAATATGAAAAAATAAAAAATTCAAAAAATAAAAAATAAAAATTTTGATAAATGTTATATGTTAATGTTATTATGCTAGATGTTATTGTTGCTATGTTATATGTTATTATATGTTATTGTTATAAATATGTTCAAATAAGATAAATGTTAACTATTAATATGTAATTGACAATTAGCCACTTTTTTCTGTGACACCATTGCTAAGTGCAAGTGCACTGTCACACGCACAAAGGCCTAGGAACGTGGAGGCCACAGCGGAGGGACCTGTCCAAGTTGCTGTTGTGGTTGTGCAGGAACCACAATCACCCAGTGGGCCTTAAAGGATATGTATTGTCCCTGACCGTAGTTACAGCTCCAGACGTAGGCACTGCTGTGCACTTTGGTACACACTGACAGGCTAAAGGACTGTCCCACCTTCTGTTCAACAAAATTGTACAGGGCTGGTACTGCCTTCTTCGCAAAGAAATGACAGCATGGGACTCTCCACCTCGGCTCGGCACAAGCCATCAGTTCTCTGAAAGGTCCACCAACTCAAAAGGGAGGGACTGCAGCACCAGCAACTTATACAGGAACACATTTAGCTTCTGCACGTTGGATGAGTGGGCACATACTGTTGTCTCTTGGACATGGCTTGGCCAATGGATTGCTGGCGGAATGACTGACTCGGATTAAGAGGAGGAGGAGCATCTGGAGCGACAGAGGATGGGTATGACACACAGGAGGTGGTGGAGCCTTGGCTGGCTGGAACAGAGAGCGGCGTACCACTGGGTAATGCAGCAGGCTGGACCACCACTTTGGAGCCAACTCTCCCAGGCCGCTTGATGGTGACGCTGCAAATGTTGACGCAGGGCTGTGGGTCCAACATTGGGACCCTGGCCACACTTCCCCTTCTGCCTACACATCTTTCATATAGCCATGTTAACCTCCTGCGGATGCTTGATGAAAAACTGCCACATGGCCTTGTAGCTGTTTTTTCCTACCAACAGTCCGCACTAATTCACTGCTGCTGCCGCCGCCGCCAACTCCAGGGACCCTCTTCCACTACCTCCTGGGAAGATAGCCTGCCGCGCAAGTGGTCTACCCCGAGCACATTTGCCTCCATACTTTCCCCTTCTGCCACCATGCTGGCCGCTAAATCTGTCACTCTCCATCACTCCAAGCCTTTAAAAGTGCCCTCAAAACTCACTGATGTCCTCCTCAGGTTCCTCAACAGTGTCTGCTTAAGAAGCCAAAACGCTTGCAACACCACCTCCCACGCCACTCTCCTCATCACTAATTGCCCGCCTAGTGGAAGAAGCGGCGAGTGTCTCCTCCACTTCTTGGCTGGGCAGTAGCTGCTGATTTTTCTGATTATCAGATCACCCTCACTGAATAGTGGAGCTGAACCCTAAGCATAAGACATAACCGACAGTTGACTGGGGGTGTCAGATGTCACTTGTGATGCAGTGGATGATCGTGTTAACCAATGGATGATAGCAGATGGGTTGCTGGTGAAGACACGACCGCTAGCTGATCCCGGGAGATCAGTCCTCTCACTGAGACTCCTGCTGCCACTCACCCCTAGTCAGCTGCAACCTCTGCTTGATGAATTTAGGCCTCTGCAACTTCTCTGTGCCCATCCTGGCACTTCTCTGCCTGACATACTTAGTGCGTATATGAGGGGAGGACAAAACGCTACACTACACTTAAAACAGGATTTGTCGATAAGAGCAGCAGGTGTGTAACTATCTATGGTCTTTCACTAAGTAGTAACTAGGCCCTGAAGACTTTAACACGAACAAAGTGATGAAACTCTTAGATGTGCGTAAGTGATGCTCTGATGAGAGCAATTCAATGTGCTCCAGTATGCTTCAAAAATGTTTTTTTTTCAGAGACTGGCCTGCGTGGAAATGAATTGGGCATGGATCAGCCAAGATTTCCACCCACCAATGCCTGATGCATTAGAGTAGATTGATCATGGGGCCAGACCAACACTAAAGAATATGGATCGTGCAAAACAGATTTAAGGCGCTGCTCTCCAGTTACAGACATTCCTCCGCATCAGACCACAAGTAATTATTGAGAAAATGCTTTACATTACTCTTACTTTTTATTAATATTCTTCGGATAAGATATCTGTGCCGAAAATCTGTATATGTTCTCTTAATGCTGCTGCCAACTCCAGGGTGTGTCTTTCTGGCAATTTTGAGCTCCTGCTGCTGCTGCTTGCAACTCCAGTGTGTCTTTAGGCAAATTTGTGGGCTCCTGCTGCCAACTCCAGTGTGTCTTTCAAGCAATGTTTGGGCTCCAGCTGCTCCTGCTGCCAACTCCAGTGTGTCTTTCAAGCAATGTTTGGGCTCCTGCTGCTGCCAACTCCAGTGTCTCTTGCAAGCAATGTTTGGGCTCCTGCTGCTCCTGCTGCCAACTCCAGTGTGTCTTTCAAGCAATGTTTGGGCCCCTGCTGCCAACTCCAGTGTCTCTTTCAAGCAATGTTTGGACTCCTGCCACTGCTGCTGCTGCTGCTGCTTGCAACTCCAGTGTGTCTTTCAAGCAATGTTTGGGCACCTGATGCTCCTGCTGCCAACTCCAGTGTCTCTTTCAAGCAATGTTTGGACTCCTGCCACTGCTGCTGCTGCTTGCAACTCCAGTGTGTCTTTCAAGCAATGTTTGGGCACCTGCTGCTCCTGCTGTCAACTCCAGTGTCTCTTTCTAGCAATGTTTGGGCTCCTGCTGCTGCTGCTGCCAACTCCAGTGTGCCTTTCAAGCAATTTTGGCCTCCTGCTGCTCCTGCTGTCAACTCCAGTGTCTCTTTCAAGCAATGTTTGGGCTCCTGCTGCCAACTCCAGTGTGTCTTTCAAGCAATGTTTGGGCTCCTGCTGTGCCGAAAATCTGTATATGTTCTCTTAATGCTGCTGCCAACTCCAGGGTGTGTCTTTCTGGCAATTTTGAGCTCCTGCTGCTGCTGCTTGCAACTCCAGTGTGTCTTTAGGCCAATTTGTGGGCTCCTGCTGCCAACTCCAGTGTGTCTTTCAAGCAATGTTTGGGCTCCAGCTGCTCCTGCTGCCAACTCCAGTGTGTCTTTCAAGCAATGTTTGGGCTCCTGCTGCTGCTGCTGCCAACTCCAGTGTCTCTTGCAAGCAATGTTTGGGCTCCTGCTGCTCCTGCTGCCAACTCCAGTGTGTCTTTCAAGCAATGTTTGGGCCCCTGCTGCCAACTCCAGTGTCTCTTTCAAGCAATGTTTGGACTCCTGCCACTGCTGCTGCTGCTGCTGCTTGCAACTCCAGTGTGTCTTTCAAGCAATGTTTGGGCACCTGCTGCTCCTGCTGCCAACTCCAGTGTCTCTTTCAAGCAATGTTTGGACTCCTGCCACTGCTGCTGCTGCTTGCAACTCCAGTGTGTCTTTCAAGCAATGTTTGGGCACCTGCTGCTCCTGCTGTCAACTCCAGTGTCTCTTTCTAGCAATGTTTGGGCTCCTGCTGCTGCTGCTGCCAACTCCAGTGTGCCTTTCAAGCAATTTTGGCCTCCTGCTGCTCCTGCTGTCAACTGCAGTGTCTCTTTCAAGCAATGTTTGGGCTCCTGCTGCCAACTCCAGTGTCTCTTTCAAGCAATGTTTGGGCTCCAGCTGCCAACTCCAGTGTGTCTTTCAAGCAATGTTTGGGCTCCTGCTGCTCCTGCTGCCAACTCCAGTGTCTCTTTCAAGCAATGTTTGGGCCCCTGCTGCTCCTGCTGCCAACTCCAGTGTGTCTTTCAAGCAATGTTTGGGCTCCAGCTGCTCCTACTGCCAACTACAGTGTGTCTTTCAAGCAATGTTTGGGCTCCTGCTGCTGCTGCCAACTCCAGTGTGTCTTTCACGCAATGTTTGGGCTCCTGCTGCCAACTCCAGTGTGTCTTTCAAGCAATGTTTGGGATCCTGCTGCTCCTGCTGCCAACTCCAGTGTCTCTTTCAAGCAATGTTTGGGCTCCTGCTGCTCCTGCTGCTAACTCCAGTGTGTCTTTCAAGCAATGTTTGGGCTCCTGCTGCCAACTCCAGTGTGTCTTTCAAGCAATGTTTGGGCTCCTGCTGCTCCTGCTGCCAACTCCAGTGTCTCTTTCAAGCAATGTTTGGGCTCCTGCTGCTCCTGCTGCCAACTCCAGTGTGTCTTTCAAGCAATGTTTGGGCTCCTGCTGCCAACTCCAGTGTGTCTTTCAAGCAATGTTTGGGCTCCTGCTGCTCCTGCTGCCAACTCCAGTGTCTCTTTCAAGCAATGTTTGGGCTCCTGCTGCTCCTGCTGCCAACTCCAGTGTCTCTTTCAAGCAATGTTTGGGCTCCTGCTGCCAACTCCAGTGTGTCTTTCAAGCAATGTTTGGGCTCCTGCTGCTCCTGCTGCCAACTCCAGTGTCTCTTTCAAGCAATGTTTGGGCTCCTGCTACTGCCAACTCCAGTGTGTCTTTCAAGCAATTTTGGCCTCCTGCTGCTGCCAACTCCAGTGTCTCTTGCAAGAAATGTTTGGGCTCCTGCTGCTGCTGCCAACTACAGTGTCTCTTGCAAGCAATGTTTGGGATCCTGCTGCTCCTGCTGCCAACTACAGTGTGTCTTTCACGCAATGTTTGGGCTCCTGCTGCCAACTCCAGTGTGTCTTTCAAGCAATGTTTGGGCTCCTGCTGCTCCTGCTGCCAACTACAGTGTCTCCTTCAAGCAATGTTTGGGCTCCTGCTGCTCCTGCTGCCAACTCCAGTGTGTCTTTCAAGCAATGTTTGGGCTCCTGCTGCCAACTCCAGTGTCTCTTTCAAGCAATGTTTGGGCTCCTGCTGCCAACTCCAGTGTCTCTTTCAATCAATGTTTGGGCTCCTGCTGCCAACTCCAGTGTCTCTTTCAAGCAATGTTTGGGCTCCTGCTGCTCCTGCTGCCAACTCCAGTGTCTCAAGCAATGTTTGGGCTTCTGCTGCCAACTCCAGTGTGTCTTTCAAGCAATGTTTGGGATCCTGCTGCCCCTGCTGCCAACTCCAGTGTCTCTTTCAAGCAATGTTTGGGCTCCTGCTGCTCCTGCTGCCAACTCCAGTATCTCTTTCAAGCAATGTTTGGGCTCCTGCTGCTGCTCCTGCTGCCAACTCCAGTGTGTCTTTCAAGCAATGTTTGGGCTCCTGCTGCCAACTCCAGTGTCTCTTTTAGCCAATGTTTGGGCTCCTGCTGCTGCTGCTGCCAACTCCAGTGTCTCTTGCAAGCAATGTTTGGGCTCCTGCTGCTGCCAACTCCAGTGTGTCTTTCAAGCAATTTTGGCCTCCTGCTGCTCCTGCTGCCAACTCCAGTTTCTCTTTCAAGCAATGTTTGGGCTCCTGCTGCTGCTGCTTGCACCTCCAGGGTGTCATTCAGCCAATTTTTGGCCTCCTGCTGCTGCCAACTCCAGTGTCTCTTTGAGCCAATGTTTGGGCTCCTGCTGCTGCTGCTGCTGCCAACTCCAGTGTGTCTTTCAAGCAATGTTTGGGCTCCTGCTGCTCCTGCTGCCAACTCCAGGGTGTTTTTCAAGCAATGTTTGGGCTCCTGCTGCTACTGCTGCCAACTCCAGTGTCTCTTTCAGCCAATGTTTGGGCTCCTGCTGCTGCCAACTCCAGTGTGTCTTTAGGCCAATTTCCGGGCTCCTGCTGCCAACTCCAGTGTCTCTTTCAGCCAATATTTGGGCTCCTGCTGCTGCCAGCTCCAGGGTGTGTTTTTCAGGCAATATTGGGGCCCCTCATAGTGATGCCACCTCAACTTTCTGCAATTGTGCTGCTCTGCGATTCTAATAGCGATGCCTCTGATCTGCATGTCATATTTATTTACAGTATTATTTCACTAACCCAGCACGCATCCTATGCGTGTTACAGCAAGGCAGAATGGTTTACAACCTTATTGAGGCTCTAGGAAGCTCAGAAATAGCCGTTTTTAATAGCGATTCATCGCAAATAAATTCGGACAGAAAATAAGTTTGTCGGAAAATTCGGCGAATTAGCCGAATCGAATTTTTCAAAAGTTCGCTCATCTCTAGTAATAAAATCTTGTTGAATTCAGTAGACCAATAAATAGGTCCTTAATGTAAAATTTGAGAAGAAAATCATTGGGATGGAGAAAGGAGAACCAAGAGTTAGACAGAAAATTAAATACTGCCCACTTTAGGATGTTAGGTTTATTGTGTATTGAGCTTTGGAAAAATAATTATTCAACACCCAGGGCACTCAATACAAACTAATCCTACAACTACCATATGAAATGTTATGCATGTCCTATGTGTATAACCTGTGCTATGTGTCTGTTAGGTCTTGTAGTCTCAGTTCCTAGGATCCTAGAGAAAATGACATGGCTGGTGTGCCCTGAGAAATTGCGGTTAAAGAAAAAACATATGTTCAGGTACATGCAGAAACAAGGCCGTAGTATAAAGACAATCTGCAGGCATCTTCGCAGTGTATCAGGCCTCCTTTTAAAGGTCACAAGCACCAGGAAGTGCCTGCTGCACATACACAGTAGTGTGAGAACCTGCAGGATCAGATCGGCCACTGTGACAAAGCCGGTGTGCCTAGTCTCCCATAAGGTGTGAATGCCGGTGTCTGAGAACTCTGCCCTGCAGTGACTGCTTTGTGAGGGAGAAGCCCTCATGTTTGGGAGCAGTATGGGCCCATACACCTGATAAGGAGAGGCTCCCCATGTATTAATCGCTGGCAGCCCTTCTGCTGGTGCTGGGCAAATCCATGTCCCTGTCTGGGATACCCCCTAGGCCTGATGGGGGGGGGGGGGGCATTATGAAACAAGGATGAGGGAGCACAGTTGCACAGGACAGGTTGTGTTTAATTTACTGGGCAAGGGGCCCGTTTCTGAACACCTGATGGGGCCCCCCACTATGGAACAAGGATGGGAGGATACAGTTGCGCACTCCTGATAGGGCCCTGCAGGCAGGGCCACCATCAGGGGGGAGGGGCAGGTCCAGTGCTACAGGACAGGCTGGGTTCAGTTTACTAGTTAAGGGGGCCCAGTTTTTGCACAGCTGATGGGGCTCCCCATTATGGAACAAGGGTGGGGGGGAGAGTTGCGCACGGCTCACCTGGTAGGGGCCCGCCATCTGGGGGAGGGGCAGGCCCATTGCTGCAGGACAGGTTGTTTTTAGTTTACTGGGTAAGGGGGCCCTGTTTCCGCACACCTGATGGGGCCCCTGTTACGGAACAAAGATGGGGGGCCCAGTTCTGCACACCTGATTGGCCCTGTTATGGAACAAGGATGGGGGGCCCAGTTCCACACAACCTGATGGGGTCCCTTTACAGAACAAGGATGGGGGGCATGTTTCTGCACACTAATGGGCCCCCGTAATAGCACATGGATGGGGGCACCATTTCTGCTCACCTGATGGGGTCCTGTAATGACAGATGGATGGGTACCCCATTTGCGCACACCTGATGGAGCCCCCGTAATGGCATATGGATGGGGGGGGTCCATTTCCACATGCCTGATGGGGCTTCTGTAATGGCACTTGGATGTGGGCCCCATTTTTGCAGACATAGTGGGGCCCCATAATGTCACATAGATGGGGACCCCATCTGCACACGCATGGTGTGGCCCCCTTAGTGGCACAAAAATAGGGGCCCATTTTCCGCACACCCGATGGGGCTTCCATAATGTCACTTGGATGTGGGCCCCATTTGTGCACACCTGATTGGACCTCCATGATGCCACTTGGATGGGGGGCCCATTTCTGCACACATGGATGGCACATGGCACATGGATGGAGGGCCCATTTGGGGCACTAAGCCTATTTCTGCACTCGGGCCCCACCAGTTTCCACACACATGCGGCCCAAGACCATACAGGCTAGTGCGCCCCCCTTAGCCTAGGCCCTTTATGTGCATAAATTATGAAGGCCCCATCAGGTGTGCCATGTGCAATAGGGGGCTGTATAGCCTGTATGGTCTGAGCCGCCATGGGTTTAGGTTTGCCATTGTACCTGACCTTTCCACCCTCCCAATGGGGGCTTCAAAAGATGGGGGAAGTGTTGGGGCCCATGTCACCACACATGTGTGCCCCCTTATTGGCAAACTTTACTTGGAGACCCATGTCATGCCCCTGGCCCCAACACTTTCCCCACTATATTCTAAGTTATGGAGGGGCCCCGTCAGGTGCTCTAGCCTATATGGCTTGGCCACCCATTACCTTTTTGTGATAGCCGGATCCATGTCGGCCATGCCTTAGCGTCCCACAAACACTGGGCTCAGCCATCACAGTAAGGTTATGGGGGGGGGGGCACATACCCTACAGTCTATTTTTTATGGCTGTGCGCCTCCTTAATCTAGATATTTTATATGAAATTATAGGTTATGGAGAGGATCATAGGCTGTGTAATCTGGGCCCCCCATAACATATATATGATAGCTGGGCATGATCAGGTAAGGCAATGGGGGCCCACCAAAATAGGTTTTGCTCTGCCAAGAGTTCAAGAGTTTGATGTACCAAGAGTCACAAATTACTTTTCGGTCACTTATAGTTTTAGTATGGCATCCAATGGCTTATACCAGTATGGGATGCCCTGCTCTGGCATCCAGCAGCGCCTGGGTTTGTGAATTTCGCAAAGCAGGTGGCACCTCCTGCTCCCTTTGGCGCTGTTTGCTGGATGAGCACAGACCAGAGGAAGCTGGGGATGCCACTTGCTCAAGATGGGCCTTCTAACTGGTGAGTGTTTTAGAGGGGATGATATAATTAAAATTAATGAAGGCAAGAAAGCCATTAAAATTCCCTGACCTTCACACCTATCTTTGTATTATTATAGATTGCCGATTGATTCAGCCTATTATAGACCCAGAGGGTAGTGTACTCCACAGCTTGCTTTGCTGAAAACCAACACTGAATATAAATATATAGAATGTAGAATGTAGGTATTACATTTTACTATGGTGAATTTTAATATATGATAAATGATTTATTCTAAGAACTAAAATCTTAATTAATATTGATTGGCGTTGGCCAGCGTATATAGCCACTAGAGGGCGCTGAGGAAGCCAAAGTGGTGAACCAGTACTAATTCATTCAAGTGCACAGAGCAGAGAACAGTTCATCAGATTTAAACTTCAACAGCTAAATCTCAATGTTGGAGTTAGGCGATGTCCCGTGGCGCATGCATTGCGCAAAACTCAGGTGCCCTCCACCGGTAGCGATTAAACTCTTACCAACGCTAGCAGGAGACAGTGCATCTCAGCGTGTTTCCAGCTTCGACATTGCTCACATTAATTTATATTGCATACTGGCAGCAAAACTCAAAAAAAAATAATTTGCAAATTCAAGCCGGTATTTTAAAACACATCAAAATGTCTCATCAAGAATTCATGTAAAGAGATACAATAAAGGCAAGACTAGTGCATTAATGTTTTAACACCAATATACATTTAATAGATAGCTAAAATCCACTCACAAACAATGATGTTCAAAAAACACATTTAGGAATAAACAAAGGATCCAGCTGTCTCTCACCAACTTCTTGCCAATAAAGTGCATGCAGATAGTGGGGATGGCAAGTGGTCATGAATAGATAATCCTCCATGCTCCTTATGCCAGAACCAACGCGTTTCGTCACTACCATGCGACTTTACCAAAGGCTAAGTGGCACGGCGGTATGGCAGTAGTATATAAAAGAGTGAACTAGTACTAGTACACACGACTAGAAGATATAGCATCAGCCATCATTTAAAAAAACTTTGGGGGAGGTTAAAACCTCTTCCAAACCTCACCGGACTGATCCCCCCTTCACAATTGGGCTCTATTTACTCACTTCGCCGGGGAATCCATCTTCTGGGTCCTTCGGGTTCTGAGTGACCTTCTGATGGGTGGCGCCATCTTGCACCACATCAGGCACAGCGCATGGGCCCCGATCTCGAGCCTGCGCAGTGCCCATGAATGTGATGCAATGGAGCCTCCCGAAATCCTGCAAGACTTCGCTGAACGGTGCCGGACTTTGAAAAGCACATCTAAGCCATGCTGTCATTTCCAGAAGGCTAAGACGGAGGCGTGGGTGAGGATTGGGCCCCTAAGCAGTGGCGACATCCAAAAGGTAAGTAGGGGGCGATGGGGGGGGGGTCGTCCCCTTTTTATTTTAGGTCCGATGTTTCTCTTCATTAAAGGAAGCACTATCGTGAAAAAATTGGCCAAAAATAAAAATCCATATAAATATGCTGGATGGCGGGAGGAGGGGTCACTTATACACCCGGCATCAGGAAATATCCAGCCAGGCTTGTTTTTATTTTCATTAATGGGAGGAAGAGGTAATCGGGTGACAGTTTCTGTCACCCCTGATACACTAAACCTCTCACCCCTGGATGTTATTCCTACCAGGAGAAGAAACCACAAGCTTGGAAGAAGTTTTATTCAGTTTGGATGTATAAGTGACCCCTTCTCTCATCAGCCGACGTGTTTATATGGGTTTTTAATATTACACAACTTCTCTATAGTGATCCTTTAACTTATATTCTTCAGCATCAACATAGTCATATCAAAAAGGCAATATGGTGTGATACTGTTGTTTTATGATTTGAAACCCCTAAATGGTGTCTCTATTTTATGTGACATGTTTCAATAAAGACGAATGACGATCTTAACATGATGATACAAGCAAATTATGCGAGGTCAATTTCAAAGGTGTAAATTGATCTAGGACTTGCCTATTTCCTAGAGCACATATGTATTTGATTTTTGTAAAATCTTGAAATTGTACCAGCTCGAAGGGAAAACAAGGTGTTAGGGATACACACAATTTCAAGTAGCAATTGGGGATGAGTGACTCTAAAAAACAAATAAATCACAAGGACCTAATTCAAGATTTAGCCAACCAGAAAGTGAGAAGACCGTCCACCCAACTTACCTAGACAATGCTTAAACCTGAAGCCAACAGGATCCAGACTGTAAATGGATTGAACAGAATATAGACATGTACCTTTTTTTGTGCAATTGTTTATTAATAAAGATAATGTCATTCATAGTCTGTGGTTTGAAAACTAATCCTTGGGTTGCCTAAGGGGGTTATTTAAGAAAAGATAGCGTCAGGTAGCACCTGGTTAATGAGAGGTAGCGACAGATAGCGACTGGTCAATGCCGGACACGGCACGCAATTCCACATTTATCAAGCAGAATCTGTTTAGGGACTGGGATAGCGCCATGTAGCGTCTGATTCATCATTTTCAGAGCCTCTGCGAACAGCGCCAGCGTTCAGCCTTGCACAGCGCCAGGTATGACCTCTCACTACCTGTCGCTCCCCTATACATTTCAATGGACGAACCTTTTCTTCTCTTTAAACAGGTTTTTTTTTTCCCCAAAAATCACAAATAATTCTGTGACCTCTCCTGGCATTGAAAAAGCAGTTTTTTCACATTTTTTACATTTTTTATATATTTCCTCAGAAATGACATTACAGGTCTGGCATTAAAGTGTTCATGTTACAATGTTGTTACAATGTAATTCCATATGTTTTCGCTTTGTTACTAGTTGATAGATGCTGGAAAACAGACTTTAAACACACCGCCTCCTGCGCTCTGGGCTTCAAACAAGCATTTTTCAGCGCCAGAGATCTGTTTTTTTGCTGAATATGGTGTGAGTCGGTCGCTATGAGCAGTCGCTAACATGCGCTCCCATACAGCGCTGTACTGGTCAAATAGCGACTCCTCACAATGTATTCAACATTACTGAACAGCGACTGAGTCGCTATAAAGTAGCGACCCACGGCCGAGCACAGTGACTACTAGCGGGCGCTCTGAAAATGCCTGCTACAGACGCTCATCTGTCGCTACCTGGCGTTAGTGATGAATCAGCCTCTAAGTTTGTGTACATTTTTGTTTGTGTATTTGAACTGTTTAAACTTTCATAGACGCAATTGCACTACTTTGCATTTTAATAGGTTTGTTTGTGTTTATTGTTTTGTTTATGTATGTGGTTTGAGAGGTGCAGGGTCAGGGTAAACTTTTATGTGCCCTTATATTAAACTGGACCTTCAGCATCATTTAATGAAAATCCCAAACCCTTAAAAAAACTATTCCCCAGCATCTAAAATTAATATATTTTAAGTTTTTATTCTTTCCCCCACTGGCCTGCAACACTGTTCAGGACTCTAGGATATGTGTGCCGCCATCTTGCCTCAGAAGCATCATATATTGAGGAAAGGGGGCAAAGGTGCAGGGGGCGGGTGCACAGACAGAGCAGAGCTGGGGTCAGGAAAAGGACAGCAATCCCAGTATGCAGAGCGGCACAGTCAGAAGACACTTTCTGTTTGCAGGCAGCCTGAGACTCCATGGGTCGCCATCTTGAATGTTTAAAGGCTCAGAAAATGCAGTAGATGCAGGTGGGATGATTTACAACCTGAGCAATCTGTATGTACAGGGTGGGCGAAACATATAAGATAGACTCTTATTCAGGGTGAAGGTCCGGATTAATGTGGGCAATCTGTATTACAGGGGGGAAACATACAAGATAGGCTCTTATTCAGGGTGAAGGTCCGGATTAATGTGGGCAATCTGTATTACAGGGGGGAAACATACAAGATAGGCTCTTATGCAGGGTGAAGGTCCGGATTAATGTGGGCAATCTGTATGTACAGGGGGAAACATACAAGATAGGCTCTTATTCAGGGTGAAGATGCAGTTTAAAGCATTTTTAGAGGTGCAGTACATTCCATACCCTAATTGTTAGCCATATAAGTCTCTGCAGTAACAACCTTTACATTTTTTATCAAAAATCTTGAGATCTGTTATCTTTGGACTTCGCAGTTTTTATTGTTGTGTTTTTTTTTCAGCAACATCACATGCTTGTTTGGGGTTATTTGCAGTTTCAACCAGTTTGAGCAAGATTTTTAACCAAATGACTTGGAATTTTTCTAAGAGATTAGTCACATTAAAGTGGACCAAAACCCAGGATTTTGACTATCCTGGTTTTGGTCCACTCCCCCGGGGCACCCCGATCGGGGGTTTCCCGCTATGTAAAACCCCCCAGATCTCCCGTATCAACTTGCCTCACCACGGTCCTATCAGCGTCCAATCAGCACGCTCGGAGCTGCTGAGCTATGGACATCTAACTCAACGTCTTAGCTCAGCGGCTCTGAGCGCGCTTGGGGCCGCATCTGTTAGAGGGAAGTGCGCCTGCGCAGGCCATTCACGAATGACCAGCGCGGGCACGCACCCTGATAGAGGGATAGCGGGGATACGGCTGTGGCCTGCGCATTTGCCATTGGACCGGAATTAAGGTAAGTGTAGTGGGCGACCTGGGGGGTTTCACACAGCCGGACATAGTGATTTTGGATGCCCCGCAGGGAGGGAATAAATCTTATAGATTCCCGGGCCTATCCAGCTGGGTTTCAGTCCACTTTTTCCAAAAGATTAGTCACATTAAAGTGGACCAAAACTCAGGATTTTGACTATCCTTGGTCTTGGTCCTTTCCCCGGAGGCAGCACGATCGGGGGTGACCTGCTGTGTGAAACCCCCCAGTTCGCCCAAACCCAGCTCACCTCTTCCCGGTCCCACGGCGCATCTAAGAGCAGCGGCTCTGACTGACACATCCTCCGCTGCCCTCTAACAGGGAGTGTTCCCATGCCAGCCAGTTGTTATTGTCTGGCGCGGGCACGCTCCCTGTTAGAGGGAGGCGGAGAATGCGTCAGTCAGAGCCGCTGCTCTTAGACGCGCTGTGGGACCAGGAAGAGGAGGAACATCGGACCCCCCCATCGGCCCCTACCTTTTGGATGTCGCCGCTGCCTTCTGCGGCAACATCCGGCTGCTTCAGGGCCCGATCATGACCCCTGCGCCAGCTTAGCCTTCTGTAATTGACAGTATGGCTTTAGCTGTGCCTGTGTCTTCAAAGTCCCATGCTACTCAGTGAAGTCTTGCGGGATTTCGGGCGGCCCTATTGCATCTTATTCATAGGCACTGTGCAGGAACGAGATCGGGGGATGCGCAGAGTGCCTGATGGGATGCAAGATGGTGCCACCCGGTGAATAGTCACCCGGAATCCGAGGGACCCAGAAGATGGATCCCCCTGTGAGGTAAGTATTTAGTGCCCACAGGTAAAATCCAAGGGGAGCAGCAGATCAGTAAGGTTTGGGTAGGTTTTAACTTCCCCTGATGTTCCCAAATTAGACTGGGAAAATCGATATAGAATTCCGGAGTAACATAAGTAATGAAGGCGGGTTACAGGTAATACATTTCTGGCCAATTGTAGCATCTCCAACATTGACACTCTGCTCCATCAGCAATTAGTCAGAGAGGCCATTATTCTGAGTCATCATAAACATTAACTTTATTATGTGGAGTATATACATGGTCAACATTGGTCACACATAAAGCGTCAACTAAAGATAACTGGTGGGGGGCAACTTCCCTACCACCCTTCAGGGTGTGAGACCACTTTAAAGTCTCTGTCCAGGCTCAGCGCAGCGAGTTCCATAGTGTCACTGCTCTTACAGAGAAGAATCCCCTCCTATGTCGGTGGAGAAAACACCTTTCCTCTAACCTTAGTGGATGCCCTCGGGTTATAGTTACACTCCGGGGTATAAATAGATTGTAGGACAGATCTTTGTATTGACCCCGAATATATTTATACATAGTTATTAGATCACCCCTCAGGCGTTTTTTTCTAAACTAAATAAACCTAACTTTGACAATCTTTCAGGGTACTCTAGTCCCCGCACTCCTTTTATTAACTTAGTCGCCCTTCTTTGAACGCGCTCTAGTTCTGATATGTCCTTCTTAAGCACAGGTGCCTAGAACAGGCAGTATTCCATATGGGGTCTGACCAGTGACTTGTACAGGGGTAAAATGATGCTCTGGTCATGAGCACCTATGCCCCTCCTGATGCACCACATGATCCTATTTGCTTTGGCAGCTGCTGCCTGGCATTGATTACTACAGTTAAGTTAATTGTTAACTAAAACCCCTAGGTCCTTTTGCATTGTTGTTTTACCAAGTGTTTCTTTTTTAGTGTGTAATCATGACACATATTTATCCTTCCCATGTGCATAACATTACATTTATCTGTGTTAAACTTCATTTGCCATATAACTGCCCATGCTTCCAATTTATCTAAATCTGTTTGTAGCTGCCTGCTGTCCCCTTTTGTTTGAATTACTTTACACAGCTTAGTATCATCTGCAAAGATTGAGACTTTACTGTTTAATCCGCACCCAATGTCATTAATATATATGATATATAATATATATTGATATAGATATATATAATATAAAAAAGTGTAATATAAAACCAGAGACAGAAAAGGGCAGATAAACTCAAAGCTGTCTTGTGTATCGTTCTGTGCGAGCCTGGTCCCATGTTGGATATTTGGTAACACATTACTGGCGCATCTGTGTTACAGGATCCCTGGCCGGATAAAAAACAATATTTAAAATTCACCACTAGGTGTCACCATAGGATCACAACTTGCATTTCTTACCAACATTATGTATTAGTATACTGTACCGTTTTAGCCAGTCACATAGGTAGAAAATCCTAAAATAAACTAATAAATGCAAAGCTCCCATGAGGGACTGTCCCTCCTTTGAGTCCATGTCCCCCTGTCCCTCGTTGTTCTCATTTGTTCCTCTTTAAAATGTAACATGCAGATCTGCATCAATAAATTATTCATTTGCCTATTCAAAGTGTTTATATCATTGTAACTGTTACGTCCTATCTTCTATCAATCCCTCAATGAGAGGGTGTGGCCTAATTTAACAATTGTCCCTCTTTCCCACCCTGAAAAGTTGGGAGGTATGTAAATGTATTGGATAACTCAAAAACATAATGTGAATGCATAACTAAAATCAGTTTCTAAATAATAATATGTAATATTAACATAGCATATGCAAATACTTAATTTATTATGTTGTCATATAACATTAATAGGAATATCACACTTTATTAACACACCTATTATTGGGATTTTTATTAGTAGTAGTGGCAGGGAAAGCAGTTATTAAAGAGGTAATGGAGATACAAAGAAACACCTTCACTGTGTGTGGGGGCGTGCAATAGTTCACATTCTGTAAGATCGTCATTTTATGCCGGCACCTTCTGCCACAAGCCTGTCCTATGCACCAGAGGCAATGAGCACTGGGTTTACCATTGCCCCTGGTACTTAGGTGAGGTTTTTGGGTTATGGAACTGCTGCCCCCCTATTCTTGGAATTGTTATAGGGGTCCCTTGTGGGCCCACTGTACAGGGCTGCTATCAGGGGGGAAGCTTTGCCAACCCAATGGCCGAGATTTTTAATGCAGCTGGACCGATGCTGCAGTATGTCTGGCCCAGCCCAGCGCTCTGCCACACTGTGGAAGAAAAGACAGAAACTCCAGCACCCCGTCCAGCTGCCCGCCCCACTCCTGTCATCAGGCGCCCACCGGCCGTGAGCGTGAGGGGAAGGCACCATAATGGCACATGTATGGGGGCCCATTTGTGCACACCCAATGGTGACCCCATAATGGAACATGGATGAGGGCCCCATTTGCACACACCTGATGGAGCTCCCTCAATGGCACATGGATGGGGCCCCTATTTGTTTACCTGATGGGAATCCCCATAAAGGGCACATGGATGGTGGCCCCATTTGCACACATCTGAGGGGGCCACCGTAATTGCACATGGATGGGGTCCCCTATTTGTGCACCCCGATGGGCTCCCCTAATGGCACATAGATGCGGGGCCTGCATTTGCACATATCTGATGGGGCCCCAACCAAATTTTCCCTAACCTTTTGGCTTCCCCTCATGGCAGATGGGGGGACATGCAATAGGCACTTAAGCAACCCTCAGGGCCGATGTTATGCACCCAACCCCACCATTTTCCACACTAACCAGACCCTACAGGCTACAGTGCCTGTCTGCTCCCCCCCCCCCCCCCCCTCATAGGCTAGGCCCTTTTTGCACATAAATTATGGGAGCCCTGTCATGGGTTAGGAAAATGGTTTGCCAGTGTACCCACTCGCTGTCCTTCCTCTGCCATGAAGGGGCCACAATAGGTTGGGGAAAATCAGGGGTCACAAAAATGGGCCTTGAACTAATGATCATCTGTCTGCCCCCCCAATAACCTAGGCCACTTTTGTGCATGGCACACCAGATGGGGCCAACAACATTTATGCACAAAAGGGCCCTAGGCTATGGGGGTCCCAGGCAGGCATTATAGCCCTGTAAACTTTTTTGTCTTTAAAGCGGAAAAAAAAACAGGAATTTGTCTTTACCGGGTTTTGTCCCGTGCCCCCGATAACCCCCCCCCCCCCACAGGAAGGCAGAAAAAACTCACCTCGCCATGTTCCAATGGGCCATGCCGGGCTCTCATCCAATAAGAGCAGTATGCTGTGAATACGTCATTCGACAGGAGGCTCTCATTGTTTACAATGGAGAGCGTGCATTGCCGCATCCTCGGCATCCCCGTCCATGCACACGCTCCCGCTCCAGTCTGCATGGCACACGCTCCCGCTCCAGTCTGCATGGCACGTGCTCCCGCTCCAGTCTGCATGGCACGTGCTCCCGCTCCAGTCTGCATGGCACGCGCTCCCGCTCCAGTCTGCATGGCACGTGCTCCCGCTCCAGTCTGCATGGCACGCGCTCCCGCTCCAGTCTGCATGGCACGTGCTCCCGCTCCAGTCTGCATGGCACGTGCTCCCGCTCCAGTCTGCATGGCACGCGCTCCCGCTCCAGTCTGCATGGCACGCGCTCCCGCTCCAGTCTGCATGGCACGTGCTCCCGCTCCAGTCTGCATGGCACGCGCTCCCGCTCCAGTCTGCATGGCACGCGCTCCCGCTCCAGTCTGCATGGCACGTGCTCCCGCTCCAGTCTGCATGGCACGCGCTCCCGCTCCAGTCTGCATGGCACGTGCTCCCGCTCCAGTCTGCATGGCACGTGCTCCCGCTCCAGTCTGCATGGCACGCGCTCCCGCTCCAGTCTGCATGGCACGCGCTCCCGCTCCAGTCTGCATGGCACGTGCTCCCGCTCCAGTCTGCATGGCACGCGCTCCCGCTCCAGTCTGCATGGCACGCGCTCCCGCTCCAGTCTGCATGGCACGTGCTCCCACTCCAGTCTGCATGGCACGTGCTCCCGCTCCAGTCTGCATGCCACGTGCTCCCGCTCCAGTCTGCATGGCACGTGCTCCCACTCCAGTCTGCATGGCACGTGCTCCCGCTCCAGTCTGCATGGCACGTGCTCCCACTCCAGTCTGCATGGCACGTGCTCCCGCTCCAGTCTGCATGGCACGTGCTCCCACTCCAGTCTGCATGGCACGCGCTCCCGCTCCAGTCTGCATGGCACGCGCTCCCGCTCCAGTCTGCATGGCACGCGCTCCCGCTCCAGTCTGCATGGCACGCGCTCCCGCTCCAGTCTGCATGGCACGTGCTCCCACTCCAGTCTGCATGGCACGCGCTTCCGCTCCAGTCTGCATGGCACGTGCTCCCGCTCCAGTCTGCATGGCACGTGCTCCCGCTCCAGTCTGCAGTCCAGTCTGCATGGCACGTGCTCCCGCTCCAGTCTGCATGGCACGTGCTCCCACTCCAGTCTGCATGGCACGCGCTCCCACTCCAGTCTGCATGGCACGTGCTCCCACTCCAGTCTGCATGGCACGTGCTCCCACTCCAGTCTGCATGGCACGTGCTCCCACTCCAGTCTGCATGGCACGTGCTCCCGCTCCAGTCTGCATGGCACGTGCTCCCGCTCCAGTCTGCATGGCACGTGCTCCCGCTCCAGTCTGCATGGCACGTGCTCCCACTCCAGTCTGCATGGCACGCGCTCCCGCTCCAGTCTGCATGGCACGTGCTCCCGCTCCAGTCTGCATGGCACGCGCTCCAGTCTGCATGGCACGTGCTCCCGCTGCAGTCTGCATGGCACGCGCTCCCGCTCCAGTCTGCATGGCACGTGCTCCCGCTGCAGTCTGCATGGCACGCGCTCCCACTCCAGTCTGCATGGCACGTGCTCCCGCTCCAGTCTGCATGGCACGCGCTCCCGCTCCAGTCTGCATGGCACGTGCTCCCACTCCAGTCTGCATGGCACGCGCTCCCACTCCAGTCTGCATGGCACGTGCTCCCACTCCAGTCTGCATGGCACGTGCTCCCGCTCCAGTCTGCATGGCACGCGCTCCCGCTGCAGTCTGCATGGCACGTGCTCCCGCTCCAGTCTGCATGGCACGTGCTCCCGCTCCAGTCTGCATGGCACGCGCTCCCGCTCCAGTCTGCAGTTCAGTCTGCATGGCACGTGCTCCCGCTCCAGTCTGCAGTCCAGTCTGCATGGCACGTGCTCCCGCTCCAGTCTGCATGGCACGTGCTCCCACTCCAGTCTGCAGTTCAGTCTGCATGGCACGTGCTCCCGCTCCAGTCTGCATGGCACGTGCTCCCGCTCCAGTCTGCATGGCACGTGCTCCCACTCCAGTCTGCAGTTCAGTCTGCATGGCACGTGCTCCCGCTCCAGTCTGCAGTCCAGTCTGCATGGCACGTGCTCCCGCTCCAGTCTGCATGGCACGTGCTCCCACTCCAGTCTGCAGTCCAGTCTGCATGGCACGTGCTCCCGCTCCAGTCTGCATGGCACGTGCTCCCGCTCCAGTCTGCATGGCACGTGCTCCCGCTCCAGTCTGCAGTCCAGTCTGCATGCCACGTGCTCCCGCTGTAGTCTGCATGGCACGCGCTCCCGCTCCAGTCTGCATGGCACGCGCTCCCGCTCCAGTCTGCATGGCACGTGCTCCCGCTCCAGTCTGCATGGCACGCGCTCCCGCTCCAGTCTGCATGGCACGCGCTCCCGCTCCAGTCCGCATGGCACGCGCTCCCGCTCCAGTCCGCATGGCACGCGCTCCCGCTCCAGTCCGCATGGCACGCGCTCCCGCTCCAGTCCGCATGGCACGCGCTCCCGCTCCAGTCTGCATGGCACGTGCTCCCACTCCAGTCTGCATGGCACGCGCTCCCGCTCCAGTCTGCATGGCACGTGCTCCCGCTCCAGTCTGCATGGCACGTGCTCCCGCTCCAGTCTGCATGGCACGCGCTCCCGCTGCAGTCTGCATGGCACGCGCTCCCGCTGCAGTCTGCATGGCACGTGCTCCCGCTCCAGTCTGCATGGCACGCGCTCCCGCTCCAGTCTGCATGGCACGCGCTCCCGCTCCAGTCTGCATGGCACGTGCTCCCGCTCCAGTCTGCATGGCACGCGCTCCCGCTGCAGTCTGCATGGCACGTGCTCCCGCTCCAGTCTGCATGGCACGCGCTCCTGCTCCAGTCTGCATGGCACGTGCTCCCGCTCCAGTCTGCATGGCACGCGCTCCCGCTCCAGTCTGCATGGCACGCGCTCCCGCTCCCGCTCCAGTCTGCATGGCACGCGCTCCCGCTCCAGTCTGCATGGCACGCGCTCCCGCTCCAGTCTGCATGGCACGTGCTCCCGCTCCCGCTCCAGTCTGCATGGCACGCGCTCCCGCTCCAGTCTGCATGGCACGTGCCCCCGCTCCAGTCTGCATGGCACGTGCTCCCGCTCCAGTCTGCATGGCACGCGCTCCCGCTCCAGTCTGCATGGCACGCGCTCCCGCTCCAGTCTGCATGGCACGCGCTCCCGCTCTAGTCTGCATGGCACGCGCTCCCGCTCCAGTCTGCATGGCACGTGCTCCCGCTCCAGTCCGAATGGCACGCGCTCCCGCTCCAGTCTGCATGGCACGTGCTCCCACTCCAGTCTGCATGGCACGCGCTCCCGCTCCAGTCTGCATGGCACGTGCTCCCGCTCCAGTCTGCATGGCACGTGCTCCCGCTCCAGTCTGCATGGCACGTGCTCCCGCTCCAGTCTGCATGGCACACGCTCCCGCTCCAGTCTGCATGGCACGCGCTCCCGCTCCAGTCTGCATGGCACGCGCTCCCGCTCCAGTCTGCATGGCACGCGCTCCCGCTCCAGTCTGCATGGCACGCGCTCCCGCTCCAGTCTGCATGGCACGCGCTCCCGCTCCAGTCTGCATGGCACGCGCTCCCGCTGCAGTCTGCATGGCACGCGCTCCCGCTCCAGTCTGCATGGCACGCGCTCCCGCTGCAGTCTGCATGGCACGCGCTCCCGCTCCAGTCTGCATGGCACGCGCTCCCGCTGCAGTCTGCATGGCACGCGCTCCCGCTCCAGTCTGCATGGCACGCGCTCCCGCTCCAGTCTGCATGGCACGCGCTCCCGCTGCAGTCTGCATGGCACGTGCTCCCGCTCCAGTCTGCATGGCACGCGCTCCCGCTCCAGTCTGCATGGCACGCACTCCCGCTTCAGTCTGCATGGCACGCGCTCCCGCTCCAGTCTGCATGGCACGCGCTCCCGCTCCAGTCCGCATGGCACGCGCTCCCGCTCCAGTCCGCATGGCACGCGCTCCCGCTCCAGTCTGCATGGCACGCGCTCCCGCTCCAGTCTGCATGGCACGCGCTCCCGCTCCAGTCTGCATGGCACGCGCTCCCGCTCCAGTCCGCATGGCACGCGCTCCCGCTCCAGTCTGCATGGCACGTGCTCCCACTCCAGTCTGCAGTCCAGTCTGCATGGCACGTGCTCCCGCTCCAGTCTGCAGTCCAGTCTGCATGGCACGTGCTCCCGCTCCAGTCTGCATGGCACGTGCTCCCACTCCAGTCTGCAGTCCAGTCTGCATGGCACGTGCTCCCGCTCCAGTCTGCATGGCACACGCTCCCGCTCCAGTCTGCATGGCACGTGCTCCCGCTCCAGTCTGCAGTCCAGTCTGCATGCCACGTGCTCCCGCTGCAGTCTGCATGGCACGCGCTCCCGCTCCAGTCTGCATGGCACGCGCTCCCGCTCCAGTCTGCATGGCACGTGCTCCCGCTCCAGTCTGCATGGCACGCGCTCCCGCTCCAGTCTGCATGGCACGCGCTCCCGCTCCAGTCCGCTTGGCACGCGCTCCCGCTCCAGTCCGCATGGCACGCGCTCCCGCTCCAGTCCGCATGGCACGCGCTCCCGCTCCAGTCCGCATGGCACGCGCTCCCGCTCCAGTCTGCATGGCACGTGCTCCCACTCCAGTCTGCATGGCACGCGCTCCCGCTCCAGTCTGCATGGCACGTGCTCCCGCTCCAGTCTGCATGGCACGTGCTCCCGCTCCAGTCTGCATGGCACGCGCTCCCGCTCCAGTCTGCATGGCACGCGCTCCCGCTCCAGTCTGCATGGCACGCGCTCCCGCTGCAGTCTGCATGGCACGTGCTCCCGCTCCAGTCTGCATGGCACGCGCTCCCGCTCCAGTCTGCATGGCACGTGCTCCCGCTCCAGTCTGCATGGCACGCGCTCCCGCTCCAGTCTGCATGGCACGCGCTCCCGCTCCCGCTCCAGTCTGCATGGCACGCGCTCCCGCTCCAGTCTGCATGGCACGCGCTCCCGCTCCCGCTCCAGTCTGCATGGCACGTGCTCCCGCTCCCGCTCCAGTCTGCATGGCACGCGCTCCCGCTCCAGTCTGTATGGCACGTGCCCCCGCTCCAGTCTGCATGGCACGTGCTCCCGCTCCAGTCTGCATGGCACGCGCTCCCGCTCCAGTCTGCATGGCACGCGCTCCCGCTCCAGTCTGCATGGCACGCGCTCCCGCTCTAGTCTGCATGGCACGCGCTCCCGCTCCAGTCTGCATGGCACGTGCTCCCGCTCCAGTCCGAATGGCACGCGCTCCCGCTCCAGTCTGCATGGCACGTGCTCCCACTCCAGTCTGCATGGCACGCGCTCCCGCTCCAGTCTGCATGGCACGTGCTCCCGCTCCAGTCTGCATGGCACGTGCTCCCGCTCCAGTCTGCATGGCACGCGCTCCCGCTGCAGTCTGCATGGCACGTGCTCCCGCTGCAGTCTGCATGGCACGCGCTCCCGCTCCAGTCTGCATGGCACGCGCTCCCGCTCCAGTCTGCATGGCACGCGCTCCCGCTGCAGTCTGCATGGCACGTGCTCCCGCTCCAGTCTGCATGGCACGCGCTCCCGCTCCAGTCTGCATGGCACGCACTCCCGCTTCAGTCTGCATGGCACGCGCTCCCGCTCCAGTCTGCATGGCACGCGCTCCCGCTCCAGTCCGCATGGCACGCGCTCCCGCTCCAGTCCGCATGGCACGCGCTCCCGCTCCAGTCTGCATGGCACGCGCTCCCGCTCCAGTCTGCATGGCACGCGCTCCCGCTCCAGTCTGCATGGCACGCGCTCCCGCTCCAGTCCGCATGGCACGCGCTCCCGCTCCAGTCCGCATGGCACGCGCTCCCGCTCCAGTCCGCATGGCACGCGCTCCCGCTCCAGTCTGCATGGCACGTGCTCCCGCTCCCGCTCCAGTCTGCATGCCACGTGCTCCCGCTCCAGTCTGCATGGACAGGAGCACACGCATGACGCAGCGGGTGCGGAAGCGCACAATCTCCATTGTAAACAATGAGAGGCACCTGCCGAATGATGTCAGTTATGTCATTATGTCAGCGGGAGGTTCTCATTCGAAGGTCGTCCGGATTCCGAGGTACCAGGAGGTGGATCCCCTGGCGAGGTGAGTAAATACTGCCCAAAGTTAAAACCAGAGGGGGGGGGGGGCAGCAGATTGGTGAGGTTTGGGGGAGGTTTTAAGATATGAAGATATGAAGAGTTATTATGCTAGTAGAACATGGCATAACATGTGTTAGAAGCACCAGGTAGCGCCTCGTAGCGGCAGGCAGCTTCTGGTGAACCCCGGGCGCTGTACGCAAACCACATTTATGAAAGTGAATCTGGTGAGCGACTCTAACAGCGCCATGTAGCATCCAATGTATTATTGCAGGTGGCTCAGCGTATAGCGCTGGAGCTCTAGCTTCCAGAGCACCAGGTATTACATGTCGCTCAGTGTTGCTCTCCCATACATTTCAATGGACGTTACTTTTCTTCTGTTTAAACAGGGTTTTTTTTTCTCTTAAACCGGACCTTCACCGTGATTTATTGAAAAGCCCAAACCCTTAAAAAACGATTCCCCAGCATCTAAAGTTAATATATTTTAAGTTTTTAGTCACTTACTTATTATTCTTTCCCCCACTGGGCTGCAACTCTGTTCAGGAGTCTAGGATACGGGCGCTGCCATCTTGACTCAGAAGCATCACACTTACTGAGGAGAAGAGAGTGGGATAAAGTACAGGGGGGGTTATAGCTGTGCTTTGCTCAGACAGAGCAGAGCTGGGGTCAGGAAATGGTCAGCAATCCCAGAATGCAGAGCAGCACAGTCAGAAGGCACTTCCTGTTTAGATGCAGGTAGGATGATTTTTAATGTGGGCAATCTGTATGTACAGGGTGTGGGAAACATATAAGATAGGCTCTTATTCAGGGTGAAGGTCCGGATTAATGTGAGCAATCTGTATGTACAGGGTGTGGGAAACATATAAGATAGGCTCTTATTCAGGGTGAAGGTCCGGATTAACGTGGGCAATCTGTATGTACAGGGGGGGGGAACATATAAGATAGGATCTTATTCAGGGTGAAGGTCCGGAATAATGTGAGCAATCTGTATGCACGGGGTGTGGGAAACATATAAGATAGGCTCTTATTCAGGGTGAAGGTCCGGATTAATGTGAGCAATCTGTATGTACAGGGTGGGGGAAACATATAAGATAGAATCTTATTCAGGGTGAAGGTCTGGATTAAATCATTGTCACCCCTTGGCCTAGATTTTTGAAAACTTTTTGGGATTTTTTATATTTTTATGCAGAATTGTCATTACAGATCTGGCACTAAAGTGTTAATGTCACAATGTTACAACAATGTCATTCCATGTGTTTTTGCTTTATTACTGGTGGATATTTGTTCAAAAACAGACTTTAATCACACAGCATCTGGTGCTCTATGCTACAGCTCCCAGCTTTAGGTCGCCGACGCTGTGTGTGTATCCTTTTTTGATGGTGTGAGTCGCTGAGAGTCGGTTGCACTGAGCTGGCGCTACCTCTAGCTCCCTGCAGCACTGTACTGGTGTTAGAGCGCCCAACATACATCACATTCATCGTTGCCGGCCAGGTTACTACATCAGCTGAGGCGCTCTGTTACAGCACCTGCTTACGGCGTCTACTTGCGGTCGCTTTAAGCGCCGCCATACAGACGCTCATCTGCCGATACCCGGCGTTAGTAATGAATCAGCCTCTTATTGGATTTCTCTGACACATGTCTGGGCAAATACTTATTAATAGTTTCCCGACTTCTTTCTAAGTAAATGAACCCGTAAGTGCAATACCCAGTGCTTTAGGCCTCTAGACCTCCATAAGGAAATGTCTATTCCTGTATGACATCCCATGGAACTGTTATGACTTAAAGTGGACCAAACCCCCCCCAAACATCTGAGGCCCTTATTTATGAAGGAATAGCGACAGGTAGCGACTGGTAATGACGGGCACCGCCACGAGAACGCCGGCTCCCCACCACAATCACACATTTATCAAGCCAATCCTGCTTAGCGACTGAGATAGCGCCATATAGCCACTCATTCATCATTATTCCAGCCTCAGCCCACAGCGCCAGCGTCAGACCTTGAACAGCGACAGGTATGACCTCTCGCTACCTGGCGCTCTCCAATGCATTTCAATGGAACAATCTTTAAATATTCATAATTAATTGTTATTAATTGTTTTTTTTTAATGTGGAAAATTCTGTGACCACTTCTGCCATGTTAGATAATTTTTTTAAGGTAAAAAAAATAAAAAAATAAAAAAGTACAGAATTGATATTACAGGTCTGATATTATTGTATTCATATTACTAAATTATTTGGTTTCCAAAAATATGGTTGTTTGGGGGTTAAAAAACTACTTTTAACCCATCGCCGCCAGCGCTCTGGGGTTTAAACAAGCATTTCACAGCGCGATCATTTTTTGAGCGTGATTTGTTAAGGAATATGGTGGAAGCCGGTCGCCCTGACCAGTCGCTATCATGCGCTCCTATACAGCGCGGAACCTGTCAAATAGCGACTCCTCACCTAATATTCAACATTACGGCAAACCGACTGAGTAGCTATCAACTACCGAACAACGGCCAAGCACAGCGACTACTAGCGGGCGCTCTGAAAATGCCGCTACAGTCGCTCAACTGTCGCTACCTGCCGCTATTAATGAATCGGCCTCTATCTATTTTGCTTCCCCAACCCAGGTACATTATGCTAAAGTGATATAACAACAGTAAAACTATTGGTATACAGGCCCGCGCTAGCAATTTTCAAAATAGTACATCAATAAATAAATGTGATAAATAATGCTCAACGTGAAATGTCCTCAACCCCAAAAAGAACACAAATGAAATATTGATATGAACACAGAGCAAACTAAATTAAATAAACAAAATAGAAGTCCCAATTTTTAATCCTTCAAAGGTGCTATAGTGCTCAATATAACTATGTCCCACGGTGCATGCACTCCACGCAAAATTGTGCAAAGGAATCCTCCACCAATCGTGCAAACTCTTACCAACTTTTAGTAGGCAAAGCGCTTAAAATTGATTTTACACAGCGTTGTTGCCAATTCTGATGTAATCCACTTTTAAATAGACGCTTATCCAGCAATGCTTCCACACTTCAACCCTCCAGCGTTTACAGATGTCACAAAAGGCACTATTTCCATACAGCCATCCACTGTAGATTATCTCCTTTTCAGGCAAAGCTCAGGGGGTGACTGGTAACTTTTTTTCTAAACATCCGTAAGGGCAGCATACGCATGAGACCCCCGGGCTCCTCCCCTCAACTGGAACACATGACCACCAGGTACATTATGGTTTGGATGTTTTCTGCCCTTAATGCTGCTTGGTAATCCTGTTATAGTGATTTTAATTTCCGTACTTTTCCAGGTATGACAATTATAGCCCATTGGTTTCTGACAGGATACCATTGGTCTAAACTTGTTGTTTAAGCCCCCCTCCTCGCAATTTCAGGCGGGGAGCAATTATAGCCTATTGAAAATAGTAGAAGGAAGCTACGAGCCAAAAAAACAATTCATTTTCCCTTAATGTTATCTGAACTTTTTATTTGAAGCCAAAATTATTTTAGATAGAAATTAGATATTATTTTATCCAGTTCATTACTAGGACACTAAGGGAAGTTGATACATGTTTTTTTTTTTCATTTAACCCTCCGTGGTCCGCTTTAAGGTTCTCCCTACTTTCCCTGCTTATTTTTGCTAAAGTTACAGCCAGTGAGGGGCATCCCTCATTAAAGCCAGTGTTTAGCATACCTTATTATAGCCAGTGAGTGGCATCCCTCATTAAAGCCAGTGTTCTGCATACCTTATTATAGCCAGTGAGTGGCATCCCTCATTAAAGCCAGTGTTTAGCATACCTTATTATAGCCAGTGAGGGGCATCCTTCAATTACAGCCAGTGAGTGGCATCCCTCATTAAAGCCAGTGTTCAGCATACCTTATTATAGCCAGTGAGGGGCATCCTTCAATTACAGCCAGTGAGTGGCATCCCTCATTAAAGCCAGTGTTTAGCATACCTTATTATAGCCAGTGAGGGGCATCCTTCAATTACAGCCAGTGAGGGGCATCCCTCATTAAAGCCAGTGTTTAGCATACCTTATTACAGCCAGTGAGTGGCATCCCTCATTAAACCAGACAGTGTTCAGCATACCTTATATATCCTTCAATTACAGCCAGTGAGTGGCATCCCTCATTAAAGCCAGACAGTGTTCAGCATACCTCATTATAGTAAGTGAGGAGCATCCTTCAATTACAGCCAGTGAGGGGAAATGGGCCCATGTAGGATAGCTGTGGTGGCTGAGCGAGCAGGGAAAGGGATCCTTGGATAGAGCAGGGACTGGGACTGGTGGGAGAATGTGGGCTGCTTGCCTGTACATGAGCTAGTGCCTCAAATGCTGCCACCAGCTGTCCCTGCATATTCAGGGCCTTTCAGTGCCCCTTCCCTATCTTCTTTAGGCCGCCATTTGTAGAATGGGGAGCAGGTCCCCCCTGCTTTCATCCCGGCTTCCAGAAGGGCATAAGACTAGTATGCTGGCAGGTTCAGTATCAGGGCGGCATCTAAATCCTGGGTTATAAAGCCTGGTGCACTGGCTAATTGGCTCTTGGTGGGGGGCGGGGGTAACATTTTTTATATATAATGTAATTAAATTGGTTATAAAAGAACAGCAATGCAGCCTATCATTTTCAATAAAAAAAACAAATGTCACTTAGTGAAGCCATTATTTCTCTCCTGCTTTGAGCAGGAGGAAAATGCAAATACATAAAAACTTGTCCCACTGTAAAACACTCCCTGAATCAATTTCCGTGTGAGATCTGACTCAAAATGTAAATTTTCTCAAACAAAATTGGCTCATCAAAAATGTGTTTTACTTATTATTATTCTGGCTCACCAGATGGCAGTAATGTGAATCCTGTAGACAGATTCACCTTGTCTGTGTGTCTGTGATGGATGTGTTCTTACTCCATAGGGCTTGGCAGATAGCTTACTCGGCAGGTCATGGGCATACATAGATACGTTTCAGAAGATTTATTTCAGTACAGAATCTTGCAATGAAAACATCTTACAACAGGAATCTTAAAATGTACGTTCAATCCAGCAGGAAACTTGTGTTGTAAACCCATAACAGCAGCAGGTAAAAAGAATATAGATTGCAGGAAGGAGCAGCAGGTGTGCACTGTTTAGATGCAAAACTAGAAAATGGCTGATGGAGAGAGGAAGAAGGGAGGAGCTACTTGCATCACAGCAAGACTAAGGGAGCCAGGAAGGGACAAAGGCAGTCTGCTCAGCCTATGTAAATAAACACTATATCAAGCAGTTACCCACGCGTCGTCGGACATGACACTCATGAAAAACCTTAATATTATGAAATGGTGGAAATGAAGCGGGTAATTTGGCCTGTTTTCAGGACTCCTAACTATTGTTAGATATATTTTTGAACAGACCTAAAGTCATTTTTGACCTCATCTCTAAATAAGATTTTAGGTCTGCTCACCCTGCCACATCAGGGTGCCTAATGAAAGTCTACTGCTAAGCAGGGGGGGGGGGGCACCCCAAATCAGGATGCCCCACTTCTTAAGAGTGAGCTTTCAGTACTTACCCAGATATGACTATGAAGGTTCTCATTCATTCAGATCATGCTATATCTGTAGGAATATATTAAGTATTAAGGCAACTGGACTTACTGTGTTACATAGTTCATACAGATGAAAAAAGACACGTGTCCAAGTTCAACCAAGGGATGGAGTTGGGGAAAGTTACTTTTCTTATGACTTTTCAGCTTTCTCAATTCAGAGTGACCTGTACATAAATCTGACAGCAATAAAGGGTAGCTACAATCTACATCATCTGTCTACTATAAGCACCATGTTAACACCGAAGGCATCTACTGGTTACTCCAAGTACCTTCAGACATTCTCACCTCTCTACTGTTTATAGTAAACAGAGGATGTAAATTGGAGTTGCCATTTATTGCTACACCACAAAAAGAAGGAATAGTTAGCAGGCTAAAGTACTAATTAAAAAGGTGTACGTATAGATGTGAAACCTATAATGGGCCAATATACTTTAATATTTCAATTTTAAGCTACCCAGGGTGCTGTAATTTAGCCCATTCCTCGGGCAGGCTTATTCATCACTAACGCCAGGTAGCGATAGATGAGCGTCTGTAGCAGGCATTTTCAGAGCGTCCGCTAGTAGTCGCAGTGCTCGGCCGTAGGTCGCTAGTTTATAGCGACTCAGTCGCTGTGCAGTAATGTTGAATACATTGTGAGGAGTCGCTATTTGACCAGTACAGCGCTGTATGGGAGCGCATGTTAGCGACTGCTCATAGCGACCGCCTCACACCATATTCAGCAAAAAACAGCCTCACAAATCTCCGGCGCAGAAACATGCTTCTCTGAAGCCCAGAGCGCAGGAGGCGGTGTGATTAAAGTCTGTTTTCCAGCATCTATCCACTAGTAACAAAGCGAAAACATATTGTAATAACATTGTAACATGAACACTTTAATGGCAGATCTGTAATGTAATTTCTGAGGAAATATATAAAACATGAAAAAATTGCGGAAAAAAACTGCCTTTTCAATGCCAGAAGAGGTCACAGAATTATTTGTGATTTTTGGTAAAAAAATAAATAAACAAAAACCCAGTTTAAAGAGAAGAAAAGGATGTATGGCAAAGCGTCAGGTAGCGAGAGGTCATACCTGGCGCTGTGCAAGTCTGAACGCCGGCGCTGTTCGCTAAGGCTGTGAAAATGAAGAATCGGACGCTACATGGCGCTATCCCTGTCGCTAAACAGATTCTGCTTGATAAATGTGTAATTGCGTGCAGTGTCCGGCGTTCACCAGTCGCTACCTGTCGCTCCCTCTCATTAACCAGCCACTACCTGACGCTATCCCTTCTTAAATAAGGGCCTAGGTATCACACTCCGTTGATTGGCTATATAGACAGATGACTTAAGAAGTTTAAGAATGCTTTAATTTTATATATTCTGCACATCCTAACAAAAACTAAAGAAGATTTTAAGACTTCGAATCTATAAGATTCCAGGGCCGCCTGATTCCCTCCTCCCAGGGGCATCTAGATTCGGGATGCCCAGCTGTGTGAAACCCCCCCCAGGTCGCCTGGTAAACTCACCTTTTCCCCCGATCCAACAACGCATGCACAAGCAGCGGCCGCCGCCTGCTATACCTTTAGCAGTGTGCAAGCCCGTAAAATGCGTTCTTGAATGGCCGTCGCGTGCACGCTCCCTGTTAGGTGGCAGCGGGGATGTGGCCACCGGTCTGATTTGACGAGAGGCAGCACATGCACTGTAGGAATGGGAAAAGGTAAGTTTGACTGGTCGACCTGGGGGGTTTCACACAGCGGGTCGTCCCAGATCAGGGTCCCCCGCACGAACGAGCCATGGCCTCATCCCCACTATCCCTCTACTAGGGTGTGTGCCAGCGCCAGGCATTTGTGAGTGGCCAGTGTGGACACACTCCCTGTTAGAGGGTGGCGGGGGATGCGACCGTCAGCGCACTTAGAGCGGCTCGCCTTAGACGAAGGCTTAGACAAAGGCGCGTCAGTGGATCCGAGGGTGCTGATTGGATGAGCGCCCGCACATACGCTGTAGGACCGGGAAGAGGTGAGTTTGTTTCGGCGACCTGGGGGGCAAGGACCAAAACCTAGGATAGTCAAAATCCTGGGTTTTGATCCACTTTGAACTACTTAACTCACATGACTGTCTATCCAATGGAGCGTGGTCCCTAAGGGAATGGGCAAAATTCCACCACCCTGGGTGGATTAAATTGTAAATATACATTTATTCCACACAATGAATAATACAATAAAGCACACCTATACTAAAGTGCCCATAAAAACTACAAGGTTGTAGAAATTATTGTTGGAACCATCTATTGCTACCCAATTCCTGTAGTAGCCCCTCTGAATTGAGAAAGGCAGTCGGATGACTAGCCAGACTTCTTCATGAAAATGACATAGTAAGTCCTGTTGCCTTGATTTACATCCAGATGTGACAGCTGCATCCATCCTTTGGGAAGCTATTGCTGCGCATGCACAGCTGGCTGATCCTAGTACTGCAAAAGCAGTCGAGATATTCACAAGATGGGAACTGGATTCTTTTTGGGCTCTCTAAGGTTTGTAGGGAAATGCCCCAAATGGAGTTATTCAGTGAATCTGAATCTTACTCTAGGTTCACTTTAAAGAACCCAGTCTGGAGTCTGAAAGATGTGTTTGTTTGTATTGGCCCTGGATACGGTCTCCAGAGGCTGCGTTGTGACATCTGGATACTGTTCGGTCTCTAGACGCTTATGTGTTGTATTGGATACTTCCTGACGTAAAGAGCAGAGGGATTGTAAATAACACACAAGACATTATATGATCTTTGCATATAAATAATATAATCCACTGCTCTGCTGTACATTGATTTCGCTGCACCATCGAATTATTCAAGAAAATTTCCATTTAATATCTCTTGAAACTAACACCTAAAATTTCACGTGCGGCAGATCAAATGATTCTAAAACGTAGGACTTAATTTATTTATTAATAAAATAAGTTGCCAGGATGCTATAAGTAATTGTTTGAATTTGCTTTGATGCATTAAAGAGGACCAACACACGTGAATTTGACTTTCTTGTGTGTTGTTTCTCTCTGTGGCGGCATCCCGAATTGGGATGCCCCGCTGTGTGTGCTCCCCCAGGTCACCCCGTTTCACTCACCTTCCTTCTGTTCCCACGGTGCAGACTCGGACGAGAGCGAGTGCGTTGATTGGCTGAGCGTCTCGCTCAGCCAATTAGCACGCTTGCTGTCACTCGGCTCGCTTTAGTGCTGAGGGGGTGAATGTTCGGGGGGGGGGGTTCACACAGTGGGGCATGCCAATTTGGGATGCCCCAAGGAATGGAACTCAGGAGGCTCTGGAGTATTTTAGACTACAGGGCCTCCTTGGGGGTTTGATACAGTGGAGCATTTCGATTCTGGATGCCCCCGGGGCAGGGAATTCAGCGGCCCAGGAATCTTATGGATTTCAGGACAGTATTTGGTATGTGGGCTACGTGTGAAACCCTGGAGATTGCGGCACAAACTCACCTGGCCAGTGATCATACAGCAAAAGTGTTGGCCGCAGCCGCAACAAGTAAGTAGTAAGTAGTCTAAACCCCCAAAAGTGTTATTCAAGGGGTCCCAACAAGTAACTAGTTTTACCGAAGCTCCAAAAGGATAAGGCAAAGGTACTGGCTTACTGGGTGTTAGAAAAAGCTACTCACGTGTTGGCACCCTTTGCTTTCTACTTACTGGGGGTTTGAATTACTCGCCTCTGCCCACCTGCATTGCACTTACTGGGACAGGCAGCCTATACACTGTGTCCAACAATGCAGAAAGGAGCAAATAAAAGGACAGGGACATGACCATGATAGTGGTACTGCTGCTGGTGGTGATGGAGCTGGCTCTGCAGGGAGAGGACGTGTTTCATCTGGGCCTGCTACACCTTCAACTGGTGGTGAGGCGAGAACAAGTAAAGGCAGTCGTAGATTATATGGCATGCAGTGCTACCAGTTCCATTGGATTGTCTTCCACCCACTCTACTTCTGCCAAAAGTGCAGAGCCCTCCACCTCATTCCCCTTAAAATCAGCAAGGCTGTCCCAGCCCCAGGTCATGGAGTCACTAATGCTCAATGATGAGACTCCAAGCTGGCATACCGTAGGCCATCCACCTGCCCAGGTTGCAGACCTAGATGCCCAAAAACTTATGTTGGAGGATGAGGATGTGGTCAGCGGACCATCAGAGCACACCCTCAATGATGATGAAACCCTAGAGCCAACTGCTGCAGCTTTCTGCAATGTTGAGGATGAGAGGGAGGGTAGCATGAAGGAGGGGGTAATGAAGTCCTAGACACAATGTGGACTGAAAGTCGTCAGAGTTCGGAAGAAGAGGGAAAAGGGTGCTGGCAGTCAGCAGTCATCCCGTTGCTGCCACTGCCCGCCACACCCAGGGATTGAGCATGACAAAGCTGACTCAAAGGATCTCCCCAGTGTGGCATTTTTTCAAGCAGTGCAGAGATGACAAGACATGGATAATATGCACGCCGTGCCACCAGTCTTAGTAATTTCTGCACCACATCCATGACCAGACACCTGCAATCCAAACACAAGCTGCAGTGGCAGAAAGACCATCATTTCCACCACCACCAACCCCACCAGAGGCAGCACCACCACCATCACCAAGCGTGCCCACACCATCTCAGCAAAGCGTTCAGCTTTCCATCCCACAAACTTTAGATAGAAAATGGAAGTTGGGCCCATCTCACCCTCGAGCCCTGGTCCTGGATGTGAGCATTTCAATGTGATCAAGTTGATGGCCTTAGAAATGCTCCTATTCCACATCTCCACTGACACGTGGACAAGTATGCATGGGCAGGGATGTTACATCTCTCTAACCGCCCACTGGGTCAATGTAATGGCGTCTGGGACTAAGGGGGGAAGCACTTAGGCGCAAATCCTTCTGCCACCAAGGATTCCTGGACATCAGTCGGTGCCTTCTGTTGCCTCCTCCTACTCTGCTTTCTCCTTATGCAGTTTGAGCAACCCCTGGACCATCAATTTGAGCACTACCATAGGTAAACCACAGCATTCAGTGCTAAAACATATTTGTCTGGTCAAAAGACACCACACCACCCAGGAGCTGTGGACCAGCATCCAGATGAGTGGCTGCTGCTGTTGCACCTGAAGCCCGTTAAGGTGGTGTGTGACAATGGCGTGACCTTCCTGGCTGCTGCATAAGGTGTGTGGCATGTGAACACATTTTTGGCATTCCCACCCTGCTGCTGCTCGCTTCTCTGCACTGCAGAGGAACCTCGGCCCTCCCACTCACTGCCTCATATGTGACTTGCTGACCAGGTAGAATTTAACTGTGTATATGTTGGAAAGGGTGTGTGAGCAGCAGCAGGCAGTTGTGGAGTTCCAGCTCCAAAATGCCAGAGTGAGTAGAAGTTCAGACCAACAGCACTTCACCACCAATGAGGGACATCTTTAGGGTGCTGCAGTGGTTAGCACTGATGACGCTATCGTCATCACTACCATCCCCATCCTTTGCCTGCTAGAAGAAACCCCTCAGGCCATGCAGAGGATGTGATGGTGTCTTAAGAGGAAGCAGAGGAGGAGGAGGAGGAAGCCCCATTTTCCCAGCCATCAAGGCAGTGCACACATGGCTTACAGGGTGGGTTGCTGGGCCGACAGTGGCTAGGTACTCCACTGTCCAGCCAGCGGACAGTTTGAAGGATTACGAGGAGAAGGAGGGGGAGGAGCAGGAGGAAGAGACACCCGACAATGAGGACAGCATCTCCTTGGCTCAGGGCAGTCTGGCGCCCATTCTCCAGTGCCTGCGTAACAAGTTGCCCACATCATCAGTGCCGATTACTGGTTGGCTGGATCCCTGCTATAAGGACACCATCACCTCCTTGACTCCAGCACTGGAATGGTCCAGGAAGATGAGGGAGTAAAAAAGAACTAGTGGACAAACTATTGGTGGAATTCCCAGCTGAATTTGAGGGCTTAGTGGTGGCACAAGGCTGAAGAGAAGGAGCATGTCATCAACGCAGCAGGGGCGCCGGCAGCACCTCACAGGGGAGGGTGAGGGGGCCTCCACCAAAAACCTCTGGGTTTAATTAATTAATAGCAATTAATTATTACCAATTAATATTTAAAGATTGCTCCATTGAAATGCATTGGAGAGCGCCAGGTAGCGAGGGGTCATACCTGTCGCTGTTCAAGGTCGCTCGCTGGCGCTGTGGGGTGAGGCTGGAATAATGATGAATGATTCGCTATCTGGCACTCTGTCAGTCGCTAAGCAGAATCGGCTTGATAAATGTGTGATTGCGGAGGGGAGCCGGCGTTCTCGTGGCGGTGAGCGTCATTACCATTCGCTCACCATTCGCTACCTGGCGCTATCCCTTGTTAAATAAGGGCCTGAGTCGCTATAAACTAGCGACCCACGGCCGAGCACAGCGACTACTAGCGGGCGCTCTGAAAATACTGCTACAGACGCTCATCTATCGCTACCTGGCGTTAGTGATGAATAAGCCTGTCCGATGAATGGGCTAAATTACAGCACCCTGGGTAGCTTAAAATTGAAATATTAAAGTATATTGGCCCATTATAGGTTTCACATCTATACGTATACCTTTTGAATTAGTACTTTAGCCTGCTAACTATTCCTTCTTTTTGCAGTGTAGCAATAAATGGCAACTCCAATTTACATCCTCTGTTTACTATAAACAGTAGAGAGGTGAGAATGTCTGAAGGTACTTGGAGTAACCAGTAGCTGCCTTCGTTGTTAACATGGTGCTTATAGTAGACAGATGATGTAGATTGTAGCTACCCTATATTGCTGTCAGATTTATGTACAGGTCACTCTGAATTGAGAAAGCTGAAAAGTCGTAAGAAAAGTAACTTTCCCCAACTCCATCCCTTGGTTGAACTTGGACACGTGTCTTTTTTTCATCTGTATGAACTATGGGCCTTATTTATCAAGGGCTAGCGCCAGGTAGTGTCTGACTAGCGCCAGGTAGCGCCAGCTATCGGCGGCTACCGACTCCAGAACGCCAGGCGGCGGACACAATCACGCATTTATCACGCTAAATGAGACTAGCGCCGGCGAGAGCGTCAGCTAGCACGGGATATATCATGTAGCCGACTGCAACGAACAGCGCCACTACTAATCCCATCACAGCGCCAGGTATGACCTGTCGCTCCCTGGCGCTCTCCAATGCATTTCAATGGAGCAATCTTTAAATATTCATAATTAATTGATTTTAATTTTTTTTTTTTTTTTTTTTTTTTTAACTGTCAAAAATTCTGTGACCACTACGGCAATGTTAGATATTTTTTTTAAGGTAAAAAAAAAAAAAAAAAAGATTTGTGCAGAATTGATATTACAGTTCTGATATTAATGTATTCATATTACAAAATGTTTAGAAAAACTTGTTTAATTTTTTAATCAAAAATATGGTTGTTTGGGGGTTAAAAAACTACTTTTAAGCCATCGCCGCCAGCGCTCTGGGGTTTAAACAAGCATTTCACAGCGCGAGAATTTTTTGAGCGTGATTTGTTAATGAATATGCTGGGAGCCGTTCGCTCTGGCCATTCGCTGTCAGGCGCACCCATACAGCGCGGAACCTGTGAAACAGCGACTCCTAACCCCGTATTCAACATTACCTCACACCGACTGAGTCGCTGTCAACAAGCGAACAACGGCCAAGCACAGTGAATACTAGCGGGCGCTGTGAAAATCACGCTACTGGCGCTCATCTGTCGCTACCTGGCGCTATTAATGAATCGGCCTGCCCGTAACACAGTAAGTCCAGTTGCCTTAATATATTCCTACAGATATAGCATGATCTGAATGAATGAATGAGAACCTTCATAGTCATATCTGGGTAAGTACTGAAAGCTCACTCTTAAGAAGTGGGGCATCCTGATTTGGGGTGCCCCCCCCCCCCGCTTAACAGTAGACTTTCATTACGCACCCTGATGTGGCAGGGTGAGCAGACCTAAAATCTTATTTAGAGATGAGGTCAAAAATGACTCTAGGTCTGTTCAAAAATATATCTAACAATAGTTAGGAGTCCTGAAAACAGGCCAAATTACCCACTTCATTTCCACCATTTCATAATATTAGGGTTTTTCATGAGTGTCACGTCCGGCGACACGTGGGTAACTGCTTGATATAGTGTTTATTTACATAGGCTGAGCAGACTGCCTTTGTCCCTTCCTGGCTCCCTTAGTCTTGCTGTGATGCAAGTAGCTCCTCCCTTCTTCCTCTCTCCATCAGCCATTTTCTAGTTTTGCATCTAAACAGTGCACAACTGCTGCTCCTTCCTGCAGTCTACATTCTTTTTACTTGCTGCTGTTATGGGTTTACGTCACAATTTTCCTGCTGGATTGAACGTACATTTTAAGATTCCTGTTGTAAGATGTTTTCATTGCAAGATTCTGTACTGAAATAAATCTTCTGAAACTTATCTTTGTATGTCCATGACCTGCCGAGTAAGCTATCTGCCAAGCCCTATGGAGTAAGAACACATCCATCACAGACACACAGACAAGGTGAATCTGTCTACAGGATTCACATTACTGCCATCTGGTGAGCCAGAATAATAATAAGTAAAACACATTTTTGATGAGCCAATTTTGTTTGAGAAAATTTACACTCAATAGGGTCGATTCAAAGAAACATGTAACAGCTTGGATTTTGGTGGCGATCATCCTATTTTTCCCGTGCGCTCGTGCGTTCGTATGAACTTGCGAGTGATTCTATAAGCAAATACGTTTCTATCCTAAAATGTCCGTCCGTTCGTATGGCAGTTCGGGAATCAGACCTATGTCAGTTTCCATCCTGAATTTTCCGTTTCATTTCTCAGGTTGCAACATTGGTTTTGCCCTTTTTCCTTTTTTGTCTGGACGTAAATCCTTCTGATCTTGCGGCTGCGCACTACAAACTTACCTCATTAAAGTGCATTCTAAATATTTGGTCTTTTATTTTTCTTTATTTCATTCATTTTGTAGTAACCAACCATTAATGAATGCATTTGCATAAGTAAATCTTACTTTGTTTAATTTTTAGTTAACTTGCATTTTTTACTTGTGGATTTAATTTTAATATTTTGGCTTCAAATGGTACAACTTAAAATTTTGTGTGTGGTTACCCACACCCTCTACATACAGATTGCTCTCAAATATAAAAAAACACCCAGCAACTTCTGCATGTTATGAGTCTAGAAACAGCCAAGATGGCGGGTCAGGTATTATCGGGCAGCCTGCAAACAGAAAGGGCCTTGTGACTGTGTTGCTCTGCATTCTTTGATTTCTGACCTTTCCATGCCCCCAGCTCTGCTGTGTCTGTGCAAAATACAGCAGTAACCCACATCCTGCACTTTATCCCGCTCTCCTCTCCTCAGTAAGTGTGATGCATCTGACCAAAGATGTGCTTAAATAATTAAACAAAGCAAAGGTAAACAACTACACCAATAAATGCAATCTAAAAATATTATTCTAGTACATCAATTTAAAAATAAATACCAAAGGACATACGTTTCTTTAATTAATGCAAATAGATTGCAAAATAAAGGTTTACATGCAAAGGACTAATTAAGGTCCACATTAAAATGCTTTTATAAGGCATACATGAATCAGGTATGCATTGCCATACAATTTATGGCCTCGGCCATGCTGATACATGCAGTTCATTGGAGCTCAAGACGCGCAGACTCTTCCACATAGCCAAAAAACCTGTTCAAGAACAGCAATCCGACTGCTAAAAGGTGTCGGCAGTGGCTTTCTTTTAAAACGTCTTTAGAGGTTTGAAAACTGTTCTCTGAATCACACCAAAACCCATTCGATTATCCTAAGTTTTACGTTTTGATCCTAAGTTTTAGGATTTGATCCTAAGTTTTACGTTTTGATCCTAAAATTTAGGAACGAACTTGCGATGATCGTAAGAGCATATACGCATTCGTACGTAGGCTCGTGCGAGTCGTAAATGGCCAAAAAAACAGGAAAAAATGACTAACACCCACCCAAACTTACGATTCTCGATCCGAAATCAATTAACTTTTGCTCTTTGAATCGAGGGGAATGCCTGTGATTGTTTGTTTGTTCATCCTGAGGTGGGGGGTGCACCCCCATTGGAATAACTCAGGATAAATTGTCATTCCCTTTCCTTTTTGTTTATTTTCATGATATTGTATGGTATAAATTACATGAACACTGTTTATTGGTTGTACTGCCTTTATCTTACTCTATTTTATAATGTCCCTTAGTCGAACCCAAAACCCAAAAAAGGAACCCATTGTGTTGTTATAATACACCCCTGAACAATCACACAAAGAAAAACACACACAAATTCTTTTGGATTCTTGATTTTTTTTTCATTATTGTTCTTTTGTTGTCAGTAATATCATGTTTTGTATATGTATATTGATTTATTTTCTTAACATTATCCAAAGCAGGAAAGCAAAGACAGCTATTTTTCTCCAAGGTGTGGGGGACACAACAAGTCAAAATAGATATTAGCTTGAAAACAAGTAGGTAGCACTGGTATATTAGGTATATATAAAAGAGATAAAAGTCTATGTGCTCTAAAACATCTGGAGATGCCTGTAAGTGCTTACTTAAAAGGTGATGGAGCAAAGAAAAATGTAAACCAAACCCAAGCAACCTATGATATGCTTTATTACATCATAGTTGAATGATGTGCCAATCATCTAGATTTGCCTCAAACGACATATAAAAATATATGATAGAATACAGCCCAAAAGCAAGTGCAAAACTAGAAATTAGTATAGCCTCCTAACTATATTTTGAAGGCCTTTTCAAGTCAACTTTCCTCCCAGGTGGAGAGACGAGTGAGTATTTGTAAGTATTTGTGTATTTCTCGAACACCTTGTGACTAAAACAGAATTGAAACATCGCACAAACCACCACACTTCTAATAAAAATATGGGTGCACAGGCTCCTGGCTGTACTATAAGTCCAACCTGAGAAAAGAGCAGATGAGCCAGCCCTCTAAAGTTTACAGGAAAGTCCTATATTGACCATATACTGGCGAAGGCCAACATTTTAAGGTAGCACAGTACCCCTTTATCAAGGCAAAATGACCCATCATTTTGCCTTGGTAAAGGGATACTGTACTATCTCCAAATGTTTGGTTTTCACCTGTATATGGTCAATATGAAACAGAATTGAAACAGAACAGAGTCAGTCATATAATCTGTTCTAAGGTTGCACTATAGGTGGGGAAGATGCCTTGCCATGGACTCCCTTGGACTTAAAACTTAGGTGGTCTTTCCCAAGACTTGCCCAAACTAGAATTATTGTTGCTGCACCAGGCTCCCCTGCTTACCTGCAGTTGCTCTCACATCGTCTGGTGCTCTCCTCTGGCCCAGTGTCTACATCTCTATGCCAGATCCCATAATCTTGGCTTCAGTTTCCTTGTATGAGTACAGGACAAGACCAAGGTGCCCAGTAGAATTGGGAGTAAGTCATATAATCTGTTCTAAGTTGCATTATAGGTGGGGGGTGCCTTGCCATGGACTCCCTTAGATTTAAAACTTTGGTGGACTTTCCCAAGACTTGCCCAAATTAGAATTAGTGTTGCTGCACCAGGCTCCCCTGCTTACTTGTAGTTGCTCTCACATCATCTGGTGCTCTTCTCAGGGCCCAGTGTCTACATCTCTATGCCAGATTCCATAATCTTGGCTTTAGTTTCATTGTATGAGTTCAGGACAAGACCAAGGTGCTCATTATTATGGGCTTGTACTCCACACATACGCTTCTTGAGGACAGAAGCTGTAACTGCAAGACCAGGGAAAGAGATTACTGGGTGTTGGACCCTAAGGAGAGACGAAGGTGCAATGTAAGGCAGGGAAGGCTCTTGTCACAACATTAGCTCTGGTCTAAGCTTTGTTGGGAATGTCCACCAAAGTGGAATTTATTTTTAATTTCATCATCTAAGGTAATCCATGGCAAGGCCACCCTCATATGTTAGCCATCCCTTCCCCTTTATCTAGATAAGTAGACCCCCTGCCTCTTTTGTCCTAGGACCCCTATGGGAGTTTTGAGAACTACTGTTGCTGTAGTAGAGCCTCAAATGCTTCAAGTTAAATAGTAATTTAAGTTTAGAAAAGACACAGGTCCATCAAGTTCGAAACTTGTAAAACCTCTACATTTTGGTCCATGGGAAGACAAAACCCAAACACCATACATAATAGCAGGCAATTAATGAGAACAAAATCTCCTATCTGACATCTTTGTGTTTCTACGGGTTTCAGTGGTGCTTGCTATCTATAGTAAAGTTTCTAGAGCTGTTTGCTAATGACTTGATGTCCATTAGTATGCTAGAAAATAATTCAACAGGAACTCGTAATGTGGTCACAAGCAGTATAACTGTCACATGTCTATCATTTCTACTTACGAGCGTTAATACTTAGGGCAGGATATATTCTAATATGTGTGACTACAGACTCTATTAATGTCTTTAGAGATCCATGCCTAATGTTAGATGAAGATTTTATGCAACACACAAAAGCAGCTGCCTTGTGAGCATTTTGATTTATGTATTATGATGTTGATAACCAGAGGAAAGAAAACACATGGCATAATTTCATCCAGCTCCTTCTATCTAGAATTAGATGTCTTACCTATTTGTAACCATAAAAGTCTTTCACCACATGTTGCACATGTACCTGGCAGGAGACACATCTATAGGGGCTTCCAAATGCACTAAATCCAATTGATTCTTCTCTGATTTGTGATAGGTTCTGATTATATGCCTGATGATACTTGACTACATGTTAAAAAGTCATAAAAGTCTGCTGTACACCCTCCCCCCCAGGGGGAACCCTATTTGGGGATGCCCTGTTGCTTGATAATGCATTTGCATCCTTCATGACTGTCAGCTAGGTTTGCCAGGCTTACGTCACATCATATGTGCATTCCCATATTGACCCTAATTGGTCACAAGAAAAGGAGGCTGCGGTTGCCGCCATGGAAGTAAGCCATAAAGTTAAGTATTAGAGATCATTAGACCCTGAATTAGTCTAACCTCCCAGCACAAGGCTCCCCAACTCACCTGTCATCAGTTCAACAGAGCCTTCCAAGCCCTGGAATTTTTATAATGTCCCTACAGTTCTTCTGTCCTGTAGTTGAGCTTGTGTGTGCAGAGTCCATTGTGGAGCTTGCAGTGATACTGGGACCAGAACATAATGCCAGATACCATTGGTGCAATAGCGGGCGTGTGGGGGAGTCTCATGCTGGGAAGTCTAAGCTGGGGTCTGATAGAGGAAGCATTTTTTTTTAAAGCCTATTTTCTTGCTTCCTTTGGGTTAAGGAAGCCGAATTGGCATGCTCCAGAGGGAGGGTGCTCAAAAGACCTAATGTAATTTCTGAAAAACAATATGGGACCATAGACAAGCTATTTTACAGTGATATGGCACAAGATTTAAAGATGAATTTCAGCATAGCTTTTAACTTCACTAAAAGAGCTTAGGGGAACAACTACACAGAGGTAAGCTGGAAAGCTAGGGGTAGAGGAATGCAGTTGTAAGCCTACAGGCTTTAATACAATGGACAAGGCAAAGCCAAAGAATAAGTGAGAACAGGTTATAGTAATGTAATTAGATGGGTTCAAATAAGGGAACCTCAAGTTCTGTACTAGCAAATATTGATAACCTATAGTGCAAGTTCCAGTTTAGGTCTACTGTCACTAGGCTTGTAAGTAAATCTATAGGCTTCAATAGGCAGGGCAATCTGGCAATAGCCAAGGGTAACGTGCAAATTGTTTTTAACAGTGTTCCCCAAACCTCCTCGTCTGCCACCAACAGGTCATAATTTGCAGATTTATACAAGGATGCCCAGGTGAAGTTATCAGAGTTAAGATACAGCTATGTGGGACACATAAAACATGGCCTGTTGAAGAAGAGGGTTGGGGAACCATGGTTTAGAGTAGTGTATTTAGAGATATGTGCAAATAAAACCTAGGAACAGACCCCAAGTTGTAGGCCAATATGTTCTAGAGATCTTGAGAACTGGAACACCTACATGTTCCTGTTTGGTTCTATAGCCTTCCTACCCATACTTCGCTGTTTAAAGAAGTATGGTTTGGATAAGGAAACATTAAATGTGATTACAATTTGGCTCAAGAATGAGAGTACAGTGTGAGGACCACCCTGACTATGCAACTTTAACATTTTGTCAGGTAGGCATAGGAATAGCCACTACTTGACATTAGTCATGGCCATGACTATCAATGCTTTTTACTTTGTTGGACCTTCTATGTTGGAGGCATTGTTGTAGCTTTGGGAGGGACTTGAACAAGCAGGTTTAATTAACTGAAAAAAAGATGGAGTTGTAAATGGTAAAGAGGTGGCTAATGAGAAGGGTTCAATCAGCATTACAAAAGGCAGGGGCCCTAAATGTTAATGATAGGTACTTTGTAAAGCGCTACAGAAGATGATGGCGCTATATAAATATACAAAAATAACAATAATAATAGGTAGGATCTGAATATGTAATAGGGAGGAGGTCACGTATGGTAAAGGTGGCTTCTGCGGGGCTTCTTGGAAGGGTCTTGGAGTTCTTAATATGAAATGTAAGAACAATCTATAAAAGGCATCTATATAATATAGGGAAGTGATTAACAGGAAGTGGGGCTGGGTATCAAATAGGTTCTTGTTAGTGAATGAGGCGAAGATGATTAAATGTAAAAGAGCGGGACTTGGCTATTTATAATGACCAACCAAAGCATGCTTGTGGAAGTTAAAAAGGGTTCTAGATAGTAAATGGGGAGAAGAACCCTCAATGTTGGGTGAAACGTTGGGATGGTCAATAAAGAAAATGTTCTCAAATGCTGAAGGCTATTATACAAGGGGCCAGCTGCACGAGCCTAAACATATCTGATGGTGGCCCTGCTTTATACTCAAACAATTGCTTGAATGTTCAAAGAGGGTGCTTAGCTGGAATTTCTGTAGCCTAACAATTAGAGCAGGGTTTCTCAACCAGTGGTACTAGTACCACAGATGGTGCTCAAGGTTCCTTCTGGTGGTACTCAGAGCCAACGGGAGGTGAAAAATGGGGAAATATGAAGCTGCTGTACTTGGAGGGTAGCAGGAGGGGGCTCTTTGTCCCAATGAGAGTATAGGTCCACCATGAGCATTGCTTAATTGATTTAAAGAATATAATATATGTAGGATGTGCCAGCTAGCCAAGTAATCCAACTGCAATGTGCAACATATTGGGATAACAGCATTGGGGGAGGAGCTTGCAGGGTGGTCTAGGTACAATAAACACAGTAGGTCCCCTTTACAGCAGACCTACACCCTCCAAGAGACTGTATTGGTACTTAAAATAACTGAGAACAGGATTGCGATCAGGGCAGTACAGGCATGATTCCTGTATGGGGCAACTCCCAATGTCTGTCTAACCTGATTTGGACTTTCTCAACTTGGTAGATTAATCATGTAGCAGGATGCAGAATCTTCCACCACTCCCCCCACCAGCCCCACATTATCCACCCATCTGAGTGCATCTCACCCCCCCCCCCAACTTTATTCATCCACCAGCCCCCAGCCTCTCTAAGGACTTCTGCATAAGCTGACCCAGAAATTTAGGTTGTATAGGACCTAGAAGGTGGCATCACTATCTGGGAAATGGTACTCCATGAAAAAAAACACTGAACTAGAGTTTTGTAGCTAGAATTAAAGGAATGAAAACCTAGAAGTAGGTAGAGAACGCCTACTTTCCTAAACATAGTTAGTGGACAAGATCCAAGACAGGTAGTTATTTTTCTCCTAGAGATAAAGGTCCTATAAAGATCCGGGCATAAAATCTACCCATTGTCACCACCATCCCTTTAAATCTTCCTGAAAAGAGATTGAGAATTTATAGTCATAAAATAAAAGTAGACATGGCATTCAAGGGGCAGATTTATGCCACCATCAACCATTGCCAGACATGCCATCAAAATATCATCTTATTGTATCATTATCCTTTTAGAGTCTATTTATTTATCAATTATAAAATCTGACCAACTAATTCAATTTCTGGTACTTTGTAAGAATCATGAGATTTTTCCTGACTCATTTTTTATGTGGTTTTGTTTCTTATCGGCCAAGATTCTTTAAAAAAATGACATGTTTGCAGTTTCCCTTAGCTAACCTTATTTTTTACATAATTATAATTTTTAATTGCATATGAGAATTGAATAAATGAGTACTTAATTAAAACATCACTTTAAAGTAGATGTATCAAAAGAATAATGCGCATTGGGTGGTCATTATGAGTATTTTTTAAAAGGAAACGTATGTACTTTATTTGTGTGTGTGTGTGGTGCTGGTGTTATTTTCGGGCTGGGACTTGTTGTTTTTATCATTATCCCGTGGCCGAAAGTAATAATATATGTTATTACTATATTAAATATATATTAGGCACATTTTAAAAGCAGAGGAAGTCATCTTGTTGCATTTCATAATTGTGCAAACGCAGCCAGGGAACCAATGACACCAAGAGGCACTTCATATCCTTGAGAAAGCAGCCTTACTATTCACTGGAGACCAGTGACATCACAAATACTTTATATTCCTCAGAAGCGATGCTATTAGAGAGACTAGTGACATCACTGAAGATAAAGCACAACTATTCAATCCCTACAAACTATTGTCCAATCACGAGTGACCAATGACCTAGCCTAACCATTGACATTGAACAGTGATAGAGCCAGCCCATACACCAGAAACCTATACTAACACTTTATGTGAGACCAGCTTGAAGATTTATTAGACAACATCTATGGCACAGAGCACAGCCTGTGACACGATCTGTGCAATTGCTAAAGGCCAGTGACATCATACCTAAGGTTTGTGCAAATTTGAGTATATCCATTTACTGGAGACCTTCAACATCACTGATGATTCACATTACTAAGCATGAAGCTATTATTTTGACACCAGTGAGATGACTAATGCACCACTAAAGAGAAATGAGTCTACAACATGGCCTCCTCTACTGTTAGTTATCCTCCCCCTTTTTTTTTTTTTTGTTGGTATGTGCAGTGCAAATTATTGCATACTTATAAATATTTCTGTATACAGCTGAATATTGTACATAGCTACCCGAAAGTATCAGATATCTATATACACATACACTACAAAAGGCGTATGCAAGTATGCATACCTTACAGTGCTCTTCCTCCTACACGCTCTCTTTAAAAAGTGCAATAAATAATTAAATATTTTATCACACACTCAGTTTGGCGTACAAAACCCCCTACCCCCTCCCTTCGTTTTTTTCAAAACTTCTGACTTTGCCCCCCATATAAATAAATGTATTATATATATATACACAAACATATCCTCACAAGTATAGTGCAATGTTAGCAACATTTTACAAAAGGAAAGGCCTCCTTCTGACACTAGGTAGTGCTATCTCAATAGCTTTACCAAACCTCCCCAAAATGTCAAATTAAAACAGTGACATGCTTGACATGTCTATATGTGTTACTAACCTTTTTCTATTTAGGTGTAAAAAAAGTGAGGTGGGAAACATTTTAGAAAATATGCATTTGGGGGTTCGTCCGGGATGGAGTAGAATATTCCTTTGGGATAAAATGTCTTTATCTGTACAAGGAAGCATACCAGGTTTTGTACTCTAGCAGGACAAACATATAGCTGCAACAATGGGTTTGAAATGGGCTTAGTATTAAGGATAAGCATGTATGTTTGATGTGTAAGCTAATGGAAGATGTTAATAGCAATGAGGTGGGCTAATTCCTGCCCTTGTGCTATGTATTACAGGAATAAAATGCTTCTATATATCTGATTCGAGGAGATATTGCTCTGTGTACCCCTTGTCCAACTGAAAACCTAACACATTAGTGCAAAAATCAGCCATAGGCCTCCACATGTTAGGAGGCAAGAACAACTGACATTTTACATCTGCTGGTAATGATGGTACATGTGCAGCCAGGTGGGAAAGCAACTGCTCTTGTGCCCCCCTCAAACCGGAACCAAAGACATCAATGTTGAGGTAGAAGCAATGAGGGCCAGCCGGCACCCGAAATGGGGCTGTGCAGAGCGTAGCCACCCTTGGTCGAACACCATCATCTGCCATCCAACGAAGAGATTTACGGCAGAGAAGGTCATGGTTTTCTGGAATAGCTTGGAATGGCTGCCAGTCCTGGACAATCGTTTTATTGGGCAGTAGATCCTTCAGCAGGCCTCCAGATTCTAGGAAGACTGCACGAACCTCTTCAGGAGAAAGCAGGATGGGTGGAGAAGGATGTGATGACCCAGGAGGCAATGCAATGGAAGAAAATCGGGAGGTCAGTTCAGGTGCATTAAAACGAAGAAGCAGTATGCCCTTTTTCCAAGAGTTCATTGAATACAGTAGAATGAGATGGGAAGGAAAAACAGAAAAAAAAGAAAAGGAAATAAAAAATTATTATTTGTTCCAGATTAAACCAACCTCCACCCACACATTAAAGGGCCCTAACACATCTTACTATACCTGTGTTGCAAGCAGTCTGTATTTGTTGAGCTCCTTAGGAGTCATCTTGTCGTCCCTTGTCATTCTTGTGACTTTTACACTAGGGTATCGATGTTTCACCAGCAGGCAGACAAACTTCTGTAATACTCCAGCAATGCCTCTTCCTCTCTCCCACGGCGCGACGCGGAGCCCCTCCATTAGAGCTGTCTCCCCTCCATCCACCAAAAATGCAGAAAGAAGACCAATCTAAAATTAGAGAAAGAGAACAAGACGGTAAGAATCAAACACTTGGAAAGTCACTAACATAAACCTTTACTCATTTTTATTAGGGTTATTCGACTTGGATTGTGAGTCCCCACAAACTGCTAAAGAAGCAAGCAAAGCATGATTGTTAATAAAGCTATTAAAGCTCCGTTTGAGTCAGCAGTCCTATTCGTTAGGTCATAAAAGGTTGGGGGTTAAGCGTTCTTCCTTTTTTGTAACCTAATACTTGGAAGCCTGATAGTTAAGGTTAGGGATTGGTGTGACACACTCAGTGCTTGCTGCTTCTGGGCTTGAGAGTGGAGAGAAAATGCGTGGGATTTTGGACATATAAGACCATTGTATACTTGTGCACACATAGAATTTTTTCTCTGCAGTTAACCTATCCATGCAGTGAGACACACGTAGTAAGTGTACACATGCCCAAATTAGTGGGCTTCCCTAGCAATGGTGACTGGGGGATAGGAACACTTTAGTCAGGTCCTGGCCCGGAACCTGCAACCCTCCATTTACAAGGCTACTTCTTACCCCTACGCCATTTAGCGCTCACAGTGAGCAAGAAGCAACTGGGCAAAAAAGATCTTAGTGCTCCAAGGGCATATATAAAAGCAGCTCTTAAAGTGTATTGTGAGGATCCTGACCATCCAAGGATGGATGTATACTGTACAGGGTCCAAACAAATTACTTTAACAAAGTATTACTGGAGAAGGCAACTTCTGTTGGAAATTGCTATGTCTGTGGCAGGGGTGGACTGGGGCAAGTCAATAAGTGCAACCTAGGGCTGAGGCTATAACATTACAGGAATAAATCATGAGCAGTGTTGGATATGGTCACTTCTAAATTGATGGAATTAAAACGATAGTTAAGGCTATCGTGTCAAGTGCAGAACATAGGCTGGGGGGGTACATAGGGCTGATTTCTGGAGGCTGAGGGGCAAACGGGGAGGCTGATTCATTAATAGCGACAGATAGCGACTGTTGAGCGACTGTAGCGGTATTTTGACAGCGACCGCTAGTAGTCGCTGTGCTTGGCCATTGTTCGGTGGATGATAGCGACTCAGTCGGTGTGCCGTAATGTTGAATACAAGATGCTGAGTCGCTATTTGACAGGTTCGCTGTTGTATGGGAGCGCATTATAGCGACTGGACATAGCGACCGGCACCCACCATATTCATTAAAAAATCAGCCTTAAAAATTCCTAGCGCTGTGAAATGCATGTTTAAATTCCAGAGCGCAGTAGGCGATGTGTTAAAAGTAGTTTTTTAACCCCCTAACCACCCAAAAAAAAAAATGGAATGATTTTGAAATAATATTCAAACCTGAATAGTTTAAAATCAGACATGTAATATCAATTCTGCAAAAAAGAAAATCCCCAAAAAAGACATTTTCAAAGGAAGAAGTGTTCACAGATTTTTTTTTTTGAAATGTAAAAAAAAAAAAATATTAAAAAATAATTATTAATTAAAATACATTCTGCCATTGAAATGCATTGGAGAGCGCCAGGTAGCGAGAGGTCATACCTGTCGCTGTTCAAGGATGTTCGCTGGCGCTGTGGGATGAGGCTGGGATAATGATGAATGAGCTGCTAGGTGGCGCTATCTCAGTTGCTAAGCAGGATCGGCTTGATAAATGTGTGATTGTGGAGGGGAGCCGGCGTTCTAGTTGCGGTACCTGGCTTTACTGGCCGGCTCCCCAGTCGCTATCTGTCGCTATTCCTTGATAAATAAGGCCCTAAAGAGGCAGGGATTTTATGGGGACGTTAGAAGCAGCAGCACCAGAACAGTGCCACCCTCCATTAATTTTCCCAGGTCTCCCTATGGCTAGTCCACTCCTATCTGTGGGGTCAAAGGATCTTTTTGTCAATCCAGACCGGACAGATTAGATTGCTGATGCCTGCATGCCAATTCCTGAGTATTCTAAGGTCAGCATAAAGGTTGGCGTGTCCATGTCTGTTGCTTCTGACCGGCGTACTCCTTGAGACCCCTATACCAGTTCACAGTTAACCCCTTTAATATAAAAAAACGGCATGGGTCCCCCGTATATAAGCAAAACCAGGCTGGTCACCACCAAGCTCTCTGACATCTCACTCTGCCGTTGCAGGGCAGGGGCCTTTTATACTGGCTGATGTGAGTGAGCTGACGTCAGCGGCGGGGCGTGAGATGCCAGGAGGAGGTGGGTCCTCTGTCCCGTTGAAGACACCGTATCCGGCCAGAGGATAAGGATGTCACCCGGCACCGGAGACTGAGGTAAGCTTATTTTCTTATGTTTTATGAGCAAGTTTGTTAAAAGTTTGATTCAGATAAACCCGAAGGCTCATCTCTAATGACTACAATATAAAGTTCTGGGTAATATAAAAAAGAACAAATATAAATAACACTAAAAATATTTGGCTTGCTTTACATTTCTTATATCTACAATATATTTTTTTTACAAAGCAAATTATTTTAGGGTTTATGAGGGATCAAATAACATTCGGATAGACTCTCTAAGTATTTGCAAACGCAAATTTGCATTTCAGATAACAACAGCTTTTGGTAATTCACCGCAAATTTTGTTCTTCATTTGAACCCATTTTGAACACATTTGCCTATTGATTTACTACAGTACATGCACAAGGCAAATATTTATTTAATAGTCAAATAACTTTAAATTTAAATGTCATTCCCTAAGAGATTAGATTGTAGTTTATGGCACAGCAACCAGTATTTGAATTGAAGGCTTAATTTTCCTGTTTAGTCTTAGGCCTGGACTAGGTGACCATGGTTGATGGTGGTGCTGGGTGCAGCTGGACGGGGTTCATGCATATGCATGTGTTCCGCGGAGGGTTTAGATCAGCTTTTCATTTAAAGATTAAAGCATTCCTATACCCATATGTTAACCACTTTCTCATTCACGAGTAGCTGGCAATCACATGACTGACAGTGACCAATCCGGATTTCCCAGTGGGCTTGCACATCAAACTTGAATGATTTCCTTGGTCACCTTATTGACTGATATTTGGTGCCATGTACCATGAATGTGGAAGAGGTGACTTGAATATAGCGCTGCTTTACACATAGGCCCTTATTTATGAAGGAATAGCGTCAGGTAGCGACTGGTGAGCGGCCGGTAATGACGGGCCCCGCCACGAGAACGCCGGCTCCCCACCACAATCACACATTTATCAAGCTAATCCTGCTTAGCGACTGAGATAGCGCCATATAGCCACTCATTCATCATTATTCCAGCCTCAGCCCACAGCGCCAACGTCCGACCTTGAACAGCGACAGGTATGACCTCTCGCTACCTGGCGCTCTCCAATGCATTTCAATGGAACAATCTTTAAATATTCCTAATTAATTGTTATTATTTTAATTCTGTGACCACCTCTGCCATTTTAGATAATTTTTTAAGGTAAAAAAAAAAAAAAATTGTACAGAATTGATATTACAGGTCTGATATTAATGTATTCATATTACTAAATTATTTTAAAAACTTGCTTTTTTTGGTTTCCAAAAATATGGTTGTTTGGGGGTTAAAAAATACTTTTAACACATCGCCTCCAGCGCTCTGGGGTTTAAACATGCATTTCACAGCGCTTGAATTCTTTGAGCATGATTTTTTGATGAATATGGTGGAAGCCGGTCGCTCTGACCAGTCGCTATCATGCGCACCCATACATCGCGGAACCTGTCAAATAGTGACTCGTAACCCCGTATTGAACATTACGCCACACCGACTGAGTCGCTGTCAACAACCGAACAACGGGCAAGCACAGCGACTACTAGCGGGCGCTCTGAAAATGCCGCTACAGTCGCTCAACTGTCGCTACCTGGCGCTATTAATAAATCGGCCTCCCCGTGTATTACAGTGCCTAAATCTTTAAGCCCAAAAATATCAAAACTCCTGTAAGCCAAAATGTATGATACTCCAAAAGAGTTCCTAAATTTAGATTCGAAAGTTGATAGATCGTGGAATTTTGTGGACTTTTCTAAAAGACCCCAAGCTGTCATTGTGGCAAAAGCCTTCCCTGCCTACCTGCAGCTGCTCCCACTGTGTCTATTGGGCTCCCAGTAGATCAGCATCTAGTGATTTGCAAACCTTTTCCTGCACTTTCAGTCTCAAGGTGAATGTGGTGATGTGTTGTGGGGTACAAGTCCAGAACAAGGGGCTCCTTATTATCTAGGGGCACATGGACCTTGTCCCATACTTACCTTAGATGTCCAGGAAGATCAAGACAGACCTGGCATCAGGATTAGACCCTAAACCCGACAACACCCCACAGCTAACTTTATTCCTATCCATGTGCATATGTTCATATGTGACTATGTAGGACCATATCAAATGCATTAGCAAAATATAAAAAATAAACCACTGTTGATGGTTGGTACTATAGTGAATACTTACAACATCCCCTTCTTTTTTGGCCAGTACAACCATCCGGTCCTTTTCATTCACCCAGCTGTGGTATCGACTCGGCAGATAATCCAACCCTGCATATATTCCGTGTGATATAGCCAAAACATCTTCAAAATCTTCCTCTGTGGCCAATGCAAACTCTAGGTCCCCATTTTGGGGGGCGCCAGGTATTGCTTCAAGCTTCATGTGGGAAACCCGGGAGCAGGAAAAGCCACGAAAGAAATCAAGAGAGCCACGAAAGCAGATAAATGGATGTGGAGGAGTGAAGAGGAAGGCACTAGAACTTTGAGAACTTTTCAGATAATATCTAAAAAGAAAAACAAAGGATGAGAAAATGTTATAGAGATTATAGTAACAAAAACATGTAAAAGTTCATCGCAACATAATAGTTCTGGTATAAACTGATGAATTAGTGTATTAGTATTGATATGTCAGAACAAATCAGACTGTATTTTCATTTAGCTGTTTATCCAACTGGTTTTCTTAGTTTTCAATTGAGAATATATACTATGACTTGAATGAATGCCAATATATACCAATTTATTGTACCTAGTAGTTTTTGACATTTTTATTGCTTTCCTAAAAGCTGGAATTACACGATTACATGTCTAGTTTAGCACACCACACATTATTTAATACTCTGTAAAATATCTCTACTCTAAAGGAAGAAAATAAATGTTTCTCATCTAATTAAAGGGATAAGCTATTGCATGTATTTATGTGAAATTTTCTATTATAATTAAAAAAAACAGAAGAGCTAATCCAGTTGATGCTGGGACACTGGTTGGATAAGTTCCCAATGAAGAAGGCACTGGTAAAATCACTCTGTGCAGCTGATGTTCAGTGCCCGTGTTAGAACATCGTAGGTGGGTTTGGCTTCTGGCAGTGAGGTTGGGAGCTAATTTAGGGTCAGTTTTAGTTGCAGGTGGTACAGGCTTTCAATAGCAAGTTATAATGCTGGTGTTCTGACATTTTTAATGGCTTAATGATTCGTAAGTATAGTTGGCTGATGATGTTGGCCAATACTAGTCAAATTGATGGTATTGGGAGGTCACTGGTGGCACTGGCTTCCATATTGAGGTTGATCATTGATGCTGGAAAAACAGTTTTGGGGATTAGTCTTCACTAGTGCTTTGTTAAGTAATTGGATTTCCAATATATAGATATAGATACATTAGATACATTATTGGTGCTGAACTTGGACATTGTTGAGGCTGTCTTCAGGTGTTTCATGTTTTCCAATAGTAATGCTGGGTACTGATATGACAACACTTTTGCTCAACTGTCTAACTCAAGTAAGTTATAAAATGTCTACTGTGGTTAAAGAAACATCACCTCTCTGAAATTATTTATAGAGATTATATACATCACGGTAATTAAGATTTGTTCATTCGTTTTTGCTAACGTCATTGGTGGAACTATCTTCCAATGGAGATGTTGGCTGCTGATATTGGGTCATTCTTGGTATGATGGGCTTCAATTAAAAAATACTTAGGCCCTTATTTATGATGGAATAGCGCCAGGTAGCGACTGGTGAGCGGCCGGTAATGACGGGCCCCGCCACGAGAACGCCGGCTCCCCACCACAATCACACATTTATCAAGCCAATCCTGCTTAGCGACTGAGATAGCGCCATATAGCGACTCATTCATCATTATTCCAGCCTCAGCCCACAGCGCCAGCGTCCGACCTTGAACAGCGACAGGTATGACCTCTCGCTACCTGGCGCTCTCCAATGCATTTCAATGGAACAATCTTTAAACATTAATAATTAATTGTTATTAATGTGTTTTTTTTTTATTTTTAATGTGAAAAATTCTGTGCCCACTTCTGCCATTTTAGATACATTTTTTAAGGAAAAAAAAATAAAAAAAAAATTGTACAGAATTGATGTAGCGATAACCTTTATCGCCGGAGGGCTTCCCCGCCAGAGACGTCCTTTTCCCAATGGTGAGAGATGCTACAGGAATTCCAGAGTCATCCGTGAGGAACCAGGAACAGCCCTTACAAGGGCTAGTGAATTGTAATATAGCGTTTCCCCCAATAAGAGACAGAACTCAGTATTGAGGGTGAAGATGAACTTTTTTATTAGTGCCACCCTGTGCCTTATATGCAAGGCTCCATGCAAGGGGACCTCCCCCGTGGACCTGATGGAGAACTGCATGACAAACACACAGACCAATGGGAGCAGGGCACACAATCCCTCAACTCTGTCGGTAACACAATCAGTATAACAATAGCAGTCTGTAGCACAATCAGTATAACAATAGCAGTCTGTAACACAATCAGTAGAACAATAGCAGTCTGTAACACAATCAGTAGAACAATAGCAGTCTGTAACACAATCAGTAGAACAATAGCAGTCTGTAACACAATCAGTAGAACAATAGAAGTCTGTAGCACAATCAGTATAACAATAGCAGTCTGTAATACAATCAACAACACCATGGCAGTCTGTCTGGGACATGCTCAAGAAAATGAAAGTAATGGGTCTATGCAAAAACAGTGCATTTAAAATCCAATGGCAGAGTCTGTCACAATTGATATTACAGGTCTGATATTAATGTATTCCTATTACTAAATTATTTAAAATACTTTTTTTTTTTTTGGTTTCCAAAAATATGTTGGTTTGGGGGTTAAAAAACTACTTTTAACACATTGCCTCCAGCGCTCTGGGGTTTAAACATGCATTTCACAGCGCTTGAATTTTTTGAGCTTGATTTTTTGATGAATATGGTGGAAGCCGGTCGCTCTGACCAGTCGCTATCATGCGCACCCATACATCGCGACTCATAACCTTGTATTCAACATTACGTCACACCGACAGAGTCGCTGTCAACAACCGAACGGCCAAGCACAGCGACTACTAGTGGGCGCTGTGAAAATACAGCTACAGTCGCTCAACTGTCGCTACATGTCGCTATTAATAAATCAGCCTCTTAGTGTTGGGACATCGTTAATGGTATTGCCTGTTAGTAGATGGTCAGTCACTGATGTGAGTCTTTGCTAATGGTAAGGCCTTTCAATACCTTAGGTAAAACATCATTGGTTGAACTGGCATCAAGTGTAGAAGTTGGGTGCTGATGTTAAAGAATTCATGGTTGATTGGCTTCTATTAGAAAGACGGGGAGGCCGATTCATTAATAGCGCCAGGTAGCGACAGATGAGCGCCAGTAGCGTTATTTTCACAGCGCCCGCTAGTATTCGCTGTGCTTGGCCGTTGTTCGGCTGTTGACAGCGACTCAGTCGGTGTGCAGTAATGTTGAATATTGGGTGAGGAGTCGCTATTTGACAGGTTCCGCGCTGTATGGGAGCGCATGACAGCGACTGGCCATAGTGAACGGCTCCCAGCATATTCATTAACAAATCACGCTCCAAAAATTCTCGCGCTGTGAAATGCTTGTTTAAACCCCAGAGCGCTGGCGGCGATGGGCTAAAAGTAGTTTTTTAACCCCCAAACAACCATATTTTTGGAAAAAAAAAAAAAAAACATGTTTTTACAAACATTTTGTAATATGAATACATTAATATCAGACCTGTAATATCAATTCTGCACAAATTTATTATTTTTTTTTTACCTTAAAAAAAAAAAATAACATTGCAGTGGTCACAGAATTTTTGACAATTAAAAAAAAAAAAACAAAAAAAAAAATAATAGCAATTAATTATGAATATTTAAAGATTGCTCCATTGAAATGCATTGGAGAGCGCCAGGTAGCGAGAGGTCATACCTGTCGCTGTTCAAGGTCGCTCGCTGGCGCTGTGGGGTGAGGCTGGAATAATGATGAATGAGTCGCTATCTGGCGCTCTGTCAGTCACTAAGCAGGATTGGCTTGATAAATGTGTGATTGTGGTGGGGAGCCGGCGTTCTCGTGACGGTGAGCGTCATTACCGTTCGCTCACCATTCGCTACCTGGCGCTATCCCTTGTTAAATAAGGCCCTAGGTATTGGGACACTGTGGGTGGTATTCTTTTCTAGTAATAAGGTCAATTATTGATTTGAGTCTTTGTTAACAGCAGTGTCTTTCTCTAACTTGGGTATTAATGCAACCAAACCTTGGGTACTCATGTTTTAACATCATTGGTGGAACAGCCTTCCACTGGAGAAGTTGGGTGCTGATATTGGGTCATTCTTGGTATGATGGGATTTCTTTAGAAAAACTCAGTGAGAGATTTCGAAGCGTATTAATGGTATTACCTTTCAGTAGTAGTAAAGCCAGTCACTAATATGAATATTTGTTGCCTTTCCATAGCTATTTATCATTACTAAACCTTGGACACTAGTGTTTAAACATCATTGGTGGAACTGGCTTCCACTGCAGAAGGTGGATTCTTTATTAGGTGAATTCTTGGTTGACAGACCTCCATTAGAATGACAGGATATTGGAACATTGGGCTGGTATTGCCTTTTAGTGTAAGGCCAGTTACTGATTTGAGTCTTTGTTGATGTCATTGCCTTTCCATACGCTAGGTACTTAAAAAATAACATTAAAAATAACATTGATCTCTGCTTTGGATATATGTGCTTGATAATTCATATTTGCATTTTCTTCTCTTCCTGCCCCCACATTTGCCCACACATTAAAATGTCAATTATTCAATAGACACAATCCATTCCCCAGTCTGTTGTTCTAAATGTCAGAAACTATTAGGAAATTCAGCTCATGACAGTTGTATTGAGTAAAATAATCAATCCTCTTGCTGAACATGCCACGTGTGCTGCTAATTAGTTACCTCTAGCTGTCATTTAAATGGCTTCAATCCGTTGTCATATTCTGTTCCGGTAGCTTAAGCATCTGGCTCCAGATTCAACGTTAATATCCATAACTAGTGATGCAAAAATGACCAGTTCAACCAACAATGTTCAAACAGCAGTAACCAACTTCAATAACTGAATCCAGGTGCAACTTAAAGCCTCTGTCCAGACACAAACTAATATCCTCCAGCCCTTACCCCCTTGGGAACAGTGTGAAATAAGCCATTTCAAAGCATCTGAGTGCTGATGATGGGGGCCCGTGCTGATTGGGCCCCATCAGGGCTATGTACACCCCTGCTCTTAAAACATGATGTGTAATATGGCTTCTTAAAATACATACAGTAATTGCGTCAGTTTCCCAAAAACAGAGACAAACAGATGACCAATAATGCATAGGGGTGACATGATTTGGGGTTATTCCCCTTAGTCTTAGCTGACTCTCCATGATTCCCATGCTCCTTATGTATCTACATTCAAACTGCGTCCCGACATCCGAGAGCGGATCTCCCCAGGATGCAAAACCACCGAAAGGGGTTCTGTCCCTGCGCGAGGTACCCCCAATGGAGAAGGTTGGATGGAACCCCCTACTACATGGCATCAAGGATGGACTGACCAGGCCAAGCTAGGTACAACACACAGCCTAATGTGCCCCCAATCTCCATGAGATAAGAAATAAAAACAGGTTTAGTGGCCCCTCTGCAGTGCCGCCTGTGGCATCTGCCTCACACGACCTCATTACTGGTGCACCCCTGGGTGGTATACACTTTAAGAAAGTGAGAAGAGTGAGAGATTTTGCTGATGCTGAGCTGTGAGGCTGTAAAGACTGGAAGCCAGAGGGGAGCACTGGTTGATACCTTCAGGGGTGTGTGAAATGCCACCCTGGAAAAAATCTTCTGTCTGGAGGACCTTGGTGGTCAGCGAGGAAGACTAATCCCTGTAATGGGCTGAAGCATGGATGTTGGTGACTGTGGGGTAAAAACCTGCTTGGGCAGACTCCTGGAGGGTGGACCAGGCAGTGGCCAATCAGTGGAGGTGTACCTGAAAATCCTATGTGTCAGGTTCCCCTGTTAGTTAGGACATCCCAAAGACTGCAGTTGTGCCACTACCCCAGCCCCTATGCCCGAGGAGGACTACACCCTGTTAAGGGCCGAAGCAGAGTTGGTTGTTGGGAAAGGGGCGGACTTGCCATGGGGAGACTTGGGACAATGCCTGGTGGGCCCTAAAATCCTGTGTCGGGGCAGTTGTTAGGTATTAGAGGACATCCCAAAGACTGCAGTTGTACCAATACCCCAGCCCCTATGCTCGAGGAATACTACTCCCTGTAACGGTGTTCCATATAGGGTGACCCCTAAAACACATAAGGGTGTTTTAGGGGTCACCCTATATGGAACATTGTGTAGTCTTGGGTATTAACCCCACAGAGCAGTGCACATATAATAATATTGACCGGTGCTGCCCACATATTTCTGCCCTTACCCAACGGGCATGAATAAGTTACTCCCTGTAACGGGCCGAAGCAGGGTTGGATGTTGGGCAAGGGGCAGAATGGCCATAGGGAGACCTGGGACAATGCCCAGTCGGCTGCACTGCTTTGTGGACAGTTGGGCTGCTCCTTTGAACACCCACATTCAATCTCTGCTCCCTTAGTCTCCCTCTCAGCCCCCTTAGTCTCTCAGCCCCCTGTACCCACAAGCCAAAGAACCCCAGCCCCCAGTGTTATAGCCATCATGGTCTCAGCAAACATGTCTAGGGCCGGCCAGGGCCAGGAAAATCCAGGGCTGATTCTTGGCCCCAGTCTGCCAATGACCATGGGGTAAAAACCTTCTTGGGCAGACTCCTGGAGAGTAGACCAGGCAGTGGCCAATCAGTGAAGCGGGGCCCAAAAATCCTATGTGTCAGGTTCCCCTGTTAGTTTTTAGAGGATATGCCAAAGACTGCAGTTGTGCCCACTACCCCAGCCCCTATGCCCGAGGAGGACTACACCCTGTAAGGGCTGAAGCAGGGTTGGATGTCGGTGACCTTGGGGTAAAAACCTGCTTGGGCAGATTCCTGGAGGGTGAACCAGGCTGTGGCAAATCATTTGAGGTGGGCCCGAAAATCCTATGTGTCAGTGGCCTCTGTTAGATATTAGAGGACATCCCAAAGACTGCAGTTGTGCCCACTATCTCAGCCCCTATGCCCTTTAAGGAGCCCCCATGCCCATGGGCTCCAGCATCTGCAAACCTGTCATCCAGCAGGGGGTGAGGCTAATCATTGTGCATTTCCTTGTTGCCTCCATATAGAGGTTAGTCCGGCATATTGTGAAGCTGTAAAGTATTGTATAAGCTCACTGCCAAGAGATAAGCAGCCTCATTTAATAATGATGATGGAGCAAAGTGATGATGTGATGGAAGCTCATTTACCAGGCTTCTATCCTGGGAGCTCTTTCATTGGTTCATTAAAAGGTTGGTGTTAAAGTCTCTGTGGTCTTCAGCATCACAGAATAATATACAACAGAAGATATAGAACATCCTGTTCCTCTTTCTGAGATGAACTTGGCTTAATTTAGAGACAGATTGAGGCCACGTGAAGTTACAGGATTTTTATTTATGGATAAATGGGAGATCGTCTAAAAAAAGAAAGAGGGCGGCCCTAGGGTTTCTTGCCTGTCATGAATCTATATGCTCCTATAGATAAGCAGGGCCAGATTATGGGGGGGCACAAGGGGCCTCCACCACTTGCCCTGTAAAGGGGGCCTCCACCAACCTTTGGGTTATGGTCTAGTCCAGGAGGCTTTTCAGTCTTTGGTCTGACGGGCCGCGGGGCCAGCAACAAAGCTATCGACGGCAGTGGGGGGGGGGGGGGGGGGGGGCCTGCGCCTGGGCAGCCAAAGCCACCACAGGGAAGGACGGAGAGTCTACAGAGCTGTCACTGCACATAAGCCACCAAGCACAGCCGCTGGCAGCTCAATGCAGGGAACTGTTTTCTGCTGGACCAGCCGGGTGACTACACTACCAACCGCCCAGAATGACAAAGCAGGAGTTCCCGAGCAGCACGCACCCGCACAAGGGGGACACAAGGGACTCGATCTGACGTTCCAGTAAGTAGGCAGGTGCCAGACAACCACCAATCAGTTATTTGACTGGACTATTATTTTAAAGTGGACCAAAACCTAGGATTTTGACTGGCCTGGGTTTTGGTCCTTGCTCCTGGGGCACCTCGATCAGGGGGTGCTCCGCTGTGTGTAACCCCCCCCCCCAAGTCGGTGAAAAAACTCACCTCTTCCCGGCCCAACGGTGCATACGCTGCCGCTCGTCTAATCAGCGAGCTCAGACCCGCTGATGCCCCTTCGTCTAAGCTGAGCTCGCTGGTGGTCGCGATCCCCGCTTCCCTCTAATTGGGAGCGTGCCCGCATAGGCCATACGCAAATGCCTGGCATGGGCACGAGGGATAGCAGGGATGCAGCCGTGGCGCACACATGCGCCGTTGGACCAGAAAAGAAGGTAAGTGTATGGGGCAACCTGGGGGGTTTCACACAGCATGCAATCCTGATTGTGGATGCCCCCGTGGGAGGGAATCGATTGGCCTGGGAATCTTATAGATTCCTTGGCCGATCGCTGTGGGTTTTGATCCATGTATCTGGGACCTCCACCAAATTTTGTAGCCAGGGGCCTCCACCATATTAAATCCAGCCCTGTAAATAAGGTGTGTATGGGAATGACCGTCCCCTAGGGCAAAAGCGACATAACTGGTTCCATGGTTCAGGCTCAGACTGGTTAGCAGAAAATCCCGCTGTGGGGCCCAGGCCCCAGGGGCACCTTTGAGGATCTTCATCATCAAAACCTGAACTATGTAAGAGGACCAAAACCCGCGCCCCATCTGCCCTGAAATCTATAAGATTCCACTGGATTCCACTGGATTTTCTTACCCCGGAGCATCTACAATCAGAATGCCCCGCTATGTGAAACCCCCCGGGTTGCCTGGAAACTGACCTCTTTCCCGGTCCAATGGTGCAGCGACTGCATCCCCGCTATCCCTTTAGCAGGCATTTGTGAATGGGCAGCACGGCACGCTCCCTGTAAGAGAGTAGCGGGGGATACGGCTGCCAGCGCGCTCAGATCTGCTCGCATTAGACAAGCTCCTGGATGCAGGGGCAAGAGCGCATCCGAGCTCCCTGATTGGAAGAGCGGCCATGCATGCGCCGTAGGAATGGGAAAAGGAGAGTTTTCAGGGCAACCTGGGGGGTTTCACATAGCGGGGCATTACCGACCGGGGTCAAGGACCAAAACCCAGGATAGTCAAAATCCTTGGTTTTGGTCCACTTTAATTGTGGCATGCCAAGTGCACATACAGACAATACAGACCGGGGCCCAAGAGCCACCCACACTGCCGTAGTTCAATGAGGACTGCAGGTGGAGGATCGGTCAGGAAACTGCCATTTTTTAGTTGAAAGTAAAGTAAAATGAAAGTGTGAAAAAATGAAAGAAAGGAAAGAAGGAAAAACAAGAAGAAAGGAAAGAAATAAAAACTAAATAATAAGTAGGGAGAAAGAAAAGAAAAAAAACAAAAACAGATATGAAAGAAAGAAAGAACGAAAGAAAGAAAGAACGAACAAAAGAAAGAACAAACGAAAGAAAGAAAGAATGAACGAAAGAATGGAAAAGGAATAAAATGGGAAATAAAAAGAAAGAAGGTAAGAAAAAGAAAAGCCTGTCATGAATCTATCCGCTCCTATGAATAAGCTGTGTATGGGAATGACCCTCCCCCCTTAGGGCAACAGAGGCATAACTGTTTCATGGTTCAGACTGGTTAGCAGAAAATCCCATTGTGTGCCCCTGGGGCACCTTTGAGGACCTTCAAAACCAAATCCTGAACTATGGCCCTTATTTATGAAGGGATAGCGACAGGTAGCGCCTGGTGAGTGATCGGTAATGACGGGCCCCGCCACGAGAACGCCGGCTCCCCACCACAATCACACATTTATCAAGCCAATCCTGCTTAGCGACTGAGATAGCGCCAGATAGCCACTCATTCATCATTATTCCAGCCTCAGCCCACAGCGCCAGCGTCCGACCTTGAACAGCGACAGGTATGACCTCTCGCTACCTGGCGCTCTCCAATGCATTTCAATGGAACAATCTTTAAATATTAATAATTAATTGTTATTAATTGTTTTTTTTTTTTTTTGTTTTTTTAAATGTGAAAAATTCTGTGACCACTTCTGCCATGTTAGATAATTTTTTTAAGATAAAAAAAAATTTGTGCAGAATTGATATTACAGGTCTGATATTAATGTATTCATATTACTAAATTATTTAAAAAACTAGTTTTTTTTGGTTTCCAAAAATATGGTTGTTTGGGGGTTAAAAAACTACTTTTAACCCATCGCCTCCAGCGCTCTGGGGTTTAAACATGCATTTTATAGCGCAAGAATCTTTTGAGCGTGATTTTTTAATGAATATGGTGGGAGCCGGTCGCTATGGCCAGTCGCTATCATGCGCTCCCATACAGCGCGGAACCTGTCAAATAGCGACTCCTCACCCAATATTCAACATTACAGCAAACCGACTGAGTCGCTGTCAACAACCAAACAACGGCCAAGCACAGCGACTACTAGCGGGCGCTCTGAAAATGCCGCTACAGTCGCTCAACTGTCGCTACCTGCCGCTATTAATGAATCGGCCTCTTAGTTGAAAGGATAGTAAATTGAAAGTGTGAAAAAAAATAAAGAAAAGAAAGAAGGGAAAACAAGAATAAATAAATAATAAGTAGTAAAGGGAGGAAGAAAACAAAAAGAAAGAAAGAAAGAGGAGGAAGATGGAAAGTAAAAAGAAAGAAGGTAAGAAAAAGAAAAGCCTGTCATAAATATATCCAATCATATGGAAAATGTGGGTTTAACAATGACTGTCCCTGAATGTAACAGTGGCCGGTTCTGTTCAGGGGTTAATTAAGATTTGCAGGTAAATGATCATATGGGGCTCTGCTAATTTTTAGATTAAGCAAAAGGAAAAATAAAAATAAAGGTTAGTTTAAGAGAAGGAATAAAATGAAGGAAGGCAAAGTGAACAGAAAGAATGGAAGAAAGGAAAAGAAGGAAAAAGAAAGGAAATAAAGAAAAATGGGGGTGAAAGGAAGGGAGAAAGGAAGAAAACAAAGAGAAAAAATTGAAAGAAAGAAAAGAAAGAACCAAGGGAAGGGAGAAAGGAAGGAAAGGAAATAACAAGAAAGAAAAATGGAGGAGTAAGCGGTAATAAACAAAGGGAGGCAGGAAGAAAAGAAAGGAAAAAATAGAAGGAAAGAAAGGAAAGCAAAGGAAGGGAGAAAGGAAAGAAAAAAACTGAAAAAAAAAAAACAAGAAAGAAGGAATGAAGGAAAGAGGAAAGAAATGAATAGGAAAAAAACACAAATGAATGTGAAAATAAGGGGAAAAAATACAAAGGGAAAGGAAACATTATAGAGGAAAAAAGTTGAACAAGAAGGGGAAGTAGCAGTGTAGAAGGGGAGGCTGATTCATTAATAGCGGCAGGTAGCGACAGTTGATCGACTGTAGCGGCATTTTCAGAGCGCCCGCTAGTAGTTGCTGTGCTTGCCCGTTGTTCGGTTGTTGACAGCGACTCAGTCGGTGTGGCGTAATGTTGAATACAAGGTGACGAGTCGCTATTTGACAGGTTCCGCGATGTATGGGAGCGCATGATAGCGACTGGTCAGAGCGACCGGCTTCCACTATATTCATCAAAAAATCATGCTCAAAAAATTCTTGCGCTGTGAAATGCATGTTTAAACCCCAGAGCGCTGGCGGCGATGGGTTAAAAGTGGTTTTTTAACCCCCAAACAACCATATTTCGAAAGAAAAAAATTTTAAATAATTTAGTAATATATAATTATAACAATTAATTATGAATATTTAAAGATTGTTCCATTGAAATGCATTGGAGAGCGCCAGGTAGCGAGAGGTCATACCTGGCGCTGTTCAAGGTCGGACGCTGGCGCTGTGGGCTGAGGCTGGAATAATGATGAATGAGTGGCTATATGGCGCTATCTCAGTCGCTAAGCAGGATCGGCTTGATAAATGTGTGATTGTGGTGGGGAGCCGGCGTTCTCGTGGCGGGGCCCGTCATTACCGGCCGCTCACCAGTCGCTACCTGTCGCTATTCCTTCATAAATAAGGGCCTAAGAGATGTTAGAAACAAAATGACAATAGAACAGGAAAGGAGAAAAGGAACAATGAAGGAATGGTAAATATAGAGAAGTTCAATATTTAAAAGACATGGAAAAAAAGTAATAAATAATAAAAGAAACAATTGAAAAGAAAGAAGAAATAATGTTAATGTATAATACTTCAGTGCTATGCCCCCTCTTTTGCTGACACCCCCCCCCCTCCCTCCTTTTTTAGCACCTAGAATCTGAATTAAGATAATGAGGCACAAAAAAAGGCCATAACACCTGTAGGCACTAGATGGCGATGTAGAGCTCTTATAGGGGAAACGATGATACAGTAACCGATTGGTGAAGAAACACGTATTGGATCTTTTATGTTGAGATATATATATATATATATATATATATATATGTTATATATGTGTTATATATGTGTTATATATATGTTATATGTTATATATGTGTTATATGTTATACATGTGTTATATGTTATATATATATATATATATATATATATATATATATATATATATATATATATATATATGTTATATGTTATATATGTGTTATATGTTATATATGTTGATATATATATATATATATATATATATATATATATATATATATATGTTATATATATGTTAGTAATATGTTATATGTTGATATATATATATATATATATATATATATATAGTGTCAAATCTATAATTAAGAATGGATAGCAATTTTAGTGCAAACAATAGGGAAAAATGCAATGAGGATACTCAAAGTGGACCAAAACCCACCCTGGAGTCTATGAGACTCCAAGGCAGGCGTAATCACTCCAGATTCAGGATGCCCCATTGTGTCACATCCCCCAGGTAACCAGAAAACTCACCTTCTCTCCCGGTCCACCAGCGCATGCGCAAGCAATGGCCGCATCCACGCTACCCCTTTAGCAGGCATTTGTGATTGGCTGATGCGGGCATGCTCTGTGTTAAAGAGTGGCAGAGGATGCAGCCACCAGCGCGCTCAGATCTGCTCACTTTAGACAAGCTTTTGGATGAAGGATCTGAGCGGATCCAAGCGTGCTGACTGGAGGAGAGCCTGCGCATGCGCCGTAGGGCCAAGGAAGGGTAAGTGAGATAGGGTGACCTCCGGGGTTTCACACAGTGGGGCACTCTCAGTCAGGGTGCCCCTATGGGGCAAAGCCCAAAACTCAGGATAATCCTGGGTTTTGGTCCACTTTAAGATTTTACATGACCGTCTAGCCGACAGGGTTTATGGTAGCAAAACCTTAATGCAGACCAAAACCCACATTTTTAACTAGCATCCCCTGAATTGCTCCCCCCACGAATAGTAACTTTTGCAGAATTTTACTGCTTTTGCTTCACTCTAATCCCAGATAATGGCGCCTGTTTGAGCTATAAAGCTCTGCCTCCTCCATTTATTTCCGCTGCTGTGTGTAGCAATGATGTCATCGCCACACTTATGCAATGACTGATCACCTGCCATCTTACAGAGAGGGAGAGCAAAAAAAACAGTGCTCCAGGGCGATTTGATAAGTGAAACTATCCATATCTATTGCTACGCACTAAGAAGAGAGTATCGGCAGCGGCTTTGGTCAAATGTATTTTACAAGTTCAGTGTGTTTTGGTCCGCTTTAAAGGTGCAGAGCTCAGGGAGGCCGGGGATGCAGTCTGTATGTCTGTATGTATGGTATACAGCGCTGATTGGATGAGAGCCTGTGCATGTGCTGGGGGGAGGTCAGTAAAGTAACTGTGAGGTTGATCCTGATTAAGGACCTACTCACAGTGTCCGAAACGCGTTAGAACACGTGCCTTGCTTTGACCTGTCGGGGTCCTTTACTGGTTTTATACTGCTGTTTTTCAATGGAGACTTTGGTTTTACTTTTTGTATGAATAAACTTAAGGATTTTTAAGGAGTGCGGATCCTCCCTTTGGCTTTCTACATTCGTTTGGGGCAGGAACGGCCTCTGATCTCGCACCCACCAGCTAGAGTGCGTTTGCTCCCTATTTTTTTGCTTGATCCTGGGGGGTTCCATACAGCGGAATTAGGATGCCCCAGGTGCAAAACCAAAGCCCCAGACAGTGAAAATGCTGGGTTTTGGTCCACTTTAGGATGTATGGAATAACCTATACAAAGCGTACATAAATAAGGTAGTGGGTTGGATGTAGAATGCCTTTGCCTCAATCAGCAAGTACATTAAACAGTTAAGCAACTGACACATGTCGCGGTTGCCATGGCTGGTATCTTCGGGGATAAGGATGCACATGACTGTTACATAGCGTCTCAGCAGAGTTGTTTCATGTGCTACCTCTGGGCTCGTCTCCCTGTTTGTGTGAACAAGTCCCTGTTCCCCTCACACATGTTATCTGCAGCACTTTCCATAGCACGGGTTATTTATAAAGCGCCATCATTTTCCGTGGCGCTGTACAAAGTGTAAAGTACAATAGGGCCGGACGAGTAACATACCTATAATACAGAGGGCATTATAAGTCATATATATATATATATATATCATATATACATCAGGGATATGACAAATATACATATAATACACATGGAGGCTGATTCATTACTAACGCCAGGTATCGTCAGATGAGCGTCTGTATAGCGGCGCTTAGAGCGACCGCTAGTAGACGCTGTAAGCGAGTATTGGGCGCTGTAACAGAGCGTCTCAGTCGCTGTAGTAACCTGGCCGGCATTGATGAATGTGATGTATGTTGGGCTTTCTAATACCAGTACAGTGCTGCAGCGAGCGAGAGGTAGCGCTGGCTCAGTGCATCCAGCACTCGTTGCTCCACACCATACTTATAAAAAAAAGGTGCTCAGCGCTCTAAATATGGTCACTATAGCATAAAGCACCAGACGCTTCATGAGCAGAGAGCAGAGAAAGCAGAGATCCCTTCATGAATAACCCCCATAGTATTAGGGGTCAGATGCAGCAAAACATTAATACGGAGTACATCCATGTGAGCTTACAATCTATAGGATAAGGGTGAAGAAGTCACAAAGAATACAGAGATGACAGGGATGGAAGGGTAAAACTTTGGGATGGGCTATCTCTCCCTTCTGCTGGGGCTATAACAAATAAGATGAGTCATCCTAAAAATCCTTCCCGCTGAGAGGTCCATTTTGTTACATTATTTAAGCCAATTGTAATCAGCTGTGATACTTTCTAAAGCAGTCATGAGGCTTCGATCTGAATTTTGATTGCCTACTGTGCAATGTGATATATGCATCACGATGTGGGATGAAATAGACGGGGAGGCTGATTTATTAATAGCGACATGTAGCGACAGTTGAGCGACTGTAGCGCTAGTAGTCGCTGTGCTTGGCTGTTGTTTGGTTGTTGACAGCGACTGAGTCGGTGTGCAGTAATGTTCAATACGGGGTTACGAGTCGCTATTTGACAGGTTCCGCGATGTATGAGTGCGCATGATAGCGACTGGTCAGAGCGACCGGCTTCCACCATATTAACAAAAAATCACGTTCAAAAAATTCTCGCGCTGTGAAATGCATGTTTAAACCCCAGAGCGCTGGCGGCGATGTGTTAAAAGTAGTTTTTTAACCCCCAAACCACCAAACCACCAAAAAAAAATTTTTTTTAAGAATTTAGTAATATGAATACATTAATATCAGACCTGTAATATCAATTCTGTACAATTTTTATTTTTATTTTTTTTCCCTTAAAAAATTATCTAAAATTGCAGAAGTGGTCACAGAATTTTTCACATTTAAAAAAAAAAAAAACATTAATAACAATTAATTCTGAATATTTAAAGATTGCTCCATTGAAATGCATTGCAGAGCGCCAGGTAGCGAGAGGTCATACCTGTCGCTGTTCAAGGTCGGACGCTGGCGCTGTGGGCTGAGGCTGGAATAATGATGAATGAGTGGCTATCTGGCGCTATCTCAGTCGCTAAGCAGGATCGGCTTGATAAATGTGTGATTGTGGTGGGGAGCCGGCGTTCTCGTGGCGGGGCCCGTCATTACCGGCCGCTCACCTGTCGCTACCTGTCGCTATTCCTTCATAAATAAGGGCCTAAGTAAAGATTGTCTCCTCTGTATGTACTAAGCCTGGTAGCAGGTGCTCTGAAGGGTGACAAGACTGTAAAGTGGGTTGGTTAGGCCAGATGGTAGGCACCTCTAAATAGATGGGTTTTGAAGGTTGAAGAGTGTTGAATGGTATGGGGAAGAGCATTCTAGAGGAGCAGAACGGCACCACCCATGTGAAGTCCTGGACAGGAGGTGATCAGGGTGCTGCTATAAAGCAGCACAAAACTCGGGAATTTGACTTTCCCTTGTTTTATTCAGCTTCCCCAGGGTGTCCCAAATTGGGATGCTCTGCTGTGTGAGATCCCCCAGAACACCCAGTACAACTCACCTCTTTTCTCATTCCTATGGCATATGCGCAGATGTGCAGCCAATCAGAGAGGTTTGTCATGTTTACATCCTTTGGCAAACATCTCTCATTGTCTTCAATGGGAAGAATTTGCTGCCGCATCCCGGCAGCGTGTGCGCAGTCTATCTGAATGGCTAGAGAGGGGGTGCAGCAGATTTTGCTCCCCATTAAAAACAATGAGAGCCATCTGCTGAATGGCACAGGCCCTTATTTATGAAAGAATAGCGACAGGTAGCGACTGGTGAGCGACCGGTAATGACGGGCACCGCCACGAGAACGCCGGCTCCCCACCACAATCACACATTTATCAAGCCAATCCTGCTTAGCGACTGAGATAGCGCCATATAGCGAATCATTCATCATTATTCCAGCCTCAGCCCACAGCGCCAGCGTCCGACCTTGAACAGCGACAGGTATGACCTCTCGCTACCTGGCGCTCTCCAATGCATTTCAATGGAACAATCTTTAAATATTCATAATTAATTGTTAATTGTTTTTATTTTTTATTTTTTTTAAATGTCAAAAATTCTGTGACCACTTCTGCCACTTTAGATATTTTTAAGGAAAAAAAAAAAATTGATATTACAGGTCTGATATTAATGTATTCATATTTCCAAATTATTTAAAAAACTTTAAAAAACTTTAGTTTTTTTTTGGTTTCCAAAAATATGGTTGTTTGGGGGTTAAAAAACTACTTTTAACCCATCGCCGCCAGCGCTCTGGGGTTTAAACATGCATTTTACAGCGCGGGAATTTTTTGAGCGTGGTTTGTTTATGAATATGGTGGGAGCCGGTCTCTATGGCCAGTCGCTATCATGCGCTCCCATACAGCGCGGAACCTGTCAAATAGCGACTCCTCACCTAATATTCAACATTACGGCAAACCGACTGAGTCGCTATCAACTACCGAACAACGGCCAAGCACAGCGACTACTAGCGGGCGATCTGAAAATGCCGCTACAGTCGCTCAACTGTCGCTACCTGTCGCTATTAATGAATCGGGCCTCATAGTCACAGCAGAAAGGTCTCATTGGAAAAGAGCCAGCACATGCACCATTGGAGTGGGAAAAGGTAAACAATTACTTGTGCCCTGTGGGGGGTTTACATAGCAGGGCATCCCGATTTGGGATGCCGAAAGGGAAAGCCAGCAGCAGGCCCTGGATTCTTTTAGAGTTCCGGGCCGTCACTGGCGGGTTTTGCTCTGCTTTAACTGCAAGAGGGAGAACATTCGCTTGCTGCAAGATAATTATATGAGCCAGACACTTACTAGGCATAATACTCTATTGGATCTGGTAATCTCATATTGATAACCATGTTGGGCCTGTAACAGTCCAGGATCCAGTCCAGTCCAAATCTTGGCAACAGTGACCACAATATAGTTGCAATCAATATCAACTGTTATAAACTTTCCCTGTTCATGAGGGCAAAAAAAAGATAAATGCCAAATGATGGAGCGTTTTAAATTATTGCAAAATGTATCCCTATAGGTAACAAATGTAAGCGACTAAAATGAAATCCCTTCTGACACCTGCGATTTAAAAGGCAAGAAAGCACAAGAAAGGGGCATTTCAGAATTAATTATTTCAAAGGTGAGCTCTCAGACGTAGCCTTTGAAAAGTATGAAGAAGCTAATAAAGCCTAAAAAAAGATGTAACGCTGACAAAAGCCCAAAATATAAATCATATGGTCAAAGTAAATAAACCCCAATCCTAAACATTTCTTTAAATTAAAAATATATATCATAAATAATATCGAAATATAAATTCAAAGAACAAGATCAGAACGGGAAGGTGCCTAGTGGTTATAGGGTATTGGTCGGAGCTGCTAAGGGGTTTTTTAGCTCTATGTACAGAAAAGAGGAGCAATTAACCGATATAGGCAATACCACTGCAAAACCCCCGACGCTGCAACCATTTCAGCGCTACTGTTAAATAGGACGCTAGCTGGTGGCCACATCGGCGCTGCCATTTTTTTCTTTCGAACACTAAGAGGCCGATTCATCATTAGCGGCAGGTAGCGACAGATGAGCGTCTGTAGCAGGCATTTTCAGAGCGCCCGCTAGTAGTCACTGTGCTCAGCCGTGGGTCGCTACTTCATAGCGACTCAGTCGCTGTCCAGTAATGTTGAATACATTGTGAGGAGTCACTATTTGATCAGTACAGCGCCGTATGGGAGCGCATGTTAGCGACTGCTCATAGCGACCGACTCACACCATATTCAACAAAAAAACAGCCTCACAAATCTCTGGCGCTGAAAAATACTTGTTTGTAGCCCATAGCGCAGGAGGCGGTGTGTTTAAAGTCTGTTTTCAAGCATCTAAGATAAGATAAGAAAAGATAGCGCTGGGTTTGAACAGCACTTTTGCCCCTCTGTAGTGAGTCTAATGTAGCGGGGGCGTGTGTGGATTAGAGCCTGCTCTCCTATTGGACAGCTCCCTCCTGCAGGTTTGGCTGTGGGCGGAGTTTCCCTGTACTGTGTGGCATGTGTCAGTGGCTGCGGAGCTGACGCCGGAGATGGAGGTTCTCCAGCCACTTGTCTGGGCCTCACGTCTCAGGCTGCTGGCACTTGTATTCCACACCAAATGTGTTACATGCCGTACGCAGCGCCTGATGGTGCACTGGCTCTCGTAGTCCATTTCTGGCCAGACCAATGCCTCTGGGAGGGCGGGGGGACCGTGCTGCAAGGTGGGAAGGGTTCCACACAGCCTTTTATCCAAGGCCGGCTACTGGTCTCCTGGCATTGTCTTTCACCCCCTCCTCTACGCTTCCCTCCCTCTCAGTCTCCACATTGTAGAAAGCCACAGCGGTGGGCACCAGGCTTTCATCATCATCGGAGATGCCCAGTGATGGTCCACTGGCCAAGTCATCACCCTCCAGCAGAAGTTGTTGGGCACCTGGGGCCCTAGGTCTGCAATTGGGGCAGGAGCTTGGGGATGGCCCATGATATGCCAGCTAGGAGTGTCATCATAAAGCTTTAATGACTCCATCACCAGTGGCTGGGATGGCCTTCCTGTTATTTCTTCTATTTTTTCTTTCTTATATTCAATGCCTTATTTCTAACTTACTTACCTACTTTCTATCTCTCTTTTTATTTTTATCTTTTTTGTATTTTTCTTTCCTTAATGCATTCTCTTCTTTCTGTCCTTTCTTCTATTTTTTTTCTTTCTTTCTTTCATTACATTTATTCTTTCATTTAGCTCTCTCTCATTCTTTTTAATTTATTCTTCTACTCTTTCTTTCTGCCTTTTTTCTTTCTATATTTCGTTTTATTTCATTTATTGCATTCATTATTTCTTCTTTCCTTGTCAAGCAGGGAACTTTTCCTAAGAGGCGCAACTGCTCCTCCCATGGGGCTGATTGGCTTCACAAACCTGGACCACAGGAGACAGGCAGGCTGATTCATCACTAACGCCAGGTAGCGACAGATGAGCGTCTGTAGCAGGCATTTTCAGAGCGCCCGCTAGTAGTCACTGTGCTCAGCCATGGGTCGCTACTTCATAGCGACTAGGGGCCTTATTTATCACGGGCTAGCGCCAGGTAGTGTCTGACGAGCACCAGGTACCGCCAGCTATCGGCGGCTACCGACTCAAGTACGCCCGGCGGCGGTCACAATGACGCATTTATCAAGCTAAATGAGGCTAGCGCCGGCGAGAGCGACGGCTAGCGCGGGATTCATCATGAAGCCGCCTGGAACGAACAGCGCAGCTGCAAATTCCTTCACAGCGCCAGGTATGACCTGTCGCTCCCTGGCGTTGTCCAATGCATTTCAATGGAGCAATCTTTAATTAATCATAATTAATTGGTATTATTTTTATTTTTTTTAAATGTCAAAAATTCTGAGACCACTTCTGCAATGTTAGGTTTTTTTTTAAAGTAAAAAAAAAAAAAAAAAAAATGTGTGCAGAATTGATCTTACAGGTCTGATATTAATGTATTCATATTACAAAATGATTCAAAAAACATGTATAATGTTACAATCAAAAAATATGGTTGTTTAGGGGTTAAAAACTAGTTAACACCCATCGCCGCCAGCGCACTGGGGTTTAAACAAGGAATGGACAGCGCTAGCAAATTCGGAGCGTGATTTGTTAATGAATCTGCAGCAAGCCGTTCGCTCTGGCCATTCGTTGTCAGGCGCTCACATACAACGCTGAACCTGTGAAACAGCGACCCCTAAGCCCGTATTCAACATTACCGCACACCGACTGAGTCGCTGTCATAAAGCAAACGCCGGCCAAGCACAGCGAATACTGGCTGGCGCTGTAAAAATCATGCTACAGTCGCTCATCTGTCGCTACCTGGCGCTATTAATGAATCGGCCTCCCCGTCGCTGTCCAGTAATGTGTACATTGTGAGGAGTCGCATGTTAGCGACTGCTCATAGCGACCGACTCACACCATATTCAGCAAAAAAACTGCCTCACAAATCTCTGGCGCTGAAAAATGCTTGTTTGAAGGCCAGAGCGCAGGAGGTTGTGTGTTTAAAGTCTGTTTTCAAGCATCTATCAACTAGTAACAAAGCGATAACATAGTCGCTAAACAGATTCTGCTTGATAAATGTGTAATTGCGTGCTGTGTCCGGCGTTCACCAGTCGCTACCTGTCACTACCTCTCATTAACCAGCCACTACCTGACGCTATCCCTTCATGAATAAGGCCCTAAGGGTGTAACTATAGGGGGTGCAGAGGCTGCATCTGCACCAAGGCCCATGAGGACAGGGACCCCTTCTTTGTTGTTCCTCCACTTTATTTATTAGTTTTGTGTTCTCACGGCATCATGTAGATAAAAAAGAAGCATCAGCTGTTGTAGTCTTTCATTGTCTAGTTGTATTAACTTTAATTAAAATAACAATAAAAAAGTTACTGTGTGAGTCCCAGTGGGGCCCCATTCATTTTTTACACAAGACCGATCGGCAGCGCAGGAATGGCAGTAAGATTCTGTAAGCAAGCCTCTAGTCCATTCTTGGGCCGCCCGGCCCTGGAATCTTAGAAAAAGTCCAAATAAGTAGATTTTTGCTTTAAGCTTCACATTTCAGGGGTCAACATTCTGGCCACAGCTCTGCTCATGTCAGGCTGTGGATAGATAAAGATAAACTATGTCTGTTAACCAGTGTGAAGAATAAAACAAATGAAATCCATTGCTGCTCTAAGACAATTTTTTAAGGGCTCGAATACTGTTTCCAGGCACTGCAAGAAGCTCCACTACACTCTGATTGCTGATGCTCCTATGACATCATAATGCACCGATTCTCCCCAGCCAGATTCATAATCCCCTAATGAAAAGGCAAGCTGTCACCTTTTAATTGTGAGAAAGAAAATAATGAATGCACCTGCCTGAACTAAGTGGGTCACAAGGAGGCCGACACACGGGCATTCCGAGGCACAGAGACATCCCCAGACACAAGGACATCCCCAGACACTTGGACCTCCCCAGACACATGGACATCCCCAGACACATGGACATCCCCAGACACACGGACCTCCCCAGACACTTGGACCTCCCCAGACACATGGACATCCCCAGACACATGGACATCCCCAGACACACGGACATCCCCAGACACTTGGAACTCTCCAGACATGGACATCCCCAGACACTTGGACATCCCTAGACACATGGACATCCCCAAACAAATGGACATCCTCAGACACATGGACATCCCAAAACACACAGACTTCCCCTGACACACGGACATTCCGAGGCACAGAGACATCCCCAGACACATGAACATCCCCAGACACATGAACATCCCCAGACACACCGACATCCCCTGACACATGGACATCCCCAGACACATGAACATCCCCAGACACACGGACATCCCCAGACACACAGACATCCCCAGACACACGGACATCCCCAGACACACCGACATCCCCTGACACATGGACATCCCCAGACACATGAACATCCCCAAACACATGGACATCCTCAAACAAATGGACATCCTCAGACATACGGACATCCCCAAACACACAGACATCCCCAAACACAAAGTCATCCCCAGACACACGGACATCCCCAAGCACACAGACATCCCCAAACACAAAGTCATCCCCAGACACACGGACATGACCAGACACGCGGATTTCCCCAGACTCACGGACATCCAACATGTCACTGCTTATTTGCCCAACTCAGGTGAAATAAGAATGATCAAATCCTAAATTAAATCCATCTATAAACTCTTCAGGAACTAAATCCCACAGCAGCGCACATACCCGCAAGCCAACCCGCTGGGTCATATGATATGATTCCTCCTGCAGGTCAGGTCCTACCAACCCCCCCTAAATATTCCCAGAGCATGTGACCCATTATTAAGCCTACAAACCACACCCCTACCACCCCCCTCACCCACGAACTGTCCCACTTTAAGGATCCCAAGAAATGGTCAGTTTACTTTTGGTCACTCTAATGCCCCTACATTAAGCCTTACATGTGTCTCTCCATGTGGGGACTTGTGTTGCGGTACTCACCATATCCCAACCCCCCAACCCAATACTTCCACCATGAGGGCCACACGTCTGAATCACACATCCACATACATTTTAAGCTAATCCTTTGCATTGCATTGCACAGTGGCTTTCTGTGCTCCTTGGATGGCTCGCAGACATCTGCATAGCTCTTGCCCACTGCAAAGGAGTGATGGGTAAATCTATTATTCTTTGTGTTGGGCACTGTTCTATTATTCTGTTCTACATAACCCACTGACATAAAGGACATAGAAATATCCTAAGCTGCCATCAGGGTAGAGATATCTTCTAATGCCCAAACATTAGGACACTCATTGACTTTATGATAAGGTGTCCTTCATTACACAGATAACTATTAATATTATGACATCACAGATCTCTAACCTCATAACTCACAGACACAAAGGCCATAGAAATCACCTAAACTGCAACCAACAGTGAGCAGATATATTCCACTACACATAAGTAAGGACAGGCAAGTTTTCTTAGTACATAGACATCTTAAAAATATTATGACTAATGTTGGGTGAACCCCTAGAAGTTCAGGTTGGAACAACTTTGAACAAAAGTTCGGTTCGGGTACCCGATGACCCCATCTCCACCCTCCCCCGCACTCCTCACTCACCCAGATGGAGGGGGGACCCACCTGTCAAGGAGCCCTGAGAGGCAGAATCGGACCAGCACTGTTAATAGGAAATTATGAATTTCAGTGGTGGGTGGGTGATGGCAGCAAGTGAGGGGGGCACTTTAACCTAATGCAGAGTGTGCAGCACATAGGAAGCAGCTGTATACTTACCTGAGCCGGCGATCAGGGTTGTCGTCCTTTCCTCTCACAAAATGTGCACGGCTGGGGCTTCAATAAGATGGCCGCCCCCGTGAGCGAGCCCATTGGCAGCAGCCAGCTAGTTTAAAGCACCCCTCACTGGCCGCTATGGGCTAAAAGTTGGCTGATGGGCTGCTTCCATGTTCAGCCAAAAGCCAAACTTGAACGCGGACTGCTGGCTGAAGTCCGTGTTTGGATTTGGGAACCCGAACTCACAAAGTTCGGTATGAACTTTGCTGTTCAGGTTCGCCCAACACTAATTATGACATCACATATTTCAAAACACATAATCCACGATCCTGAGCGAGTTGGAAATCATCTACTAAACAGGACTAAGCTACGACCATCAGGTCAAAGATATTGTCTATTACACAAAAATAAGGACACACAGGTCCCTAACCCCATAACCCACTGCCATGAAGGACTTACTGTAGAAATCATTTCAGCTACAGCCCCCAGAGTAAAGATAACTTTTAATGCACAGAAATGAGGACACTCATGGACTTCATAGACTTCATTACACAGACATCTATTAATATTATGACATCAAAGATCTATAAAATCACAACTCACAGGACATAGAAATCATCTAAACTGCAACCACCAGGACACTGATATATTCCACCACACTGTTTCTCAACCTGCGCTACGTGTACCCCGGGGGGTACTCACCAATGTTCAAGGGTGCACCAACAGAGTTGCTCTGATAGGTCTGGTATATTATTTTGACAGTAAAACATTACTCTTTCTTTCCTCAAAAAGTGCTTCAAGGCCAGTGACCTACTTACTTCGGTAACTTTAGTCATCAATTCCCCCAACCCCCTTTTCAGGATACTTGGTTGCAACTGCTTGTGACTAGGGGGTACTTGGCATAAAAAGTTTGAGAATCACTGTTCTACCACACGTAAGTACGGACAGGCAGCTCTTCTTAGTACATATACTTCAGAATGAGGTGTTCTCCAGTACAAAGACATCTCATAATATTATGACATTGCATATTTCTAACCACATAACCCAAACCTTGAAGGACATTATCTAAGCTACAATGACTGAGGAGATCTCCAGCACACAGACATTATGGCATGACATACTGTATCTCTAACCCCATAACCCACTGCCATGAAGGACTTACTGTAGAAATCACCTAAGCTACAGCCTCCAGAGTAAAGATATCTTTCAACAGAAATGAGGACACTCATGGACTTCATAGACTTCATTACACGAACATCAATTAATATTATGACATCAAAGATCTATAAAATCACAAATCACAACTCTAGAAATCATCCAAACTGCAACCACCAGGACACTGATATATTCCACCACACTGTTTCTCAACCTGCGCTATGTGTACCCCGGGGGGTACTCACCAATGTTCAAGGGTGCACCAACAGAGTTGCTCTGATAGGTCTGGTATATTATTTTGACAGTAAAACATTACTCTTTCTTTCCTCAAAAAGTGCTTCAAGGCCAGTGACCTACTTACTTCGGTAACATTAACCCCCTTTTCAGGATACTTGGTTGCAACTGCTTGTGACTAGGGGGTACTTGGCATATAAAGTTTGAGAATCACTGTTCTATCACACGTAAGTACGGACAGGCAGCTCTTCTTAGTACATATACTTCAGAATGAGGTGTTCTCCAGTACAAAGACATCTCATAATATTATGACATTGCATATTTCTAACCACATAACCCAAACCTTGAAGGACATTATCTAAGCTACAATGACTGAGGAGATCTCCAGCACACAGACATTATGACATGACATACTGTATCTCTAACCCCATAACCCACTGCCATGAAGGACTTACTGTAGAAATCACCTAAGCTACAGCCTCCAGAGTAAAGATATCTTTCAACAGAAATGAGGACGCTCATGGACTTCATAGACGTCATTACACGAACATCTATTAATATTATGACATCAAAGATCTATAAAATCACAAATCACAACTCTAGAAATCATCCAAACTGCAACCACCAGGGCATTGATATATTCTACCACACTGTTTCTCAACCTGCGCTACGTGTACTCAGGGGGGTACTCAGCAATGATTAAGGGTGCACCAACAGAGTTGCTCTGATAGGTCTGGAAAATATTTGACAGTAAAATATTACTCTCTTTCTTCAAAAAGTGCTTCCAGGCCAGTGACCTACTTACTTCTGTAACATTAGTCATCAATCCCCCCACCCCCCTTTTCAGGATACTTGGTTGCAACTGCTTGTCTCTAGTGGGTACTTGGCATAAGGAGTTTGAGAACCACTGTTCTACCACACATAAGTACCTACAGACAGCTCTTCTTAGTACATAAACTTCATAATGAGGTGCTCTCCAGTACACGGACATCTCATAATATTATGACATCGCATATTTCTAACCCCATAACCCTCAGACATGAAGGACATTGTCTAAGCTACAATGACCGAGGAGATCTCTAGCACACAGACATTATGACATGACATACTGTATCTCTAACCTCATAACCCATAGACATGAAGGATATAGAAATCACCTAAACTACAACCACAGGGGCACGTCCATTAAACCTTTAAATTCACAGAATCAGGACACTTGTATCTTCTCAATGTAAATACATCATGATGAGGTCTTCTCTGGTACACAGACATCTCATAATATTATTACATCACATATTTCTAACCCCATTACCCAAAACTTAAAGGACATTATCTAAGCTACACCAATAGAGGAGATCTCTAGCACACAGACATTATGACATGACATCTCTAACCCCATAACCCACAGCCATGAAGAACATAGAAATCACCTAAACTACAACCACAGAGTCACATACAGTAAACAGGACTAGCTTTACTGGATAGATGGTCAAAACTGTGGAAACTAGAGTTTAATGCCTCTAAATGTAAAATCATGCACTTGGGTAGAAGGAATCCCTGCTCTGAGTACCGTATGGGCAGCACTGTGTTATCCAGGACCTCGGAGGAGAGAGATTTAGGGATACTGATTACTGATAGCTGCAAGATGAGCGGACAGTGTAGCCAGGCAGTGGGAAAAGCAAGCAGGATGCTCGGCTGCATAGCTCGAGGCATCACCAGTAGGAAGAGGGAGGTTGTGATGCCGCTGTATAGAGCCCTGGTGAGGCCACAGCTAGAATACTGTGTGCAGTTCTGGAGACCTTACCTGCAAAAATACATTATTCAAATAGAACGTGTCCAAAGGCCGGCAACAAAAATGGTGGAAGGACTTAAACTTAAAACTTATCAGGAGAGACTTAAAGAACTTAATTTGTACAGTCTGGAGGAAATAAGGGAGAGGGGGACATGATGGAGACCTTTAAATATGTGAAAGGATTGAATAAGGTTCAGGAGGGAAGTGTTTTTAGAAGAAACTTCAAATGATAGAACAAGGGGGCCCAACCTGAAGCTAGTTGGAGGGAAGATCAGGAGCAATGTTAGAAAATATTATTTTACAGAAAGAGTAGTAGATGCTTGGAACAAACTTCCAGCAGAGGTAGTTGAAAAATCAACAGTCATTGAATTTAAACATGCCTGGGATAAGCATACATCTATCCTAAGATACAGAGAACATACAGTATACACATAAGATACAGAGTACATACAGTATATACATAAGATACAGAGAACATACAGTATACACATAAGATACAGAGTACATACAGTATACACATAAGATACAGAGTACATACAGTATACACATAAGATACAGAGAACATACAGTATACACATAAGATACAGAGAACATACAGTATACACACAAGATACAGTATACACATAAGGGCAGACTAGATGGACCTTATGGTCTCCTTCTGCTGTCAACCTTCTAGGTTTCTAGGACACTTATATCTTCTCAATGCAAATACTTCATAATGAGGGCTTCTCCAGTACAAAGACATCTCATAATATTATAACATCACATATTTCTAACCCCATAACCCATAGACATGAAGGACATTATCTAAGCTATCTAAGGAGATCTTTAGCACACAGAAATTATGACATGAGATACTGTATCTCTAACTCTATAACCCACTGCCATGAAGGGCATAGTAATCACCTAAGCTACAACCACTGGGGCACAGAAGTAAGAAACGTGTGGACTTTATGGTGAGGTGTTATTCTTCTATTAATATTATGACATATTATTATATTATTATAACACTGATCTCTAACCTCCTAATTTACAGACACATATGGCCAAGAAATCAACTAAACCTCAACCACCAGGGCACAGATATATTCTAACACATCAGTACCCCATAACCCACAGACATGAAGGACATGTAAAACACCCAAACTAAAACCACCAGTGACATCTTTTATCACACAGATGTAAGGAGGGCTTCATAGTACATACTGTAGACTTCATAAAGTGCTCTCCAGCAGACACACATCTCCTAAAATGACATCACATTCCCCTTAACATCTAACCCCACCCAATGAAGGACATAAAACTCATCTAATCTACAATGACCCGGGCACATATATTTTCGAATGCACAGACATTTAGACTATGGGCAGGCTGATTCATCACTAACGCCAGGTAGCGACGGATGAGCGTCTGTAGCAGGCATTTTCAGAGCGCACACTAGTAGTCGCAGTGCTCGGCCGTGGGTCGCTAGTTTATAGCGACTCAATCGCTGTGCAGTAATGTTGAATACATTGTGAGGAGTCGCTATTTGACCAGTACAGCGCTGTATGGGAGCGTATGTTAGCGACTGGTCATAGCGACCAACTCTATACCATACCATACCATATTCAGCAAAGAAACAGCCTCATTAAACTCTGGCGCTGAAAAATACTTGTTTGAAGCCCAGAGCGCAGGAGGCGGTGTGTTTAAAGTCTGTTTTTCAGCATCTATCCACTAGTAACAAAGCAAAAACATATGGAATTACATTGTAACAACATTGTAACATGAACACTTTAATGCCAGACCTGTAATGTCATTTCTGAAGAAATATATAAAAATTGAATTGTGAAAAAACAGCTTTTTCAATGCCAGAAGAGGTCACAGAATTATTTGTGATTTTTTGAAAAAAAAAATAAAATAAATAAAACCCTGTTTAAAGAGAAGGAAAGGATCGTCCATTGAAATGTATGGGAGAGCGACAGGTAGCGAGAGCTCATACCTGGCGCTGTGCAAGGTTGGACGCCGGCGCTGTTCGCTGAGGCTGTGAAAATGATGAATCAGACGCTACATGGCGCTATCCCAGTCGCTAAACAGATTCTGCTTGATAAATGTGTAATTGCGAGCCGTGTCCGGCGTTCGCCAGTCGCTACCTCTCATTAACCAGCCACTACCTGACGCTATCCCTTCTTAAATAAGGGCCTAAGTCTTATGAGTGCATGGAAATCATGACAAGGAGATCTCTTAAAATGATGACATCACAGATCTGGAAGCCCATAACCCACAGCAACGAAGGCCATAGAAATCACCAGATCTACACCGAGGCACCAATCACACAGAAGAAAGCACAGACAGGTCTTGTCATGTCAGTGCACAGAAATCATGACAAGGCTCCTAATATTATGACATCACAAATCTCTAACCATGGAACCGGCAGCTATGAAGGACATAGAAGTCACACGCGCACAGATATCTTCTAATGCACAGAGATCAGGACATACAGACCTTCCAAGAAAACAGGCTTTCTGACACAGAGCTCTGCAGAACACGTTCATCTCTTCATACAATGTAATCATAGATGTCGAACTACAGTCACCAGCAATATAGATATATATATATGCTACATTGTGCTGTGCAAATATTAGGGGAACATCTCTAAATAAATAGACGAGCCACCGAAGACAAACATTGGATACAAGGTGCAGTAATCCCTAACACACGAGCATCAGGATGAATGGATGGGATCATACACAGACAGATCATATATAGAATGGATGGGATCATACACTGACAGATCATATATAGAATGGATGGGATCATACACAGGCAGATCATATATAGAATGGATGGGATCATACACAGACAGATCATATATAGAATGGATGGGATCATACACAGACAGATCATATATAGAATGGATGGGATCATACACAGATAGATCATATATAGAATGGATGGGATCATACACAGACAGATCATATATAGAATGGATGGGATCATACACAGACAGCTCATAAATTGAATGGATGGGATCATACACAGGCAGATCATATATAGAAGGGATGGGATCATACACAGGCAGATCATATATAGAATGGATGGGATCATACACAGACAGATCATATATAGAATGGATGGGATCATACACAGACAGATCATATATAGAATGGATGGGATCATACACAGACAGATCATATATAGAATGGATGGGATCATACACAGATAGATCATATATAGAATGGATGGGATCATACACAGACAGATCATATATAGAATGGATGGGATCATACACAGACAGATCATATATAGAATGGATGGGATCATACACAGACAGATCATATATAGAATGGATGGGATCATACACAGCAGATCATATATAGAATGGATGGGATCATACACAGACATGTCATATATAGAATGGATGGGATCATACACAGACAGATCATATATAGAATGGATGGGATCATACACAGACAGATCATATATAGAATGGATGGGATCATACACAGACAGATCATATATAGAATGGATGGGATCATACACAGACAGATCATATATAGAATGGATGGGATCATACACAGACAAATCATATATAGAATGGATGGGATCATACACAGACAGATCATATATAGAATGGATGGGATCATACACAGACAGATCATATATAGAATGGATGGGATCATACACAGACAGATAGATCATACATAGAATGGATGTGATCATACACAGACAGATAGATCATACATAGAATGGATGTGATCATACATAGAATGGATGTGATCATACATAGAATGGATGTGATCATACATAGAATGGATGTGATCATACACAGACAGATAGATCATACATAGAATGGATGTGATCATACATAGAATGGATGTGATCATGCACAGACATATCATACATACAATGGATGGAACAATACACAGATCATACATAAAGTGATATGATCATACACAGATCACATAATGAGTGCATGTCACCATAAACAGACATATAATGTGATGCTATCAATCAATCAATGGATGTGATCATACACTAATCATACAATGAATAGATGTGATCACATACAAGCATATCATACATAGAATGGATGGGATAATACACATACAGATCATACATAAAATGTATGGGATCATACACAGATCATATAATAGATGTATGTGATCATACACATACAGATAACGTCGTACACAGATCACATAATGAATGAATGTCACCATATACAGACATATGATGTGATCCTGCAATGGATAGATGTAATCATACACTAATCATACAATATAGCTTGTGATCATACACTAATCATACAATGAATGGATGTGATCATACAAAGATCATACAATGAATGGATGTGATCATACAATGAAGGATGTGACCATACACAGATAATACAATGAATGGATGTGATCATACACTAATAATACAATAAATGGATGTGGCCATACATAGATCATACAATGAATGGATGTGATCATACACAGATCATACAATAAATAGATGTGATAATACACAGATCATACAATGAATGGATGTGATCATACATAGATCATACAATGAATGGATGTGATCATACACTAATAATTCAATAAATGGATGTGGCCATACATAGATCATACAATGAATGGATGTGATCATACACAGATCATACAATAAATAGATGTGATAATACACAGATCATACAATGAATGGATGTGATCATACATAGATCATACAATGAATGGATGTGATCATACATAGATCATACAATGAATGGATGTGATCATACACAGATCATACAATAAAGCATGTGATCACACACTAATCATACAATAAATAGATGTGATAATACACAGATTATGCAATGAATGGATGTGGTCAGACACAGATCATACAATGAATGGATGTGATCATACACTAATAATACAATAAATGGATGTGGTCATACACAGATCATACATAGAACAGATGTAGTTATACAGACAGCTAATGCATAGAATGGACTTAATCAGACACAGATCATAAAATGAATGGATGTGATCATACATGGATCATACAATGAATGGAAGTGATCATACATAGATCATAAAATGAATGGATGTGATCATACGATGAATGAAAGCGATCATACAATGAAAGGAAGTGATCATACATGGATCATACAATGAATGGAAGTGATCATACACAGATCATACAATGAATGTATGTGATCATACATGGATTAAACATAGAATTTATGTGATCATACACGGATCATACATATAATGCGTGTGATCAACATACATACAGATGATTCAGTGAATTGACATGATCGTACACAGACACAGATATCTAATACAAAATATAATGTGAAAGCACAGAGAGCTCTAATACACTGCCATCAGCATGTGGGTAGCCATAGACAGCTTATACAGGTGCATGATATAAGGTTTCATTGCCTTACGCCTCATCCAGCTTTCATTCAGTGTAATCCATACATGTCACTAATTAAATGAACGACAAGTGAAATAGAAAAGACACCAGCCAACCCCGTGCCCTCGCCCCTCCATTAGCCTTATATAACAGATCAGCGTACCGTCAGGATGGAGCGCCTGCTATTCTCCTCTGCCTCTTTCTCTTTATGTGCATCTGTCCTCCTATATCTCTCCTCTGTGCCCTCCCCTCCTCTGAAATCCTTTTGCCCGCTCCCTTCCCCCTCCATGGAAGAAAGAACTGCCAGGACCCCCCCCCCCCTCCTGTGTTCACCCACCTCCACACCCCCCCCCCCTCCATCTCTCCATTCCTCCCACCTCCGGCTATTCACCAGCTTCCAGAGAGGGACGGGCACTGACATGGGCACAGTGATAGGAAGACAAACTCTGGGTGAAAGAATGGCAAAATGCTGCGTTCCCTGGGTGACAGCACGTGGCGGACCCTTGCCAGCATCGCTCCATAAGGGGGACGCCGGTACCAGGCATCAGAGGCGGAGGCGGCAGGTCCATTGGGTGGGCGAAGATGCTGATATTATATTATGCTGTCACATTTACTTTCTACATCACCACCGGATAGTCTGCTGCTGTATAAAGCATCAGCATGGATATTTATATAGAACATTTACTGTTTATGCTTAACTAATGTTTTAAACCAATTTATTAAGTAAAATGAAAGACATGTATAGTACGCTCCGTCAATTGTAATTATAATTATACTGATCAATAAGGGATCATCGAGAAAGTAATTTTACTCATTCATTACTTGATGTATTATTAGACCCTTGGCAAAGATTTTATATTGACTGGGGATATGGAGAGAAGAATTAAGAAGGAAGAAGAGCTTACCATCTATTAGCGTATAGTGGGCAAGATGGGAAAGTGCTCAAGTCTATTAGGCTATAAAGATTAAAGCAAAAGAGAGCTTACAATACTTTATTGGTAATTTTTTATATGAAATTTGCTTATATTTTATCTGAGTACAATAGAGAATAAAGAAAAGCTCCCAATCTGTTAGAATATAAGGGAAGAGCTTACATACATATTAGGAAGAATACAGAAGAAATGCTTATACTCTGTATGAGCATAAGGGAGAATATAGGAGAGCTTACAATCTATTAGGGTATAAGGGGGGATACAGAAGGAAGAAGAGCTTACATTCTATTAGGATATAAGGGGGGATACAGAAGGAAGAAGAGCTTACAATTTATTAGGGTATAAGGGAGGATACAGAAGGAAGAAGAGCTTACAATTTATTAGGGTATAAGGGAGGATACAGAAGGAGAAGAGCTTACACTCTATTAGGGTATAAGGGAGGATACAGCAGGAGAAGAGCTTACACTCTATTAGGGTATAAGGGAGGATACAGAAGGAGAAGAGCTTACAATCTATTAGGGTATAAGGGAGGATACAGAAGGAGAAGAGCTTACAATCTATTAGGGTATAAGGGAGGTGTAGCGACAACCCTTATCGCCGGAGGGCTTCACCGCCCGAGACGTCCTTTTCCCAATCGTAAGAGGTGCTGCTGGAATTCCAGAGTCGTCCGTGAGGAAACAGGAACAGCCCTTACAAGGGCTAGTGAATTGTAATATAGCGTTTCCCCCAATAAGAGACAGAACTTCAGTATTGAGGGTGAAGGTGAAGTGTGTTTATTAGTGCCACTCTAGGCCTTATATACACAAGTCTCCATTGCATGACACACACACCGACCAATAGCAGCAGGGCACACAATCCCTCAACTCTGCCGGTGACACAATCAGCAATACAATAGACGTCTGTAATACACTCAATCCGAACAATGCCATTGTCTGTGACGTAATCAATCAATACAATGGCAGTCAAAACAATGAATGACGTAATCAATCAATACAATGGCAGTCTGTAACATGCTTAAGAAAAGGAAAGTAATGAACCTGTGTAAATTCCAAAGGGGCAGAGAGTCTGTCACAGGAGGATACAGAAGGAGAAGAGCTTACAATCTATTAGGGTATAAGGGAGGATACAGAAGGAGAAGAGCTTACAATCTATTAGGGTATAAGGGAGGACACATAAGAAGAAGTGCTTACAATCTATTATGGTATAAGGGAGGATACAGAAGGAGAAGAGCTTACAATCTATTAGGGTATAAGGGAGGACACATAAGAAGAAGTGCTTACAATCTATTAGGGTATAAGGGAGGATACAGAAGAGCTTACAGTTTACAAACAGTAATACATTAAAATGAGTAAATAAATAAAACCCACTGTCACTCTGTCCACCTGTTCCTGTTCCCCGCTGGGTGGCATCCTCTCTACAGGTCCGCCAGGAAGCATCAAAATAAAAATAGGGATTATGGGAAAAAGAGATGGAAAATAGAGGGAGAGGTAAACTGCAAGGCATGGGGGTGATAGTAGGAAAGGAGAAAAAATAAAGGGAAAAGAAAAGAGAGAAAACAATGGGAAGAAAAAAGTAGGTAATAAAAGAAACAGAAAAGGGAAAGGATATGTTAAAAAAAAAGATAAAGATCTGGAATGGAAATAGAGATTATGCTAAAAAAAAGAAGAGAAGTGGAAAACAAATGGAGGGGGTAAGAAGTAAGGGTTTGTGGTTGTAATAAAATAGACAAAAAAAGAAAATAGGTTGAACAAATGTAAACAGAGAAAATGAGAAGGAGAAAATAAGAAAGAGACATGGTGAAAGGATTACAAAAATAAAAATAGGGATTATAAGAAAGAAAAAGGAGAGGGGTGGCTTTCTGTATCTGTAAGGCATAGGGGTGATAGAGAAAAAGAGAAAAAAGAAAGGCACAGGTGAGGGGGAATAAAAACATAGGTGGGGATATAAAAATAGGGATGATGGAAAAAAAGAAGAGGAGGAGCTAATGTAAGGCACGGGGGATGATAGGGAGAACAAGACAAGTAATAGAAAATGAGGGCCTACCACCTCAACGCCGAGTTGTATGTGGAAGCGTTCCCCAAATGCATTGAAAGGATATGCCTGAATAACTATGTTACAGGCCGAAGTTGAGACACATTGGAGTTCTCCTTTATGTTCAATGAGATTTATGGAGATACTGCCCTCCCCCCCCCCCGACTGCTTGAGAAATCAATCGAATGCTACCAGCGAGAAGGGGAAATTATTCCTGAGCATGCAGACAGACTGCAGGATGTTATTTCGGCCATCCAAAGGAACGAGCTAGAAGGCCAGGCCACAATATCCAGTATGGACCATTGGTGCTTTCTCCACCGACATAGGAGGGGATTCTTCTCTGTAAGAGCAGTGAGACTATGGAACTCGCTGCCAGAGGAGGTAGTTATGAAGGATATAGTAAAAACGGTCAAAAGTGGCCTTGATGCCTTCCTGGCATGTAATAACATTTCCAGCTATGGCTACTAGACCACTGGAAGGAGATCTATAGTGGCCGGGATGTCCTCCTTGCATGTAATAACATTACCAGCTATGGCTACTAGACCACTGGAAGGAGATCTATAGTGGCCGGGATGTCCTCCTTGCATGTAATAACATTACCAGCTATGGCTACTAGACGACTGGAAGGAGTTAAACAGGCTGAACTGGATGGACTAAAGTCTTTATTCAGCCGCACATACTATGTTACTATGGTTGAGTAACAGTTCATCTTACGACTTTGCTGTGATGTGAATGAGCACCAGGGAGAACTGGTCTTCCATTGATACCCCATTCTTGCAGTTACAGATGATGGCCGTCACCTATATTAAGGCAGAGTAAATGGCTAGTTTCTCCCTGCTTCATCAACCGATGTGAGTAAAGCCACTGTGAAGCTTCTCGTCACTGGCCCCACCATTGGAACCTTTACCCACCTGAAAGTCTACACAAGTAGTGCTACATATACAAGATGAGATGGCACAAATGCATGTACTGCTTCCTTCATGACCTCAGAGAGATCCAGGTGAGGGGCAGAGAGCTCCCCCAGAGCTCAAAGTGATGTAGTTTGTTGGACATGACGATGGAGAGGCCTCTATGCCTGAAACTGCCTCACTAGAACTAATTTCTATGGTAAGTCATTAAAATAGAAGATCCAAGAGCGATGGCCACCTCTGAGGAAAAATAATCATGCTTATTACACTGCCCCATTCCCCCAAAAGTCCCAGTCAGTGTCTGCCCTGCGTTGGAAAGAATGATATCCATCCTTGATAGACATAGGGTCTCAGATGACTACCATGAAAGAGCTCTTCTTTCTTTAAAATTTCCACAACCACCATACCGAGCCTGATGTCCCTTGGCTGTCTTCCCCTACCACTTAGAAGTAATCTGTGGCATTAAATCCCCCACAGCACTTTGTTTCCCTCATTCCTGGATAGAGGGAAATATGGAGAGGGTAAATTTTGCATGTCACTTTCAAGATTAGGCCTCTACCGAGTGCCCTGATGGAGATGGCGAATTGACCGAATTTGGCGAATTTAGCCCCTAGGGACAGAGTCCTACTGAGAGTAAAAGAGGCCCACCGTTGACAGAAATGTAAGCGTCCTCTTGGATGACCCTGTATATGTGGTTTGTCATCAGCTACTAGATCGCTCCCTGCGTATGAAGTTAGGAAAGAAGACGAGGGAGGGAATCCCCAGGTTGGTCACCACAAGCTTTTAAGTGAAAAGAGCAGCCCCAACAGTAGTGGGGGTTCCCCCCCTTGACCCCACTGTAAATCCCCTTGACTGGCAGTGAGTACCCAACCCTGTTCCTCCTGACCCCCGTGCTGGAGGGAGCACTGCTGGAAATCCTTTGTCGATCTAAAAGGCCCGAGCTGGGCCACCGGTCTGGTTTGGAGATCCCAACTTTGTATAAAAAGGATATTCTGCTATAATAATCTCATGTCATCTGTTACCTGTTTAGGGTTCAATTACATTAGGAAAGTTAAGAAAAGATAAAAAGACGGTTCAACTCTGCCTGTAACAATTTACCAAAGAATGTTAGAAGGTTGTGGATCACCCTCATACTGGGGTGTTAAATGCAATAATAAAAATAAAATATAAACCCTAAAAGAAAGACGGACACAAATTTACTGCTGGTTAACCCCAATAGGGAAAACTTAATATAAAGCTGGGACTGCAGGTAATTGGAGGGGGTGGGGAGACTTAAGTATATGCATTCATTCCACAGAAGTGGCTGGGGGAGGGGTTGACAGAATAAGGATGGGTGGATATCCAGAAGGGGTAGGTGAGTTCTGCCACTTGGGTGGTTCAGGTGGGGCCAGAGGTGCAGTAGGTTCTGCAGGTTGGTCCATGCCCTGGGTCTGGTCCATGCTTCTTCCACTAGATGTAAAACCCAGAAGAGAGGGGTTAATGGCACCATAGCATCAGAGTAGTACAAACTGAGGGCAAGATAGATAGATACTTACCTGGTAGCTTGAGTGGGTCCTGGGGCAGGAGGCTTCATGGTCATTGGATGACAATGGAACCTGCAACCAAGAATAGAGTTAATATAAGGACAGGGGTCTCTGGGATGAGAGGAGAAGTATGGGGAAGAATGTAGGGAATAGCTGCTATGACACACCAAAAGACAGGAAAGAAAATGCTGTGCAACGGAGTTGAGTGGCTACTGTCCCGGAAATAAGGAAAATGTGGGGTGGACTGTGTGCCATTTTGATGGAAGCTGCATTGTGAGGGCTGCTATTATGCCCTATTCAGAAAATAATTTCCAGGGACCTGATGTCTAAATAAAACTGGGCCCAGCAAAGTAGAAGGGCCAAAGAAACCCCTGTGTACTGCATATTATTACAACTACCTACTCCAGAGATAGGAGATAACAGTTCTTGAAGCAGTAGTAGCCAGGTGGTCCCCATGTAAAGCAGACAGAGGCGTTGGCTTTGTGACAAACGGCCTTACAGGGGTTTTCTTCACCAAACATACTCAGCCCCCCAGAATTGGAGCAGAAGGCTTTGAGATTACAACTAGAGTGAACAGGCTTAAGGGACCTTAGTGAGTGATCATTTTACCTTAATTTAAGTCAGGTCTTAGCTTGGGGCAGATGTCTCTTATATTAGGTCTGAAGAGTACAGGGATGGTCCTTACTAATAAATCTAGCCTGGTCCCTTTACACACGCTTATATTTTTTGGTCTGAAGAGTACAGAATGAAGTCCAATAGAAGGGTCTCCTTTCCCAAAAAAGCCCCCTTTTCTTTTTTCTTTTACAAACATAGAGCCTTTAAGTGGACCAAATCCCACCCTCGAGTCTATGAGACTCCAGGGCAGGCTTACTCTCTCCCACCAAGGCATCCCTGCCATCACTCACCTCCTTTGGCTGCTCGCCATTGCGCATAGGATACCTTTCTGCTGCTCTAGCTTCGGTGTGGGCTCGAGGAGAGGTGATTTAGCTTGGTAAACAGGGGGGTTTCACACAGCGGGGCACCCCATAAATAGGATGCAATGGAGCCACCCAAATTCCTGCCAGACTTTGCCAGGCTGCGAGATCGCCGTGGGACAATGTCTAGCTTGACATGCTTGTCAGTTAGCGACGGCTAAATGGACGTCGGGGTGAGAATCGGACCCGGAAGCAGCCAGATGTTGTTACAGCAGGCAGAGGTGACATCCAAAAGGTAAGTAGGGGCCTAATTTTAGGTCCGATGTTCCTCTTTAAGTCTAAGGGTACTTGGAGGATTCGCCCTTACTAAAAATATAATTGGGCCCCAGAGTAGAGACAGACGTCTTTCTTTTATACAAACATAAATCTTTAGAGCCATAAAATGCAGACTAATGCCCTTTGTGGCGTGCACTACATACAGAGAAGAGAAGGTCTCTTTCAGACACGTCTTTCCTACACAAACCTAGAGTTTTAGGTCTGAAGAATTCAGACTGAAGGCTGTTATAGGGGGGTCCTCTTTATTCAAAATATGCTAGGACCTGTAGCAGAGTGTATAGTTTCTTCAGGGGCTTTTTCTTACAAAAAAAGCTTTAGGCCTAAGAGGTACAGGCCGATGGCTCCTAAAGAGGTTGTCCTTTAGTTAAGCCACCTTACACCAACTTTAGGTCTGAATAGTAAAGTTTGAAGTACCCTAGAGAGGTCTTCTTTACCAAAAATTAGGCTCCAGAGATACAGTAAGATCAGAAACTTTTTCAGGGTTCTTTTTTCGGGTGCTTTGGAAACAAGTACTGGAACAGTTCGGGTACTCTGGAATAGGTGAGTACTAGAACAGTTCAGATGATCAGGAGAAATCAAGCAAAGTCAGACGTCAAGCCAAGGGTCACACCAAGAGGTCAGAGAGCTGCGCGGTACAAAGGGATAAGACGAAGACGAAGACGTAGTCGAGATTCAAGCAAATGGTCAAACAGGAGAAATCACAAAGCCAGCTAAACGCTATCACGGGCACTGACACACTGAAGGACAAATTCTTTTATAGGGCTGAACCCCACTGGATTAGACAGGGGAAGTGATTGTGATTGGTGTACTTTGTAAACTCTGGGCTGATTGCCCTATTTAACTTTGATGGGCGTTTCACCCAGGACACACAGGAAAGGGATTGGTCCCTTTAAGCAGCCTCTGGCGCACAGCATGAGGTGAAGAGAGAGGAGGGCGCATTCGGCGCCGCTCGCACCACCACCGCCCGAGCCTCATGTGGAAGGGGTTGCCGGGAAGGAGAAGCTCCGGCCAGTCGCATGCGCTGCTCAAGGACACAGCGGGAACGGGCCACAGGTAAGTGCGGTGTGACAGTATCTAAGAAAATCCAAATGGTAGAGGTCCTTTTAAATATCCATGGGCCTCAGATGGTCCTACTTAACTGATGACCATAGCAATAAGGTCCATATTGTTCTGGACACTCTGCTCCCTGTTCCAGGAGGTTACTACTGTACAACTTTATCTACTTCCTCCTCCCATTGCATGTGGAACTGCTGCTCTATGCCTTCAAGCCATGTTGGGTCATGCCCCTATCTTCAGTGATTCCAATCATGTCACCTATGAGTCCTGCCAATTCAGTCATAATTCCAATTGTGCTGCCCATGAGTCCAAACATGCCACCTATGATTCCAGCCATACTACCCATGAGTCCAGACATGCCACCTATGATTCCAGCCATACTACCCATGAGTCCAGACGTGTCACCTATGATTCCAGCCATACTACCCATGAGTCCAGACGTGTCACCTATGATTCCAGCCATATTACCCATGAGTCCAGACATGTCACCTATGATTCCAGCCATACTACCCATGAGTCCAGACTTGTCACCTATGATTCCAGCCATACTCCCCATGAGTCCAGACGTGTCACCTATGATTCCAGCCATACTACCCATGAGTCCAGACTTGTCACCTATGATTCCAGCCATACTACCCATGAGTCCAGACATGTCTCCTATGATTCCAAGCATACTACCTATGAGTTCAGACATGCCACCTATGATTCCAGCCATACTACCCATGACTACAGACATGTCTCCTATGATTCCAGCCATACTACCCATGAGTCCAGACATGTCACCTATGATTCCAGCCATACTACCCATGAGTCCAGACATGTCTCCTATGATTCCAGCCATACTACCCATGAGTCCAGACATGTCACCTATGATTCCAGCCATACTACCCATGGGTCCAGACATGTCTCCTATGATTCCAGCCATACTATCCATGGGTCCAAACATGGCACCTATGATTCCAGCCATATTACCCATGAGTCCAGACATGCCACCTATGATTCCAGCCATACTATCCATGAGTCCAGACATGCCACCTATGATTCCAGCCATACTACCCATGAGTCCAGACATGCCACCTATGATTCCAGCCATACTACCCATGAGTCCAGACGTGTCACCTATGATTCCAGCCATACTACCCATGAGTCCAGACATGTCTCCTATGATTCCAACCATACTACCTATGAGTTCAGACATGCCACCTATGATTCCAGCCATACTACCCATGACTACAGACATGTCTCCTATGATTCCAGCCATACTACCCATGAGTCCAGACATGTCACCTATGATTCCAGCCATACTACCCATGAGTCCAGACATGTCTCCTATGATTCCAGCCATACTACCCATGAGTCCAGACATGTCACCTATGATTCCAGCCATACTACCCATGGGTCCAGACATGTCTCCTATGATTCCAGCCATACTATCCATGGGTCCAAACATGCCACCTATGATTCCAGCCATACTATCCATGAGTCCAGACATGCCACCTATGATTCCAGACTACTACTCATGAGTTTATTCTTGTCACCTATGATTCCAGCCATATTACCCATGAGTCCAGACATGTCACCTATGATTCCAGCCATACTACCCATGAGTCCAGACATGCCACCTATGATTCCAGCCATACTACCTATGAGTCCAGACATGTCACCTAGGATTCCAGCCATACTCCCCATGAGTCCAGACGTGTCACCTATGATTCCAGCCATACTACCCATGAGTCCAGACATGTCTCCTATGATTCCAGCCATACTGCCCATGAGTCCAGACATGTCTCCTATGATTCCAACCATACTACCCATGAGTTCAGACATGCCACCTATGATTCCAGCCATACTACCCATGAGTCCAGACATGCCACCTATGATTCCAGCCATACTACCCATGAGTCCAGACATGTCTCCTATGATTCCAGCCATACTACCCATGAGTCCAGACATGTCACCTATGATTCCAGCCATACTACCCATGGGTCCAGACATGTCTCCTATGATTCCAGCCATACTACCCATGAGTCCAGACATGCCACCTATGATTCCAGCCATACTACCCATGAGTCCAGACATGTCTCCTATGATTCCAGCCATATTACCCATGAGTCCAGACATGCCACCTATGATTCCAGCCATACTATCCATGAGTCCAGACATGCCACCTATGATTCCAGCCTACTACTCATGAGTTTATTCTTGTCACCTATGATTCCAGCCATATTACCCATGAGTCCAGACATGTCACCTATGATTCCAGCCATACTACCCATGAGTCCAGACATGCCACCTATGATTCCAGCCATACTACCTATGAGTCCAGACATGTCTCCTATGATTCCAGCCATACTATCCATGGGTCCAAACATGCCACCTATGATTCCAGCCTACTACTCATGAGTTTATTCTTGTCACCTATGATTCCAGCCATATTACCCATGAGTCCAGACATGTCACCTATGATTCCAGCCATACTACCTATGAGTCCAGACATGTCACCTATGATTCCAGCCATACTACCCATGAATCCAGTCATGTCACCTATGATTCCAGCCATACTACCCATGAGTCCAGACATGTCTCCTATGATTCCAACCATACTACCCATGAGTCCAGACGTGTCACCTATGATTCCAGCCATACTACCCATGAGTCCAGACATGTCTCCTATGATTCCAGCCATACTACCCATGAGTCCAGACGTGTCACCTATGATTCCAGCCATACTACCCATGAGTCCAGACATGCCACCTATGATTCCAGCCATGCTACCTATGAGTCCAGACATGTCACCTATGATTCCAGCCATACTACCCATGAGTCCAGACATGCCACCTATGATTCCAGCCATACTACCCATGAGTCCAGACGTGTCACCTATGATTCCAGCCATACTACCCATGAGTCCAGACATGCCACCTATGATTCCAGCCATACTACCCATGAGTCCAGACATGCCACCTATGATTCCAGCCATACTACCCATGAGTCCAGACATGTCTCCTATGATTCCAACCATACTACCCATGAGTCCAGACGTGTCACCTATGATTCCAGCCATACTACCCATGGGTCCAGACGTGTCACCTATGATTCCAGCCATACTACCCATGAGTCCAGACATGCCACCTATGATTCCAGCCATACTACCCATGAGTCCAGACATGCCACCTATGATTCCAGCCATACTACCCATGAGTCCAGACATGTCTCCTATGATTCCAACCATACTACCCATGAGTCCAGACGTGTCACCTATGATTCCAGCCATACTACCCATGAGTCCAGACATGTCACCTATGATTTTAGCTTTACTACCCATGAGTCCAGACATGTCTCCTATGATTCCAACCATACTACCCATGAGTCCAGACGTGTCACCTATGATTCCAGCCATACTACCCATGAGTCCAGACATGTCACCTATGATTTTAGCTTTACTACCCATGAGTCCAGACATGTCTCCTATGATTTCAGCCATACTACCCATGAGTCCAGACATGTCACCTATGATTCCAGCCATACTACCCATGAGTCCAGACATGTCACCTATGATTTTAGCTTTACTACCCATGAGTCCAGACATGTCACCCATGATTCCAGCCTACTACCCATGAGTCCAGTCATGTCACCTATGATTCCAGCCATACTACCCATCAGTCCAGACATTTTACCTATGATTCCAGCCATACTACCCATGAGTCCAGCCATGTCACCTATGATTCTAGCCACACTACCCATGAGTCCAGTCATGTCACCTGTGATTCCAGCCATACTACCCATGAGTCCAGACAAGTCACCTATGATTCCAACCATACTACCCATGAGTCCAGACATGTCTCCTATGATTCCAGCCATACTACCCATGAGTCCAGACATGTCTCCTATGATTCCAGCCATACTACCCATGAGTCCAGAAGTGTCACCTATGATTTTAGCTTTACTACCCATGAGTCCAGACATGGCACCTATGATTTTAGCTTTACTACCCATGTGCCCAGACATGTCACCTATGATTCCAGCCATACTACCCATGAGTCCAGACATGTCTCCTATGATTCCAGCCATACTACCCATGAGTCCAGACATGTCTCCTATGATTCCAGCCATACTACCCATGAGTCCAGTCATGTCACCTATGATTCCAGCCATACTACCCATGGGTCCAGACAAGTCACCTATGATTCCAGCCATACTACCCATGAGTCCAGACATGTCACCTATGATTCCAGCCATACTACCCATGAGTCCAGACGTGTCACCTATGATTCCAACCATACTACCCATGAGTCCAGACATGCCACCTATGATTCCAACCATACTACCCATGAGTCCAGACATGCCACCTATGATTCCAACCATACTACCCATGAGTCCAGACATGCCACCTATGATTCCAGCCATACTACCCATGAGTCCAGACGTGTCACCTATGATTCCAACCATACTACCCATGAGTCCAGACATGTCTCCTATGATTCCAGCCATACTACCCATGAGTCCAGACAAGTCACCTATGATTCCAGCCATACTATCCATGGGTCCAGACATGCCACCTATGATTCCAGCCTACTACCCATGAGTTTATTCTTGTCACCTATGATTCCAACCCTACTACCCATGAGTCCAGACAAGTCACCTATGATTCCAGCCATACTACCCATGAGTCCAGACGTGTCACCTATGATTCCAACCATACTACCCATGGGTCCAGATATGTCACCTATGATTCCAGCCATACTACCCATGAGTCCAGACATGTCTCCTATGATTCCAGCCATACTACCCATGAGTCCAGACATGCCACCTATGATTCCAGCCATACTACCCATGAGTCCAGTCATGTCACCTATGATTCCAGCCATACTACCCATGAGTCCAGACAAGTCACCTATGATTCCAGCCATACTACCCATGAGTCCAGACATGTCACCTATGATTCCAGCCATACTATCCATGAGTCCAGACATGCCACCTATGATTCTAGCCATACTACCCATGAGTCCAGTCATGTCACCTATGATTCCAGCCATACTACCCATGGGTCCAGACATGCCACCTATGATTCCAGCCATATTACCCATGAGTCCCGACATGCCACCTATGATTCCAGCCATACTACCCATGGGTCCAGACATGTCTCCTATGATTCCAGCCATACTATCCATGGGTCCAGACATGCCACCTATGATTCCAGCCATATTACCCATGAGTCCAGACATGCCACCTATGATTCCAGCCATACTACCCATGGGTCCAGACATGTCTCCTATGATTCCAGCCATACGATCCATGGGTCCAAACATGCCACCTATGATTCCAGCCATATTACCCATGAGTCCAGACATGTCTCTTATGATTCCAGCCATACTATCCATGAGTCCAGACATGTCTCCTATGATTCCAGCCATACTATCCATGGGTCCAGACATGCCACCTATGATTCCAGCCATATTACCCATGAGTCCAGACATGTCTCCTATGATTCCAGCCATATTACCCATGAGTCCAGTCATGTCACCTATGATTCCAGCCATACTACCCATGGGTCCAGACATGCCACCTATGATTCCAGCCATATTACCCATGAGTCCCGACATGCCACCTATGATTCCAGCCATACTACCCATGGGTCCAGACATGTCTCCTATGATTCCAGCCATACTATCCATGGGTCCAGACATGCCACCTATGATTCCAGCCATATTACCCATGGGTCCAGACATGCCACCTATGATTCCAGCCGTACTACCCATGGGTCCAGACATGTCTCCTATGATTCCAGCCATACGATCCATGGGTCCAAACATGCCACCTATGATTCCAGCCATACTACCCATGAGTCCAGACATGTCTCCTATGATTCCAGCCATACTATCCATGAGTCCAGACATGTCTCCTATGATTCCAGCCATACGATCCATGGGTCCAGACATGCCACCTATGATTCCAGCCCTATTACCCATGAGTCCAGACATGTCTCCTATGATTCCAGCCATATTACCCATGAGTCCAGACATGCCACCTATGATTCCAGCCATACTACCCATGGGTCCAGACATGTCTCCTATGATTCCAGCCATACGATCCATGGGTCCAGACATGCCACCTATGATTCCAGCCATACTACCCATGAGTCCAGACATGTCACCTATGATTCCAGCCATACTACCCATGAGTCCAGACATGTCACCTATGATTTTAGCTTTACTACCCATGAGTCCAGACATGTCTCCTATGATTCCAGCCATACTACCCATGAGTCCAGACATGTCACCTATGATTCCAGCCATACTACCCATGAGTCCAGACATTTTACCTATGATTCCAGCCATACTACTCATGAGTCCAGACATGTCTCCTATGATTCCAGCCATACTACCCATGAGTCCAGACATGTCACCTATGATTCCAGCCATACTACCCATGAGTCCAGTCATGTCACCTATGATTCCAGCCATACTACCCATGAGTCCAGACATTTTACCTATGATTCCAGCCATACTACTCATGAGTCCAGACATGTCTCCTATGATTCCAGCCATACTACCCATGAGTCCAGACATGTCTCCTATGATTCCAGCCATACTACCCATGAGTCCAGACAAGTCTCCTATGATTCCAGCCATACTACCCATGAGTCCAGACATGCCACCTATGATTCCAGCCATACTACCCATGAGTCCAGACATGTCACCTATGATTTTAGCTTTACTACCCATGAGTCCAGACATGTCACCCATAATTCCAGCCTACTACCCATGAGTCCAGCCATGTCACCTATGATTCCAGCCACACTACCCATGAGTCCAGTCATGTCACCTGTGATTCCAGCCATGCTACCCATGAGTCCAGACAAGTCACCTATGATTCCAACCATACTACCCATGAGTCCAGACATGTCTCCTATGATTCCAGCCATACTACACATGGGTCCAGACATGTCTCCTATGATTCCAGCCATACGATCCATGGGTCCAGACATGCCACCTATGATTCCAGCCATACTACCCATGAGTCCAGACATGTCACCTATGATTCCAGCCATACTACCCATGAGTCCAGACATGTCACCTATGATTTTAGCTTTACTACCCATGAGTCCAGACATGTCTCCTATGATTCCAGCCATACTACCCATGAGTCCAGACATGTCACCTATGATTCCAGCCATACTACCCATGAGTCCAGACATTTTACCTATTATTCCAGCCATACTACTCATGAGTCCAGACATGTCTCCTATGATTCCAGCCATACTACCCATGAGTCCAGACATGTCACCTATGATTCCAGCCATACTACCCATGAGTCCAGTCATGTCACCTATGATTCCAGCCATACTACCCATGAGTCCAGACATTTTACCTATGATTCCAGCCATACTACTCATGAGTCCAGACATGTCTCCTATGATTCCAGCCATACTACCCATGAGTCCAGACATGTCTCCTATGATTCCAGCCATACTACCCATGAGTCCAGACAAGTCTCCTATGATTCCAGCCATACTACCCATGAGTCCAGACATGCCACCTATGATTCCAGCCATACTACCCATGAGTCCAGACATGTCACCTATGATTTTAGCTTTACTACCCATGAGTCCAGACATGTCACCCATAATTCCAGCCTACTACCCATGAGTCCAGCCATGTCACCTATGATTCCAGCCACACTACCCATGAGTCCAGTCATGTCACCTGTGATTCCAGCCATGCTACCCATGAGTCCAGACATGTCTCCTATGATTCCAGCCATACTACCCATGAGTCCAGACATGCCACCTATGATTCCAGCCATACTACCCATGAGTCCAGACATGTCTCCTATGATTCCAGCCATACTATCCATGGGTCCAGACATGCCACCTATGATTCCAGCCATATTACCCATGAGTCCAGACATGCCACCTATGATTCCAGCCATACTTCCCATGGGTCCAGACATGTCTCCTATGATTCCAGCCATACGATCCATGGGTCCAGACATGCCACCTATGATTCCAGCCATATTACCCATGAGTCCAGACATGTCTCCTATGATTCCAGCCATACTATCCATGGGTCCAGACATGCCACCTATGATTCCAGCCATATTACCCATGAGTCCAGACATGCCACCTATGATTCCAGCCATACTACCCATGAGTCCAGACGTGTCACCTATGATTCTAGCCATACTACCCATGAGTCCAGTCATGTCACCTATGATTCCAGCCATACTACCCATGAGTCCAGACATGTCACCTATGATTCCAGCCATACTACCCATGGGTCCAGACATGTCTCCTATGATTCCAGCCATACTATCCATGGGTCCAAACATGCCACCTATGATTCCAGCCATACTACCCATGAGTCCAGACATGTCACCTATGATTCCAGCCATACTACCCATGAGTCCAGACATTTTACCTATGATTCCAGCCATACTACTCATGAGTCCAGACATGTCTCCTATGATTCCAGCCATACTACCCATGAGTCCAGACATGTCACCTATGATTCCAGCCATACTACCCATGAGTCCAGACATTTTACCTATGATTCCAGCCATACTACTCATGAGTCCAGACATGTCTCCTATGATTCCAGCCATACTACCCATGAGTCCAGACATGTCACCTATGATTCCAGCCATACTACCCATGAGTCCAGTCATGTCACCTATGATTCCAGCCATACTACCCATGAGTCCAGACATTTTACCTATGATTCCAGCCATACTACTCATGAGTCCAGACATGTCTCCTATGATTCCAGCCATACTACCCATGAGTCCAGACATGTCTCCTATGATTCCGGCCATACTACCCATGAGTCCAGACAAGTCTCCTATGATTCCAGCCATACTACCCATGAGTCCAGACATGCCACCTATGATTCCAGCCATACTACCCATGAGTCCAGACATGTCACCTATGATTTTAGCTTTACTACCCATGAGTCCAGACATGTCACCCATAATTCCAGCCTACTACCCATGAGTCCAGACATGTCACCTATGATTCCAGCCACACTACCCATGAGTCCAGTCATGTCACCTATGATTCCAGCCACACTACCCATGAGTCCAGACATGTCACCTATGATTCCAGCCACACTACCCATGAGTCCAGTCATGTCACCTGTGATTCCAGCCACACTACCCATGAGTCCAGTCATGTCACCTGTGATTCCAGCCATGCTACCCATGAGTCCAGACAAGTCACCTATGATTCCAACCATACTACCCATGAGTCCAGACATGTCTCCTATGATTCCAGCCATACTACCCATGAGTCCAAACATGCCACCTATGATTCCAGCCATACTACCCATGAGTCCAGACATGTCTCCTATGATTCCAGCCATACTACCCATGGGTCCAGACATGTCTCCTATGATTCCAGCCATACTACCCATGGGTCCAGACATGTCTCCTATGATTCCAGCCATACGATCCATGGGTCCAGACATGCCACCTATGATTCCAGCCATATTACCCATGAGTCCAGACATGTCTCCTATGATTCCAGCCATACTATCCATGGGTCCAGACATGCCACCTATGATTCCAGCCATATTACCCATGAGTCCAGACATGCCACCTATGATTCCAGCCATACTACCCATGAGTCCAGACGTGTCACCTATGATTCTAGCCATACTACCCATGAGTCCAGTCATGTCACCTATGATTCCAGCCATACTACCCATGAGTCCAGACATGCCACCTATGATTCCAGCCATACTACCCATGAGTCCAGACATGTCACCTATGATTCCAGCCATACTACCCATGGGTCCTGACATGTCTCCTATGATTCCAGCCATACTATCCATGGGTCCAAACATGCCACCTATGATTCCAGCCATATTACCCATGAGTCCAGACATGCCACCTATGATTCCAGCCATACTACCCATGAGTTCAGACATGCCACCTATGATTCCAGCCTACTACTCATGAGTTTATTCTTGTCACCTATGATTCCAGCCATACTCCCTATGGGTCCAGACAAGTCACCTATGATTCCAGCCATATTACCCATGAGTCCAGACAAGTCACCTATGATTCCAACCATACTACCCATGAGTCCAGACAAGTCACCTATGATTCCAACCATACTACCCATGAGTCCAGACGTGTCACCTATGATTCCAACCATACTACCCATGAGTCCAGATAAGTCACCTATGATTCCAACCATACTACCCATGAGTCCAGACATGTCACCTATGATTCCAGCCATACTACCCATGAGTCCAGACATGCCACCTATGTTTCCAGCCATACTACACATGAATCCAGACATGCCACCAATGATTCCAGACATACTATCCATGAGTCCAGACATGCCACCTATGATTCCAGCCATGCTACACATGAGTCCAGACATGCCACCTATGATTCCAGCCATGCTACACATGAGTCCAGCCGGGGTAGGATCATTTGTGAGAGCTCTACAACATTATGATACCGTAGTGTCACCTACGCGATATGGTATGATGTTCTATAAGTGGCGATAACGGTGTGTACGAGTGTATGGTGAATATTGCCAAAGAATAGAAAAACAAAAACATAAAAAAAGCAAAAGGAATGCCAGAAAAAGAAAGCAGGAATAAAAGAGAGAGAAAATGAATGTAAAAAAGAAATAATAGATGGAAATCAATTAACAAATACAAAAAAGAAAGAAACAACAGAAAAAACTAAAGCATAGAAAGAATGACAGAAACAAAGATAGAGAATAAAAGGAATGACAGTAAAAAAGAAAGCAGCAAAGAGAGAGAGAGAAAGAAGGAATGGGAGAAAAACAGAAGAGATGAAAGTAAAATAAAGAAAGAATAGAATGGTAGAAAACAAAAGTAAGAGAAGGAATGACAGAAAGAATAAATGCAATGACAGAAAAAGGATAAGGAAAGAAAGAAATAAAAAAGAAATGGCAGAAAGAACAGTAGAAAGAGACAAAGAATTGATTGAAAGAAGGAAAAGAATAGAAGGACTGAAAGAAAGAAACAAAGGCTCTCCCAATAGGCAATCTGCCCCTGACTGACAGTCCTTAGTCCTGGTTACTGCACAGCCCTGCGTCCTGCATAGGAGCTGCCCAGGGTAGAAGGAATGAGGTGGGGCCCTCCCAATGTGCAGGGGCCCTGGCACCTGCCCGGGTACGCCCAGTGCTGGCGCTTGCCCTGTATGCACCTGACCATGGGCCCAGTCTCAGGGTCTCATCCAGGTGCTGACCTCACTCTGCTTAGTCAGACAGTAACAAAAACCAAGACCTCCAGCGATGGACCTTTGGGCACTTGGCTTCAAAAAGAACTCACAAACAAGTTATACTAAACAAACTGCGCAAACAGATACAGTAAAAATAAATATTAAAATACCAAACATATTGAAAAAATACTAACCAAGGCATGACTTGTAATCACTGAAGAAACACTGTGTCATCGAGAAGCACCTAGAAGAAGGAGAAACATTGAGATAATAGGGTCACCCGGTGCAGTATACAACAAACTGATGTGATTGGCTGCAGCAACAGAACCCTGATATGATCAGCAGCAGCATCAATGTGTATGGTGATGAAATAGGGGGGTGGGCAAGGGGTCCTGTCCAGGGGCTTCCACCACTTCGGAGCCTTCACTACTTGTCAAAAAGGCCAGAGATTCATCTACAGTTATATATGAGGGGCCTACACTAGACTTTTTGCCCAGAGCCCACCTCACTTTATCTGGTCTCATCTGCATACTTGTGGCTGGTGAGGAAAATACCCAAAGAATTTTTGCTCCTGAAACATAGAAGGGTGACGGCAGAAGGAGACCATAGGTCCATCTAGTCTGCCCTTATGTGTATACTGTATGTTCTCTGTATCTTATGTATATACTGTATGTTCTCTGTATCTTATGTGTATACTGTATGTACTCTGTATCTTGTGTATATACTGTATGTTCTCTTTATCTTATGTGTATACTGTATGTTCTCTGTATCTTATGTGTATACTGTATGTACTCTGTATCTTGTGTATATACTGTATGTTCTCTTTATCTTATGTGTATACTGTATGTTCTCTGTATCTTATGTGTATACTGTATGTTCTCTGTATCTTATGTATATACTGTATGTTCTCTGTATCTTATGTGTATACTGTATGTTCTCTGTATCTTATGTGTATACTGTATGTACTCTGTATCTTGTGTATATACTGTATGTTCTCTTTATCTTATGTATATACTGTATGTTCTCTTTATCTTATGTGTATACTGTATGTTCTCTGTATCTTATGTATATACTGTATGTCCTCTTTATCTTATGTGTATACTGTATGTTCTCTGTATCTTATGTATATACTGTATGTCCTCTTTATCTTATGTGTATACTGTATGTTCTCTTTATCTTATGTATATACTGTATGTTCTCTGTATCTTATGTATATACTGTATGTCCTCTTTATCTTATGTGTATACTGTATGTTCTCTGTATCTTATGTATATACTGTATGTTCTCTGTATCTTATGTGTATACTGTATGTTCTCTTTATCTTATGTGTATACTGTATATTCTCTGTATCTTATGTATATACTGTATGTTCTCTTTATCTTATGTGTATACTGTATGTTCTCTGTATCTTATCTGTATACTGTATGTTCTCTGTATATTATGTGTATACTGTATGTTCTCTTTATCTTATGTGTATACTGTATGTTCTCTTTATCTTATGTGTATAGTGTATGTTCTCTTTATCTTATGTGTATACTGTATGTTCTTTGTATCTTATGTGTATACTGTATGTTCTCTGTATATTATGTGTATACCGTATGTTCTCTTTATCTTATGTGTATACTGTATGTTCTCTTTATCTTATGTGTATAGTGTATGTTCTCTTTACCTTATGTGTATACTGTATGTTCTCTGTATCTTATGTGTATACTGTATGTTCTCTTTATCTTAGGATAGATGTGTGCTTATTCCAGGTATGTTTACATTCAGTGACTGTCGATTTTTCAACTACCTCTGCTGGAAGTTTGTTCCAAGCATCTACTACTCTTTCTGTAACATAATATTTTCTAACATTGCTCCTGATCTTCCCCCCGACTAGCTTCAGGTTGTGCCCCCTTGTTCTATCATTAAGTTTCTTCTTAAAACACTTCCCTCCTGAACCTTATTCCCTCCTGTCACATATATAAAGGTCTCAATCATGTCCCCCCTCTCCCTTCTTTCCTCCAGACTGTACAGATTAAGGTCTTTAAGTCTCTCCTGATAAGTTTTAAGTTTAAGTCCTTCCACCATTTTCGTTGCCCGCCTTTGGACCCGTTCTATTTGAATAATGTCTTTTTGCAGGGGAGGTCCCCAGAACTGCACACAGTATTCTAGCTGTGGCCTCACCAGGGCTCTATACAGCGGCATCACAACCTCCCTCTTCCTACTGGTGATGCCTCGAGCTATGCAGCCGAGCATCCTGCTTGCTTTACCCACTGCCTGGCTACACTGTCCAATCATCTTGCAGCTATCAGTAATCAGTATCCCTAAATCTCTCTCCTCCGAGGTCCTGGATAACACAGAGCTGTCCATACGGTGCTCAGAGCAGGGATTCCTTCTACCCAAGTGCAGGATTTTACATTTAGAGGCATTAAACTCTAGTTTCCACAGTTTTGACCATCTATCCAGTAAAGCTAAATCATTTTCCATGTTGCAGACACCTCCAGGAATATCCCCCCTATTACTAACCTTTGTATCATCAGCAAACAGGCAAACTTTTCCTACCAAGCCTTCTCCTATGTCACTTACAAATGAATTAAAAAAGTGGGGCCCAGGACAGAGTCTTGCGGCACACCACTTGTAACTTGCCTTTGTTCAGATTGCACACCATTTACAACAACACTCTGATACCGATCCCTCAGCCAACTGGAAATCCACTGAACTCTCCAGGGATTGAGTCCTACCTTCAGAAATGAAGATAGAGAGAATGTGTAAAAAGACAGATGAAAGGGAGAATGAGGTGGGACAGAGGCAAAAGGAATCAATGGGGTTCAGCAGAAAACTTGTGTGGCCTCCAGTAGCACTGCTGGTGTCAAGAACAGGTAACTACTAGAAGTGAGTGAGCAGAGAACAGGTAACTACTAGGAGTGACTGAGCAGAGAACAGGTAACTACTAGGAGTGACTGAGCAGAGAACAGGTAACTACTAGGAGTGACTGAGCAGAGAACAGGTGGCTTCTAGGAGTGAGTGAGCAGAGAACAGGTGACTACTAGGAGTGACTGAGCAGAGAACAGGTGGCTTCTAGGAGTAAGTGAGCAGAGAACAGGTAACTACTAGGAGTGAGTGAGCCGAGAACAGGTGGCTTCTAGGAGTAAGTGAGCAGAGAACAGGTAACTACTAGGAGTGACTGAGCAGAGAACAGGTGGCTTCTAGGAGTGAGTGAGCAGAGAACAGGTAACTACTAGGAGTGAGTGAGCTGAGAACAGGTGGCTACTAGGAGTGAGTGAGCAGAGAACAGGTAACTACTAGGAGTGAGTGAGCAGAGAACAGGTGGCTACTAGGAGTGAGTGAGCTGAGAACAGGTGGCTACTAGGAGTGAGTGAGCAGAGAACAGGTGACTACTAGGAGTGAGTGAGCAGAGAACAGGTGGCTTCTAGGAGTGAGTGAGCAGAGAACAGGTAACTACTAGGAGTGAGTGAGCAGAGAACAGGTGGCTACTAGGAGTGAGTGAGCAGAGAACAGGTGACTACTAGGAGTGAGTGAGCAGAGAAAAGGTGGCTACTAGGAGTGAGTGAGCAGAGAACAGGTGACTACTAGGAGTGAGTGAGCAGAGAACAGGTGGCTACTAGGAGTGAGTGACCAGAGAACAGGTAACTACTAGGAGTGAATGAGCAGAGAACAGGTGGCTTCTAGGAGTGAGTGAGCAGAGAACAGGTGACTACTAGGAGTGACTGAGCAGAGAACAGGTGGCTTCTAGGAGTGAGTGAGCAGAGAACAGGTAACTACTAGGAGTGACTGAGCAGAGAACAGGTGGCTTCTAGGAGTGAGTGAGCAGAGAACAGGTAACTACTAGGAGTGAGTGAGCTGAGAACAGGTGGCTACTAGGAGTGAGTGAGCCGAGAACAGGTGACTACTAGGAGTGGGTGAGCAGAGAACAGGTAACTACTAGGAGTGAGTGAGCCGAGAGCAGGTGGCTACTAGGAGTGAGTGAGCCGAGAACAGGTGACTACTAGGAGTGGGTGAGCAGAAAACAGGTAACTACTAGGAGTGAGTGAGCCGAGAACAGGTGGCTACTAGGAGTGAGTGAGCCGAGAACAGGTGACTATTAGGAGTGGGTGAGCAGAGAACAGGTAACTACTAGGAGTGAGTGAGACGAGAACAGGTGGCTACTAGGAGTGAGTGAGCCGAGAACAGGTGACTACTAGGAGTGGGTGAGCAGAGAACAGTTAACTACTAGGAGTGAGTGAGCCGAGAACAGGTGGCTACTAGGAGTGAGTGAGCCGAGAACAGGTGACTACTAGGAGTGGGTGAGCAGAGAACAGGTGGCTACTAGGAGTGAGTGAGCCGAGAACAGGTGGCTACTAGGAGTGAGAGAGCCGAGAACAGGTGAATACTAGGAGTGAGTGAGCAGAGAACAGGTAACTACTAGGAGTGAGTGAGCAGAGAACAGGTGGCTACTAGGAGTGAGTGAGCCGAGAACAGGTGACTACTAGGAGTGGGTGAGCAGAGAACAGGTAACTACTAGGAGTGAGTGAGCCGAGAACAGGTCACTACTAGGAGTGAGTGAGCCGAGAACAGGTGACTACTAGGAGTAGTTGAGCAGAGAACAGGTAACTACTAGGAGTGGGTGAGCAGAGAACAGGTAACTACTAGGAGTGAGTGAGCAGAGAACAGGTAACTACTAGGAGTTAGTGAGCCGAGAACAGGTGACTACTAGGAGTGAGTGAGCAGAGAACAGGTAACTACTAGGAGTGAGTGAGCAGAGAACATGTGACTACTAGGAGTAGTTGAGCAGAGAGCAGGTAACTACTAGGAGTGGGTGAGCAGAGAACAGGTGACTACTAGGAGTGAGTGAGCAGAGAACAGGTGGCTACTAGGAGTGAGTGAGCCGAGAACAGGTGGCTACTAGAAGTGGGTGAGCAGAGAACAGGTAACTACTAGGAGTGAGTGAGCAGAGAACAGGTGGCTACTAGGAGTAGTTGAGCAGAGAACAGGTGGCTACTAGGAGTGAGTGAGCAGAGAACAGGTAACTACTAGGAGTGGGTGAGCTGAGAACAGGTGGCTACTAGGAGTGAGTGAGCAGAGAACAGGTGGCTACTAGGAGTGAGTGAGCCGAGAACAGGTGGCTACTAGGAGTGAGTGAGCAGAGAACAGGTGGCTACTAGGAGTAGTTGAGCAGAGAACAGGTGGCTACTAGGAGTGAGTGAGCAGAGAACAGGTAACTACTAGGAGTGAGTGAGCAGAGAACAGGTGACTACTAGGAGTGAGTGAGCCGAGAACAGGTGGCTACTAGGAGTGAGTGAGCAGAGAACAGGTGGCTACTAGGAGTGAGTGAGCAGAGAACAGGTGGCTACTAGGAGTGAGTGAGCAGAGAACAGGTAACTACTAGGAGTGGGTGAGCTGAGAACAGGTGGCTACTAGGAGTGAGTGAGCAGAGAACAGGTGGCTACTAGGAGTGAGTGAGCCGAGAACAAGTGGCTACTAGGAGTGAGTGAGCAGAGAACAGGTGGCTACTAGGAGTAGTTGAGCAGAGAACAGGTGGCTACTAGGAGTGAGTGAGCAGAGAACAGGTAACTACTAGGAGTGAGTGAGCAGAGAACAGGTGGCTACTAGGAGTGAGTGAGCCGAGAACAGGTAACTACTAGGAGTGAGTGAGCCGAGAACAGGTGACTACTAGGAGTGAGTGAGCAGAGAACAGGTGGCTACTAGGAGTGAGTGAGCCGAGAACAGGTAACTACTAGGAGTGAGTGAGCAGAGAACAGGTGACTACTAGGAGTGAGTGAGCCGAGAACAGGTGGCTACTAGGAGTGGGTGAGCAGAGAACAGGTAACTACTAGGAGTGAGTGAGCAGAGAACAGGTGACTACTAGGAGTGAGTGAGCTGAGAACAGGTGGCTACTAGGAGTGAGTGAGCCGAGAACAGGTGGCTACTGGGAGTGGGTGAGCAGAGAACAGGTAACTACTAGGAGTGAGTGAGCAGAGAACAGGTGGCTACTAGGAGTGAGTGAGCCGAGAACAGGTGACCACTAGGAGTGGGTGAGCCGAGAACAGGTGGCTACTAGGAGTGGGTGAGCAGAGAACAGGTAACTACTAGGAGTGAGTGAGCAGAGAACAGGTGACTACTAGGAGTGAGTGAGCTGAGAACAGGTGGCTACTAGGAGTGAGTGAGCCGAGAACAGGTGACTACTAGGAGTGAGTGAGCCGAGAACAGGTGACCACTAGGAGTGAGTGAGCAGAGAACAGGTGGCTACTAGGAGTGAGTGACCTGAGAACAGGTGGCTACTAGGAGTGAGTGACCTGAGAACAGGTGGCTACTAGGAGTGAGTGAGCCGAGAACAGGTGGCTACTAGGAGTGAGTGAGCCGAGAACAGGTGGCTACTAGGAGTGAGTGAGCTGAGAACAGGTTGCTACTAGGAGTGAGTGAGCTGAGAACAGGTGGCTACTAGGAGTGAGTGAGCTGAGAACAGGTGGCTACTAGGAGTGAGTGAGCCGAGAACAGGTGGCTACTAGGAGTGGGTGAGCAGAGAACAGGTAACTACTAGGAGTGAGTGAGCAGAGAACAGGTGGCTACTAGGAGTGAGTGAGCTGAGAACAGGTGGCTACTAGGAGTGAGTGAGCAGAGAACAGGTGGCTACTAGGAGTGAGTGAGCAGAGAACAGGTGGCTACTAGGAGTGAGTGAGCCGAGAACAGGTGACTACTAGGAGTGAGTGAGTCGAGAACAGGTAACTACTAGGAGTGAGTGAGCCGAGAACAGGTGACTACTAGGAGTGAGTGAGCAGAGAACAGGTGACTACTAGGAGTGAGTGAGCCGAGAACAGGTGACTACTAGGAGTGAGTGAGCAGAGAACAGGTGACTACTAGGAGTAGTTGAGCAGAGAACAGGTAACTACTAGGAGTGAATGAGCCGAGAACAGGTGACTACTAGGAGTGAGTGAGCCGTGAAGAGGTGGCTACTAGGAGTGGGTGAGCAGAGAACAGTTGACTACTAGGAGTGAGTGAGCCGAGAACAGGTGACTACTAGGAGTGGGTGAGCAGAGAACAGGTGACTACTAGGAGTAGTTGAGCAGAGAACAGGTAACTACTAGGAGTGAGTGAGCCGAGAACAGGTGACTACTAGGAGTGAGTGAGCCGAGAAGAGGTGGCTACTAGGAGTGGGTGAGCAGAGAACAGGTGACTACTAGGAGTGAGTGAGCCGAGAACAGGTGACTACTAGGAGTGGGTGAGCAGAGAACAGGTGACTACTAGGAGTAGTTGAGCAGAGAACAGGTAACTACTAGGAGTGAGTGAGCCGAGAACAGGTGACTACTAGGAGTGAGTGAGCCGAGAAGAGGTGGCTACTAGGAGTGAGTGAGCAGAGAACAGGTGACTACTAGGAGTGAGTGAGCAGAGAACAGGTGACTACTAGGATTGGGTGAGCAGAGAACAGGTGACTACTAGGATTGGGGGAGCAGAGAACAGGTGACTTCTAGGAGTAGTTGAGCAGAGAACAGGTGACTACTAGGAGTGGGTAAGCAGAGAACAGGTGACTACTAGGAGTAGTTGAGTAGAGAACAGGTGACTACTAGGAGTAGTTGAGCAGAGAACAGGTGACTACTAGGAGTGGGTGAGCAGAGAACGGGTGACTCCTAGGAGTAGTTGAGCAGAGAACAGGTGACTACTAGGAGTAGTTGAGCAGAGAACAGGTGACTACTAGGAGTAGTTGAGCAGAGAACAGGTGACTACTAGGAGTAGTTGAGCAGAGAACAGGTGACTACTAGGAGTGGGTGAGCAGAGAACAGGTGACTACTAGGAGTGGGTGAGCAGAGAACAGGTGACTACTAGGAGTGAGTGAGCCGAGAACAGGTGACTACTAGGAGTGGGTGAGCAGAGAACAGGTGGCTACTAGGAGTGAGTGAGCAGAGAACAGGTGACTACTAGGATTGGGTGAGCAGAGAACAGGTGACTACTAGGATTGGGTGAGCAGAGAACAGGTGACTACTAGGAGTAGTTGAGCAGAGAACAGGTGACTACTAGGAGTGGGCGAGCAGAGAACAGGTGACTACTAGGAGTAGTTGAGCAGAGAATAGGTGACTACTAGGAGTGGGTGAGCAGAGAACAGGTGACTACTAGCAGTGGGTGAGCAGAGAACAGGTGACTACTAGGAGTGGGCGAGCAGAGAACAGGTGACTACTAGGAGTGGGTAAGCAGAGAATAGGTGACTACTAGGATTGGGTGAGCAGAGAACAGGTGACTACTAGGAGTGGGTGAGCTGAGGAAAGGTGACTATTTGGAGCAGGTGAACTGATAACAGGTAACTACATGTGGGACGTAAGTCATCTTATAGCCAGGTCATAGAGCAGACATAGGAATAGTAGAGTTTAACCACTAAAAACAGAGAATGAAGGTGCAATTCCATCAGAATATGAGCTGGGAACTTCTAGCTGTGCAGGATGTCTTTAAAGCGGAGTTCCAGTCAAAAATTCAAAGTTTAGTAAATTGCTCCCCTAAAGCCCCCCTCCCACAATTAGTGATGTAAGCTATCTCCATGCAGTTGTTGTGACATAGCATGCAGATTCTATGCTAATGAACTGCAGGGGAGTGGCCATCTTGCCACAATTCTGAGAGCCCTGCTTCTAAAAAAAACAGTCCTATAGTCAAATTACCCCTAAATATTTTGAAATAATGTTTTATTTCTAGGCAGTAGTAGAAAGCCATCAGCTGCAAAGAGTCAGCACAGCTCAGAAATTGGGATGCTCCGCTGTTTGAAACTCCCTAGAAAGCCCACTAAAACTCACCTTTCACCACCCCAATGGCGGATGTGTGGGCTCTCTGCCTATCTGAATGGCTGGGGCAGGAGTGCGCACGCCGCGGGGGTGCAGGGGATGTGGCAGCGAGCGATCTTCATTGTAACCAATTAGAGCCGATTGTCGAAAAGCAAACAGCTCTAATTGGATGGGAGCCCGCTCATGTGCCGTTGGATTGAGGAAAGGTACGTTTTTATGAGCGTCCTGGGGGAAACACAGCAGGGCATTCTGATTCGGGATGCTACAGGGGAAAAGCCATTGACCAGCCCTGGAATCTTTTTCAGACACTGTCGAACTGGCAGTGACTGAAAGCAACGGGATCCACCGGTTAAGAAGAGAGGGACAAGGTGAGCAGCAAAGTGAGTCTATGTCTGCATTGGCATTCACTCCTTTTTAAAGTAGAACCAAACCCATGAATTTGACTATCCCGGGTTTTGTTCCTTACCTCCTAGGTATCCCAATTTGGGGTGCGCCACTGTGTGAAACCCCCAGATCGCCCTGTTAACTAACCTCTTCCCAGTCCTATAGCGCATGTGCGGGCTCTCGCCCAGTCAGAGCCATTTGCCGAATGACATATGCACAGCAAATGGCTCTGATAGGACAAGAGCCTGCGTATGCGGAATAGGACCTGGAAGAGGTGAGTTGGCAGGGCGAATGGGGGAGTTTCTCACCGTGGAACATCCCAAAGTGGGATGCCCCAGGGAAGGCCCCACCCCCAATCCCAAGCCCACCGCAACCCCACCCTCCAAAACCCACCCCAGACCCGCTCCCAACCCCAGCCCGCAGTGGGGCTTGGAGCAATTAACTCCAAGAAAGGTGGTCCCTGGTGCTAAAAAGTTTGGGGACCACTGATTTAGACTACAAAGAAAATATACAAGAGATAAACAACACTATGAATCTGGTTGTGCACATAAGTGGAGACCTAAGGGCAATAGTAGATCATTTTCAAGCTCCACAAATGATCAAAGAGCAGGGGTGGGGCTTATGTTAAACCAGGGCCGGCTCCAGGTTTATGTGGGCCCTTGGTCGGCATGGTCTCAGTGGGGGCCACTTTGTGGTGAAGAGTCGCGTCACATCACCAAGGAACGTCCCAAATCTGGATTCCCCCTAAGGGTCAGGCTATTTGGTCCAAAACTCTAGTTTTGGTCTACTTTGAAGCACACCAAACCCCTTTAAACTTGACCCCGGAGTCTAAATGAATCTAGATCCTCCTAATTTTGGATGCCCTGTGTGTGAACCCCCCCGCTCGTTCGTTCATTACTTTCCTGGAACTGGTGAATGCATTGTGGGATCATCAGTTTGAGTTAACGGCCAAACCAGGGGTGTTCAGGGAGGAGGCCCCTTCCTCTCTCCCCGATGGGGGCAACACAGGCAGCAGCGGAACCTTATTGCTGCATAGTGTTGTTCCTGCCCAGCAGGGAAAAGAAGTTGCACCACCACATCAGTCAACGCTGGCGCGTCCCGAGGATGTGTGGACACCAGCTGTGGCTGTGCCCTCCCAGTCCGCCGCCCCCAAAGGCCAGTCCTGTCATTGGCCCCCCTGGAGACTGGGCCCCTGGCAGCTACCCCACCTTCCGGGTGCTGACGCCGGCCCTGTGTAAAACCATCCCTGTTCAAAAGGACAGATTCACCTATAGAGATCATTTCTGCTCCTCCTCTAATGATCAATAGATCAATTCACAACAATAGATGTCCCCAATGGAGCAGGTGGGGGTTTATCTCGGTGTCTCGAGTAGATGACTTGAAATTGAAAACTATGGGAATGTGTTATCTAAAAATCAGAGCGTTTCATCTGTCCAAAAAATATTTAACCTATGTAATTTGCTATTCCTATGACTGCGCATGATATACTTAACTTTTTAAAGTTTTGGTATATACAGGATTTAGGCTATAGTATAATTAGCCCGGAAAAAGATCCTATCTTATATGTTTCCCCGACTCTGTACATACAGATTGTTCACATTAATCCGGACCTTCACCCTGAATAAGATCCTATCTTATATGTTTCCCCCACCCTGTACATACAGATTGCTCACATTAATCCGGACCTTCACCCTGAATAAGATCCTATCTTATATATTTCCCCCACCCTGTACATACAGATTGCTCACATTAATCCGGACCTTCACCCTGAATAAGAGCCTATCTTATATGTATCCCCGACTCTGTACATACAGATTGCTCACATTAAAAATCATCTTACCTGCATCTACTGCATGTTATGAGCCTTTAAACATCCAAGATGGCGGCACATGAAATCTCAGGCGGCCTGCAGACAGGAAGTGTCTTCTGACTGTGCTGCTCTGCATTCTGGAACTCCTTCCCAAATCCCAATCAGGTGCAAGGGCTTTTTTTAATACTTGAATTTAAGGCTACTAGCGCCAGGTATTGCCAGATGAGAGTCTGTATAGCGGCGCTTAGAGCGGGCGCTAGTAGACGCTGTCAGCGTGTATCGGGCGCTGTAACCTAGCGTAGCAGTCGCTGTAGTAACCTGGCCGGCATCGATGAATGTGATGTGTGTTGGGCGCTGTAACAACAGTATAACGCTGCAGTGAGCTAAAGGTAGCGCCAGCTAAGGTCCTTATTTATGAAGGAATAGCGACAGGTAGCGACTGGTGAGCGGCCGGTAATGACGGGACCCGCCACGAGAACGCCGGCTCCCCACCACAATCACACATATATCAAGCCAATCCTGCTTAGCGACTGAGATAGCGCCATATAGCCACTCATTCATCATTATTCCAGCCTCAGCCCACAGCGCCAGCGTCCGACCTTGAACAGCGACAGGTATGACCTCTCGCTACCTGGCGCTCTCCAATGCATTTCAATGGAACAATCTTTAAATATTCATAATTAATTGTTATTAATGTTTTTTTTTTTGTTTTTTTTTTAATGTGAAAAAATCTGTGACCACTTCTGCCATGTTAGATAATTTTTTTAAGGTAAAAAAAAAAATAAAAAAAATTTGTGCAGAATTGATATTACAGGTCTGACATTATTGTATTCATATTACTAAATTCTTAAAAAAAAAATTATTTTTGGTTTCCAAAAATATGGTGGTTTGGGGGTTAAAAAACTACTTTTAACACATCGCCGCCAGCGCTCTGGGGTTTAAACATGCAATTCACAGCGCAAGAATATTTTGAGCGTGATTTTTTGATGAATATGGTGGGGGCCGGTCGCTCTGACCAGTCGCTATCATGCGCACCCATACATCGCGGAACCTGTCAAATAGCGACTCGTCACCTTGTATTCAACATTACTGCACACCGACTCAGTCGCTATCAACAACCGAACAACGGCCAAGCACAGCGACTACTAGCGGGCGCTGTGAAAATACCGCTACTGTCGTTACCTGCTGCTATTAATGAATCGACCTCTTAGTGCATCCGGGAATCGGCGCTCCACACCATATTTAACAAGAAACAACACACACACACAGCTGGGCGCTGTAGCATAAAGCGCCAGACGCTGTGTGATTAAAGTCAGTTTTTGAACACATATCCACCAGTAACAAAGCAAAAAACACATGGAATGACATTGTTATAACACTGTGACATTAACACTTTAGTGCCAGACCTGTAATGACAATTCTGCATAAAAATATGAAAACAAAAATTAAAATATAAAAGTGTTTGTGCAGCCAGGAGAGGTCACATGATCATTTGCGCCCAAAAAATTGGAAAACACGCTATTTATACCCAACTAATGAAGCCTATTGAAATGTATGGGAGAGCGCTACAGAGTGACAGGTACTAAATGGTGCTCTTGAACCTAGAGCGCCGGCGCGTAACGCTGAGCCACCTGTAATCATACATGTGACGCTACATGGCGCTGTTAGAGTCGCTCACCAGATTCGCTTCCTTAAAGTGGACCAACACCCAGGATTTTGACTATCCTGGGTCTTGGTCCACTTCGGTGGGGCACCCCCGATCGGGGTGCCCCGCTGTGTGAAACCCCCCCTAACCCCCCGAACAACTCACCTCTCCCCGCTCCCAGCACCGACGGACAAGCCGAGGACAAGCGGCTCCTCCACCGCCGCCTCCCGCGCCGGCCATTCACAGACGGCCGGCGCGGGTGCGCGCACGTCTACAGGGGCGCGAGGGAGGCGGCGGCGCGAGGTAAGGAGTTTGGGGTGTTTGGGGGGGTTTCACCCCGGGGGACATCCCGATCTCGGATGTCCCGCGGGGAGGGAGGTGATCGGCCCTGGAATCTTATAGATTCCCGGGCCGATCACCCGTGGGTGTTGGTCCACTTTAAATGTGGTTTTGCGTACAGCGCCCAGCGTTCACCAGACGCTACCTGCCACTACGAAGCGCTACCTGGCGCTATCCCTTCTTAAATAACCCCCTTAGTGTTGGCTTGAAGAGGGTCTCAAACCCCAATGATTTTACCACTAAGGATGAGTTCCTCTGCTAATGAGCAGTGTATTTAATGATATTGTTGTCTTTGTAGTAGCTGTGAATTCGCTTTCTCCAGCTTATTCGGGGCAAAATGCACTCTGCCAAATGGCCAAGCCGCTGAACAGATGTCATCCCCATGTAATTCCCGTCTGCTTATAAGGAACAAGACGCGCTGACCTATTTAGAAATAGTGAGTGGTCTCTTAACCCGAACCCCCACTGAAACATTGGAAGTCCAAAATTGAGAAGGAACACCATGTGAGTGACTATACACAAGTGAATTACAAACTAAGAGGCCGATTCATTAATAGCGGCAGGTAGCGACAGTTGAGTGACTGTAGCGGTATTTTCAGAGCGTCCGCTAGTAGTCGCTGTGCTTGGCCGTTGTTCAGTTGTTGACAGCGACTCAGTCGGTTTGCAGTAATGTTGAATACAAGGTGACGAGTCGCTATTTGACAGGTTCCGCGCTGTATGGGAGCGCATGATAGCGACTGGTCAGAGCGACCGGCTCCCACCATATTCATCAAAAAATCAAGCTCAAAAAATTCTCGCGCTGTGAAATGCATGTTTAAACCCCAGAGCGCTGGCGGCGATGGGTTAAAAGTAGTTTTTTAACCCCCAAACCACCATATTTTTGGAAACCAAAAAAAAAAAATTTTTTAAAGAATTTAGTAATATGAATACAATAATACCAGACCTGTAATATCAATTCTGTACAATTTTACCTTAAAAAAATTATCTAACATGGCAGAAGTGGTTACAGAATATGTCACATTTAAAAAAAAAATAAAAAAAATTAATAACAATTAATTATTAATATTTAAAGATTGTTCCATTGAAATGCATTGGAGAGCGCCAGGTAGCGAGAGGTCATACCTGTCGCTGTTCAAGGTCGGACGCTGGCGCTGTGGGCTGAGGCTGGAATAATGATGAATGAGTGGCTATATGGCGCTATCTCAGTCGCTAAGCAGGATTGGCTTGATAAATGTGTGATTGTGGTGGGGAGCCGGCGTTCTCGTGGCGGGGCCCGTCGTTACCGGCCGCTCACAGTCGCTACCTGTCGCTATTCCTTCATAAATAAGGGCCTTAGTTCTTCACTTTAAACTTCTCTCAGCGGCTAACAGTACAACACATCATTGCGAGTCCTTCAAGGTTAAGGGCGTTTGGCCCTTTTGCTCTCTAGCTGTTCCTTTGTGTTTGCTGCTTTTTGTTTCCTCGCTTTGACCCTTGACCTGGATCCTTTTCACCAGCCCTTTCCTACGGCTGTATTTCTTATTAGGCAAACCTAGGCCTGTGAATAGAGCAGTCGGGCAGGCTGATTCATCACTAACGCCAGGTAGCGACAGATGAGCGTCTGTAGCAGGCATTTACAGAGCGCCCGCTAGTAGTCGCTGTGCTCGGCCGTGGGTCGCTAGTTTATAAACGACTCAGTCGCTGTGCAGTAATGTTAAATACATTGTGAGGAGTCGCTATTTGATCAGTACAGCGCTGTATGGGAGCGCATGTTAGCGACTGCTCATAGCGACCGACTCACACCATATTCAGCCAAAAAACAGCCTCACAAATCTCTGGCGCTGAAAAATGCTTCTTTGAAGCCCAGAGCGCAGGAGGCGGTGTGTTTAAAGTCTGTTTTTCAGTATGTATCCACTGGTAACAAAGCGAAAACATATGGAATTACATTGTAACAACATTGTAACATGAACACTTTAATGGCAGACCTGTAATGTCATTTCTGAAGAAATATATAAAAAATGAAAAAATGTGAATGTGAAAAAACTGCTTTTTCAATGTCAGAAGAGGTCACAGAATTATTTGTGATTTTTTGGAAAAAAAAAACCCCGTTTAAAGAGAAGAAAAGGTTCATCCATTGGGAGAGCGACACGTAGCGAGAGGTCATACCTGGCGCTTTGCAAGGCTGAACGCTGGCGCTGTTCGCTGAGGTTGTGAAAATGATGAATCAGACGCTACATTGCGCTATCTCAGTCGCTAAACAGATTCTGCTTGATAAATGTGTAATTGCGCGCCGTGTCCAGCGTTCACCAGTCGCTATCTGTTGCTACCTCTCATTAACCAGCCACTACCTGACGCTATCCCTTCTTAAATAAGGGCCTAAGACTCTTTCATCTCAGCGCTTAAAACTGATCTCTGCCGATATACGTTTAAATCCTCTCCATTGAATCCCCCAAAAAGCTGCTAATAACTCATCTGTATTCCACACCGCAGAAGATTGTAGCTCCGTCTCCTCTTCAGTAGTTTCCGCTCCATCACACCGGCTTTAGAAATGAAAGACCATTGATTTTACGTGTCTTGGTCGAAACTGCCAAAGTGAGTAGAAACTATGGCCCTTATTTATGAAGGGATAGCGCCAGGTAGCGGCTGGTTAATGAGAGGTAGCGACAGATAGCGACTGGTCAACGCCGGACACGACACGCAATTCCACATTTATCAAGCAGAATCTGTTTAGCGACTGGGATAGCGCCATGTAACGTCTGATTCATCATTTTCAAAGCCTCTGCGAACAGCGCCGGCATTCAGCCTTGCACAGCGCCAGGTATGACCTCTCGCTACCTGGCGCTCTCCCATACATTTCAATGGACGAACCTTTTCTTCACTTTAAACGTTTTTTTTTTCCCAAAAATCACAAATAATTCTGTGACCTCTTCTGGCATTGAGAAAGCTGTTTTTTAAAATTTTTTACATTTTTTAAATATTTCTTCAGAAATGACATTACAGCTCTGCCATTAAAGTGCTCATGTTACAATGTTGCTACAATGTAATTCCATATGTTTTGGCTTTGTTACTAGTTGATAGATGCTTGAAAACAGACTTTAATCACACCGCCTCCTGCGCTCTGGGCTTCAAACAAGTATTTTTCAGCTCCAGAGATTTGTGAGGCTGTTTTTTTGCTGAATATGGTGTGAGTCGGTCGCTATGAGCAGTCGCTAACATACGCTCCCATACATCGCTATACTGGTCAAATAGCGACTCCTCACAATGTATTTAACATTACTGCACAGCGACTGAGTCGCTATGAACTAGCGACCCACGGCTGAGCACAGTGACTGCTAGCGGGCGCTCTGAAAATGCCGCTACAGACGCTCATCTGTCGCTACCTGGTGTTAGTGATGAATCAGCCTCTAGGTAGCTTGACTTGGCCATAAAATGATCCGGAACAACCATGACATAAAGGCCTCTGGAAATCCAGAACTGAGAAAAAACTTACAAAACACTTAACAATCTCTTAAAAAATGGAAATGAGTTAAAGGATTTGAATGACCTTTAGGTCTAACGGTCTATAACGGTAAAAGATTTGTTTCTGGCAAATAAATGTTATTTTCATTTCAGGCATTTAAAAGATGTTCTTACATTTATTTTAAATCAATTCACAAGATTCACTTGTATCTATTTACATATCTTCATAGAACCATGAACCAGGGCAAAGGTACAATTCTGGTAAGTGGCAGAGACTCAGAGCAACATCTGCATCTGTACTGCTGCAATTTCCAACCAGAAACCCTCCACAACCTAAAAACTGGAAACAATCAATTACCCGATAACCAAACTACTACTGGGGGTAAGCACATTGCTACAGAAAACGAAGGGGGTGACCCCCATAGAAACATAGAAACATAGAAGGGTGACGGCAGAAGGAGACCATACAGTCCATCTAGTCTGCCCTTATGTGTATACTGTATGTTCTCTGTATCTTATGTGTATACTGTATGTTCTCTGTATCTTATGTGTATACTGTATGTTCTCTGTATCTTATGTGTATACTGTATGTTCTCTGTATCTTATGTGTATACTGTATGTTCTCTGTATCTTATGTATATACTGTATGTTCTCTGTATCTTATGTATATACTGTATGTTCTCTGTATCTTATGTGTATACTGTATGTTCTCTGTATCTTATGTGTATACTGTATGTTCTCTGTATCTTATGTATATACTGTATGTTCTCTGTATCTTATGTGTATACTGTATGTTCTCTGTATCTTATGTGTATACTGTATGTTCTCTGTATCTTATGTATATACTGTATGTTCTCTGTATCTTATGTATATACTGTATGTTCTCTGTATCTTATGTATATACTGTATGTACTCTGTATCTTATGTGTATACTGTATGTTCTCTGTATCTTATGTGTATACTGTATGTTCTCTGTATCTTATGTGTATACTGTATGTTCTCTGTATCTTATGTGTATACTGTATGTTCTCTGTATCTTATGTGTATACTGTATGTTCTCTGTATCTTATGTGTATACTGTATGTTCTCTGTATCTTATGTATATACTGTATGTTCTCTGTATCTTATGTATATACTGTATGTTCTCTGTATCTTATGTGTATACTGTATGTTCTCTGTATCTTATGTGTATACTGTATGTTCTCTGTATCTTATGTGTATACTGTATGTTCTCTGTATCTTATGTGTATACTGTATGTTCTCTGTATCTTATGTGTATACTGTATGTTCTCTGTATCTTATGTGTATACTGTATGTTCTCTGTATCTTATGTATATACTGTATGTTCTCTTTATCTTATGTGTATACTGTATGTTCTCTGTATCTTATGTGTATACTGTATATTCTCTGTATCTTATGTGTATACTGTATGTTCTCTGTATCTTATGTGTATACTGTATGTTCTCTGTATCTTATGTGTATACTGTATGTTCTCTGTATCTTATGTGTATACTGTATGTTCTCTGTATCTTATGTGTATACTGTATGTTCTCTGTATCTTATGTATATACTGTATGTTCTCTGTATCTTATGTATATACTGTATGTTCTCTTTATCTTATGTGTATACTGTATGTTCTCTGTATCTTATGTATATACTGTATGTTCTCTGTATCTCATGTGTATACTGTATATTCTCTGTATCTTATGTGTATACTGTATGTTCTCTTTGTCTTATGTGTATACTGTATGTTCTCTGTATCTTATGTATATACTGTATGTTCTCTGTATCTTATGTATATACTGTATGTTCTCTGTATCTTATGTGTATACTGTATGTTCTCTGTATCTTATGTGTATACTGTATATTCTCTGTATCTTATGTGTATACTGTATGTTCTCTTTATCTTATGTGTATACTGTATGTTCTCTGTATCTTATGTGTATACTGTATGTTCTCTGTATCTTATGTATATACTGTATGTTCTCTTTATCTTATGTGTATACTGTATGTTCTCTTTGTCTTATGTGTATACTGTATGTTCTCTGTATCTTATGTATATACTGTATGTTCTCTGTATCTTATGTATATACTGTATGTTCTCTTTATCTTATGTGTATACTGTATGTTCTCTGTATATTATGTGTATACTGTATGTTCTCTTTATCTTATGTGTATACTGTATGTTCTCTTTATCTTAGGATAGATGTGTGCTTATTTCAGGTATGTTTACATTCAGTGACTGTCGATTTTTCAACTACCTCTGCTGGAAGTTTGTTCCAAGCATCTACTACTCTTTCTGTAAAATACTATTTTCTAACATTGCTCCTGATCTTCCCCCCGACTAGCTTCAGGTTGGGCCCCTTGTTCTATCATTACATTTCTTCTTAAAAACACTTCCCTCCTGAACCTTATTCAATCCTGTCACATATATAAAGGTCTCCATCATGTCCCCCTCTCCCTTCTTTCCTCCAGACTGTACAGATTAAGTTCTTTAAGTCTCTCCTGATAATAAATTTAAGTCCTTCCACCATTTTTGTTGCCGGCCTTTGGACACGTTCTAGACCATGAACCTCGCTTTAGCATATATGAAATTAAAAAATTCTGATTTTATTAAACCATTAAACTACATTAAACCACATACATACATTATTGGCCGATTCTGTTAAAAAAACACATATACAAACTTATATACAAAATTCACCTGAACCCAAACTTCATTAAAACCAGTGGGGACTTGAACTTGGTGACCAAAAAATGCCTAGAAAATGGGGGTAATATCATGTCAATTGCTTGATTTCATTTATTGGTTTGATCTGTAATCTTTTAATTCTGATGGTGAAGCATTAACCTTTTTTATACTTATTTGTGCCATTTTTTCTAATATTTTAACTTACCCCCTTAACCCGGACCTTCACCATGATTAACTGAAAAGCCCAAACCCTTAAAAAACTATTCCCCAACATCTAAAATTAATATATTTTAAGTTTTAGTCACTTATTATTCTTTCCCCCACTGGGCTGCAACTCTGTTCAGGACTCTAGGATACGGGCACCGCCATCTTGACTCAGAAGCATCACATACTGAAGAGAGGAGAGCGAGATAAAGTGCAGGGCGTGGGGTTATAGCTGTTATTTGCTCAGACAGAGCAGAGCTGGGGTTAGGAAAAGGTCAGCAATCTCAGAATGTAAAGCAGCACAGTCAGAAGGCACTTCCTGTTTGCAGGCCGCCATCTTGGATGTTTAAAGGCTCATAACATGCAGTAGATGCAGGTAGGATGATTTTTTAATGTGAGCAATCTGTATGTACAGGGTGGGGGAAACATATAAGATAGACTCTTATTCAGGGTGAAGGTCCGGATTAGTGTGGGCAATCTGTATGTACAGGGTGGGGGAAACATATAAGATAGACTCTTATTCAGAGTGAGAGTCCAGATTAATGTGGGCAATCTGTATGTACAGGGTGTGGGAAACATATAAGATAGACTCTTATTCAGGGTGAAGGTCCGGATTAATGTGGGCAATCTGTATGTACAGGGTGGGGAAACATATAACATAGGCTCTTATTCAGGGTGAGGGTCCGGATTAATGTGGGCAATCTGTATGTACAGGGTGGGGGAAACATATAAGATGGACTCCTATTCAGAGTGAGGGTCCGGATTAATGTGAGCAATCTGTATGTACAGGGTGTGGGAAACATATAAGATAGGCTCTTATTCAGGGTGAAGGTCCGGATTAATATGGGCAATCTGTATGTACAGGGTGGTGGAAACATATAAGATAGGCTCTTATTCAGGGTGAGGGTCCGCTTTAACACAACTATTTTATGGTGCACAGTGTGAGACGTGACTCATCTCGCACTAAAAAAAAAAATGTCCTCCAGCCGATTATTATGGATTTCATGAATAGGGATGAGCTTCTCCAGGAGGGAAATGCCACGCAATCATGTTGTTTTTCAGATGTTAATCCCAAACAAGCGTGTGAGACCGGAGAAAGCAAACAGCCATGGCAAAGAGACTTTGGGGGCAACAATATTAACCCTGTCTCTGATTCACTATGAGGCTGATTCATCACTAACGCCAGGTAGCGACAGATGAGCGTCTGTAGCGGCATTTTCAGAGCGCCTGCTAGTAGTCGCTGTGCTCGGCCGTGGGTCGCTAGTTTATAGCGACTCAGTCGCTGTTCAGTAATGTTGAATACATTGTGAGGAGTCGCTATTTGACCAGTACAGCGCTGTATGGGAGCGCATGTTAGCGACTGCTCATAGCGACCGACTCACAGGGGCGGGCTGGCCATAGGGGATACCGGGCAAAATCCTGGTAGGCTGGCACTAGCAAAGGCCACGAATGACAGATGCGGGAGGGTGGGCGGCATCTGCCATTCGCGGCCCCTCGCTGCTGTTCCCCCGGCCGCCGCTGCCGCTCTCATACACACACAACACACACATACACATGCTTACCACCACTTTCTGGTTGTTACACGGTGGGCGTCTATGGGCGGCATCCATTGTTTTCATTGGATGCCGGCCATCTGTGGCCCGCCCACCGACCAGGAAGTGCCGGTAAGCATGTGTATGTGTGTGTGTGTTGTGTGTGTGTGAGAGCGACAGCGGCGCCGGGGGAACTGCAGCGAGGGGCCGCGAATGGCAAATGCCGCCCACCCTCCCGCATGTGTCATTTGCAGGCTATGCATGGCTTCGGCGGCAGCAGCAGAACAGCAGTGAAGGGCAGACCGGCCCCTCCGCCCACCAGGAACCAGGGTGAGTGTGTGTGTGTGTGTGTGTGTGTGTGTGTGTGTGTACAGCGGGGGGGGGATTGAGGGATGCCCCCACTGGCTGCACTGAGCGATGCCCCCACTGGCTGCACTGAGGGATGCCCCCACTGGCTGCACTGAGGGATGCCCCCACTGGCTGCACTGAGGGAAGCCCCCACTGGCTGCACTGAGAGATGCCCCCACTGGCTGCACTGAGGGATGCCCCCACTGCCTGTACGGAGGGATTCCCCCACTGGCTGCACTGAGGGATGCCCCCACTGGCTGCACTGAGGGATGCCCCCACTGGCTGCACTGAGGGATGCCCCCACTGTCTGCACTGAGGGAAGCCCCCACTGGCTGCACTGAGAGATGCCCCCACTGGCTGCACTGAGGGATGCCCCCACTGCCTGTACGGAGGGATTCCCCCACTGGCTGCACTGAGGGATGCCCCCACTGGCTGCACTGAGGGATGCCCCCACTGGCTGCACTGAGGGATGCCCCCACTGGCTGCACTGAGGGATGCCCCCACTGCCTGTACGGAGGGATGCCCCTACTGGCTGCACGGAGGAATGCCCCCACTGCCTGTACGGAGGGATGCCCCCGCTGCCTGTACGGAGGGATGCCCCCGCTGCCTGCACTGAGGGATGCCCCCACTGCCTGTACGGAGGGATGCCCCCGCTGGCTGCACTGAGGGATGCCCCCGCTGGCTGCACTGAGGGATGCCCCCGCTGGCTGCACTGAGGGATGCCCCCACTGCCTGTACGGAGGGATGCCCCCCCCTGGCTGCACGGAGGGATGCCCCCACTGGCTGCACGGAGGGATGCCCCTGCTGGCTGCACTGAGGGATGCCCCCGCTGGCTGCACTGAGGGATGCCCCCGCTGGCTGCACTGAGGGATGCCCCCACTGCCTGTACGGAGGGATGCCCCCACTGCCTGTACGGAGGGATGCCCCCGCTGTCTTCACTGAGGGATGCCCCTGCTGGCTGCACTGAGGGATGCCCCCGCTGGCTGCACTGAGGGATGCCCCCGCTGGCTGCACTGAGGGATGCCCCCGCTGGCTGCACTGAGGGATGCCCCCACTGCCTGTACGGAGGGATGCCCCCGCTGCCTGTACGGAGGGATGCCCCCGCTGCCTGCACTGAGGGATGCCCCTGCTGGCTGCACTGAGGGATGCCCCCACTGGCTGCACTGAGGGATGCCCCCACTGGCTATTCTGAGGAATTACCCCACTGGCTGCATTGAGGGATGCCCCCACTGCTTGTACTGAGGGATGCTACTTAATGGTTGTAATGAGGGATGCCGCTCACTGACTGTAATGGGGGGATTTTATCACACCATTTGGTTCATAATATTTTCTTTCTTTATTTTGTCCTCTAAACCCTGTGTGCGTGCTGTGGAACGAAAAATAAGGCTTATATATAATGTGACATTAAGATACTATACTGGGCAGAGGCAGTGCAGCAAGGCCGGTGTGCCCCAAAAAGTCCCGGGCCATTTTTTAGCCCCAGTCCGCCCCTGCCGACTCACACCATATTCAGCAAAAAAACAGCCTCACAAATCTCTGGTGCTGAAAAATACTTGTTTGTAGCCCAGAGCGCAGGAGGCGGTGTGTTTAAAGTCTGTTTTCCAGCATCTATCCACTAGTAATAAAGCGAAAACATATGGAATTACATTGTAACAACATTGTAACATGAACACTTTAATGGCAGACCTGTAATGTCATTTCTGAGGAAATATATAAAAAAATGAAAAAATTAGGAAAAAACTGTTATTTCAATGCCAGAAGAGGTCCATTGAAATGTATGGGAGAGCGACAGGTAGCGAGAGGTCATACCTGGCGCTGTGCAAGGCTGAACACCGGCGCTGTTCGCTGAGGCTGTGAAAATGATGAATCAGACGCTACATGGCGTTATCCCAGTCGCTAAACAGATTCTGCTTGATAAATGTGTAATTGCGTGCCGTGTCCGGCGTTCACCAGTCGCTACCTGTCGCTACCTCTCATTAATCAGCCACTACCTGACGCTATCCCTTCATGAATAAGGGCCTATGATTCTTTGGCTTTCCTGCTGTTAAATAGTACAGACTTGTATCCTGTGATAATATCCCCAATCTCTCATCAGAGGGATCCCAAAGAGGGATAACTGAATGACCAGCAGATCCCCCTCCCAGCCACATATTCCCTAACTTCACTTCTCCTTCACAACCACAAAGAGCGAGTAAACAATATGAAATTACCTGCTACAGGGAATGCACACCCAAAGGCTTCTCCATGAAGAGCACACACACCTCATCCCTCGCAGTGGTGTGGGAAACCACGAAGCGCGCGGGTGCCTAGCGTCTCCTAACTGCATTTCAGGTCATGCTTAAGTTTTAGTTTATTTGTAGTGCTCTGTGTATTTTTTCTTTTTGATTGGCATTTACTATTATATTTTGATTGTTTCGAGCTTGATTAACATATCCATATAAATGGGAGAACTTAAAGCGGACCTTCACACTGAATAAGAGCCTATCTTGTATGTTTCCCCCACCCTGTATATACAGATTGCCCACATTAATCTGGACCTTCACCCTAAATAAGAGCCTATCTTATATGTTTCCCACACCCTGTATATACAGATTGCCCACATTAATCCGGACCTTCACCCTGAATAAGAGCCTATCTTATATGTTTCCCACACCTTGTACATACAGATTGCCCACATTAATCCAGACCTTCACCCTAAATAAGAGCCTATCTTATATGTTTCCCACACCCTGTACATACAGATTGCCCACATTAATAGGGACCTTCACCCTAAATAAGAGCCTATCTTGTATACACTGCCCACTCTGCCCACTCTGCCCACACTGCCCACTCTGCACACTCTGCCCACACTGCCCACTCTGCCCACACTGCCCACACTGCCCACTCTGCACACTCTGCCCACACTGCCCACTCTGCACACTCTGCCCACACTGCCTACTCTACCCACTCTGCCCACACTGCACACACTGCCCACTCTGCACACTCTGCCCACTCTGCACACACTGCCCACTCTGCACACACTGTACACACTGCCCACTCTGCCCACTCTGCACACACTGCCCACTCTGCACACACTGTACACACTGCTCACACTGCCCACACTGCACACACTGCCCACACTGCACACACTGCCCACTCTGCCCACACTGCCCACACTGTCCACACTGCCCACACTGCCCACTCTGCACACACTGCACACACTGTCCACTCTGCACACACTGCCCACACTGCACACACTGCCCACACTGCCCACACTGTCCACACTGCCCACACTGCCCACACTGCCCACATTGCCCACTCTGCACACACTGCCCACTCTGCCTACACTGCCCACTCTGCACACTCTGCCCACACTGCCCACACTGCACACACTGCCCACTCTGCACACACTGTTCACACTGCTCACACTGCCCACGCTGCCCACACTGTCCACACTGCACACGCTGCACCCGCTCTGCCCACACTGCACACACTGCCCACTCTGCACACACTGTTCACACTGCTCACACTGCCCACGCTGCCCACTCTGCCCACACTGCCCATACTGCCCACTCTGCCCACACTGCCCACTGTGCCCACTCTGCCCACACTGCCCACTCTTCGTACACTGCCCACACTGCCCACTCTGCCCACTCTGCCCACACTGCCCACTCTGCCCACTCTGCACACACTGCCCACTCTGCCTACACTGCCCACACTGCCCACTCTGCCCACTCTGCCCACACTGCCCACTCTGCCCACACTGCCCACTCTGCACACTCTGCCCACACTGCCCACACTGCACACACTGCCCACTCTGCACACACTGTTTACACTGCTCACACTGCCCACGCTGCCCACACTGTCCACACTGCACACGCTGCACCCGCTGCTCACGCTGATCACGCTGCCCACACTGTCCACACTGCACACGCTGCCCACACTGCCCACGCTGCCCACGATGCCCACACTCCCCACACTGTCCACACTGCACACACTGCCCACTCTGCCCACACTGCCCACACTGCCCACACTGCCCACTCTGCCCACTCTGCCCATACTGCCCACTCTGCCCACTCTGCACACACTGCCCACTCTGCCCACTCTGCACACACTGCACACTCTGCCCACACTGCCCACTCTGCACACACTGCCCACTCTGCCTACACTGCCCACACTGCCCACTCTGCCCACACTGCCCACTCTGCCCACTCTGCCCACACTGCCCACTCTGCCCACACTGCCCACTCTGCACACTCTGCCCACACTGCCCACTCTGCCCACTCTGCACACACTGCACACACTGCCCACTCTGCACACACTGTTCACACTGCTCACACTGCCCACGCTGCCCACACTGTCCACACTGCACACGCTGCACCCCCCGCTGCTCACGCTGATCACGCTGCCCACACTGCCCACACTGTCCACACTGCACACGCTGCCCACACTGCCCACGCTGCCCACGATGCCCACACTCCCCACACTGTCCACACTGCACACACTGCCCACTCTGCCCACACTGCCCACACTGCCCACACTGCCCACTCTGCCCATACTGCCCACTCTGCCCACTCTGCACACACTGCCCACTCTGCCCACTCTGCACACACTGCACACTCTGCCCACACTGCCCACTCTGCACACACTGCCCACTCTGCCTACACTGCCCACACTGCCCACTCTGCCCACACTGCCCACTCTGCCCACTCTGCCCACACTGCCCACTCTGCCCACACTGCCCACTCTGCACACTCTGCCCACACTGCCCACTCTGCCCACTCTACACACACTGCACACACTGCCCACTCTGCACACACTGTTCACACTGCTCACACTGCCCACGCTGCCCACACTGTCCACACTGCACACGCCGCACCCGCTGCTCACGCTGATCACGCTGCCCACACTGCCCACACTGTCCACACTGCACACGCTGCCCACACTGCCCACGCTGCCCACGATGCCCACACTCCCCACACTGTCCACACTGCACACACTACCCACTCTGCCCACACTGCCCACACTGCCCACACTGCCCACACTGCCCACTCTGCCCACTCTGCCCATACTGCCCACTCTGCCCACTCTGCACACACTGCCCACTCTGCCCACTCTGCACACACTGCACACTCTGCCCACACTGCCCACTCTGCACACACTGCCCACTCTGCCCACACTGCCCACTCTGCCCACACTGCCCACTCTGCCCACTCTGCACACACTGCCCACTCTGCCTACACTGCCCACTCTGCCCACACTGCCCACCCTGCACACTCTGCCCACACTGCCCACTCTGCACACACTGCCCACTCTGCCCACACTGCCCACTCTGCCCACACTGCCCACTCTGCACACTCTGCCCACACTGCCCACTCTGCCTACTCTGCACACACTGCCCACTCTGCCTACACTGCCCACTCTGCCCACACTTCCCACACTGCACACTCTTCCCACACTGCCCACTCTGCCCACTCTGCACACACTGCCCACACTGCCCACTCTGCACATTTTGCCCACACTGCCCACTCTGCCCACATTGCCCACTCTGCCCACTCTGCACACACTGCCCACACTACCCACACTGCCCACGTTGCACACGCTGCCCACACTGCCCCCACTGCCCACGCTGTCCACACTGCTCACACTGCTCACACTGCCCACACTGCCCACGCTGCCCACACTGTCCACCCTGCTCACACTGCCCACGCTGCCCACACTGTCCACACTGCCCACACTGCCCACGCTGATCACGCTACCCACACTGTCCACACTGTCCACACTGCACACGCTGCACACGCTGCTCACGCTGCCCACACTGTCCACACTTCCCACACTGCACACGCTGCCCACACTCCCCACACTGTCCACACTGCCCACACTGCCCACGCTGCCCACACTCCCCAAACTGTCCACGCTGCACACACTGCTCACGCTGCCCATGCTGCTCAAGCTGCCTACACTGTCCACACTGTACACGCTTCACACACTCCCCACACTGCTCACACTGCCCACACTGCACACACTGCCCACGCTGCAAACGCTGCACACGCTGCCCACACTGCACACACTGCCCACACTGCCCACACTGCCCACACTGCACACGCTGCACACGCTACACACACTGCCCACACTGCACACACTGCACACACTGCACACGCTGCTCACACTACACACACTCCCCACACTGCACACACTGCCCACGCTGCCATGCTGCCCACACTGTCCACACTGCCTACACTGCACACACTGCCCACGCTGATCACACTGCCCACACTGCACACACTGTCCACACTGCACACACTGTCCACGCTGATCACACTGCCCACACTGCCCACACTGTCCACACTGCACACACTGCACACACTGCACACACTGCCTACACTGCACACACTGCCCACACTGCACACACTGCCCACATTGCACACACTGTCCACACTGCCCACGCTGCTCACACTGCACACACTGCCCACTCTGCACACTCTGCCCACACTGCCCACTCTGCCCACTCTGCACACACTGCCCACACTGCACACACTGCCCACTCTGCCCACATTGCCCACTCTGCCCACTCTGCACACACTGCCCACACTACCCACACTGCCCACGTTGCACACGCTGCCCACACTGCCCCCACTGCCCACGCTGTCCACACTGCTCACACTGCCCACACTGCCCACGCTGCCCACACTGTCCACACTGCTCACACTGCCCACGCTGCCCACACTGTCCACACTGCTCACACTCCCCATGCTGCCCACACTGTCCACACTGCCCACACTGCCCACTCTGATCACGCTACCCACACTGCTCACACTGCCCACGCTACCCACACTGTCCACACTGCCCACACTACCCACACTGCCCACGTTGCACACGCTGCCCACACTGCCCCCACTGCCCACGCTGTCCACACTGCTCACACTGCTCACACTGCCCACACTGCCCACGCTGCCCACACTGTCCACCCTGCTCACACTGCCCACGCTGCCCACACTGTCCACACTGCCCACACTGCCCACGCTGATCACGCTACCCACACTGTCCACACTGTCCACACTGCACACGCTGCACACGCTGCTCACGCTGCCCACACTGTCCACACTTCCCACACTGCACACGCTGCCCACACTCCCCACACTGTCCACACTGCCCACACTGCCCACGCTGCCCACACTCCCCAAACTGTCCACGCTGCACACACTGCTCACGCTGCCCATGCTGCTCAAGCTGCCTACACTGTCCACACTGTACACGCTTCACACACTCCCCACACTGCTCACACTGCCCACACTGCACACACTGCCCACGCTGCAAACGCTGCACACGCTGCCCACACTGCACACACTGCCCACACTGCCCACACTGCACACGCTGCACACGCTACACACGCTGCCCACACTGCACACACTGCACACACTGCACACGCTGCTCACACTACACACACTCCCCACACTGCACACACTGCCCACGCTGCCATGCTGCCCACACTGTCCACACTGCCTACACTGCACACACTGCCCACGCTGATCACACTGCCCACACTGCACACACTGTCCACACTGCACACACTGTCCACGCTGATCACACTGCCCACACTGCCCACACTGCACACACTGCCCACACTGTCCACACTGCACACACTGCACACACTGCACACACTGCCTACACTGCACACACTGCCCACACTGCACACACTGCCCACATTGCACACACTGTCCACACTGCCCACGCTGCTCACACTGCACACACTGCCCACTCTGCACACTCTGCCCACACTGCCCACTCTGCCCACTCTGCACACACTGCCCACACTGCACACACTGCCCACTCTGCCCACATTGCCCACTCTGCCCACTCTGCACACACTGCCCACACTACCCACACTGCCCACGTTGCACACGCTGCCCACACTGCCCCCACTGCCCACGCTGTCCACACTGCTCACACTGCCCACACTGCCCACGCTGCCCACACTGTCCACACTGCTCACACTGCCCACGCTGCCCACACTGTCCACACTGCTCACACTCCCCACGCTGCCCACACTGTCCACACTGCCCACACTGCCCACTCTGATCACGCTACCCACACTGCTCACACTGCCCACACTGCCCACGCTACCCACACTGTCCACACTGTCCACACTGCACACGCTGCACACGCTGCTCACGCTGATCACGCTGCCCACACTGTCCACACTGCTCACACTGCCCACACTGCCCACGCTACCCACACTGTCCACACTGTCCACACTGCACACGCTGCACACGCTGCTCACGCTGATCACGCTGCCCACACTGTCCACACTGCCCACACTGCACACACTGTCCACACTCCCCAAACTGTCCACGCTGCACACGCTGCTCACGCTGCCCATGCTGCTCAAGCTGCCTACACTGTCCACACTGTACACGCTTCACACACTCCCCACACTGCTCACACTGCCCACACTGCACACGCTGCCCACACTCCCCACACTGCACACGCTGCCCACACTGCACACACTGCCCACACTACCCACACTGCACACGCTGCTCACACTGCACACACTACCCGCACTGCACACACTGCACACGCTGCTCACACTACACACACTCCCCACACTGCACACACTGCTCACACTGCCCACGCTGCCATGCTGCCCACACTGTCCACACTGCCAACACTGCACACACTGTCCACACTGCACACTCTGCTCACACTGCTCACGCTGATCACACTGCCAACACTGCACACACTGCCCACACTGCCCACACTGCACACACTGCACACTCTACCCACACTGCCCACACTGCCCACACTGCCCACACTGCACACACTGTCCACACTGCCCACACTGCACACACTGCCCACACTGCCCACTCTGCCCACACTGCCCACACTGCACACACTGCCCACACTGCACACACTGCCCACACTGCACACTCTGCCCACACTGTCCACACTCCCCACGCTGCTCACGCTGCCCACACTGTCCACACTGCCCACACTGCACACACTGCCCACACTGCCCACTCTGCCCACACTGTCCACACAGTCCACACTGCCCACGCTGCCCAGACTGCACACACTGTACACGCTGCTCACACTGCTCACGCTGCCCACGCTGTCCACTGTCCACACTGCCCACACTGCCCACACTGCACACGCTGCCCACACTGCACACACTGCCCACACTGTCCACACTGCCCACACTGCCCACATTGCACACACTGTCCACACTGCCCACGCTGCTCACACTGCTCACGCTGCCCACGCTGTCCACTGTCCACACTGCCCACACTGCACACACTGCCCACACTGCCCACACTGCACACACTGCCCACACTGCTCACACTGCACACACTGTCCACACTGCACACACTGCCCACACTGCCCACACTGCACACACTGCCCACACTGCTCACACTGCACACACTGCACACACTGCTCACACTGCACACACTGTCCACACTGCACACACTGCACACACTGTCCACACTGCACACACTGCCCACACTGCCCACACTGCCAACACTGCCAACACTGCACACACTGCACGCGCTGCACACGCTGCTCACACTGCTCACGCTGCCAACACTGCACACGCTGCACACGCTGCACACACTGTCCACACTGCACACACTGCACACACTGTCCACACTGCACACACTGCCCACACTGCACACACTGCCCACACTGCACACACTGCACACACTGCCCACACTGCACACACTGCCAACACTGCCCACACTGTACACACTGCACACACTGCACACGCTGCACACACTGTCCACACTGCACACGCTGCTCACACTGCACACACTGTCCACACTGCACACACTGCACACACTGTCCACACTGCACACACTGCCAACACTGCCCACACTGTACACACTGCACACACTGCACACACTGTCCACACTGCACACACTGCCCACACTGCCCACACTGCACACACTGCCCACACTGCTCACACTGCACACACTGTCCACACTGCACACACTGCACACACTGTCCACACTGCACACACTGCCCACACTGCCCACACTGCCAACACTGCCCACACTGTACACACTGCCCACACTGCACACGCTGCCCACACTGCACACACTGCCCACACTGCCAACACTGCCCACACTGTACACACTGTCCACACTGCACACACTGCCCACACTGCCAACACTGCCCACACTGTACACACTGCACACACTGCACACGCTGCACACACTGTCCACACTGCACACACTGCCCACACTGCCCACACTGCCAACACTGCCCACACTGTACACACTGTCCACACTGCACACACTGCCCACACTGCCCACACTGCACACACTGCCCACACTGTACACACTGTCCACACTGCACACACTGCCCACACTGCCCACACTGCCCACACTGTACACACTGCACACGCTGCACACACTGTCCACACTGCACACACTGCACACACTGTCCACACTGCACACACTGCCCACACTGCACACACTGCCCACACTGCACACACTGCACACACTGTCCACACTGCACACACTGCACACACTGCCCACACTGCCCACACTGCACACGCTGCACACACTGTCCACACTGCACACACTGCCCACACTGCACACACTGCCCACACTGCACACACTGCCCACACTGCTCACACTGCACACACTGCACACACTGCTCACACTGCACACACTGCACACACTGCACACACTGCACACACTGCACACACTGCCCACACTGCCAACACTGCCCACTCTGCCCACACTGCCCACACTGCCCACACTGTCACCACTGCACACGCTGCCCACACTGCACACACTGCACACTCTGCCCACACTGCCCACACTGCACACTCTGCCCACACTGTCCACACTGCCCACACTGCACACACTGCCCACTCTGCCCACACTGCCCACACTGCACACACTGCCCACACTGCACACACTGCCCACACTGCACACTCTGCCCACACTGTCCACACTCCCCACGCTGCTCACGCTGCCCACACTGTCCACACTGCCCACACTGCACACACTGCCCACACTGCCCACTCTGCCCACACTGTCCACGCTGCTCACACTGCTCACGCTGCCCACGCTGTCCACTGTCCACACTGCCCACACTGCCCACACTGCCCACACTGCCCACACTGCACACACTGCCCACACTGCACACACTGCACACACTGCACACACTGCCCACACTGCACACACTGCCCACACTGTCCACACTGCACACACTGCACACACTGCCTACACTGCACACACTGCCCACACTGCACACACTGCCCACACTGTCCACACTGCCCACACTGCCCACATTGCACACACTGTTCACACTGCCCACGCTGCTCACACTGCTCACGCTGCCCACGCTGTCCACTGTCCACACTGCCCACACTGCCCACACTGCCCACACTGCACACACTGCCCACACTGCACACACTGCACACACTGCACACACTGCCCACACTGCACACACTGCCCACACTGTCCACACTGCACACACTGCACACACTGCCTACACTGCACACACTGCCCACACTGCACACACTGCCCACACTGTCCACACTGCCCACACTGCCCACATTGCACACACTGTTCACACTGCCCACGCTGCTCACACTGCTCACGCTGCCCACGCTGTCCACTGTCCACACTGCCCACACTGCACACACTGCCCACACTGCACACACTGCCCACACTGCCCACACTGCCCACACTGCACACACTGCCCACACTGCACACACTGCACACACTGCACACACTGCCCACACTGCCCACACTGCTCACACTGCACACACTGCTCACACTGCACACACTGTCCACACTGCACACACTGCACACACTGTCCACACTGCACACACTGCCCACACTGCCCACACTGCCAACACTGCACACACTGCACACACTGCACACGCTGCACACGCTGCTCACACTGCTCACGCTGTCCACTGTCCACACTGCCCACACTGTACACACTGCCCACACTGCACACGCTGCCCACACTGTCACCACTGCACACGCTGCCCACACTGCACACGCTGCCCACACTGCTCACACTGCTCACACTGCACACACTGCCCACACTGCTCACACTGCACACACTGCCCACACTGCACACAATGTCCACACTGCTCACACTGCACACACTGCTCACACTGCACACACTGCCCACACTGCTCACACTGCCCACACTGCACACTCTGCCCACACTGCTCACACTGCCCACACTGCCCACACTGCTCACACTGCCGACACTGCCCACACTGCACACACTGACCACACTGCTCACACTACACACACTGCCCACACTGCTCACACTGCACACACTGCCCACACTGCCCACACTGCTCACACTGCCCACACTGCACACACTGTCCACACTGCCCACACTGCTCACACTGCACACACTGCACACACTGCACACTCTGCCCACACTGCTTACACTGCACACACTGCCCACACTGTCCACACTGCACACACTGTCCACACTGCTCACTCTGCCCACACTGCCCACACTGTCCACACTGCCCACTCTGCCCACACTGCTCACACTGCCCACACTGCACACACTGTCCACACTGCCCACACTGCACACACTGCACACACTGCCCACACTGCCCACACTGCCCACACTGCACACACTGCCCACACTGCACACACTGCACACACTGTCCACACTGCCCACACTGCCCACACTGCCCACACTGCACACACTGCCCACACTGCTCACACTGCACACACTGCACACACTGCACACACTGCAGAAGCCATAGCTACCAGGGCCGGTTTCAGACGTGGAGGCTGATTCATTACTTGCGCCAGGTATCAGCAGATGAGCGTCTGTATAGCAGCGCTTAGAGCGACCACTAGTAGACGCTGATTTTCGGGTATCGGGCGCTGTAACAGAACCTCTTGGTCGCTGTAGTAACCTGGTCGGCATTGATGAATGAGATGTATGTTCGGCGCTCTAACACCAGTACAGCGCTGCAGGGAGCGAAAGGTAGCGCCAGCTCAGTGCGACCGACTCTCAGCGACTCACACCATACTTATCAAAAAAAGACACACACACACACAGCGTCGGCGCTCTAAAGCTGGGCGCTGTAGCCCAGAGCGCCAGACGCTGTGTGATTAAAGTCTATTTTTGAACACATATCCACCAGTAACAAAGCAAAAACACATGGAATGACATTGTTTTAACACTGTGACATTAACACTTTACTGCCAGACCTGTAATGACTAGAGATGAGCGAACTTTTGAAAAATTCGATTCGACTGATTCGCCGAATTTTCCGACAAAAATCGTATACACCCGAATTTATTCGCGACGAATCGCTATTAAAAACGGCTATTTCTGAGCCTCCTAGAGCCTCAATAGGGTTGTAAACCATTCTGCCTTGCTGTAACACGCACAGGATGCGTGCTGGGTTAGTTAAATAATACTTTGAATAAATATCACATGCAGATCAGAGGCATCGCTAATAGAATCGCAGAGCGGCACAATTGAATTCAAGAGAGTTGAAGTGGCATCACTATGAGGGGCAGGAGCCCAAACATTGCTTTAAAGAGACACTGGAGTTGGCAGCAGCAGGAGCCCAAAAATTGGATGAATCACACCCTGGAGTTGCAAGCAGCAGCAGGAGCCCAAACATTACTTTAAAGAGACACTGGGGTTGGCTTCAGGAGCCCAAAAATTGGATGAATCACACCCTGGAGTTGGCAGCAGCAGCTGCAGCAGGAGCCCAAACATTACTTTAAAGAGACACTGGGGTTGGCTTCAGGAGCCCAAAAATTGGATGAATCACACCCTGGAGTTGGCAGGAGTTGGCAGCAGCAGCAGCAGGAGCCCAAACATTACTTTAAAGAGACACTGGAGTTGGCTTCAGGAGCCCAAAAATTGGATGATTCACACCCTGGAGTTGGCAGCAGCAGCAGGAGCCCAAATATTACTTTAAAGAGACACTGGAGTTGGCTTCAGGAGCCCAAAAATTGGATGATTCACACCCTGGAGTTGGCAGCAGCAGCAGCAGCAGGAGCCCAAACATTACTTTAAAGAGACACTGGAGTTGGCTTCAGGAGCCCAAAAATTGGATGAATCACACCCTGGAGTTGGCAGCAGCAGCAGCAGCAGGAGCCTAAACATTACTTTAAAGAGACACTGAGGTTGGCTTCAGGAGCCCAAAAATTGGATGAATCACACCCTGGAGTTGGCAGCAGCAGGAGCCCAAATATACACTGGAGTTGGCTTCAGGAGCCCAAAAATTGGATGAATCACACCCTGGAGTTGGCAGGAGTTGGCAGCAGCAGCAGCAGGAGCCCAAATATTACTTTAAAGAGACACTGGGGTTGGCTTCAGGAGCCCAAAAATTGGATGAATCACACCCTGGAGTTGGCAGCAGCAGCAGGAGCCCAAACATTACTTTAAAGAGACCCTGGGGTTGGTTCAGGAGCCCAAAAATTGGATGAATCACACCCTGGAGTTGGCAGCAGCAGCAGGAGCAGCAGGAGCCCAAACATTACTTTAAAGAGACACTGGAGTTGGCTTCAGGAGCCCAAAAATTGGATGATTCACACCCTGGAGTTGGCAGCAGCAGCAGCAGCAGGAGCCCAAATATAACTTTAAAGAGACACTGGGGTTGGCTTCAGGAGCCCAAAAATTGGATGATTCACACCCTGGAGTTGGCAGGAGTTGGCAGCAGCAGCAGCAGGAGCCCAAATATTACTTTAAAGTGACACTGGGGTTGGCTTCAGGAGCCCAAAAATTGGATGAATCACACCCTGGAGTTGGCAGCAGCAGCAGCAGCAGGAGCCCAGATATACACTGGAGTTGGCTTCAGGAGCCCAAAAATTGGATGAATCACACCCTGGAGTTGGCAGGAGTTGGCAGCAGCAGCAGCAGGAGCCCAAATATTACTTTAAAGAGACACTGGGGTTGGCTTCAGGAGCCCAAAAATTGGATGAATCACACCCTGGAGTTGGCAGCAGCAGCAGGAGCCCAAACATTACTTTAAAGAGACCCTGGGGTTGGCTTCAGGAGCCCAAAAATTGGATGAATCACACCCTGGAGTTGGCAGCAGCAGCAGGAGCAGCAGGAGCCCAAACATTACTTTAAAGAGACACTGGAGTTGGCTTCAGGAGCCCAAAAATTGGATGATTCACACCCTGGAGTTGGCAGCAGCAGCAGCAGGAGCCCAAATATTACTTTAAAGAGACACTGGGGTTGGCTTCAGGAGCCCAAAAATTGGATGAATCACACCCTGGAGTTGGCAACAGCAGCAGGAGCCCAAACATTACTTTAAAGAGACCCTGGGGTTGGCTTCAGGAGCCCAAAAATTGGATGATTCACACCCTGGAGTTGGCAGCAGCAGCAGGAGCAGCAGGAGCCCAAACATTACTTTAAAGAGACACTGGAGTTGGCTTCAGGAGCCCAAAAATTGGATGATTCACACCCTGGAGTTGGCAGCAGCAGCAGCAGGAGCCCAAATATTACTTTAAAGAGACACTGGAGTTGGCTTCAGGAGCCCAAAAATTGGATGATTCACACCCTGGAGTTGGCAGCAGCAGCAGCAGGAGCCCAAATATTACTTTAAAGAGACCCTGGGGTTGGCTTCAGGAGCCCGAAAATTGGATGATTCACACCCTGGAGTTGGCAGCAGCAGCAGCAGGAGCCCAAACATTACATTAAAGAGACACTGGGGTTGGCTTCAGGAGCCCAAAAATTGGATGAATCACACCCTGGAGCTGGCAGCAGCAGCAGCAGGAGCCCAAATATACACTGGAGTTGGCTTCAGGAGCCCAAAAATAGGATGAATCACACCCTGGAGTTGGCAGGAGTTGGCAGCAGCAGCAGGAGCCCAAATATTACTTTAAAGAGACACTGGGGTTGGCTTCAGGAGCCCAAAAATTGGATGAATCACACCCTGGAGTTGGCAGCAGCAGCAGGAGCCCAAATATACACTGGAGTTGGCTTCAGGAGCCCAAAAATTGGATGAATCACACCCTGTGGAGAGTCATGTGGAGAAAAAGTAGCTTAGTTAGTAATATCTACATAAAATTATGAATAAACAAATGCAAAAGTATTGCCAAAGTGAAGTTTTGTTTGAGGGTGTGTTTCCACCTTTTAATTAAATCAGAAACAAGAAGGTATCATTGCCTCTGACTAATTAGCCCTCAAAAATTCTTGGAATTTTTAATCTGGAATCATGTCTGATCCGTCTTATCCGAAGAATATTAATAAAAAGTAAGAGTAACGTAAAGGATTTTTTATCAATACTTACTTGTGGTCCGATGCGGAGGAATGTCTGTAACTGGAGAGCAGCGCCTTAAATCTGTTTTGCACGATCCATCTTTCTTTAGTGTTGGTCTGGCCCCGTCATCAATCTACTGGAATACATCAGGCATTGTTGGGAGGAAAGCTTGGCTGATCCATGCACCATTCATTTCCACGCAGGGCAGTCTCTGGAAAAAAAAGTCTGTATAAACCAGGGTCTTTTTCATATAAAAACAAATGGTTATTCTTGCTTTTCAACCATATGTTCCACAGCTTTACCAGTCATTGTGTCAGCCAATGAAGCAACTTTGTCGCGAAGTGCTGCAAAAGCAGTCCACTGCATCACAAGTGGCATCTGACACCCTCAGTCAACTGTCTGTCTGTTATGCTTTAGGTTCAGCTCCACTATCCATTGATGAAGATCTGATAATCATAAAATTCAGCAGCTACTGCCCAGCCAAAAAGTGGAGGAGACACTCGCCTCTTCTTCCACTATCCGGCAATTAGTGATGAGGAGAGTGTCGTGGGAGAAGGTGTTGCAAGCCGAGGTAGTGGAAGAGGGTCCCTGGAGTCTGTGGCGGTGGCGGCGGCAGCAGCAGCAGCAGTGCATTATTGCGGACTGTTGGTAGGAAAAATCAGCTACTCAGCGATGCGGCAGTGTTTCATGCAGCATCCTGTGGAGAAAAAGTAGGTTAGTTAGTGTATATACATAAAATTATGAATAGACAAATGCAATAGTATTGCCATAGTGAAGTTTTGTTTGAGGGTGTGTTTCCACCTTGTAATTAAATCAGAAACAACTAGCTATCATTTGCCTCTGAATAATTAGCCCTCAAAAATTCTTGGAATTTTTAATCTTGATGTCTGAGGGATTTCTCCTCTCAGACAGCGTCACCATAAGTCCAGCCTGCTGCATTACCCAGTGGTGGACCTTTCAGAGAACTGATGGCTTGTGCCAAGCCGAGGTGGAGAGTCCCATGGCATGGTTGTTGAACAGAAGGTGGGCCAGTCCTTTAGCCTGTCAGTGTGTACCAAAGTGCACAGTGTTGTCTACGTCTGGAGCTGTAACTATGGACTCATGGTGGACAATATATATCCTTTTAGGCCCCCTTGGTGATTGTGGTTTAACGCTGTTCTTCACATGGTTTTCCTTGACCATCAGAGTCACACATGGGAGGAACTACTAAAAATGAGAACTCAATCCATGAAAGCATTGCTTAATCCACGAAAACTGCAAATTTGGACCCATGGTGACTGACACTTGGAAGAACATCTTGTTTGCGCTGCGACAAGGAAGCCAGAGTCATGCGTCCTGACATGGCACACGTGTTCAGTCTAGTTTTGAAGTCTTGCCCCCATCTGAAAGACATCCGAACAACAGGAAAGAAAGTTAGCATGCACTTCTGGCACTCCTACACCACCAAGCACAACCTTATTGAGCCTCAGCGTCACAACGGTGTACCCCAACATAGTCTGATTTGCGATGTTTCCACCCGTTGGAATTCCACCCTCCATATGCAGGATCCACTATAGCAGTGGTCGCCAACCCTGTCCTCAAGGCCCACCAACAGGCCAGGTTTTGCAGATCTCCACAAAGATGCACAGGTGGAGTAATTAGTGCAGCTGCAGAGCAATAGAGCTGGCTATTTGGAGATCCAAAAAACATGACATGTTGGTGGGCCTTGAGGACAGGGTTGAGGACCACTGCACTATAGGAACAGAGAAAAGCCATCACGGATTTCTGGATGATCCAAACGGATAGGGGGACACCCCTGTGTAAATTCAATGTAAACCATTGGCAGCTCATACGTGACACTGACCGTTTGCTCAGGCCCTTTGAGGAAGCTACGTTATTAGTCAGTTGCCAGGACTATGAGATGAACGATGAGATTCCACTGCTTCATGTACTACAACACATGTTGGAAAGCATGGCTGGTCAGGGCACTGGAGACATGGCACATACATTTCACAGCCACATGAAGCCTGTGGGGGCTGAAGTGGAGGAGGAGGAGGGGGTGGGGCACAGCAAACCACAGTTTAGGTTTCACAAAATGACCATTTTATCTAGTCATCTGACAGGAGAGGAGGAGCAGGAGCAGCCACAGGAGCTAGAGGGTTGTGAGGAAGGCGAGACAGAGGACCCAGACACACCGTGGCAGTTTACAGTGGAGATGGAGACAGGTAGTCCCTCCGAGTCACTTGCACAAATGGCACGATGCATGCTCACATGCTTGCGTACTAATGAGCGCAGAATTGTCTCCATTTGTCAGCGGGAAGACTTCTGGCTCTCCAACTTATTGGACCCTCGCTTCCGGCACAAAATGGGGGCATTTTTTACGCCCACTGAGAGGGAGGAAAAACTGACCTACTACAGAGACATCCCACGTAGTCAGTTGGGCGATGTCTATCTGTGCCATGGCCCATACTCCCGCAGGTCTGACTCGGGGGGACCTCTGCGATCACCTTCCACTGCCATAGCTGCTGGGGGGGTGGAAGGAGCAGCAGCAGCAGCAGCTCCATCAGCAGCAGCCTCAGTCTTCAGTCGCTAGTGAGTAGCTTTCTACACCCGCATAGTGAGTCTACTCATGAGCAGCAGGAAGACCTGGAGCTGGACCTCAAACAGCAGGTCATGTCATACCTTGACATGACCATGCCAACACACCTTCAGGATCCACTGGATTTGCTGGGAAGCCAAACTTGACTTGTGTCCGCAACTAGCAGAGTTTGCCCTGGAAAAGCTGTACTGGCCGGACAGTAGTTGATTTCGATGGCAACTGGGCTGCTCTATATAATGAAGCAAAATGGCAAATTTACCTCACAATATAAGCTATTGCCCCTCAGATTTACACAGGGCCTGCTCCATATAATGTTGCAAAACCATGAATTTACCTCATAATATAAACTATTGCCCCTCAGATTTACACAGGGGCTGCTCTATATAATGAAGCAAAATGGCAAATTTACCTCACAATATAAGCTATTGCCCCTCAGATTTACACAGGGCCTGCTCCATATAATGTTGCAAAACCATGAATTTACCTCATAATATAAACTATTGCCCCTCAGATTTACACAGGGGCTGCTCTATATTATGCTGCAAAATGGCAAATTTACCTCACAATATAAGCTATTGCCCCTCAGATTTACACAGGGCCTGCTCCATATAATGGTGCAAAACCATGAATTTACCTCATAATATAAACTATTGCCCCTCAGATTTACACAGGGGCTGCTCTATATTATGCTGCAAAATGGCAAATTTACCTCACTATATAAGCTATTGCCCCTCAAATTTACACAGGGGCTGCTCTATATTATGCTGCAAAATGGCAAATTTACCTCACAATATAAGCTATTACAGCTCTATATAAATAAAAATAAATAAATAAAAAAAGGGCCTGTAGAAGCTTATTTAGTATAACAGATAGGGTGACATGTGCCGGTTTGGGATGCCCATATGGGCTAGTGTTTTAGCAGCAGTACAAAAACCACTGCAAAATGCAATAGCTTAATAAAGCTGATGCTGATCAACGCTTATTTAGTATAACAGATGGGGCGCAACATGCAGGTTTGGGATGCCCTGCGGCCTGGTGTATTTAAAGCAGACCAAAACCAATTCAAAATGCAATAACTTAATAAAGCTGAGGCTGTAGATGCGTATTTAGTATAAACAGGTAGGGTGCAAGGTGCAGCTTTGGGGTGCCCTGCGGCCTGGTTAAATGAAAGCAGTCAAAAAGGAAGTGCAAACTGAAGTAGCTTAATGAAGCTGATGCTGATCAACGCTTATGTTGTATACCAGATAGGGTGCAAGGTGCAGCTTTGGGGTGCCCTGCAGCCTGGTTTATTAAAAGCAGTCAAAAACAAGTGCAAACTGAAGTAGCTTAATAAAGCAGCTGATGCTGATCAACGCTTATGTTGTATAACAGATAGGGTTAAAATAGCATGTGCCTTGGGATGCCCGTGTGGCCTGGTATATTTCAAGCTGAACAAAAAGTAACAATAATCCAAGTATGAGACATAATTTTGACCTTCTTTACAGCGCCATACTTTGAAAAAAAAAAACCTTAATTTCATGCCGATCAATCCAAAAGTCAATGCCCCTAACAAAAATAGTGTTCGGCATAAGTTTTCCTTCTGGAAGGACGTAACCTTTAGTTTACATGGTTGGGGTAGGTTATCTTACAAATTGGGATACCCCAGGCAGCAGTGTCATTGAAAGAGACAGATTGTAATGCAGGCCATACGCAAGCAGAGAAACTCAGGCTGCAACAGGCCTATTTAGTTTACATGGTTGGGGTAGGTTATCTTACAAATTGGGATACCCCACTGTATATGAAACCGAATATAAATGCACACCCAACAGTGGACAATCAGCCTCCAAGAGGCCTGCTTAGTTTAAATAAGAGAGCTGCTTAGTGTAAATAAGAGGCCTGCTTAGTTTAAATAAGAGAGCTGCTTAGTGTAAATAAGACAGGTAGGTTATGTATGTTATGTTACAGAATGGGATGCCCCCACAGCAGACCTGAGATCAGTATATATGCACACAGCAGCAGTGTGTAAGCAGGCTCATACAGGCCAAATTTATTTAAATAACTGTGCAGCTTAGAGTAAATACAGAGGCTAATGGTATGTTACAGAATGGGATGCCCCAAAGCTGACTTGAGATCAGTATATATGCACACAGCAACAGTGTGTAAGCAGGCTCATACAGGCCAAATTACGTGAAATAACTGTGCAGCTTAGAGTAAATACAGAGGCTAATGGTATGTTACAGAATGGGATGCCCCCACAGCAGACCTGAGATCAGTATATATGCACACAGCAGCAGTGTGTAAGCAGGCTCATACAGGCCAAATTTCTTTAAATAACTGTGCAGCTTAGAGTAAATACAGAGGCTAATGGTATGTTACAGAATGGGATGCCCCAAAGCTGACTTGAGATCAGTATATATGCACACAGCAACAGTGTGCAAGCAGGCTCATACAGGCCAAATTACGTGAAATAACTGTGCAGCTTACAGTGAATACAGAGGCTAATGGTATGTTACAGAATGGGATGCCCCAACAGGAGTGCACCTGGGACCAGTAGTAGCATGCACAGCAAAAGTGTCTTTATCAGGCCTAATTTCAATTAGAATAAGTGCAAATGGTTATGGTCTTAAATAGAGGCTGGTGTAGTCACAGAATGGGATGCCACAACAGGAGTGCACCTGGGACCAGTAGTAGCATGCACAGCAAAAGTGTCTTTATCAGGCCTAATTTCAATTAGAATAAGTGCAAATGGTTATGGTCTTAAATAGAGGCTGGTGTAGTCACAGAATGGGATGCCACAACAGGAGTGCACCTGGGACCAGTAGTAGCATGCACAGCAAAAGTGTCTTTATCAGGCCTAATTTCAATTAGAATAAGTGCAAATGGTTATGGTCTTAAATAGAGGCTGGTGTAGTCACAGAATGGGATACCACAACAGGAGTGCACCTGGGACCAGTAGTAGCATGCACAGCAAAGGTGTCTTTATCAGGCCTAATTTCAATTAGAATAAGTGCAAATGGTTATGGTCTTAAATAGAGGCTGTTGTAGTCACAGAATGGGATGCCACAACAGGAGTGCACCTGGGACCAGTAGTAGCATGCACAGCAAAAGTGTCTTTATCAGGCCTAATTTCAATTAGAATAAGTGCAAATGGTTATGGTCTTAAATAGAGGCTGTTGTAGTCACAGAATGGGATGCCACAACAGGAGTGCACCTGGGACCAGTAGTAGCATGCACAGCAAAAGTGTCTTTATCAGGCCTAATTTCAATTAGAATAAGTGCAAATGGTTATGGTCTTAAATAGAGGCTGGTGTAGTCACAGAATGGGATGCCACAACAGGAGTGCACCTGGGACCAGTAGTAGCATGCACAGCAAAAGTGTCTTTATCAGGCCTAATTTCAATTAGAATAAGTGCAAATGGTTATGGTCTTAAATAGAGGCTGTTGTAGTCACAGAATGGGATGCCACAACAGGAGTGCACCTGGCAGGCAGCAGTAAGTCTATGCACAGCAAAAGTGTCTTTATCAGGCCTAATTTCAATTAGAATAAGTGCAAATGGTTATGGTCTTAAATAGAGGCTGGTGTAGTCACAGAATGGGATGCCACAACAGGAGTGCACCTGGGACCAGTAGTAGCATGCACAGCAAAAGTGTCTTTATCAGGCCTAATTTCAATTAGAATAAGTGCAAATGGTTATGGTCTTAAATAGAGGCTGGTGTAGTCCCAGAATGGGATGCCACAACAGGAGTGCACCTGGGACCAGTAGTAGCATGCACAGCAAAAGTGTCTTTATCAGGCCTAATTTCAATTAGAATAAGTGCAAATGGTTATGGTCTTAAATAGAGGCTGGTGTAGTCACAGAATGGGATGCCACAACAGGAGTGCACCTGGGACCAGTAGTAGCATGCACAGCAAAAGTGTCTTTATCAGGCCTAATTTCAATTAGAATAAGTGCAAATGGTTATGGTCTTAAATAGAGGCTGGTGTAGTCACAGAATGGGATGCCACAACAGGTGTGCACCTGGGACCAGTAGTAGCATGCACAGCAAAAGTGTCTTTATCAGGCCTAATTTCAATTAGAATAAGTGCAAATGGTTATGGTCTTAAATAGAGGCTGGTGTAGTCACAGAATGGGATGCCACAACAGGAGTGCACCTGGGACCAGTAGTAGCATGCACAGCAAAAGTGTCTTTATCAGGCCTAATTTCAATTAGAATAAGTGCAAATGGTTATGGTCTTAAATAGAGGCTGGTGTAGTCACAGAATGGGATGCCACAAAAAACAGCAATGCACCTGGCAGGGACCAGTAGTGCTATGCACAGCAAAAGTGTCTTTATCAGGCCTAATTTCAATTAGAATAAGTGCAAATGGTTATATGGTCTTAAATAGAGGCTGGTGTAGTCACAGAATGGGATGCCACAAAAATCAGCAGTGCACCTGGCAGGGACCAGTAGTGCTATGCACAGCAAAAGTGTCTTTATCAGGCCTAATTTCAATTAGAATAAGTGCAAATGGTTATATGGTCTTAAATAGAGACTGGTGTAGTCACAGAATGGGATGCCTCACAGCAGACTTAAGATCAGTTCAGTATATATGCACAGTTAGTGTATAAGCAGCCTGAAAACGCTAACAAAGCCAGTCAGCCAGCCAGTAACAAACACTCAGGCTGGATGAAAAAAAAAAAATCTCCCTGTGACTGCCTCTGATTTTTCCTAACTTTCCCTGTTTTTCGCTGACTTTCTGTCTGTCTCCTGCCTGTCTCCTGCCTGTCTCCAGCCTGTCCCTGCCTGTCCCTGTCTGTCTAACTGTCTCTCTCCCTGCCTACAGCAGCGTTCTGTCTCTCACGAATGCAATACAGAAATGAAGAAAAGCAAGATGGCCGCCGGCCTTAAATAGCGCTGTGACGTCACCGGGCTTGCTAGCTGCTGATAGGCTGCATGTGACTGCCCCAGCTTGCACTGGCACGGGGTAGATGTCTGGACATGTCCCGTCCGCCATCTTAGAATGCCTGTATGTAAATGAATGGATGTTAAAGGAAAACTTCGAGCGATCGAATCGCGGGGAAATTCGGATTCGATTCGAATCGAATTTTTCATGAAATTCGGATCGAATCCGGGTTCGTCCGGATTGATTCGCTCATCCCTAGTAATGACAATTCTGCATAAACATATAAAAAGTCTAAAAAGTTTTCAGAAATGACTATTTATAGGCCAGGAGAGGTCACACAATTATTTGAGAGAAAAAAAAATCCCAGTTTAAACAGAAGAAAATTAACGTCCATTGAAATGTATGGGAGAGCGACAGGTAGCTACAGGTAATACCTGGTGCTCTGGAAGCTAGAGCGCTGGCGCTATACACTGAGCTGCCTGTAATGATGAATCGGACGCTGCATGGTGCTGTTAGAGTCGCTCACCAGGTTCGCTTTCATAAATGTGGTTTTGCGTACAGCGCCCGGCGTTCACCAGACGCTGCCTGCCGCTATGAGGCGCTACCTGCCGCTATCCCTTCATGAATAAACTCCAAAGTGTGGCCCTAGCTGAAATAAAAGTGGGGCCCCCAAGTTCTAAAATATTATAACAGCCCAGTTCCTATACAGCTTCCCTACGTGCACAGTCCCTGCTTTTCTCCCCCATGTACCCAGTTTGGAATGCCCCATCGTGTTGTTATAATATTGTTAGAATAATTTAAATGGGCAGATCGCCAGGATAGTGAAAATCCTGGTGATAGGTCCACGTTAAAAAACCCAGCGCGATCTATAAGATTCCCGGGCCGAGCAATTCCTTCTCCTGGGGCATCCAAAATCGGGATGCCTCGCTGTGTGAAACCCCTCAGGTCGCCTCGTTCACTTACCTTGCTTCCCTAGGCTTAGACGTCGGCTTAGCTGGCGTGACGTCAGCGGCTCTGAGCGCGCTGATTAGAAGAGCGGCCATGCATGCGCCATAGGACTGGGAAGAGGTTAGGTTGTGCGGGTGATCTAGGGGGTTTCACACAGCGGGGCACCCCTAATCGGGGGGCTTCATGGGTAAGGACCAAACCCAGGATAGTCAAAATCCTGGGTTTTGGTCCATTTTAAAGAATGCCCTGGTGGTAACCCTGTTCCCACTTCGTACCCAGGTGGTATCCCTCACATCCATCTTCCACTGCAATATCATGGGCTGCGGCGGGGGCTACAGTAAGATGCCGGCCTACATCTTACTACATCTTACTTGCAGTAAGATGGTCAGCTGCCAGCTGTCAGTTTCCCCACACATGGGGGCGGCCATCTTACTGTAGTCCCTGCTGTGTCCCATGCTGTCGGAGAACACCGGCTATTAATTACCAGCACGGGAGGGACACCAATGAAAATTCTGTTCTGCCGGAAGGTAACAAACAGGTGGCAACACTAGTGGTGGCCGGGGCCCTTCAATATCAAACAGTACAACATCAAATGATAACTGTCACGCTTGGGGGTAACTCCAGACCTCTTGATGAGCTCGCAACCCCCAATCTCCGCAGCCAGCTTCACCTGTAGGAGCCCCCTCTTGCCGGGACGCAAGTTACGCCTACCCAGGATCGGTTGTCCCCAGGACTTATTGGCTCTAGAGAACCAATAACTGGAGCGTGAGTGACGGAAGTCCAGAGACAGGCAATAGGTTGATAACAGGAAGGCAGAGATCGTAGCGGCACCAGGAGTCAGGCAAGACGTAGTCGGGGTACAGGCAAAGGTCAGCAGCTAGGGTTCAGGATCTAGAAGCATCAGTTCAGGCAAAGGTCGTCAACGAGGGTTCAGGATCAAGAGGCGTCAATACAGGCAGAGGTTGGCAACAAGGATTCAGGATCATGAATGGTCGTACAATCAAATCGGCAACAGGTTACACAGGAATAGGTATCACAGGGTTCTGAGCACTATCACAGGCAACTGGTAGGTGACAGGGAATTCCTTTTATAGGAACCAGGCATCATTGGCCACAATGACAAGTGAATCTAGGAACCAGGCCATGATTGTGCCAGACAGTGCGCAGCCTAGACCCCCCCTTTGGGCTCATTGGCCCATATTCCGAACCAGGGGGCGTGCCAGTGCCCCCTGGCTAATCTGCTACAGCCTCCGGCGGGCGAGCTGAGTACAGCGCCGCCGGAGGGCATAAAGATCACGTGCTCGTGCGCGCGAGCACGTGACACAATGACGCGAGAGCGAGGAGGGAGAGCGACCGTGCTCGGCGCCGCCTGAGCCGCCGCCGCACGGCGCGGCCGCCGGGCAGAAGCTGCTGGGGCCGACCGGCCGCCGACAACACTGGAACGGGGCCCAGGTAAGTGCCGATTTGTGACAATAACATCTCCACAATGAAGTCATCCTTCCATCAGGAGAGCTGGAGAACATGGTATACCACACATCTTGTAAATAAGCTCTAACCCGACAAGCTCTATTTCAACAAGCTTTAACCCGACAAGCTCTAACCCAACAATCTCTAACCCAACAAATTCTAACCCAGCAAGCTCTAACCCAACAAGCTCTAACCCAGCAAGCTCTAACCCAGCAAGCTCTAACCCAACAAGCTCTAACCCAGCAAGCTCTAACCCAACAAGCTCTAACCCAACAAACTCTAACCCAACAAGCTCTAACCCAACAAGTTCTAACCCAACAAGTTCTAACCCAACAAGCTCTAACACAACAATCTTTAACTTAACAAGCTCTAACCCAACAAGTTCCCAAGAAAGCACCTACAGTAAGAATAACTTGTGGTTCAGCAGTATTACTATAAAGCCCTGGCCACAAATCAGCGCTTGTTGGGACATCAATCACAACATCAATTGTGTTGAATCTGTACTCAACTGCCCGCCCCTCCCTCAGCACTTGCCCAGTATGGTGACAGAGGGTGCAGGGGCTGAAAAATGAACAATAATGCGTCAAACGTTCATAAACCAGAAGTTACCCCACCAGTAAAAACAAGCAACATGAGCAAGTTGAGTCGTTTGAGCCTTTTTAATCCATGTCCCCCCTGTCCCTAGTTGTTCTCCTTTGTCCCTCTTTGAGGTGTAACATGCAGATCTGCAGCAATAAATAATTCATTTGCCTATTCAAAGTGTTTCTATTGTTGCAACTTTTACACCCTATCCATCCCTTAATGAGGGACGTGGCTTAATTTAACAATTGTCCCTCTTTCCCAACCAGCAATGGCGCTACCCGGCAGATGCACCCTGCACCCTGAGGAGGCCCATTCCCTCTACCCTGGGCAGTGCCTCTGCAGGACACAGGGCCGTGCAGTAACCAGGACTAAGCACTGTCAGCCAGGGGCAGATTGGCCATTGGGAGAGCCTAGCTTTCTTTCTGTCAGTGCTTCTACTCTTTTTTTCTCACCTATTTTTTCTTTTTTTATTTCATCTGTTCTTTCTGCCATTCTTTTCTTTTCTTATTTTCTTCTATTCTTTCTGTCATTCCTTCTCTTTCATTTTTCCTTCTGTCCTTCTATTCGTTCTTTCCATCTCCTATTTTTTCTCTCATTCCTTTTACCTCTCTTTCCTGCTTTTTTCTGTCAATTCTTCTATTCTTTTTTTCTCTGTTACTTTTTATTTTTTTCTTTCATCTGTTCTTTCTGACATTCCTTTCCTTTCTTCTTTCCTTCTATTCTTTCTGTCATTCCTTCTCTTTAATTTTTTCCTCAGTTCTATTCGTTCTTTCCATCTCTTATTTTTTCTCTCTTTTTTTCTGTCAATCCTTCTATTCTTTTTTCCTTCCTTCTCTATTTTTTTTCTCCCATTCCATCTCTTTCCTGCTTTCTTTTTTTGTCATTCCTTTTTTTTTCTTTCCTTCTATTATTTCAGTCAGTCCTTATATTTTTTTATCTTTCCTTCTAGTCTTTTTCTTTATTGTGTCTGTTTATTCTGCAATTTCCTTTCTTTATTTCTTTCTTTTTTCTTTCTTTCCATCTCTTTTTTCTACCATTCCACCTCCCTCTTTTTACTACTTTATTTCTGTCATTCTCTTTATTCTTTCTATATTTCTTTCTTTCCATCTAATCTTTATTTTTCTGTCCTTCCATTTCTCTCTATCTGCTTTCTCTCTCATTCCTTCTATACCTTGTCATTCATTCTATTATTTTTTTATTTATGTTCTTTGGTAGTATTCACCATACATGCAACTTTATCACCCTGTACGGAGTATCATACCACACCACAAGAGGCCATTGAGCCCCTATCACCCAAGGGCCCGCATGAACCTGGAGCCGGCCCTGCCCTCTTGGCAATGAGCAGCCAGGCCATGGCTATGTAACTAGTAAGAGCAGCACTCAAAAGAAAGCAGCAACAAAAGGGAGTTTGGAGAGAGAGCATGTGAACTGCAAGTTCATGGAGCTCAGGATACATCACAAGACAAGCAGGAGTGGGCTGTCAGACTTCGGGAATTGAGTGCATGGCCACAAACAGATAACATATCTATCTGTTGGATATGTAATCCAGCAACAACTCCTATTAAGTGTTTCTAAATCTGGATAAAACAGAGGTATTGGTTGCAAACATTTGCAAATGCCACAGACGGGGAGGCCGATTCATTAATAGCGCCAGGTAGCGACAGATGAGCGCCAGTAGCGTGATTTTCACAGCGCCAGCTAGTATTCGCTGTGCTTGGCCGGGGTTTGCTTGTTGACAGCGACTCAGTCGGTGTGCGGTAATGTTGAATACGGGGTTAGGGGTCGATGTTTCACAGGTTCCGCGTTGTATGGGTGCGCCTGACAGCGAATGGCCAGAGCGAACGGCTTGCTGCAGATTCATTAACAAATCACGCTCAAAAATTTCTCGCGCTGTGAATTCCTTGTTTAAACCCCAGAGCGCTGGCGGCGATGTGTGTAAAGTAGTTTTTAACCCCCAAACAACCATTTTTTTTTAATGTAAAAATTATACAAGTTTTTCTAAACATTTTGTAATATGAATACATGAATATCAGACCTGTAATATCAATTCTGCACATATTTTTTTTAAAGATTGCGCCATTGAAATGCATTGGAGAGCGCAAGGGAGCGACAGGTCATACCTGGCACTGTGATGGGATTAGTAGCGGCGCTGTTCGTTGCAGTCGGCTACATGATGAATCCCGCGCTAGCTGACGCTCTCGCCGGCGCTAGCCTCATTTAGCGTGATAAATGCGTCATTGTGACCGCCGCCGGGCGTACTTGATTCGGTAGCCACCGTTAGCTGGCGGTACCTGGCGCTCGTCAGGCACTACCTGGCGCTAGCCCTTGATAAATAAGGCCGCTAGTGAAGGAGCAGTGCTGTTTTTAGACGTATGAGTTGGATGCTAACTCTCGATTTATTCAATGCTGTATATGTCCTATATGTGGGACTTTCATAGATTAGGATGACAGCAGCTTCCACATACATTTGCAAAAGTATACACATTTTTTATACCCAAAACCTGTCAGCCAGAAACAAGTCCTATAAATTGGGGAAAAACAAAGGCCTGGTGGTGCACATTTGCAAGTGCCACATGCCGTGTCAAGGTCTGTGAGGTTCCTGAAGTCCTAGCCATCGTGTACCTGCGCCAACCATTCAGAAAGGCCAAGCGATGGCGCGTACACCATGCCTCCCAACATTCAAGAGTGGGAAAGAAGGACAATTATTATATTAGGCCACGCCCCCTCATTGAGGGATGGATAGGAGAGAGGATGTAACAGTTACAACAATATAAACACTTTGAATAGGCAAATGAATCATTTATTGCTGCAGATCTGCATGTTACACCTCAAAGAGGGACAGAGGAGAACAACGAGGGACAGGGGGACATGGACTCCAAAGAGGGACAGTCCCTCCAAATCAGGGACACTTGGGAGGTATGCGTACATGGCTAGAGGTGAGCGAGATGCGACCACAGCGCAGAGACACAGTGAAGGCTCTGGGACAAGGTGAGCAGAACGGGGCTTCTGTGGGGTTTTACACAGCGGGGCATCCCAAGTCAAGATGCCCTACGGTGTAGAACTCGGATAACCCTGGACTCCAGGGCCTCCGATGTTCCTCTTCAAAAGCCCAATTAAAGCGGACCAACACCCAGGGGGGATCGGCCCGGGAATCTTATAGATCATATAATCAGATCCCTCCCCGCGGGGCATCCGAAATCGGGATGCCCCGCTGTGTGAACCCGCCCAGGACGCCCACAATCCTACCTTTTCCACGTTCCAGCGGCGCATGCGCGTCCGCGTCCGCCGCCTCCCGTGCGTCCCTCTAGCAGGGCGCGCTCCCGCGCCGGCCGTTTGTGAATGGCCGGCGCGGCTGCGCTCCCTGTAAGAGGGACGCACGGGAGGCGGCGGTGGACGCGCTCTACTTGTCCTGCGCTGCCTCTCGCTTGTCCGCCGGCGGGGATTGGCTGCAGCGGTCACGTGGGAGCGGGGAGAGGTGAGTTTTCGGGGCTTTCTGGGGCTGATCGGGGTGCCCCACCGAAGTGGACCAAAACCCAGGATAGTCAAAATCCTGGGTGTTGGTCCACTTTAAGCATATAACAAAGCAAACGTCTCTAAACAGTCAAAGCCAAAATATTTCGGTCTATTTTTTTGCGGGGGGCGAGGCTTTCTTTCTGGATATTTGGGAAAAGGATGAAAAAATATGCAAGCAACATTTTTTTTTTAAATGCTGCATTAAAGGGTTAACACTGCTTTTTTCGGCCTCTTTCAAGGCATCACAATGAAATAGCATCGTCTTGGTTGCAAAAAAAGAGAAGCCCCCCATCAGCAGTGGGATACAAAGGGAGCAAAGACCCCCCTCGCCCCCCCTCGCCCCCTCCTCACCACAGTTTGGAGGGCCTCCGCTGCTTCCCCTCATTCACAAAGCACGACCGCCACCACCAAGGGGCTGCAATGTGTCACAGGCCCAGCTTCATTTCCATTCTATATCTGACCTTCCTAAAAAGCAGTGCGCAGGCTCGGCCATCTGCCCCTGATTTCTACGGAGACTTTAACCCCTTCCCTGCCTTATTCCAGTCACTGTCAGCTGGGCTATAATAGCTTAAAGCGGACCAACGGTCCAAAATTACTTAAAGTGGACCAAAAGCCGCGCTGATCGGCCCGGGAATCTTTAAAGTGGACCAACACCCAGGATTTTCACTATCCTAGGTTTTGGTCCACTTCCGCGGGGCACCCCGATCGGTGGTGCCCCGTTGCGTAAAACCCCCCAGATCGCCCTAAATAACTCACCTCACCACGCTCCTACACGAGCGCTCGTCCAATCAGAGCGCTCAGAGCCGCTGTGGTATGGACGGACAAGCGACGGACAACCACAGCGGCTCTGAGTGTGCTGGAGGCCGCGTCTCGCGCTTCCTTCTAACAGGGAGCGCGCCCGCGCCGGCCATTCACAAACGCCCGGTGCGGGTGCGCGCCCTGCTAGAAGGAAGCGCGAGATGCGGCCGCGGCTCGCGCATGCGCCGTTGGAACGGGGATAAGGTAAGGTTTCTGGGCGTCCTGGGGGGTTTCACCCCGTGGGGCATACTGATTTTGGATGCCCCGAGGGGGAGGGAATCGATTGGCCTGGGAATCTTAAAGTGGAGCAACACCCAGGGGGGATCGGCCCGGGAATCTATTCCCCCCCCCCCCCCCCGGGTGTTGGTCGCTGTAGTAACATTGCCGGAATTGAAGAATTTGATGTGTTGAATCACTGTAACACCAGTACAGAGCTATATGGGAGCGAACGGTAGCGACTGCTCAGTGTGAGCCACTCAAACCATATTCATCCAAAAAACAGCCTCACACAGCGCCGGTGCTCAAAATTGTGTCGCTATAGACCATAGCGCCAGAGGCTGTGTGATTAGAGTCTGTTTTTGAACCCATATCCAACAGTAACAAAGCGAAAACATATGGAATTAAATTGTTATTACATTGTGACATTAATACTTTAATACCTGACCTGTAATGACAATTCTGCATAAAAACAATTTAAAATCAAAAACGTTTTCAAAAATGTATTTAAATAGGACGGGAGAGGTCACACAATGATTTGATTAAAAAAAGAAAAAAAAACAGTTTAAAGAGAATAAAAGCAACGTCTATTGAAATGTATGGGAGAGCGACAGGTAGCAACAGGTAATACCTGGCGCTCTGGAGGCTTCAGCACCGGCGCTCTACGCTGAGCCTTGGGTAATGATGAATCGGACGTTACATGGCGCAGTCGCTCACCAGAATCGCCTTCATAAATGTGTAATTGCATGCCGTGGCCAGCGTTCACCTGTCGCTACCTGTCGCTTACAAGGCACTACCTGGCGCTATTACTTAATGAATAAAGCCCTTAGACGACATGACGTCAGCGGCTCCGAGCGCGCTGATTGGACGAGCGTCCGTGCATGTGCCATAGGAACGGTGAACAGGGGCTTGTCTACAGCAGCGGAGATTGGGGGTTGCCAACTTACCTGAAGGCGAGTTTCCCACGGGGTATCATACAGGACCACAGCGGTGGTCCCAGCACTTATCGGCAGACTCATGTCTTGAAAGGCCTCAGTGGCAGTTGAAACAAATGAACGTTGTTCTATCATTAGGTTTCTTCTTAAAAACACTTCCCTTCAGAAAAGTTGGTAGGTAGAGTAAATAGCTTCCTGTTGGTAACTCCAGACAGGTATACTAGCATCTCTGTGTGCTGTGACCAGGGCCGTATTTGGTGTTCTTGACGCCCTAGACACTTCAAAAGCTGGCGCTCCCTATTTGTTGAGTAACATTGAGCTGGGCTCCAGGCTCCAAGTTTATGCGGGCCCTTGGGAGTGTGGGCCCCTTGCTATGTACTATAACTCCATACATGGTGATAAAGAGGCCGATTCATTAATAGCGCCAGGTAGCGACAGATGAGCGACTGTAGCGTGATTTTTTCAGCGCCAGCCAGTATTCGCTGTGCTTGGCCGGCGTTAGCTTGATGACAGCGACTCAGTCGGTGTGCGGTAATGTTGAATACGGGCTGGGGGGTCGCTGTTTCACAGGTCCAGCGTTGTATGTGAGCGCCTGACAACGAATGGCCAGAGCGAACGGCTAGCTTCATATTCATCAACAAATCACGCTCCGAATGTGCTGTCGCTGTCCATTCCTTGTTTAAACCCCAGAGCGCTGGCGGCGATGTGTATTAACTAGTTTTTAACCCCTAAACAACCATATTTTTTGAATGTAACATTATACATGTTTTTAGAATCATTTTGTTATATGAATACATTAATCTCAGACCTGTTAGATCAATTCTGCACATATTTTTTTAAATTTTTTTTTTTTACTTAAAAATAAATCCTAACATTGCAGAAGTGTTCTCCGATTTTTTGACATTAAAAAAAGAAAAAAAAAATTAATACCAATTAATTATGAATAATTATAGATTGCTCCATTGAAATGCATTGGACATCGCCAGGGAGCGACAGCTCATACCTGGCGCTGTGAGGGAATTTGCAGCGGCGCTGTTCGGTCCAGGCGGCTTCATGATGAATGCCGCGCTAGCCGTCGCTCTCGCCGGCGCTAGCCTCATTTTGCTTGACAAATGCGTCATTGTGACCGCCGCCGGGCGTACTTGAGTCGGTAGTCGCCGTTAGCTGCCGCTACCTGGCGCTCGCCAGACACTACCTGGCGCTATCGCTTGATGAATAAGGGCAAAAGTTGCCTGGCTTGTATGGTGAATATTGCTAAAGAATAAAAAGAAAAAAATAATAGGAGGAATGACAAAGTATAGAAGGAATGAGAGAAAGAAAGAGAAATAAGGAACATAAGAATAGAAGGGATGAGAGAGAGAAAGAGAAATACAATAAGTAACATAAGAATAGAAAGAATGACAGAGAGATGGAACAAAATAAACAAAGAACGAAAGCAGAAAATGAATGACAGAAACAGAGAAAGAGAATGAATGCATGACAGAAACAAAGAAAGGAAAAGGGAAAGAAAAGGAAAGAGAGGGAAAAAAGCACGTAAGACAAAAAGAAAGGATGGCAGTAAAAAAGACCTGGAAGGAGAGAAAGAATAGAAAGACTGACAGACAGCACTCCGACACAGAAACAGCTGACATATCATATCCTCACGAGCGCAAAAATGGTTATTGAAAAGGCGTGGAAAACGCCAGCTCTGAGCTTTAGTGAATTTAAGAATAGAGTGAACAATATTATGGTAATGGAGAGAATGTCGGCAATACGTGATGATAGGCTGGAGATGTTCCGAGAGGTGTGGACTCCCTGGATACAGGTATTTTTACCTTTAATTCCTTCACTGTATAAGGGGCAGGTGATAATAATTCCTAATTATTGAGGGGTAGTTTTTTTTTTTTTTTCTTTTTTTTATCAATGTTACTGGAAGGTCAAACCTTCTGATATAGCGCCAGGTAGCGACAGTTGAGCAACTGTAGCAGTATTTTCACAGCGCCCGCTAGTAGTCGCTGTGCTTGGCCATTGTTCGGTTGTTGATAGCGACTGAGTCGGTGTGCAGTAATGTTGAATACGGGGTGACGCATGATGTATGGGAGCGCATGATAGCGACTGGTCAGAGCGACCGGCTCCCACCACATTCATCAAAAAATCACGCTCAAAAAATTCTCGCGCTGTGAAATGCATGTTTAAACCCCAGAGCACTGGCGGCGATGTGTTAAAAGTAGTTTTTTAACCCCCAAACAACCATATTTTTGGAAACCAAAAAAAAAACATTTTGAAAGAATTTGTAATATGAATACAATAATATCAGACCTGTAATATCAATTCTGCACAATTTTTTTTTTTTACCTTAAAAAAATTAACTAACATGGCAGAAGTGGCCACAGAATTTTTCACATTTAAAAAAAAAAAAAAAAAAAAAAACATTAATAACAATTAATTCTGAATATTTAAAGATTCTTCCATTGAAATGCATTGGAGAGCGCCAGGTAGCGAGAGGTCATACCTGTCGCTGTTCAAGGTCGGACACTGGCGCTGTGGGCTGAGGCTGGAATAATGATGAATGAGTCGCTATATGGCGCTATCTCAGTCGCTAAGCAGGATCGGCTTGATAAATGTGTGATTGTGGTGGGGAGCCGGCGTTCTCGTGGCGGGGCCCGTCATTACCGGCCGCTCACCAGTCGCTACCTGGCGCTATTCCTTCATAAATAAGGGCCACAGTGTATTTGTGGGTGCAGCCCAAGGAGTCAGGTTTTATTTCTTTCTACGGTTCTATAAATCATCACCTGTTAAGTTTGTGTAATTGAGATTATATAATATGTATAAGACATAGAGGCCGATTCATCAATAGCGCCAGGTAGCGACCGATGAGCGACTCTAGCGTGATTTATTCAGCGCCAGCCAGTATTCGCTGTGCTTGGCCGGCATTAGCTTGATGACAGCGACTCAGTCGGTGTGCGGTAATGTTGAATACGGGCTGGGGAGTCGCTGTTTCACAGGTCCAGCGTTGTATGTGAGCGCCTGACAACGAATGGCCAGAGCGAACGGCTAGCTTCATATTCATCAAAAAATCACGCTCCGAATGTGCTGTCGCTGTCCATTCCTTGTTTAAACCCCAGAGCGCTGGCGGCGATCTGTATTAACTAGTTTTTAACCCCTAAACAACCATATTTTTTGAATGTAACATTATACATGTTTTTAGAATCATTTTGTAATATGAATACATTAATCTCAGACCTGTTAGATCAATTCTGCACAAATTTTTTTTTTTTTTGTTTTTTGACTTAAAAATATACCCTAACATTGCAGAAGTGGTCTCCGATTTTTTGACATTAAAAAAAAAAAAAAAAAAAATAATACCAATTAATTATGAATAATTATAGATTGCTCCATTGAAATGCATTGGACATCGCCAGGGAGCGACAGCTCATACCTGGCGCTGTGAGGGAATTTGCAGCGGCGCTGTTCGGTCCAGGCGGCTTCATGATGAATGCCGCGCTAGCCGTCGCTCTCGCCGGCGCTAGCCTCATTTTGCTTGATAAATGCGTCATTGTGACCGCCGCCGGGCGTACTTGAGTCGGTAGTCGCCGTTAGCTGCCGCTACCTGGCGCTCGTCAGACACTACCTGGCGCTATCGCTTGATGAATAAGGGCCCTAGTGTGACCGGTAAATACTTACTTATAAGCTGTCTGTAAGCTATTTGTCAATGACAGCCACTGTCCTGTCAATCCTGTGTCTTCATCTTCTTTTATTGTAAGAAAAAGGGGGGAGGGGAGGGTTGGTTATACCAACATTCCTCTTTAGAGTCTTTAAATTGGGGATAAAGTGTATTAAATATATGGTAAGTGCGTATAGGCTATATTCATTATCAACAATTTATTAATGCTTTTATAATACATAAATTACATATTTACAAAGAGTACCTGGTATGCACAATACAATAAGTTACAAAAAATAGAATTTCATATAGAATTTGCAGGGCAGTCCTGTCATTCATGTCTGGAGAGCTCCTATTGGGCTCTATTGATCTGCGGTAACAGTCTGTAGTAAGTAAAATTAATCAGTTTGTAGCAAGGCAAGGGTTTGTTCCTTCAGTTTGTAGCAAGTGTATATCAAGTGCAGACGTTTCGCTATTATGCTTCTTCAGTGCACATGTATATATTAAATCTGTTAATAGAAGGAAAATATATATGTGTATATATTATTTTTTATGGTGTATCTCTCCGCAGATAATCTAAAGCGTTTTATCATTTATAAATACAGATTCATAGCTTCATTGGTAGAAACAGGTATCAGCGCTTGCTTTGAGATATCCAATTACTGGCTATATACTGTTGGTAAACAGGTTAGCAATTAGTGCTAATAAGAGGCCGATTCATTAATAGCGACAGGTAGCAACAGTTGAGCGACTGTAGCGGTATTTTCACAGCGCCCGCTAGTAGTCGCTGTGCTTGGCCGTTGTTCGGTTGTTGATAGCGACTCAATCGGTGTGCAGTAATGTTGAATACAAGGTGATGATTCGCTATTTGACAGGTTCCGCGCTGTATGGGAGCGCATGATAGCGAATGGCCATAGCGAACGGCTCCCAGCATATTCATTAACAAATCACGCTCAAAAAATTCCCGCGCTGTGAAATGCTTGTTTAAACCCCAGAGCGCTGGCGGCGATGGGTTAAAAGTAGTTTTTTAACCCCCAAACAACCATATTTTTGGAAACCAAAAAAACAAGTTTTTATAAAACATTTTGTAATATGAATACATTAATATCAGACCTGTAATATCAATTCTGCACAAATTTTTTTTTTTTTTTTTTTTTTACCATAAAAAAAAAGATCTAACATTGCAGACGTGGTCACAGAATTTTTGACATTTAAAAAAAAAAAAAAAAAAAAAAAAAAACATTAATAGCAATTAATTAGGAATATTTAAAGATTGTTCCATTGAAATGCATTGGAGAGCGCCAGGTAGCGAGAGGTCATACCTGTCGCTGTTCAAGGTCGCTCGCTGGCGCTGTGGGGTGAGGCTGGAATAAATGATGAATGATTCGCTATCTGGCGCTCTGTCAGTCGCTAAGCAGGATCGGCTTGATAAATGTGTGATTGCGGAGGGGAGCCGGCGTTCTCGTGGCGGTGACCGTCATTACCGTTCGCTCACCAGACGCTACCTGGCGCTATCCCTTGTTAAATAAGGGCCTACGTTTCTAATGTGTTGAATAGCCAGTCTTTATTGGGATAATCAATTACCTGGTAATATGACATCTTTTATTGTATACCCTAATAAAAATCATTGCATGAAAGAAAGACTGACAGAAAAAAACAGAAGAAAGGACAGAATGAACAGAAGGAATGACAGAAAAAAGAGCAGAAAAGACTTGTAAGGAGGCATTAACATGCCAGCTTTTTTTTTTCACTATGGCATTAACGTCAGTGCTTGCCCCCCTTGCAGGTGGCTACCCTAGGCACAGGCCTAGGTTTGCCTAATGGTAAATACAGCCCTGGTTCTGACATCTTAAGATTAACCATAGTTTTGGTTATATTTCTATCTGGTCGTATATTTTATATTTTTTCTCACACCCTGGTTGAATACAATGCCATTGTATACAAGCGGATGGGTGATAGGATGCTGGTGCTGAGCCCTGTGTCCGGGGCCATCGCCTCCTGGCACGGCGCTGGTATCTCGCTGGCACGCTGCCCCTCCTTGTCTCGCCGCTAGAATATGACACTTTCTTCGGCTGGCTTACTTTCAGCATTGTGAATAATAGATTTGGAAAGTCACTCTAATGAAAGTGTAATGTGGTTCCCTTACCCCGGATATCCCCTGCCATCGCTGCTTACACTGACCCACTGGAGAACTTACCTCTCAAGCTTTCCTACCTTGTAATGTCCGCACAGCTGCTGGACTTATAGTTATATTGTTTCGTTTTCAAGCCTAAACAAACCATAGATAGAAGCCAGGCTAGAGAGACCCATGTTAGAGCATATAGAGAGGTTAAAGTGGACCAAAACCCAGGATTTTAATGGGTTTTAGTCCTTGCCAAACCGGGATGCCCTGCTGTTTGAAAACCCCAGGTCGCCCAGTCTAACTCACCTTTCCCCAGTCCTTTGGCGCATGCGCAGACCCTCTTTCAATCAGCACATTCGGATCTGCTCACTTCCACTCGTCTAACAGGCTGATTCATTACTAGCACCAGATATCCGCAGATGAGCATCTGTACAGAGGCGCTAAGAGCGACGGCTAGTAGACGCTGTGATCGGCTATCGGACGCTGTTAAAGAGCACCTCAGTCGCTGTAGTAACCTGGCCGGCATTGATGAATGAGATGTTTGTTAGGCGCTCTAACACCAGTACAGCGCTGTAGGGAGCGAACGGCAGCGACTGTTCAATGCGACCGACTCTTAGCGACTCACACCATATTCAACAAAAAAACAGACACACACACAGTGTCGGCGCTCTAGATCTGGGCGCTATAGCATAGAGCGCCAGACGCTGTGTGATTAAAGTCTGTTTTTGAACACTTATCGACCAGTAACAAAGCAAAAACATTTGGAATGACATTATTGTAACATTGTGACATTATCAATTTAATGCCAGACCTGTAATGACAATTCTGCATGAAAATATAAAAAAATCAAAAACGTTTCCAAAAATGACTTTTTCTAGGCCAGGAGAGGTCACACAATGATTTGAGAGAAAAAAAAATAAATTAAAAACAAAAACCCCTGTTTAAAGAGAAGAAAAGTAACGTCCATTGAAATGTATGGGAGAGTGACACTGAGCGAAAGGTAATACCTGGCGCTCTGGAAGCTAGAGCGCCGGCGCTATACGCTGAGCTGCCTGTAATGATGAATCGGATGGTACATGGCGCTGTTAGAGTCACTCACCGGAATCGCTTTCATAAATGTGGTATTGCGTACAGCGCCCGGCATTCACCGTTCGCTACCTGTTGCTATGAGGCGCTACCTGCCGCTATCCTTTGATGAATGAGCCCCTAAGTCGCGACTTAGACCGAGTCTAGCAAGCTGAGCCGAGCATGCCAGCGGCCGCTTCCCACTACCTTCTAACGGGGATCATACCCATGCCGGCCATTCACAAATGCCTGGCACATTCGCGCACACTGCTAAAGGTATAGCAGGCAGCGGCTGCTGCTCGTGCATGCGCCATTGGATCGGGGAGAAGGTGAGTCTATTGGGTGACCTGGGGGTTTCACACAGTGGGGCATCCTGAATCTGGATGCCCTGGAGGGAGGGAATCAGGGGCCCTGAAATCTTATCAATTCTAGGGCCGCCAACAATGTAATTTGGTCCACTTTAAAGAGATCTAAACACACTCTATTTAAAAATATAAGGCAAAGAATGCTTTCCTAAAACAATATTTTTCGCCCAATTAGATGCACCTAGAATTTTGAGGAAAATCAGAATGAATATTCTGAACCAAATGTTGTGCTAAAATACCATCTCTCCAAGAACCATATAATAGGCAAGGTGCAGAATCCCCTCATTACAGGCATCACCCCCCTTATTATAGTCAGTGTGGCATTCTCCCCTTCTGCATCCTCCCTTATACCCTAATAGAGTGTAAGCTCTTCTCCTTCAGCATCCTCCCTTATACCCTAATAGAGTGTAAGCTCTGCTCCTTCTGTATCCTCCCTTATACCCTAATAGATTGTAAGCTCTTCTCCTCCTGTATCCTCCTTTATACCCTAATAGAGTGTAAGCTCTTCTCCTTCTGCATCCTCCCTTATACCCTAATAGATTGTAAGCTCTTCTCCTCCTGTATCCTCCCTTATACCCTAATAGAGTGTAAGCTCTTCTCCTTCTGTATCCTCCCTTATACCCTAATAGAGTGTAAGCTCTGCTCCTTCTGTATCCTCCCTTATACCCTAATAGATTGTAAGCTCTTCTCCTCCTGTATCCTCCCTTATACCCTAATAGAGTGTAAGCTCTTCTCCTTCTGTATCCTCCCTTATACCCTAATAGAGTGTAAGCTCTTCTCCTTCTGTATCCTCCCTTATACCCTAATAGAGTGTAAGCTCTTCCTCTTCTGTATCCTCCCTTATACCTTAATAAAGTGTAAGCTCTTCACCTTCTGTATCCTTCCTTATACCCTAATAGACTGTAAGCTCTTCTCCTTCTGTATCCTCTCTTATACCTTAATAGATTGTAAGCTCTTCTCCTTCTGTATCCTCCCTTATACCCTAATAGAGTGTAACTTTTTTTTTTTTTTACATAATTTGAATAAAAGCAGAAAAAAACAGCGTAAGAATACAGTCAGGGCTTTTTCCATACTGCACATGAGGCCATACAAAAGCGCCATTAATTAGCAGTCGCAGTATATGGCCATTATAAACAGACGCTGACACATATAAAAGTAAAAATTATCCAAGAAGATAAAAGGAACAATTCTCAAGCATCATCAAAGAAACGCTTAAAGAGAGAATGAGGGTAGTGAAGTAAAGAGAAAGGGGGAAAAAAGGGGGAGACAGGAAGAAGGGTAAAGAGTGGGTTCCAGTCCTCCGCTCGCATCATAAGGAGAGACAAGGCGAGGTTAGGCGAGGTTCTAAATTTTAAGGAGAACACAGTTGAGACCTCTCGGATGAAAGTGAGAAATCCAGCCTTCCCAGGTGTATAAGAAGGTGGCAAAATCCCCCTTTATCGTGGCCGCCATCTTCTCGAACAACATGACTTCGTTCACCCGGGTGATATTCCCCTGGGGCTGCCGTAGTAATGTGCCTTATGAGGTTGAACTGGGTTTTAGTGCAGTGAGGGGGTTTCAGGTTAAGGAGAGAGATCTGAGGAGCTAAACCCAGCTTTAGACTGGTGGAATATTGATAACATAAAGGACTCTGGACCAAAATTGTTTCACTATCCTACATTCCGACCAAGTGTAGAAATAAGTACCAGGGAGCCCGCAGCCTCCCAAGCAATCCTGCGAATAGGAGGGGCAGAATTTGTGAATCCTTTGCGGGACGAGGTACCACCGGAGGAGGACTTTAGTGTTTATTTCTTGAGCACCAACATTAAGATAACCTGAGAAAGTGTGCCTCCAGATCGCCCTCCAGTCCCCATCTGACAGGGTAGAATTAAGGTCATCGCTCCAGCTTGGCACATGCTTCGGAGGACTCATCCCATCCGATTCAGATAGCAATTTGTAGGTCAATGCGATGACCCCTTTACCCAAGGGCTGCTCAAGACAGGTTTTTTCAAATAACGTGAGAGGGGGGAGAGGGGCGCCCAATTTGTATTTAGACCGGCCATAGTGGCTAATTTGTGAGAAGCGAAGGAACTCGTTCCCCGGAGCGTCGTGGGAGGATCTCAATTCAGCAAAGGAGAGCTGGCCTTGATGCGAAAAGAGATTCTGGATTCTGGTCAGCTTATGACTCTTCCACCACACAAACGACGCCGGTTCCGAGAAGCCTGGGGTAAATTCCGGATTGCCGAAAAATGAGAGAAGTGGGCAGTGCGGCGAAGCTAGGTTCCCCCGCTTCTTATTGGTCCTCCAAATTCTAAGAGAGTGATTCAAAACGGGGTTGGAGATTGTCCTACAGACTGCGGGGGGAAGCCACAGCAAATTAGGAATAGAGATTGGGGAACAATACGACTCCTCAATGTCCACCCACAAAGGCCTATCATTACCCCCGTGCAGGACTGTCAGTTGGGCTATTTGACAGGCGTTATAATACCGTGCAAGATTAGGGACTCCCAGGCTACCATTTAGTTTAGATCTGTAGAGCGTTCCACGATCAACTCGCGGTCTACGCCCCCCCAGATAAATTTGTTAAGGTCAGATTGTAGGTGATTCAGGGCCGAGGCCGGGACGGAGATCGGCAGCACCCGGAAAAAATAGAGTAATTTGGGGAGCCATGACATTTTCACTGCAGCAATCCTACCAAGCCAAGAGAGATTTAATTTGACCCAGTTACCTAAAAGGGACCTCAAGGTCTTGAATATATTGAGATAATTTGCCCCATAAAGAGAATTGTAATCGGGTGTCAGCTATATCCCTAAGTATTTAATATGCTTGGCCTGCCAACGAAAGTCAAAGGAGGCCTTGACTGAACTCAGAACACTATCGGGTATGGAAACATTAAGGGCCTGCAACTTGGCAGAATTAATTTGTAGGCCCGAAAGCCTCGAAAAAGAATCAAGATTTTGGAAAAGGCTTGGGAGGGATATGACCGGGTTCTTGATCACCATTAGGATATCCGCAAATAGTGATATTTTATGCTTGTAACCTCCCACCTCGATGTGTGAAATATCGCTATTTGCCTGGATAAGTCTGGCGAGAGGCTCTATGGCTAAGGCAAAGAGGAGGGGGGAGAGGGGACAACCAGGTCTTGTGCCTCTACCTAGATTGAAACTGTCTGAGGAATAACCGGAATACCTGACGAACGCCCTTGGGTTGGCGTAGAGAGAGGAAATCCAGTTCAGGAAAGACGAACCCAAGCCCCATTTCTTGAGGGTGAAAAATAAGTAGTCCCACGCAATGGTGTCAAATTCTTTGTGTACATCTAGCGCCAACAACATGGCATGGCAGCCCTCCACCCTGGCACGATGTATAAGGTTGGCGATTTTCCTAATGTGGTCACCAGCTTGATGTTGAGGTATGAAACCCACTTGCTCCTTGGAGATAAGCACACTAATAAACCCGTTGAGCCGTGCAGCCAAAACCTTTGCCAGAATTTTAACATCAACATTCAACAAAGAAATAGGCCTATAATTAGACCATACCGTGTCATCAGTGCTAGGTTTGGGAATCATGCTTATTGCTGCTGTGAGTGAGTCAGAACTCCAGGCGGCTCCCTCCCTCAGAGCGTTAAATGCTATTGTCAAATAAGGAGCTAAAATCTGGCTAAACTTTTTGTAATAAAGCGTTGTGAAGCCATCAGGTCCTTGCTGCTTCCCAGCCTTTAAGGATGATATGGCCTCCTGCACCTCGTCAGTCTCAACGGGCCTATCCATGTGCTCCTTAGCACCTGGGGAAAGTGGGGGCAGGTTAAGTTGGCCGAACAGATCCTCTGCTTTACTTACATTTAAGCACGATTTGGGCCTATATAACCCCTCCAGGTGTTTGGAAAAGGTAGCCACCACCTTTGCTGGATTACTAGACAGGGGGCCGTCTGTTGTCCTAATACGTATCGGCTTAGGTCTCATAACAATCCCCTTAAGTCTTTTAGCAAGGGGAGTGTTGGGCTTATTATTCGTTCGATACCAATGGAACTTAGATTTATTCAGTTGGCGGACTGCTTCGCCAGAAAGACACAGATTGAGCTGGCTCTCTGCCTGGTTAAGACGGATCCTATTCTTTTTTGAGGGACGTTTTTTGAAATCGGTCGAGGCTGCTTGATAAGCATCCGTTAGGGCCTGGAGTTTCTCTTTATAGACCGCTTTACGTCTGGTGGACTCCTGAATTAATAGCCCTCTGATCACAACTTTGTGCGCCTCCCAAAGCGTGACATTGGAGCTCACTGAGCCTTTATTAAATTGGAAGAACTCTTGAATCCCCGCACTTACCCGCTCGAGTAGGGCCTCATCGGCCAGCATCGGCTCGTAGAGCTTCCAAGACTTCTGGGGGCTTCTCTGAGAGAGGGTCAAAAGGTCAACCGAGACCAGGTCATGATCAGACCAGGCTATTGGGATAATGCCTGCTTGGGAAATTGCTGCACGAAAATGTGATCGATCCTAGTGGACACCTTATGGGGACACGAGTAATGGGTAAAATCCCGTTTGGTTGGATTGAACTCCCTCCAAGCGTCAATCAGGTGGTAACGATCTATTAGGGCCTGAAATGTTTTCCAAGAGGGTCTAGTCTTGACCGCCAGAGAGGATCTATCGTCCGGTTGCCTATCCAGAGTATGGTGAAGGGTCTGGTTCGAATCTCCAGCTACAATAAGAAACCATTTCTCTACTTGATGGAGTTTCTTAAAGAACACCTCCAGGAATGTGTTTTGGTTTTGATTAGGGGCATAATAGGTTGCAATCGTAACTGGTTGATCCTAAATTCTACCCACTAAAATAAGATATCGGCCCAGGGGGTCGCGTACCACTTGCTCCAGGAAGAAGGAAGTCAAACGCTTGAAGGCGATCAGTACTCCCCGTTGCTTGGTGCATGCGGAGGCTGAATACAACAAAGGATAATCTGCACTGAGGAATTTAGGGGTACCTTTTTTAGTGTAGTGCGTTTCCTGGAGGCAAACGATGTCAGCGCGGAATGACCTCATTTGCCTGAAGGCTTTTACTCTCTTCTGAGGAACGTTCAGCCCTTGAACATTCAAGGAGATTATTCTAATCGCCATCTTCATTCAGACTTAGAACCATTTTACGAGGAGGCTCAGGAACCCACGGGAAAGATAAAGAAGAACGGGGGAAGAAAAAGAGAGACAGAGGGTTAGCATAATAGAATCTAAGCAGCTCAAAACGAAGGAGAAAACACCTTCCAAGCTTTAGATTCCCGCCAAGGCGGCGTATTAATCCGCCCCTTAGGGAATAACGTAACAAAGTCACGGGGTTACCGAAGTGGGACCCCATCACTTAGACAACAAACCACTAACACCTCTGGGGGGCAAAAATTCGGTGCTTCTGTTCCCACTAAAAAGTCAGTGAGAAGGGGAGCTAGGAGTGAGCGTGTGACCGACACATGAGCGCCCGACCCTCAAGAAAAAAATTAACATCAACATTAGACCCAAGCATTAATAAGAACATATGGGGCTTAAAAAAAAGGCAGCAATGGGGAAGGCGAGAAACGCGGAGCAAATTATCTTATTCAACTCTAAACTTATAGTTTACCATACGAACAGTATAACATTCTATAAAGATATGAAGGAGAGAGGTAAACGCTCTAATCCATCACATCAAAAGTAATCCAATGACAAGTAAACAACATTCCCGAAGAATGCTGGTTTCATTGCACGCCTTCTCGCTATAGTTTGGGGTGCCAAGTCCGCAAACAGCTGGTATGAGAAGCTCTGAAACTTCAAAGAGTCCTGCCCGCGCGCCGCAGCCATAAGATGCTCTTTAGTGCGGAAAAAGTGCAGCTTGACAAGGACATCGCGTGGAAGACCGTCTGCCCTTTTCTTCTGCAGGGCCCTATGAATCCGATCAAACTCCAGTCTCTCAATTGGAAGTGATGGGGCAAGCTCCTGGAACAACGCTGTAACTGTTGATTGCAGGTCCAAGACGGATTCCGGGATCCCTCTGATCCTAATATTGGCTCGTCTGGACATATTTTCGACATCTTCGAGCTTGTGCAATAAAACCAGATTTTCCTCGCGCAGTAAATCCACATCTTCCCTTAGCGTGGACAGATCAGCTGACTGGGTCGTTGCTTGATTTTCCAGGTCTCCGATCCTCTGGCCCAGCTCCTTGATATCTGCCGCGAGAGTATTGGTGATCTGGGTTGTGATGTTCAGCGTCCACTTCTCTAACGCTCTTTCCAGCATTGCTTCATATCTGTCGAGAGGGGGAGGTAGCTCTTTGGGGGGCGAGCCATGTAGGGATTCATCCATCCAGGATTCATCCTGGACGTATTACGCGAGTCGCTCTGGGAGACATTAGGAACAGACATTGCGGGAGTTTAATGGTTCAACTATGAAACAAGCGGCAAGAACTCAGCTGACACAACAAGGTGATCCAGTGGAGTATTCTGGGTGTGAGACCTGTTGCTGTACAAGATAATCTGAACCCGGGGTCACAGTGGGCCGGTGATGAAAGAGGCTGTGCTTGCACTTTAATAAGCTTGCTCCAATGGGAGGTTGATGCTGGGCTGGGAGAGTGAGAACACCTGTCTGAAGCCTCCTTTCTGTGCAGAGGATTTATTATGGGGGAAGACAGGGCAGCCCAGTAGAAATATTTAGAAAGACAGCGCTGGCCCTTTAAGGGTGATAAAACTCAGGGCAGGGGATCCCTTGCTAGATATAGAGCCTGCTAGGGAAGGAACGTGTGCCAGAAGAGCTATGGTGGCCCACAGGGATCTCTGCATAGACTGTGTGCAGTCTGGAACTTGCTGGTGGATGCGGGGTTGAGGTCTCCTGACTGGGGATTATGCCAGAGAGCTTGGAGAGAGGGGAGAATAGACGCGCTGGTAGAGGGGGGCGGGTGCTCACAGGCACTTGACAGGCAGAGCCGCAGCGTGAGACAAGGAGCTGCGGTCTGCACATCCAAAATGGAGCCGGGACTGGCCACCCGTCCTCTGTCTGCCCCCACACTCACCGGCTCAGAACTGCCTGGGAGTTGGAGGAGAAGTTTCCCAGGTATGCGCGAACCTGCGGGACCAAAAACCGCCGAGTCTCTCGGGCGTGGGGGGTCGGGACACTCAATGGTCCGCAGAGACGCTGGATCAGGCGTCCATCACGGCTCTGCGCGCATGCGCACTCGTAACTTTTTTTTTATTGAGTAAAATCAAGCAATCATATACAATATATACAAAGTTACAATAATAAATAAATAAAATAAAATAAATAATAACTAAACAAAAAGAAACAGACCTAACAATTCGGCATATAATATATAATATCCATTATTCTATATACAACCCTATCTACAAACTAACACTACACGATACACAAATCAACAGGAAGACTAAGAGACCCCGTCACCTGTGCACGCAGCCGTTCTTCAAAAATCTGTCTTTGTTATAAAAAATCTATGGGTGATAAGAGACAGAAAAGCCCACCCAGAGGGAAGTCATGAGGACTAAGGAGGCCTGATGTTCCTCCACGCCTTCATCCAGGCCCCCCGTTCCCACTTGTCCCTCTCGAGCACCCGGATCTTGTCCACCTCATGCAGGATGTCATGCACCACCACCGGGACAGGGAGGACTTTCTTCCTAATGCAGAGCTGGCACCGTGCATTCCACGTGAAATAGCGGATCACTAGACTAACTAGATATAAAGTGTTCAAATAAAAATCCCCTCTGTTCTTGAATGCCCCGTACACCCACTCAGCATAGGAAAGCTGGGAGAAGAAGGGGACACCGAGGGCCAACCCCATCTGTTTACACACATCTACATTAAAGGGACACCGGAGCAGGAAGTGGTCCATAGTCTCCACCTCATCCTGACACTCCTCACGGAGACAAATTATCTCTGGCAGGCTGCGACTCTTCCGGATCCCCCTAAGGTAGAGTTTTCCTTGGAAGGAGAGCCGGGCTATATCCCGGTATTTCAAAGGAATTCTTGAGGAGTTAATAAGCCTCAAACCCTCCCTCATGATGGAGCCTGGGCAATCCCTGAGGGACAATGGCTCATTAAAAGCCAGACCCAGGACCCGACTCACCAGAAGCTTCCTCGGAGTAGATCTCATGTCCTCTGCTGTCAATTGCCATTGCCGAAGTATTTTCAAGCATGGGGCAACATAGGCCGGGAGCTGAGCCTGAGGAACTCGAGGGCTTTTCACCCGGTCACCATTCTCCCAGTCTCGCAGGAAGGGCTTAAACCAGGACTGGAAAATACCCACCCAACCAGGCGGGCTCTCTGCCAACATGCTTCCAAAATTATGTTTCAGAAACAAGAGAGAGAAAAACACTACTGGGTTGACCATCCCTAGGCCACCCTCCTGCCTGGATAGGTAAGTGACATTTCTTTTCACCAGGTTCATAAGGTTTCCCCATAACATCTGGAAAAACACGCTGTAGATCCTGGTGTAGAGAGATACTGGCAAAACACAGACGAAGCTGACGTATAAAAAGATGGGGATCAGGTAGATCTTGATAAGGTCAACCCTTTCCCTGAGAGACATTTTCCAGCTCTTCCAGACTTCAACCTTGGCATTGGCAATTTCCAGCCTGCGCTCCCAGTTTTTTTGGCCATAATCACCAGGACCGAAATTAATGCCAAGGATCTTAATTTCCTGCTGGGGCATTGAGAAGGCGTCCGGAAGTTCGAAGCCCTCACCCTCCTCACCCATCCAGAAAACTTCACTCTTCTCATGATTGACCTTGAAGCCCGACGCTTCTGTATACTTTGCTATTAGAGAGGCCACCTCCTCTGCCTCATTTGTCCCAGAGACAATCACAGATACATCATCAGCGTAGGCAATGACCTTCAAAGGAGGCTCACCAGGCACACCCAGAGGAACCCCACATAACATGCTGCTCTCGACCCTCCTTATAAAGGGATTGATTGCAAACACATACAGTAGGGGACTCAGAGGGCATCCCTGTCGCACACCAGAGCCAACTTTGAAAGGCCTTCCAACCCAACCATTAACAAGAGGGAAGCTCTCAGCCCCTTCATACAGGGTTTGTAGCCAATGAATGAACCGCCCTGGCAGGCCGTACTTACCAAGAAGCAGCCATAGGTACTCATGATTGACCCTATCAAAAGCCTTTGCCTGATCTAACGCCAACAAGTACTTTCCCCAGCCTGCAGCCCTGCATTGCTCCAAGGCTTCTCGGACAGCTAAATCCGCTGAGAAGGTGCTTCTACCTTGGATCGAGCAGTGCTGATGACGGGAAAGCAGTTGCTCCGCTACTGACGACAAGCGCCAGAACAAAATCTTTGCCAGTATCTTTCTATCGACATTGATAAGGCTGATGGGGCGCCAGTTCTCAATCATCGAAGAGTCCTTTCCTTTTGACAGAAGGATCACAGCCGAGCGCCTCATGGAGGGAGGGAACCCTCTGCCAGACAGCAATTAAAGACCTCCACTAAATGTGGTGCCAGGATGGTCTTAAAACATTTATAAAATTCAGCTGTCAAACCATCTGACCCGGGCAACTTTTTGATGGCAAGGTGATCAATCTCACTTACCACCTCATCGGCAGTGACTGGCTCTGTCAAGCTAGTGATAGAAAGGTCACCATTTTCCAATCCTGGAGTAGAGTCCAGGAAACTTTCCATCCTTGCCCGGTCAAGAACCTTTCTGCCCAGGAGGTCAGCATAAAAGGACCTAATAATCTCCAGGATCCCAGATTTAGATCTTACCAGGGAACCTGTGCTATCCTTCAGACCAAGGACAGTCTTGAGAGCTGCAGCCTGTCTGCATTTCTGATAGGGATCGGGTGAGTGGTATTTCCCATAATCCCTTTCCAGAACCAGAGAAGCATGCCGGTCACACTGACACTTCCTGAGGAGAAGCTTGACTTCAGAGATTGCCCCTTGATCTCCACCATTCGAGACAAGGATGTCAAGTTTCCTCCGCAAGCGCTGGTAGGCAATGTATTTATAAAGCTGTTTTCTTTTTCCTAGGCCCCTGAAAAGCCCAGCAATTCTCATTTTGGTCAGCTCCCACCACTCAGACCTGCTGCTGCAAAAATCCTTGATGGAAACCTGTGCCTGAAAAAAATCCTCAAAAGATTCATACCCCCTCCTCCTCAAAGAGAACCGAATTCATCCTCCAGATGCCCCTTCCTCTAGGGGGTGTGTCAGAGGCATTCAAGACCATGGATAGTAAAAGGTGATCGGAGAACTCGACCGCCTGCAGCCGCGGAGGCTGAGAAGCCGAGCCCTCCTTAAAAAAAAACCTGTCTATTCTACTATGACTACTACCTCGCTGAAAAGTGAAGCCCGTGAGGTCTGGGGAGTGCTTAATGTGCACATCTTCCACACCTGCCTCTCTAACCATACTATTCAAAAAGAGACTATCGCAGCCCAGCTTGCCTTTGAAGCCTCTCCTGTCCATGGGCCTAGTCACGGTGTTAAAATCACCTCCATAGACTACTGGCTGGGCTGTAAAAAGGAACGGCTTGATCTTTGTAAGGAGGCATTTCCTGTCCCACTTAGTTTAGGGTCCATAGATATTTATTAGGCGCAGGTCCTGCCCCCTTACAATGACGCCCAAGACCATACACCTCCCGATCTCCACCTCAATGACTCGCCAGCAAGTTACCATGTCAGTTTTAAAAAGCACCGCCACTCCGCTGTAAGGCTCGGCCGCAAGAGACCAAAAAGAGGGTCCGTGCCTCCACTCCCGCTTCACAGCGTGAATGTCGGCCAGACTGGCCAATCTGGTCTCCTGCAAAAACAAAATGTCAGCATCAAACTGGCTGAGAAAAAATAAGGCCATAAAACGAGCGCTTACTGATTTGATGCTGGCAACATTAATGCTTGCCACCTTTATCGGAGGGGGAACTGCCATCAGAGTCATTCGGGAGAATGTCTCTTAGCCTTCCCTCCGGCCTCACTATCGGATCCCTCACGCTTACTGGAGGAGGCCTCAGAATCAAATGAAGAAATCTCTATTGAGTCCTCAGAAAGTGCCTCAAACCGGTTGAAGAGCTGCACCCCATGGCTATTCCTCGGTTCAGGCACTCCATTGTCCTTTTTTCTTTTCTTCTTGGTAGCAAACCTGAGAGCAAGGTAATCCTGATCCTCGGGGTAGAGTCCAGACCACGCTGTCTTGGGATCTGAACCCCCACCCTGCTCAGAAGGGGGTGCAGGATCAGGATCACCTAGCCCCAGTCTGCGAGGTTTTACAGCAGGGGCCACAATTACTGAGATCCCCTTGGTATTTGCAGTGCCAGCCCCCCGGGCCGCCTCAGCTATTAAATTACTTGATCTTACATTGGTGGTTGCTGACTTGGGGGCAGACTGTGGATTCACCTTAGGGACCCCTGCAGATGATACAGGAGCGGGCGCAGGGGCCTCAGGAACCCCCAGCTGAGTGGGGGGAGGGACCGTAGATGGGACAGCATGGGAATGTTTCTCCCTATCCAGCCGCAGCATTTCCTGCACCACTTCCCTGTCCAGGTTGTGCCAGGCCTCAGGACACTGACTATAAGGGTGGCCGAGCCGGTTACATAGATTACATCGGATTGTATTGCAGTCCTTAGCCAAGTGTCCCAAGCCCTGGCACAATGAGCACCTAAGAAGCGAGCAGGAGGAGCTGAAGTGACCCTTGGCCCCTCATTTTTGGCAAACCTTGGGCTGACCAGGATAAAAGATGGTCAGCCGGTCACGGCCAATATAGGCAGAAGATGGCAAGTGGGTGACCTGGTTGCCATTCCTGCGGAGCCTCAGGGTCACTGACCAGCCCCCAGTCCAGATATCCCGATCGTCTGGGATCTTCTTCAGGGGAGTGAGAACATCACCATAACGCTTTAGCCAGACAGTCAAATCATAGGGGGGAATGGACTCATTTCTAACCAGTATGGTGACATTTTTCACGAGCTGCTGTCTGGAGACCTGGATGGGAGTTAACCCCTTCCAGGCAGGATCTTGCTTCAGAAGCTCGTACCGCTCCCATTAAGTCCATTCCTTCTAGTCTGACGAAGCTTAAGTCATGTTCCGCACTCCCCACTGGAATGATCAGGGCAAAAATGTCTGCGGCTGCGAATCCCATACCCAGTGTGAGATCCACCACCGCCCGCCGGGTGATAACTGGCCCCTTCCCTCTCCCACCTAAGCTGGACCAGGTTGCGCCTACTGAAGCCGCTGGCAGGGGCGTTGGCCTCACTGGGCACAGACATCCTCTCACCAGCAGCTTCTCCACCACGCCTGGCAACCTGGGCATAGGACACAGGGGACTGCACTGCAGCACCAACAACATTATTGGCCTACTCCCTGTGCCACCTCGCTGGATGAAATACAGGGCAGGGCGGACAGCAGGGGCCCCAGCATTAGGTGGCACAGTCTTCTTATTGTCCACCTGAGGTGCAGGTGAGTGGACAGTCACAACAACAGCAGCAGTCACAGCAGCGGGCCCAGCAGAAAGTCCAACAATAGAATTAACCCCTGTGGACTCAACCCCAGACACAGCAGCAGTAACAGGAGCAACAACATCAGTAACAGCACCCAAACCAGATGAAGCAGAAACAATGGAAGCCCTGCCAGCAAGACCCAAACCTGCGGGTGAGTCATCCATGGCCCAGGATGGGTGCCAGGATGGTACTTACGGCTGGCGCCACCTCCCCCTTTTCAGGGCAAGGAGCGCCACAGTCTTCTATACCACCTGACACAGTGCCTATGGCACACTCCGCAGGTTGGCTGGACAGATGGACGTTGTCCTTAGCTGGCAAGGGCTCCTCAGGCTGGCGGCTGTCCTCTGCAAGATCTGCTCGAGCAGGGGCTTCCTGGATGACCAGCGATGTCACGCACTCATGATGTGTTGCCTCAGCAAGAAAGTCTTCCAATGCTGGTTCCGGGGCTCCCGGCTCTGCTACTGCTGCAACTTTGGGTGGAGGTACAGCTGGAGAATCCTCCACCATCGGGGTCTCATCCACATGGTCGGCCTCTTCCTCCTTCACAGTGGGGCCTGAGCGCTGCATGGACTTAAATCGCTCCTCATTTTTATATTTTTCTTTAAAGGCCCCGCTGCTTGCTTTAAGGAATGAAACAAGCTTCTCCTGCTGCCGGCATGCTGATTCAAACTCAGCTAAGTCTGCTTTACTTGACCGCCGATCCAGTCCCCGCGCCTTGCTGGTGTCCATTTTCTTTTTCTTAAATGCAATTTTCATCTTGCACAGCTTCTCCTCCTCCTTCGCCACACTGCACAAGTTACTGCATACACGGCTGCGAAAAGCTGACAAACTCTCACCGGGCTGGGGCACCGTGGTGTTACTAGCGCCGCTGGTGGAAGCAGATCCGGAATCCGGAGGTTTAATATTTCTCCGTGGGTACCGGCGCGACTCAGAATCATCCATGCTGCCTGGGAAGGCACTCCCAGGAAAGCCCCAGGCTTCACAGGCCTCTGGTAATTAGGAGCAGTTGTGTGTTCTGGCTCTCACAGTGTGTGACCACACCCATCGAATTACCCTAATAGATTGTAAGCTCTTCTCCTTCTGTATCCTCCCTTATACCCTAATAGATTGTAAGCTCTTCTCCTTCTGTATCCTCCCTTATACCCTAATAGATTGTAAGCTCTTCTCCTGCTTTATCCTCCCTTATACCCTAATAGATTGTAAGCTCTTCTCCTTCTGTATCCTCCCTTATACCCTAATAGATTGTAAGCTCTGGCAGCTGTTGGGATGAAGATATAGATTCAGATTACATTCTATAGAATTATGCAGCCGGTCTTTAATGAATAGCAGTGTAAGGTAACCCATGTGACGAGTGAGAACAGTTGCTAACTGACAGCTTAATCCCTTGCTAACTACACAATTATGGTTGGCCAATAGCCAAAGGAAGAGGAAAGCTGAGTAATCGGCTTGGCGCTTTAAAATCCCTCATGAGACGCTTCCCCACACGTGGCCATTCGTGTTCCATCTATTTTTTCATTCAGTTTTCTTCCATCAAATAAGTCGCTGAAGGGAAACCTGTTTCTTTGGGACTCCTCAGTTTCCAGTCTGTACGTCATCCGGCTGTCGTGGAATTACAAGCCCCAGCATGCCCTGCCATTTGTGTATAAGGGATCTCAAGCAGGAAAAGAGCATTGATGGTGCTGAGAGAGTATAGCCTTCCTCTACCTGTGGTTCCTAAATTCGTAGAAATAGCTTACTTACTGTTTGAACCTGGAGTTCTTCTTTAATTATTCTTTAGTCTGCCTCCACTTTGATGTAGGAACATAAAAGGCTTTGAATGATGCATCATGGGGAATATATTATATATGCATATATTTACATGAATCAGGACGCTTCAAACCAGTTGTTTCATTTGGCGCTATAATAAGATGCGTGTATTGGAGGCAAAGATGGCCATTGTATTCTTGGGTACACATAGGAATTCTTCCTCCACATTTAAACCATCTGTGCAGTTAGAGTACACATGCTTGGAGCGGTGGACTGTACTAATTATGGTGCCCAAGGAGCAGTTGGAGGGTTAGACGCCTTGCTCAAGAGGACTTAGTCATGTTCAGTGGCCGGGAATCGAACCTTCCACCATTAGGTCACAAGGCGGCTTCCTTGTCTCTAGACCACAACTGCCCCCGGGGTCCCTCATTGGTTGAAGATTTCAGTTTCTCAATCTGGGTGGCATCTATGTAAGGTGATCTTCTCTTACTGGACAAATGTTCCAGTAAAGCCAGTTCCTGTTACACCACAAGTGTCTATCTGGATTTGACTCACCCAGCACTCACTGCAACAGAGGTGGGGATGAGATAGGGATATGGAGAGGGGAAAAGGAGGAAGAAGATGGTTTAAAGTGGAATCAGTTAAAGCGGACCTTCACCCTGAATAAGAGTCTATCTTATATGTTTCCCACATCCTGTACATACAGATTGCCCACATTAATCCGGACCTTCACTCTGAATAAGAGCATATCTTATATGTTTACCCACCCTGTACATACACATTGCTCACATTAAAAATCATCCTACCTGCATCTACTGCATGTTTTGAGCCTTTAAACATCCAAGATGGCGGCTCATGGAATATCAGGCAGCCTGCATACAGGAAGTGTCTTCTGACTGTGCTGCTCTGCATTCTGGGATTGCTGACCTTTTCCTGACCCCAGCTCTGCTCTGTCTGAGCAAAGCACAGCTATAACCTGCCCCCCTGCACTTTATCCCGCTCTCCTCTCCTTAGTAAGTGTGATGCTTCTGAGTCAAGATGGCGGCGCCCGTATCCTAAAGTCCTGAACAGAGTTGCAGCCCAGTGGGGGGAATGAATAAAAGGTAAGTGACTAAAAACTTAAAATATATAAATTTTAGATGCTGGGGAATCATTTTATAAGGGTTTGGGCTTTTGAATAAATCATGGTGAAGGTCCGGTTTAAGGAGATGCCGGGAGCTATAGAGATGAAATGGGGGCAGTGGTGGAGAGAAGATAGGAATGTGGAGAGGGTGAAAGGAGGGGGACCATGAAGAGGGGAAACATAGACGGATAGAGGGAGATGGGGAGAGGATATGGAGGACAATGGGGGAAATGACATACAGTAGGACTATGGAGAGGACAGGGTACATGGAGAGGTGGTGGAGGAAATGGGAGGGGGGCAGTGGTGGAGGTGAGATAGGAATATACAGAGAGGAGGAGGTTAGAAACCATGAGGAGGGGACAAGGGATACATAGAGTTATGGACAAGAAATGGGTGGGGGGGAGGTAGGAAGTTAAAGCGGACCAAAACCCACAGAACTTGAGAAAATACAATTCTGTGATTACTCACCTGTAGAATAGATTTTACGGTGTACAGCACGGCTTGCTTCATTTCTTATTCTTTACATGTGGGTAATCCGCCACTAGGTGGCGCAGTGGACTGCAGGAAGACTTGTGGCCCCTCCCGGCCATAAAAGACCCCAGTGTTTGAAAGCAGTAATGCAAGAAGCCGGGAGGTAAGGACCATGTTAATAAAAAAACACAGCCCATAATAGAAACTCTCTCAACAAAATCACCATAACAAGGCAAAAGAGAATAACGATAACAAGGGTGGGATGAAGCAAGCCGTGCTGTACAGCGTAAAATCAATTCTTCAGGTGAGTAATCACAGAATTGTATTTTTCCAGGTGTACAGCACGGCTTGCTTCATTTATTATTCTTTACATGTGGGACATCCAACAGCAGTGTCCAAAAAGAAGGGTGGGATCCCCAGAGAGCAACGACCTGCAGTTCAAACCACTACCGCCTGAAGCACCTTGCGGCCAAAAACAGCGTCAGCTGAGGCCCTAACATCAACTTTGTAAAACTTGGAAAAAGTATGAACCGAAGACCAAGTAGTGGCCTTACAAACCTGTTCAACCGAAGCCTGGTGCTGGAAGGCCCAAGAGGCACCAATAGCCCTAGTAGAGTGAGCTGTAACACGGAAAGGGGGTTCCTTCCCCTTGGCAGAGTATGCTTGCACCACCGCCTGTCTAATCCCCTTACTGATAGTGGATTTGGCTGGAGGCAAGCCCTTTCTAGGTCCGGAAGGAAGAGAATCCGACCTCCCGAAAAGACTCAGTGGTGACCAAATAATACTTGAGTGCCCTGACCACATCCAGAGAATGAAGGTTCCGTTCCTTGGAATTAGCAGGGGCAGGACAATAGGAAGGTAAGACAATGTCCTCATTGAGATGAAAGGCAGATACAACCTTTGGCAAAAATTCCAGTTTAAGACGGAACACCACCTTATCCTGATGCCGCTCAAAATAAGGAGGCTTCATGGAAAGAGCTCACGCGACACACCGAAGTGATAACAACCAAAAAGACCACCTTAATAGTCAGAATGGAAAGAGCAGCGTCGTATATGGGCTCGAAAGGTGGACCCTGTAAAGCAGAAAGCACCAAGTTCAAATCCCTCACCGGTAGCAGAGGCTTACGCGGTGGACGTACATGAGTGACTCCCTGGAAAAAAGTTTTTACAAGTCTGTGATTAGCGAAAGATCTTTGGAAAAAAAATTGCCAAGGCAGAAACCTGTCTCCAGACCGTGTTGTAAAAATTCCAGAATCCTAGAAATGGAGAATGTGCGACAAGGAAAAGACTTAGACTCACATTAGGCAATATAAGCATGCCAAACCCTGTAGTAAATCATAGAAGAGGATTTCTTCCTAGCCGGAATCATGGTGCTGACTACCAAAGTCGGCAAACCCTTATCCGTCAGGATGGAGGTTTCAACAGCCAAGCTGTCAAAGCTAGCGTTTGTAAATTGGGATGGCAAAGTTGCCCTTGAGTGAGGAGCTCTGGATTTTCGGGCATGACGAACTGATCCACCGCCTTCTGAACGATGTCTGAGAACCATCTCCTCCTCGGCCAACGGGGGGCCACCAGTATGGTGGGTACCCCCTCCTGGGCTATCTTTCGCAGTACACGACCCAGCAGAGGAAAAGGAGGAAAGGCATAGAGGAGTCGAAACTCCATCTAAGGAATTGCTAGCGCATCTGTGGCGAAGGCTAGAGGATCTCTTGACAGGGAAACGAATCTTGAAAGCTTGTGATTGTGACGGGATGCGAACAGATCCACGTCCGGCTGACCCCAACGGCGACACAGGGCATGAAAGATCTCGTTGTCGAAAGACCACTCCCCCAGACGAACAGTCCCCCTGCTCAGAGCATCTGCCTCCTGGTTCTCCACCCCTGGGATGTAGACTGCCGAGATCCAGGGAACATTCTCCTCTGCCCATGACAAGATCAGGGACACCTCCTTGAGGGCTTGTTTGCTCCGAGTCCCGCCCTGGTGATTGATGTAGGCGACAGCCGCTTGGTTATCCGAACGTACTTGGACCGCAAGACCCCGAAGATGGAGAGTCAACTGAAAAAGTACCAGCCTGATCGCTCTTAGCTCCAGGAGGTTGATGGGTGTGTGAGCCTCCTGAGGACCCCACTGTCTCTGGTCCTCAGCAGAGCCATGACACCCGCCAGCACCTTGGTGAACACCCGGGGGGCCAAGGTAATTCCGAACAGCAAGGCCACAAACTGATAGTGTTGATCCCCCAGAGTGAACCTCAGGAACCTCTGGTGTCACAGGAAGACAGAAACATGCAGATAGGCGTCCTTGATGTCCACAGTTGTCATGAAGTCGCCTGACCAAAGAAAATTCACTGCCGACTGTAGAGTCTCCATGCGGAAATGTTTGAACCTGACAAATCTGTTGAGACCCTTTAGATCCAGGATGGGTCTCAGGGATCCGTCCTTCTTGGGAACCGTGAACAGATTGGAGTAGAATCCCCAACCATGTTCTATCAGCGGTACAGGGCAAACAACTGCTGATGACAGAAGATGTTGGACGGCCAACCTCAGACCCTGCGCCATCACAGGATTTTGTGAAATCCGGGACCAAATGAATCGTGGGGGCGGCCAAGCTATCAGCTCTATTTTGTATCCGGAGGACACCACTTCCTGAATCCACCTGTCCGAGACGCGTTGTCTCCAGACGTGAGCAAAAAACTGAAGCCGTCCCCCCACCCAGACGGGTGAGGGCGTCCCCTCATGCCTAAGGGGCCTTGGTGGAGGGCTTAGACTTGGATCCCTAGGCGAGGCCGGGATGACCTCGGGCTCTACCTCGCCCCCCTGAGGCTCTGCGGCCACCAGAGAAGGAAGAACCTGTCCTCCACGTGAGGGGCGAAAGGAAGAAGAAGAACCCCGAAAATGCTTCTGAAGCTGAGGAAGCTTCCCGTCCTTAGCCAGAAGGTCCAATCATTCCCCAAATAGCCAGAGTCCCAGAAAGGGAATACCTGTGAGAGCTTTTTTGGCAGCAGCGTCAGCTGCCCATTGATGCAACCAGATAGAATGGCGCAGCGTGACCAGAGCAGCCGAAGCCCTACCACAAAAGCGGACGTCGTCATCCATAGCCGATATGACAAAGGCCAGGAAGTCCGCACAAGTTAAGAGCTCCCTATACTCCTCCGTCCGCTTGTGAGATTTGGCAATATCTGCGAGACGCCTCACCTTCTTTTTATGGCCATGGAGACAATGGCCGCAGCACAGACAGGGCGCAGACCAGTTCCTACAGAAGTGAAAGCATGACAGGCTAGCTAATCCATGCGCCTGTCAACATGATCATGCAAGGAGGAAGTCTCAGGGGATGGCATAACCGAGGTATTGGAGATCCCGAGAACAGGAGCGTCCACTTCCGGGGAATGGGACCAGAGGCGAACCAAATCCTCCAAAAAGGGATACTGTCTGACCAGACCCCTAGGCACCGACGGCAACCTATTAGGCTTTTCCCATTTCTTAAAAACCATCTTAGAGAAGTGGCCTTGTTCAGGAAGGACAAGGCGCTGTCTTGCCGGCCGAAACAGGCCCCCTTGCTTTTTCTTGGCCGCCTTAGAAGGATCAATGTGCAGGGTTTCAAGTACCGCCGACAACAGCTGCTCTGTATCATCAGGGGGCCACTCGTCCTCCTCAGATGAAGACTCGGGGCGACTATCAAGGTCCCCCCGACTGCCCCAGGAGGAGTCGGAGCCCTGGAGCAACTCACCCTCCTCAGCAGAAACTCGGCCACCAAAGGCCTCATAGTCCTCATCGGCACCTGGCGCTAGCAGGTTCCAAATGCCGCTTTTTACTCTTGGCCTTACCAGCGGCCAAAACCACTAACTGGCGCTCAATACCAGCCAGTCTAAGCTCAAAATTACTACGAGAGTCCCTACTGGCCTCCCCCTTGCTAGGGGCCAGAAGCAGCCGCGGGGGAGTTGGCGAGGCCGTCGGAGCAATGGGACTGGGGTCAGTAACACTCGCCCCGTCCTGGTCCGAAATAACAGTCTCGGCTCAGGGTACACAAACTGCGCTGCGACTGCTCAGTGCACATACAACTTCGGGCGCCCGAGGCCAAAATGGCTCCCCGGGAATAAAGAGTAAATGGCGGAGGAGGGAGTCCCCCCCCCCCCCATGGAGAGCCGCCTCAGCAAATAAACCGCCGCCCGCAAGAGTGAAGACGTGCGTGCTCCCCCCCCCCCCCCGACACCATGCAGTGAGGGAGGCGAGAGAAGAGGAACGAGGAAGGTAAGCATATTCTGAGGTAAAAAATTATGAAAAAGTGAACAAACGCCAACCAAAAACAAAAATAAAGCTTGTGGGAAAATAATGAACACAGGGTCACCGGGTGGTTCCTCCCCTCCCCCCCTATAGGCTCACCACAGCCTATGGCTGGCTTACCTTGATTAAAAAAGGTCTGCGGCCCAGAGCATAGCTCTGCCGAACACCTGACCCTCAGCGTTCCCCTACCATCACCTGGTCCGCAGCCATGGCTGGGAGGCAGAAGGGTCCCGGAAGCAGGTGGGAATAGGGCTTGCAGCGGCCGACGAGCTTGTGATGCCCCGCTTATCTGCGAAAACCATGGAGAGAGGGAAAAGACCATCTTCGCAGCTAGACTGCAGGAGAAGACTGGGGTCTTCTGGGTAATCCCAGCCCTTTTATGGCCGGGAGGGGCCACAAGTCTTCCTGCAGTTGACTGCGCCACCTGGTGGCGGATTACCCACATGTAAAGAATTGAAATGAAGCAAGCCATGCTGTACACCTGGAAAATACATTTGGCCAAAGCCCCTGCCGATATTCCCTTCTTAGGGTGTAGAACTAGAAATGGATATTGTCACTTTTTGAATCGCCCTGGAACCTCTCTTTAATATTGCAGGGGATCGGTCATTGCATAGGTGTGGTAATGACATCATTGCCACACACAACAGTGGCAATGAATGGAGGAGGCGGAGCTTTACAGCCAAAACAGGCGCCATTATCTGGGATTAGAGTGAAGTAGGGGCAGTGAAAATTGGCAAAAGGTGTTCTTCATGGGGGGAGCGATTCAGGGGGTGCTAGTTAAATATGTGGGTTTTGGTCCGCTTTAAAGTGCACCAACACCCAGGATTTTGACTATACTGGGTTTTGGTCCACTTCTCCACCCCCAGATCTCCCGATAAAACTCACCTCACCCCACTCCTACGGCGCATGCGCAGTCGCTTATAGATTCCCGGGCTGATCCAGCTGGGTGTTGGTCGACTTTAAAGAGGAACATCGCACCTAAAATAAACAGGGGCCCACTTCCCCCCCTCCCCCATCAGCCGTTACTTACCTTTTGGATGTCGGGATGAGGATCGGGTCCCAAAGCAGCCGGGCAGCGGCAGGGACGACATCTGGCGTCTTCAGGGCCAGATCCTCACCCCCGATGCAAGATGGCGACGCCCATTGGTAGGTCACCTTGAATCCAAGAGACCCAGAAAATGGATCCCACGGGGAGGTGAGTACATAATGCCCAAAGGTAAAACCAGAGGGAGGGGGCAGTTAGGTGAGGTTAAAACCTCCCCCAATGTTCCTCTTTAAACTGGACCTTCAACGTGATTCAATAAAAAGCCCAAATCCTTAAAAAACTATTCTCCAGTTCTCTAAAATTAATATATTTAAAGTTTTTATTCACTTACTTATTATTCTTTCCCCCACTGGGCTGCAACTCTGTTCAGGATTCTAGGATATCTTGCCTCAGAAGCATCACATACTGAGGAGAGGAGAGTGGGATAAAGTACAGGGGGCGGGGTTATAGCTGTGCTTTGCACAGACAGAGAAGACTAGGAAAGGATAGCAATCCCATTGTCAGAAGACACTTCCTGTCTGCAGGCAGCCTGAGACTCCATGAGCCGCCATCTTGGATCGTTAAAGGCTCCGAAAAAAGCATTAGATGCAGGTAGGATGATTTTTAATGTGGGCAATCTATATGTACAGGGTGTGGGAAACATATAAGATAGGCTCTTATTCAGGGTGAAGGTCCGGATTAATGTGGGCAATCTGTATGTACAGGGTGGGGGAAGCATATAAAATAGACTCTTATTCAGGGTGAAGGTCTGGATTAATGTGAGCAATCTGTATGTACAGGGTGGGGGAAACATATAAGATAGACTCTTATTCAGAGTGAAGGTCCGGATTAATGTGGGCAATCTGTATGTAAAGGGGGGGAAACATACAAGATAGACTCTTATTCAGATTGAAGGTCCGCTTTAAGGAAGGGATATACAAGGCTATATTTTTCAGGCTGCTCTAGATGCTTTTAGTATTTACGCCACTTTTTTGTTGACCTAGCTCATGGTCTGTGAGTATAAGGGCAAAATAGGGGGTGGAGGGGAGAGAGGGTGCAAGGGGTTAAATGCAGAGAGTGCCGGTGTGTGTGTGTGTGTGTGTGCGTTTGCGCAGAGGCAGAAAGGCAGAGGAGTATATAGGCCTTCTAGCACCTGGGGCAAAGACTTGACATGGCACCTGTGCTCAGGCCCCCCTTTGGTGTCCCCCTGACCTGCTGCACCCTGGGCACGTGCCCCTCTTGCTCCCCCCAGCTATGCCCCTGGGGAAAGGGTGCAAGGGGTTAAATGTAGCTTCCAATACACAGAAGTCACATGACCAGTGCAATGGAGACCCTCCGTATGCAGAAGGTGTTTCATCTCTCATGCCCTCTCTTCTGTGCCTCGTCTGGGGTGGGCAGGGTTCTTGTTAAGGGCATTAAAGTCCCAGCAACTGGACCTTTTTTCTGTAGCAGTAAAGCCAGCACCCCCTACAGGAGGTTGCCCTAGGCACAGGCCTATGGATGCTTAATGGGAAATACAGCCCTGAGGAAGTAGCAGGGGCAGTGCCAGAGATGAAATAGGAATATGGAGAGGGGAAATGGAGGGAGATCATGAAAAATGGGGAAACAACTGAGATATGAATACAGAAAGAAGGATAAGATGAAAAGAGGGGGTGCAGATAGCTATGATGTTGTTTCACTGGGGGAGGGGGGTGCAGTAATGTCAGGGTATGGTTTTCTAACCATCAAACAAGAACCATGTGGTACTATTGGAGATACAATACTATGCAACAGCCTCTGCTTGTCTCTGAATGTGATTTTTGCTAGATTTGCTGCAGTTTACAGTTAGGACACTAGATGTCACTGTTACCAATGCTTAAAGTGGACCAAAATCCAGGAATTTGACTATCCTGGGTTTTGGTCCTTTCCCCCGATCGGGGGTGCCCCACTGTGTGAAACCCTCCAGATCGCCGAAACCAACTCACCTCTTCTCGGTCCTAGGGTGCATTCCCGCCTGCTCGTCCAATCGGCGCATTCGTAGCCGCTGACGTCACCTCATCTAAGCCTTCGTCTAAGGCCAGCGTCTCTGAGCGCACTGACTGCCGCATCCCCACTTCCCTCTAACAGGGAGCGTGTCCACGCCGGCCATTCATAAATGCCTGGCACAGGCACGCTCTCTGCTAGAGGGATAGCAGGGATGCGGCCGAGGCTCGCACATATGCCGTTGGACCGGGAAATGAGGTAAGTGTATGGGGCGACCTGGGGGGGTTTCACACAGAAATCCCGATTTTGGATGATCAATCTGCCCGGGAATCAGCATGGGTTTTGGTCGACTTTACCTGTAGTCTCACTATGCATTTTTTCTGATGTGCTGCGTTTCCTGTACACTGAGGTGATCTCTATGACTTCTTTATCCTGTCTATGTTATCCACCACGTAAGGTGACATTCTCTTACTGCACTCATGTTCCAGTAAAGCCAGTTCCTGTTACATCACTAATGACTATCTGGATTTGACTCCGACACTCACATTCTACAACAGGTATACTCTGTGTATTGCACCATCACCAGTCCCGAGCAACACCCTCTGATTAGACACAGGTTTTATATTTTTATTTTAGAACCCGCCCCTGAAGAACAGTATGGTATGTAGAGAGCCAACCTCCAATATATTGATGATATTCTCATTTGGTTCAGGCTCTAAACTGTAGTTATTAGCAGGTCCTTAGAGGTTCTTGTTAACCTGACACGGTCCTTGTTATGGGTTTCTGAAGGCTCATTAGGCTTTATGCCTCAGCTCCCTATCCTATGAGGATCAGGCCCAGGCCAAATAGGCCATTTGGGAGATATTTCCTGATATTGATTGATGTTGGGTGGAAAGAGCCAATCAGGAGCCTCAGTCTTGAGTGAAGGGACTCGCAGCCCCGTAGCATGCTTTGTAGTCCTGCGATAGCTGGAGAGTCCTAAGCCATTGCGAATAGGCTCAGACGATGTTTAGGGTGTCGGTGGCAGATAATCCGCAGGACACCTTGTGCTCATCAAATAGGCGCCTCAGTCCTTCAACGTACAGACTGTGATAGTGTGACACTTCTTCCTCCGTAGGGAACGGGCGATGGGGCAACCGGATCGGGCTTCCGACTGCGGAGAAGAGGAAAACGTCTGTGAAGATCGTTATAGTGTAGTGATAAGTCAAAGCAACTGGGCAGCTGCTCATCTGAAAAGGTTCCATACATACTATGGACAGTGATGTGCTTAAAGTGGACCAAAACCCAGGATTTTGACTATCCTGGGTTTTGGTCCCAATTGGGGATGCCCCGCTACTTGAAACCCCCAGATCGCGCACATTAACTCACCTCATCCCGGTCCTAGAGCACATGTGCGGCCGCTCGTCCAATCAGCACACTCAGAGCCGTTGATCTATGGACGTATAACCCGACGTCTTAGCTCAGCGGTTCTGAGCATGCTGGCGGCCGCATCTGGCACTTCCCTCTAACAGGGAGCGCGCCCGCGTCAGCTATGCACAAATGGCCGGCGCAGGCACGCGTCCTGCTAGAGGGATAGCGGGGATGCGGCCTTGGCCCGCGCATGCGTCGTTGGCTCGGGATTAAGGTAAGCGTAACAGGCAACCTGGGCGGTTTTACACAGCGGGGCATCCCGATTTTGGTATCCCGATACACAAACACTACACAGGATTAAAAAAACAAAACAAAAAAAAAACACAGCACTGCCTGATTTAGCTTCGCTTTAAAGTCATTCGACTCCCGTCCTACTGCCCGGTTTAGCACCGCTATAAAGTCATTCGACTCCCATCCTACTGCCCGGTTTAGCACCGCTATAAAGTCATTTGACTCCCACCCTACTGCCCGGTTTAGCACCGCTATACAGTCATTTGACTCCCACCCTACTGCCCGGTTTAGCACCGCTATAAAGTCATTTGACTCCCACCCTACTGCCCGGTTTAGCACCGCTATAAAGTCATTTGACTCCAACCCTACTGCCCGGTTTAGCACCGCTATAAAGTCATTTGACTCCCATCCTACTGCCCGGTTTAGCACCGCTATAAAGTCATTTGACTCCCATCCTACTGCCCGGTTTAGCACTGCTATAAAGTCATTCGACTCCCATCCTACTGCCCGGTTTAGCACTGCTATAAAGTCATTCGACTCCCATCCTACTGCCCGGTTTAGCACCGCTATAAAGTCATTCGACTCCCATCCTACTGCCCGGTTTAGCACCACTATAAAGTCATTCGACTCCCATCCTACTGCCCGGTTTAGCACTGCTATAAAGTCATTTGACTCCCATCCTACTGCCCGGTTTAGCACTGCTATAAAGTAATTCGACTCCCATCCTACTGCCCGGTTTAGCACCGCTATAAAGTCATTCAACTCCCATCCTACTGCCCGGTTTAGCACTGCTATAAAGTCATTCGACTCCCATCCTACTGCCCGGTTTAGCACTGCTATAAAGTCATTTGACTCCCATCCTACTGCCCGGTTTAGCACTGCTATAAAGTCATTCGACTCCCATCCTACTGCCCGGTTTAGCACCGCTATAAAGTCATTCGACTCCCATCCTACTGCCCGGTTTAGCACTGCTATAAAGTCATTCGACTCCCATCCTACTGCCCGGTTTAGCACCGCTATAAAGTCATTCGACTCCCATCCTACTGCCCGGTTTAGCACTGCTATAAAGTCATTCGACTCCCATCCTACTGCCCGGTTTAGCACTGCTATAAAGTCATTCGACTCCCATCCTACTGCCCGGTTTAGCACCGCTATAAAGTAATTCGACTCCCATCCTACTGCCCGGTTTAGCACCGCTATAAAGTCATTCGACTCCCATCCTACTACCCGGTTTAGCACCACTATAAAGTCATTCGACTCCCATCCTACTGCCCGGTTTAGCACCGCTATAAAGTCATTCAACTTCCATCCTACTGCCCGGTTTAGCACTGCTATAAAGTCATTCGACTCCCATCCTACTGCCCGGTTTAGCACTGCTATAAAGTCATTCGACTCCCATCCTACTGCCCGGTTTAGCACCGCTATACAGTCATTTGACTCCCATCCTACTGCCCGGTTTAGCACCGCTATAAAGTCATTCGACTCCCATCCTACTGCCCGGTTTAGCACTGCTATAAAGTCATTCGACTCCCATCCTACTGCCCGGTTTAGCACCGCTATAAAGTCATTCGACTCCCATCCTACTGCCCGGTTTAGCACTGCTATAAAGTCATTCGACTCCCATCCTACTGCCCGGTTTAGCACTGCTATAAAGTCATTCGACTCCCATCCTACTGCCCGGTTTAGCACTGCTATAAAGTCATTCGACTCCCATCCTACTGCCCGGTTTAGCACTGCTATAAAGTCATTCGACTCCCATCCTACTGCCCGGTTTAGCACTGCTATAAAGTCATTTGACTCCCACTTGGCTGTGCTCACCTACTTAACCACACACACAAACGTTTTTCCAGGGGCACTTTGTACCATTTGTGGGGGGAAGCACACCTAAAATGAGTTTTAAGCGTATAGAGAATAATTGGGCACAAAGAGCTTTGGAATTAAGAGGTGATAATGGGTTAGTGGGGCCCAGAAGTCAAATATCCATGGTCCATCAGAATATATTTAGACTATATATTCTAAGTCTATATAATATTATACTATATTATATTAGATATTTAGGTTTGTATGGCCAGACGGAAATATATTCAGTGATTAGTGTGCAGTGTGTGCAGCGCCTTTATACAGGGTTTTTTGGGGTCTTCCATGGGGCCCCAATACAAATCTTTGTGCAATGTGTTTTATTCCCTGTTTGCGGGCCCCACTTTGCTCACCTACTTAACCACACACAATGGATTATTAGTTTGTTGTGTTGTTCCTCTCAGTGAGGGCATCCCAAATTGGATGGCCATATGGGCAATGCCCAACAAGGAATGCACTGCTTTGTGTATGGTGCAGAGAGGGCCACTGAATGGGGCAGAGTGGGCCACTGGTTGCATCCCCGCTCACCTCTAGTTAGCGTTGTGTCCGAGTTAGCGTTGTGTCCGAGCCGGCCAATCTCAAACAGCTGCCCCGGGCAGGCATTTAGCTGAAGGTATAGCGAGGCCATGACCTGCGTCATTGGAACAAGTTTAGGGGAGTAGGTTCTGCGATTTAATGGGGTGTCACACAGTGGGGCATCCAGGTTTGGGATACCACAGGAAGTAGAAATTGGATGGCCATATGTGCAATTCCCAACAAGGGATGCCCCGCTGTGCGTATAGTGCAGAGCGGGCCACTGAATGTTGCAGAGCGGGCCACTGGTTGCATCCCCACTTACCTCTAGCTGTATGTGTGTCCGGGCCGGCCAATCACAAACAGCTGCCCCAGGCAGGCATTTAGCTGCAGGTATAGCGAGGCCATGACCTGCGTCATTGGAGCAAAGTTAGGTGAGTACGTTCCAAGATTTAATGGGTTTCAAACAGTGGGGCATCCTAGTTTGGGATATCACAGGAAGTAGAAGTTAGATGGCCATATGGGCAATTCCTAACAAGAAATGCCCTGCTTTGCATATGGTGCAGAGAGGGCCACTGAATGGGGCAGAGCGGGCCACTGGTTGCATCCCTGCTCACCTCTATCTGGGAGAGTGCCCGGGACGGCCAGTCACAAATGGCTGCCCCGGGCATGCAATTAGCTGAAGGTATAGTGAGACCGAAACCTACACATGCATCATTGGAGCGAGTTTAGATGAGTGGGTGCGGCGATTTAATGGGGTTTCAAACAATATGCATCCTATTTTGGGATGCCACAGGGAGTAGAAATTGGACGGCAATATGGGCAATGCCCAACAAGGGATGCCACATTTTGCGTATGGTGCAGAGCGGGCCACTGAATGGTGCAGAGCGGGCCACTGAATGGTGCAGAGCGGGCCACTGAATGGTGCAGAGCGGGCCACTGAATGGTGCAGAGCGGGCCACTGAATGGTGCAGAGTGGGCCACTGGTTGCATCCCTGCTCACCTCTAGCTGTGAGTCTGTACAACCCCCAAGAAGGGAATATTGTCAGGGACTATTGCCAAAAATATTTACCACGTTCGGTGGGTTTTGGTCCGCTTTAGGACAGCGTGGAATGTGGTCAGTGCCTTTTTTAAAGGTTGGATTACTTATATTAAATGCACCGGTTGTCCCATCTGCTCAGTGTGTCTAGCAGCCAAGCGTCTTCTAGAAAGTATTGACATGGACAGTGTGTGCGGCTTTTTCCTGTCCCCTGTGCGATGGAGTCCTGTGGGTAAGTGAGTATGCTGGCTTTGGCATGCTCATTAGTGGAGAGCAGAGGTTACCCGATGCCAAGGCCACCATTCTTTTTATCTCAATAGTAAATGGGGTAATGGTATGGAACGCTCCTTCCTCAGTAGGAAACCGGTGAAGGTTTTCCATCCGATACCTTGGTGGCTTGAAGCAAAGGGGAGGGGGCGCTGATCATAGCATTGCCTTCCTATGTATTATATTATACGCTGCAATGGTAAATATCTCCTCATTCTATCTGTGCTATAGGATATATAAAGACCCTCTCATTTTCTGATGATTTTCTCAATATTATCAGTGTCCGCTGCCATCTGTTCTTTTCACCCCCACCATTTGCTGTCACCTCTTCCCACATTCTGTCTTCTTTCCCCCTCCCCCTGTCTTACCCTCTCCTCCGCTCCCTTCTGCCTTATCCTTATCTAACCCCTCTCTCTCCTCTGCTTTTCTATACCTTATTCACACCCCATCCCTCCCTCTCCTCTATCATCTCTATCCATCCAATTTGTGTTGTGCACTCCCCTGCTACAATAGTTTGATATACCCATCAGTATATATATATATATATATATATATATATATATATACTGAGGGGTATGACAAAAAGGGGGTCACAGATGCACAGCATAGACTTGATAATATGTAAAACATGAATTATAGTTAGGCTTTAAGCAAACATAGGCCCTTATTTAACAAGGGATAGCGCCAGGTAGCGACTGGTGAGCGAACGGTAACCACCACGAGAACGCCGGCTCCCCTCCACAATCACACATTTATCAAGCCGATCCTGCTTAGCGACTGAGAGAGCGCCAGATAGCGACTCATTCATCATTATTCCAGCCTCACCCCACAGCGCCAGCGAGCGACCTTGAACAGCGACAGGTATGACCTCTCGCTACCTGGCGCTCTCCAATGCATTTCAATGGAACAATCTTTAAATATTAATAATTATTAATGTTTTTTTTTTTTTTTTTAAATGTGAAAAATTCTGTGACCACTTCTGCAATGTTAGATATTTTTTTTAAGGTAAAAAAAAAATTAAAAATACATTTGTGCAGAATTGATATTACAGGTCTGATATTAATGTATTCATATTACAAAATGTTTTTATAAACTTGTTTTTTTTTGTTTCAAAAAATATGGTTGTTTGGGGGTTAAAAAACTACTTTTAACTCATCGCCGCCAGCGCTCTGGGGTTTAAACATGCATTTCACAGCGCAAGAATTTTTTGAGCCTGATTTGTTAATGAATATGGTGGGAGCCGGTCGCTATGGCCATTCGCTATCATGCGCTCCCATACAGCGCGGAACCTGTCAAATAGCGACTCCTCACCCCGTATTCATCATTACCGCACACCGACTGAGTCGCTGTCAACAACCGAACAACGGCCAAGCACAGCGACTACTAGCGGGCGCTGAGAAAATACTGCTACAGTCGCTCAACTGTCGCTACCTGGCGCTATTAATGAATCGGCCTCAAAGTAAGATCTGGACATTCACATACATGTTGTAATACAGAGGTGATCAACGAGATATTGTAACATATTTCAAAGAAAAGAATCTTATACAAGCAGCAGTGTGTACACAATCCACTTGGAAAGCTGCCAAGAATCATGGTGTGTCTGATACAATGTATAGCTCCAAGTTCACACTGTGGATATTACAATCCACTAAAAAAAACTTTGTTAAAATAATACAAACAAAAAAAAAACGAAAAGATTAGGAATATTTATTTACAACAGATCTGAGCCCACCAGGGTTGAAAACAATGGGCTATTTACTGGGCTAATATGAAGTCTCTATTGCAAGGGTACCCTGCGTCTCCACATACACTATCACCATCACTTTCTGTGCCCGATTAGGGGATGATAATAAGAGATTTGGGCCTTGATTCAATAAAGGTAGAAAAAAATTCTCATTGTAGTAAAACATTCAATTCATGAGAACAACGCCTGAGAATGTCACTGTTACTGAATCACCAGATAAAAAGACAAGGTTTAGGACTGTGGGCATCCCTAATCAAGATGCCCCCTAGAATGCATAGTATTTTGAGTTTAAAATGAACCGAATCCTGCAATTTTGACAATCCCTATCTGATTTAGGATGCCCCACTGTGTGAAACCCTCTGCCACTCTCATCTTGCCCTCACCATATGATCTACCCCCTGCCACTGACCACTCACCTAACCCCTCCATTCCCTGCTGCTGTCCTCTACCACTCACCTAATCCCTCCATTCCCTGCTGCTGTCTTCTACCACTCACCTAATCCCTCCATTCCCTGCTGCTGTCCTCTACCACTCACCTAATCCCTCCATTCCCTGCTGCTGTCTTCTACCACTCACCTAATCCCTCCATTCCCTGCTGCTGTCCTCTACCACTCACCTAATCCCTCCATTCCCTGCTGCTGTCTTCTACCACTCACCTAATCCCTCCATTCCCTGCTGCTGTCCTCTACCACTCACCTAACTCCTCCATTCCCTGCTGCTGTCCTCTACCACTCACCTAATCCCTCCATTCCCTGCTGCTGTCCTCTACCACTCACCTAATCCCTCCATTCCCTGCTGCTGCCCTCTACCACTCACCTAACCCCTCCATCCCCTGCTGCTGTCCTCTACCCCTCACCTAACCCCTCCATTCCCTGCTGCTGTCCTCTACCCCTCACCTAAACCCTCCATTCCCTGCTGCTGTCCTCTACCCCTCACCTAACTCCTCCATCCCCTGCTGCTGTCCTCTACCCCTCACCAAACCCCTCCATTCCCTACTGCTGTCCTCTACCCCTCACCTAACCCCTCCATTCCCTGCTGCTGTCCTCTACCCCTCACCTAACCCCTCCATTCCCTGCTGCTGTCCTCTACCACTCACCTAACTCCTCCATCCCCTGCTGCTGTCCTCTACCACTCACCTAACTCCTCCACCCCCTGCTGCTGTCCTCTACCCCTCACCTAACCCCTCCATTCCCTGCTGCTGTCCTCTACCACTCACCTAACTCCTCCATCCCCTGCTGCTGTCCTCTACCCCTCACCTAACCCCTCCATCCCCTGCTGCTGTCCTCTACCCCTCACCTAACTCCTCCATTCCCTGCTGCTGTCCTCTACCACTCACCTAACTCCTCCATCCCCTGCTGCTGTCCTCTACCCCTCACCTAACCCCTCCATTCCCTGCTGCTGTCCTCTACCACTCACCTAACTCCTCCATCCCCTGCTGCTGTCCTCTACCCCTCACCTAACCCCTCCATTCCCTGCTGCTGTCCTCTACCCCTCACCTAACCCCTCCATTCCCTGCTGCTGTCCTCTACCCCTCACCTAACCCCTCCATTCCCTGCTGCTGTCCTCTACCACTCACCTAACTCCTCCATCCCCTGCTGCTGTCCTCTACCCCTCACCTAACCCCTCCATCCCCTGCTGCTGTCCTCTACCCCTCACCTAACCCCTCCATTCCCTGCTGCTGTCCTCTACCACTCACCTAACTCCTCCATTCCCTGCTGCTGTCCTCTACCCCTCACCTAACTCCTCCATTCCCTGCTGCTGTCCTCTACCACTCACCTAACTCCTCCATTCCCTGCTGCTGTCCTCTACCCCTCACCTAACTCCTCCATCCCCTGCTGCTGTCCTCTACCCCTCACCTAACTCCTCCATTCCCTGCTGCTGTCCTCTACCCCTCACCTAACTCCTCCATTCCCTGCTGCTGTCCTCTACCCCTCACCTAACCCCTCCATCCCCTGCTGCTGTCCTCTACCCCTCACCTAACTCCTCCATTCCCTGCTGCTGTCCTCTACCCCTCACCTAACTCCTCCATTCCCTGCTGCTGTTCTCTACCCCTCACCTAACTCCTCCATCCCCTGCTGCTGCCCTCTACCACTCACCTAACCCCTCCATTCCCTGCTGCTGTCCTCTACCCCTCACCTAACTCCTCCATTCCCTGCTGCTGTCCTCTACCACTCACCTAACTCCTCCATCCCCTGCTGCTGTCCTTTACCACTCACCTAACCCCTCCATTCCCTGCTGTTGTCCTCTACCCCTCACCTAACCCCTCCATCCCCTGCTGCTGTCCTCTACCACTCACCTAACCCCTCCATCCCCTGCTGCTGTCCTTTACCACTCACCTAACCCCTCCATCCCCTGCTGCTGTCCTTTACCACTCACCTAACCCCTCCATTCCCTGCTGTTGTCCTCTACCCCTCACCTAACCCCTCCATCCCCTGCTGCTGTCCTCTACCCCTCACCTAACTCCTCCATCCCCTGCTGCTGTCCTCTACCACTCACCTAACCCCTCCATTCCCTGCTGCTGTCCTCTACCACTCACCTAACTCCTCCACCCCCTGCTGCTGTCCTCTACCCCTCACCTAACTCCTCCATTCCCTGCTGCTGTCCTCTACCCCTCACCTAACTCCTCCATCCCCTGCTGCTGTCCTCTACCCCTCACCTAACTCCTCCATTCCCTGCTGCTGTCCTCTACCCCTCACCTAACTCCTCCATTCCCTGCTGCTGTCCTCTACCACTCACCTAACCCCTCCATCCCCTGCTGCTGTCCTCTACCACTCACCTAACCCCTCCATCCCCTGCTGCTGTCCTCTACCCCTCACCTAACCCCTCCATTCCCTGCTGCTGTCCTCTACCCCTCACCTAACTCCTCCATTCCCTGCTGCTGTCCTCTACCCCTCACCTAACTCCTCCATTCCCTGCTGCTGTCCTCTACCCCTCACCTAACTCCTCCATCCCCTGCTGCTGTCCTCTACCCCTCACCTAACTCCTCCATTATCTGCTGCTGTCCTCTACCCCTCACCTAACTCCTCCATTCCCTGCTGCTGTCCGCTACCCCTCACCTAACTCCTCCATCCCCTGCTGCTGTCCTCTACCACTCACCTAACCCCTCCATCCCCTGCTGCTGTCCTCTACCACTCACCTAACTCCTCCATCCCCTGCTGCTGTCCTCTACCACTCACCTAACTCCTCCATCCCCTGCTGCTGTCCTCTACCCCTCACCTAACTCCTCCATTCCCTGCTGCTGTCCTCTACCCCTCACCTAACTCCTCCATTCCCTGCTGCTGTCCTCTACCACTCACCTAACCCCTCCATCCCCTGCTGCTGTCCTCTACCACTCACCTAACTCCTCCATCCCCTGCTGCTGTCCTCTACCCCTCACCTAACTCCTCCATTCCCTGCTGCTGTCCTCTACCCCTCACCTAACTCCTCCATTCCCTGCTGCTGTCCTCTACCCCTCACCTAACTCCTCCATTCCCTGCTGCTGTCCTCTACCCCTCACCTAACTCCTCCATCCCCTGCTGCTGTCCTCTACCCCTCACCTAACTCCTCCATTATCTGCTGCTGTCCTCTACCCCTCACCTAACTCCTCCATTCCCTGCTGCTGTCCGCTACCCCTCACCTAACTCCTCCATCCCCTGCTGCTGTCCTCTACCACTCACCTAACCCCTCCATCCCCTGCTGCTGTCCTCTACCACTCACCTAACTCCTCCATCCCCTGCTGCTGTCCTCTACCACTCACCTAACCCCTCCATCCCCTGCTGCTGTCCTCTACCCCTCACCTAACCCCTCCACTCCCTGCTGCTGTCCTCTACCACTCACCTAACCCCTCCACTCCCTGCTGCTGTCCTCTACCACTCACCTAACCCCTCCACTCCCTGCTGCTGTCCTCTACCACTCACCTAACCCCTCCACTCCCTGCTGCTGTCCTCTACCACTCACCTAACCCCTCCACTCCCTGCTGCTGTCCTCTACCACTCACCTAACTCCTCCATCCCCTGCTGCTGTCCTCTACCCCTCACCTAACTCCTCCATTCCCTGCTGCTGTCCTCTACCACTCACCTAACCCCTCCACTCCCTGCTGCTGTCCTCTACCACTCACCTAACCCCTCCACTCCCTGCTGCTGTCCTCTACCACTCACCTAACCCCTCCACTCCCTGCTGCTGTCCTCTACCACTCACCTAACCCCTCCACTCCCTGCTGCTGTCCTCTACCACTCACCTAACTCCTCCATCCCCTGCTGCTGTCCTCTACCCCTCACCTAACTCCTCCATTCCCTGCTGCTGTCCTCTACCACTCACCTAATCCCTCCATTCCCTGCTGCTGCCCTCTACCACTCACCTAACCCCTCCATCCCCTGCTGCTGTCCTCTACCCCTCACCTAACTCCTCCATTCCCTGCTGCTGTCCTCTACCACTCACCTAATCCCTCCATTCCCTGCTGCTGCCCTCTACCACTCACCTAACCCCTCCATCCCCTGCTGCTGTCCTCTACCCCTCACCTAACTCCTCCATCCCCTGCTGCTGTCCTCTACCACTCACCAAACCCCTCCATTCCCTGCTGCTGTCCTCTACCCCTCACCTAACCCCTCCATTCCCTGCTGCTGTCCTCTACCACTCACCTAACCCCTCCATCCCCTGCTGCTGTCCTCTACCCCTCACCAAACCCCTCCATTCCCTGCTGCTGTCCTCTACCCCTCACCTAACCCCTCCATTCCCTGCTGCTGTCCTCTACCACTCACCTAACTCCTCCATCCCCTGCTGCTGTCCTCTACCCCTCACCTAACCCCTCCATCCCCTGCTGCTGTCCTCTACCCCTCACCTAACTCCTCCATTATCTGCTGCTGTCCTCTACCCCTCACCTAACCCCTCCATTCCCTGCTGCTGTCCTCTACCCCTCACCTAACTCCTCCATTATCTGCTGCTGTCCTCTACCCCTCACCTAACCCCTCCATCCCCTGCTGCTGTCCTCTACCCCTCACCTAACTCCTCCATTCCCTGCTGCTGTCCTCTACCCCTCACCTAACTCCTCCATTCCCTGCTGCTGTCCTCTACCACTCACCTAACTCCTCCATCCCCTGCTGCTGTCCTCTACGCCTCACCTAACTCCTCCATCCCCTGCTGCTGTCCTTTACCACTCACCTAACCCCTCCATCCCCTGCTGCTGTCCTCTACCACTCACCTAACTCCTCCATTCCCTGCTGCTGTCCTCTACCCCTCACCTAACTCCTCCATCCCCTGCTGCTGTCCTTTACCACTCACCTAACCCCTCCATCCCCTGCTGCTGTCCTCTACCACTCACCTAACTCCTCCATTCCCTGCTGCTGTCCTCTACCCCTCACCTAACTCCTCCATTCCCTGCTGTTGTCCTCTACCTCTCACCTAACCCCTCCATTCCCTGCTGTTGTCCTCTACCACTCACCTAACCCCTCCATCCCCTGCTGCTGTCCTCTACCCCTCACCTAACTCCTCCATCCCCTGCTGCTGTCCTTTACCACTCACCTAACCCCTCCATTCCCTGCTGTTGTCCTCTACCCCTCACCTAACCCCTCCATTCCCTACTGTTGTCCTCTACCACTCACCTAACCCCTCCATTCCCTGCTGCTGTCCTCTACCCCTCACCTAACTCCTCCATTCCCTGCTGCTGTCCTCTACCCCTCACCTAACTCCTCCATCCCCTGCTGCTGTCCTCTACCACTCACCTAACTCCTCCATTCCCTGCTGCTGTCCTCTACCACTCACCTAACCCCTCCATTCCCTGCTGCTGTCCTCTACCACTCACCTAACCCCTCCATCCCCTGCTGCTGTCCTCTACCACTCACCTAACCCCTCCACTCCCTGCTGCTGTCCTCTACCCCTCACCTAACTCCTCCATCCCCTGCTGCTGTCCTCTACCACTCACCTAACCCCTCCACTCCCTGCTGCTGTCCTCTACCACTCACCTAACCCCTCCATCCCCTGCTGCTGTCCTCTACCACTCACCTAACTCCTCCATCCCCTGCTGCTGTCCTCTACCCCTCACCTAACTCCTCCATTCCCTGCTGCTGTCCTCTACCACTCACCTAACTCCTCCATTCCCTGCTGCCGTCCTCTACCACTCACCTAACTCCTCCATCCCCTGCTGCTGTCCTCTACCACTCACCTAATCCCTCCATTCCCTGCTGCTGTCCTCTACCACTCACCTAACTCCTCCATCCCCTGCTGCTGTCCTCTACCACTCACCTAACCCCTCTATTCCCTGCTGCTGTCCTTTACCACTCACCTAACCCCTCCATTCCCTGCTGCTGTCCTCTACCCCTCACCTAACCCCTCCATCCCCTGCTGCTGTCCTCTACTCCTCACCTAACCCCTCCATCCCCTGCTGCTGTCCTCTACCACTCACCTAACTCCTCCACCCCCTGCTGCTGTCCTCTGCTCCTCACCTGACCCCTCCATCCCCTGCTGCTGTCCTCTACCACTCACCTAAACCCTCCATTCCCTGCTGCTGTCCTCTACCACTCACCTAACCCCTCCATCCCCTGCTGCTGTCCTCTGCTCCTCACCTGACCCCTCCATCCCCTGCTGCTGTCCTCTACCACTCACCTAAACCCTCCATTCCCTGTTGCTGTCCTCTACCCCTCACCTAACCCCTCCATTCCCTGTTGCTGTCCTCTACCACTCACCTAACACCTCCATCCCCTGCTGCTGTCCTCTACCACTCACCTAACACCTCCATCCCCTGCTGCTGTCCTCTACCACTCACCTAACTCCTCCATCCCCTGCTGCTGTCCTCTACCACTCACCTAACTCCTCCATCCCCTGCTGCTGTCCTCTACCACTCACCAAACCCCTCCATTCCCTGCTGCTGTCCTCTACCACTCACCTAACCCCTCCATCCCCTGCTGCTGTCCTCTACCACTCACCTAACCCCTCCATCACCTGCTACTGTCCTCTACCACTCACCTAATCCCTCCATTCCCTGCTGCTGTCCTCTACCACTCACCTAACTCCTCCATTCCCTGCTGCTGTCCTCTACCCCTCACCTAACCCCTCCATCCCCTGCTGCTGTCCTCTACCCCTCACCTAACCCCTCCATTCCCTGCTGCTGTCCTCTACCACTCACCTAACCCCTCCATCCCCTGCTGCCGTCTTCTACCACTCACCTAACCCCTCCATCCCCTGCTGCTGTCCTCTACCACTCACCTAACCCCTCCATCCCCTGCTGCTGTCCTCTACCCCTCACCTAACTCCTCCATCCCCTGCTGCTGTCCTCTACCCCTCACCTAACCCCTCCATCCCCTGCTGCTGTCCTCTACCCCTCACCTAACTCCTCCATCCCCTGCTGCTGTCCTCTACCCCTCACCTAACTCCTCCATCCCCTGCTGCTGTCCTCTACCACTCACCTAACTCCTCCATCCCCTGCTGCTGTCCTCTACCACTCACCTAACCCCTCAATTACCTAATACTGTCCTCTACCACTCACCTAACCCCTCCATCCCCTGCTGCTGTCTTCTACCACTCACCTAACCCCTCCATCCCCTGCTGCTGTCCTCTACCACTCACCTAACTCCTCCATCCCCTGCTGCTGTCCTCTACCACTCACCTAACATCTCCATCCCCTGCTGCTTTTCTCTACCACTCACCTAACCCCTCCATCCCCTGCTGCTGTCTTCTACCACTCACCTAACCCCTCCATCCCCTGCTGCTGTCCTCTACCACTCACCTAACTCCTCCATCCCCTGCTGCTGTCCTCTACCACTCACCTAACATCTCCATCCCCTGCTGCTTTTCTCTACCACTCACCTAACCCCTCCATCCCCTGCTGCTGTCCTCTACCCCTCACCTAACCCCTCCATTCCCTGTTGCTGTCCTCTACCACTCACCTAATCCCTCCATTCCCTGCTGCTGTCCTCTACCCCTCACCTAACCCCTCCATTCCCTGTTGCTGTCCTCTACCACTCACCTAACCCCTCCATTCCCTGCTGCTGTCCTCTACCCCTCACCTAACCCCTCCATTCCCTGTTGCTGTCCTCTACCCCTCACCTAACTCCTCCATCCCCTGCTGCTGTCCTCTACCCCTCACCTAACTCCTCCATCCCCTGCTGCTGTCCTCTACCACTCACCTAACTCCTCCATCCCCTGCTGCTGTCCTCTACCACTCACCTAACCCCTCAATTACCTAATACTGTCCTCTACCACTCACCTAACCCCTCCATCCCCTGCTGCTGTCTTCTACCACTCACCTAACCCCTCCATCCCCTGCTGCTGTCCTCTACCACTCACCTAACTCCTCCATCCCCTGCTGCTGTCCTCTACCACTCACCTAACATCTCCATCCCCTGCTGCTTTTCTCTACCACTCACCTAACCCCTCCATCCCCTGCTGCTGTCTTCTACCACTCACCTAACCCCTCCATTCCCTGCTGCTGTCCTCTACCCCTCACCTAACCCCTCCATTCCCTGTTGCTGTCCTCTACCACTCACCTAACCCCTCCATCCCCTGCTGCTGTCTTCTACCACTCACCTAACCCCTCCATTCCCTGTTGCTGTCCTCTACCACTCACCTAACCCCTCCATCCCCTGCTGCTGTCTTCTACCACTCACCTAACCCCTCCATTCCCTGCTGCTGTCCTCTACCCCTCACCTAACATCTCCATCCCCTGCTGCTGTTCTCTACCACTCACCTAACCCCTCCATCCCCTGCTGCTGTCCTCTACCCCTCACCTAACCCCTCCATTCCCTGCTGCTGTCCTCTACCACTCACCTAACCCCTCCATTCCCTGCTGCTGTCCTCTACCACTCACCTAACCCCTCCATCCCCTGCTGCTGTCCTCTACCACTCACCTAACCCCTCCATCCCCTGCTGCTGTCCTCTACCACTCACCTAACACCTCCATCCCCTGCTGCTGTCCTCTACCACTCACCTAACCCCTCCATTCCCTGCTGCTGTCCTCTACCACTCACCTAACCCCTCCATCCCCTGCTGCTGTCCTCTACCACTCACCTAACCCCTCCATCCCCTGCTGCTGTCCTCTACCACTCACCTAACCCCTCCATCCCCTGCTGCTGTCCTCTACCACTCACCTAACCCCTCCATCCCCTGCTGCTGTCCTCTACCACTCACCTAACCCCTCCATCCCCTGCTGCTGTCCTCTACCACTCACCTAACCCCTCCATCCCCTGCTGCTGTCCTCTACCACTCACCTAACCCCTCAATTCCCTAATACTGTCCTCTACAACTGCCCTAAGTGCTCCACCCCCTGCCACTGCCCTTTACCCCCTGCTGCTGTCCTCTGCCACTCACCTAACTGCTCCACCCCATGCTGTTGTCCTTCACAACTTACTTAAGCCCTCCACCCCCTACCCCTGTCCTCTACTGATCACCTAATCCCTGCACCCCCTCCCACTATTATCTACCACTCACCTAATCCTTCAACCCGCTGCCGCTGCCCTTTACCCCCTGCTGCTTTTCTCTACCACTCAACTAACCCCTTCACCCCCTGTTTCTGTCCTCTACCACTCACCTAACCACTTCACCCTTGCTGCTGTCCTCTACCTCTCACCTAACCCCTCCTCTGCCCTCTACTGCTCACCTAACCCTGCCCCCCCTCTACCCCTCACCTAACCCCTCCACCCCCTGATACTGCCCTCTACTACTTACCTTGCCATTTCACCCCTTGCCACCCCTTGCCTCTCTCTAGCAGGATATCCCCATATAATTATTCTTCCCTTGCTGGTGATCCCATGGCTCATGCTCTCCTCCAATCAGTGGATAGTGCTCCATTCAGCTTTACTAAGCCACTCTGACAGAGCTGATATAAGAAGCTTAGCAAAGCTGGATAGAGCCTGAGCGGTTGACTGCTCCCCTTTGGCTGTGCTCAGCCATGACACTCATTCAGAAATGCCTGGCGCCATTGTCTAGCTGCATCCAATTAAAAAGTCAGAAAAAGGCAGAAAAAGTGTTACTGTATGAGCCAATGTTCACTTCAGGGCCCTGGAACACTGGATACGCCACTAGTTAGGGATTTGGCGTGGGCTTGACCAGGGGGCGTGGCTTATATGCAAAAAATGTCACACTATACGTGCTTACCTTTTGTCAGCACCCGGCAAGGTGGGGCAGCTGCCGGGGGCCCCCACTCTCTGGGGAGGCCCACTGGCAAGGCCGGCTATTGAAGTGTGCGACTGTGCTTGACCGGCGGCAGTTCCTGTTATACCACTAATGTCTATCTGGATTTGACTCTGCTGCACCCAGCACCCACACTCTGCAATGATCCTCTCCCCACTCCCTCCTGCCTTATCCTCATCTCACCCCTCTCTCTCATCTCTATCCATCCTCTCCTCCGCTTTCCTAGACTTTATCACGCCATCACCGTCTTTCCTGTCATATCTATTCATATTCTCTGCTACCTTCTGCCTTATCCTCATCCCATCCCCCTCTCTCCTCCCTCATCTTTATTCATCCTCTCTTTTGCTCCCTTCTGTCGTATCGTTATTCCACCCCCTCTCTCCTCTCTAATCTTCATTCAGTCTCTTGTTTGCTCTCCTCTGCCTTATCCTCATCTCACCCCTCTCTCTCCTCTGTCATCTCTATCCAATCCTCATCTCACCCCTCTCTCTCCTCTGTCATCTCTATCCAATCCTCATCTCACCCCTCTCTCTCCTCTGTCATCTCTATCCAATCCTCATCTCACCCCTCTCTCTCCTCTGTCATCTCTATCCAATCCTCATCTCACCCCTCTCTCTCCTCTGTCATCTCTATCCAATCCTCATCTCACCCCTCTCTCTCCTCTGTCATCTCTATCCAATCCTCATCTCACCCTTCTCTCTCCTCTGTCATCTCTATCCAATCCTCATCTCACCCCTCTCTCTCCTCTGTCATCTCTATCCAATCCTCATCTCACCCCTCTCTCTCCTCTGTCATCTCTATCCAATCCTCATCTCACCCCTCTCTCTCTCCTCTTTCATCTCTATCCATTCCTCATCTCACCCCTCTCTCTCCTCTGTCATCTCTATCCAATCCTCATCTCACCCCTCTCTCTCCTCTGTCATCTCTATCCAATCCTCATCTAACCCCTCTCTCTCATCTGTCATCTCTATCCAATCCTCATCTCACCCCTCTCTCTCCTCTGTCATCTCTATCCAATCATCATCTCACCCCTCTCTCTCCTCTGTCATCTCTATCCAATCCTCATCTCACCCCTCTCTCTCCTCTGTCATCTCTATCCAATCCTCATCTCACCCCTCTCTCTCCTCTGTCATCTCTATCCAATCCTCATCTCACCCCTCTCTCTCCTCTGTCATCTCTATCCAATCCTCATCTCACCCCTCTCTCTCCTCTGTCATCTCTATCCAATCCTCATCTCACCCCTCTCTCTCTCCTCTTTCATCTCTATCCATTCCTCATCTCACCCCTCTCTCTCCTCTGTCATCTCTATCCAATCCTCATCTCACCCCTCTCTCTCTCTTCTGTCATCTCTATCCAATCCTCATCTCACCCCTCTCTCTCCTCTGTCATCTCTATCCAATCCTCATCTCACCCCTCTCTCTCTCCTCTATCATCTCTATCCAATCCTCATCTCACCCCTCTCTCTCCTCTGTCATCTCTATCCAATCCTCATCTCACCCCTCTCTCTCCTCTGTCATCTCTATCCAATCCTCATCTCACCCCTCTCTCTCTCCTCTGTCATCTCTATCCAATCCTCATCTCACCCTTCCTCTATCCATTATTCACCCCTCTCTCCTTTGTCTTTTCCTCCTCTCAACCCCTTTCTCTCCCCTTCTTCCTCTATCCATCCTCATGTTCCCCCTATTCCCCTCTTCTCTCCCTCCACTATCAATTCTCTCATCCTCTGCCCCCTGGCCTCTTCTCTCCTTTATCTTATTCTCACTACACATCCTCTAACTTCTTCCTCCTCTATCCATCCCTCTACCCTCTCATCCTTATCTCACCCTCTCACTCCTTTCTATATACACGCCCTCTTCTGCACTCTTCTACTTCCCTTATACATTCACTTTTCTGCTCTCCTATGTATGATCCTCATCCCATCCCCCTCCCTCCTCTCTCATGTTTATTCATCTTCTTCTTTGCTCCCTTCTGCCGTATCCTTATTCCACCCCCCTCTCCTCTCTAATATTTATTCAGTCTCTTGTTTGCTCTCCTCTGCCTTATCCTCATCCCAACCCCCTCTCTCCTCTCTAATCTCTATCCATCCTCTCCTCTTCCCTTGTCTCCTCCTCTTTTTATCCAGTCCTCAGCTTCCTATATCCATTCCTCTACCCTCTCTCCTCTGTCTCATTCTCATATCCCCCTCTCATTCCTTTCCTTTCTATATACATCCCCTCTTCTGCTCTCCTCTACTTTCTTTATACATTCACTTTTCTGCTCTCCTCTGTCTTATCCTCATCTCATTTCCCTCTCTCTTCTCCTTCCTCTATCCATCGTCTCATCATCTGACCTCTGCATTATTCCTTTGTCATCTTCCTCTCTCTGTTCCAACCCTATTTATCCTCTCCTCCTCTCTGCTTTGTATGTTCCTTATCCCACCCCCTCTCTTCTTTCCTATAACTATCCATCTTCTCCTATACGCTTCCATGTCTTATGCTCATCCCCCTCTCTCCTCTCTTTCCTCTATCCCCCCTCTGCAATTTTCTTTGCTATATTTATCTGAATCTGTTACTGTTCTCTTCTATATTCATCCTTTCTTCTTTTCTCCTTTATTATTTACTTTTTTCTTCTTTTCTCTCCCATACTTCCCTCTAGTTGCTTATATTTTATCCATTCTATCCTTTTTACATCTGGTCATCTGGCCCCTCTTAATCTTTCTGATCTTGCCTTACCATATTGTATAGTTCTTCCTCTCCCCTTGTTATTCTTTTATCTTATTCATCCTTGTCTTGTTCTCTTATTTTTTTCTTCTCTCACTTATCTATATTTTCTTTTTTCATTTTCCCCCCAATTCTCCACTTTTCATTGTCATTCTCGGATGCCTTTCTACTGTTATCATACCTTTTCTATTGTTGCTTATTCTTCCCTCTTTTCTGTTCCCATTTCCCCTTTCTTCTCCTACTTTATTTCTTCTCTCTTATCTTTTTACACAATCCCCTCGATTCAAAGAGCAAAAGTTAATTGATTTCGGATCGAGAATTGTAAGTTTGGGTGGGTGTTTGTCATTTTTTCCTGTTTTTTTGGCCATTTACGACTCGCACGAGCCTACGTTCGAATGCGTATATGCTCTTACGATCATCGCAAGTTCGTTCCTAAATTTTAGGATCAAAACGTAAAACTTAGGATCAAATCCTAAAACTTAGGATGATAACGTAAAACTTAGGATAATCGGATGTGTTTCGGTGTGATTCAGAGAACAGTTCTCAAACCTCTAAAGACGTTTTAAAAGAAAGCCACTGCCGACACCTTTTAGCAGTCGGATTGCTGTTCTTGAACAGGTTTTTTGGCTATGTGGAGGAGTCTGCGCGTCTTGAGCTGCAATGAACTGCATGTATCAGCATGGCCGAGGCCATAAATTGTATGGCAATGCATACCTGATTCATGTATGCCTTATAAAAGCATTTTAATGTGGACCTTAATTAGTCCTTTGCATGTAAACCTTTATTTGGCAATATATTTGCGTTAATTAAAGAAACTTATGTCCTTTGTTATTTATTTTTAAATTGATGTACTAGAATAATATTTTTAGATTGCATTTATTGGTGTAGTTGTTTACCTTTGCTTTGTTTAATTATTTAAGCACATCTTTGGTCAGATGCATCACACTTACTGAGGAGAGGAGAGCGGGATAAAGTGCAGGATGTGGGTTACTGCTGTATTTTGCACAGACACAGCAGAGCTGGGGGCATGGAAAGGTCAGAAATCAAAGAATCCAGAGCAACACAGTCACAAGGCCCTTTCTGTTTGCAGGCTGCCCGATAATACCTGAGCCGCCATCTTGCCTGTTTCTAGGCTCATAACATGCAGAAGTTGCTGGGTGTTTTTTAATATTTGAGAGCAATCTGTATGTAGAGGGTGTGGGTAACCACACCAAAAATTTAAAGTTGTACCATTTGAAGCCAAAATATAAAAATTAAATCCACAAGTAAAAAATGCAAGTTAAGTAAAAATTAAACAAAGTAAGATTTACTTATGCAAATGCATTCATTAATGGTTGGTTACTACAAAATGAATGAAATAAAGAAAAATAAAAGACCAAATATTTAGAATGCACTTTAATGAGGTAAGTTTGTAGTGCGCAGCCGCAAGATCAGAAGGATTTACGTCCAGACAAAAAAGGAAAAAGGGCAAAACCAATGTTGCAACCTGAGAAATGAAACGGAAAATTCAGGATGGAAACTGACATAGGTCTGATTCCCGAACTGCCATACGAACGGACGTACATTTTAGGATAGAAACGTATTTGCTTATAGAATCACTCGCAAGTTCATACGAACGCACGAGCGGACGTGAAAAATAGGATGATCGGCACCAAAATCCAAGCTGTTACATGTTTCTTTGAATCAACCCAAATGTCCCTTGATCCTACTGTACCAGCACAGTAAATAACAGTGGTGGAGCAAATAATTATGATTATGGGCGGGTTTCAGCCCGAAACGCGTAAGAGGCTGCTAGGACTGCTTTGATGTTTTTACCGCTGTTTTTCTTCTGGGATATTTTTAAAGGACAGCAATAAAATCTATATTTTAGGAGTGTGGACCCTTCTTCTCTTTTTTCATTGGATGTTTGGGTTAGGAAAAACCCAGGTCATCGCACCCACGGTATTCGCCATATACAGAGTGCATCCGCCCTCTATAAATACTGTGGAGCAAATAAGGCCAGGACCAGGCATTTGTCATTTATTTCAGGCCCGTGGCTGCTGTTCAGCCTGTCGTAGGTACTTACATTTGTTTGCTCATCCTTGGGGGGTTGGGGGCACAAGGGGTCAAATGCAGACATTGTTTATATGTGGAGGAGGGAGAGGGGTTAAATTCAGAGTCATATACTTCAGGCCTCCCATCTTCAAATACATATGAGTCACATAGCGGTGGGTGTAGGGGATCAGGTCCTGTTGCCAGCCATGAGCATGAGACCAATAAGGGGACTTTGCAGCGCCCCCTTTGCAGGTGGATGCCCTAGGCACACGCATGGGAAATGCAGCCCTGATTTCTCTGGCTTAATGTTGGCAGTTGTAGAAGTAGGGGTAAAGTTTAAGGTACGGGTCAGGTACTAAGGATGGGTTGAGGGGTTAGGTTTCTTTAACACTTTGCATGCCTCCCAACTGTCCCGATTTTCCCGGGATTGTCCCGATTTTTGAGAAGGATCCCGCGGTCCCGGAACATTACCAAATGTCCCGGGACGCCCTGCGCTGTGACAGCCCAGGGCCGCAATGACGCCGGCGCGAAGATAACTTCCTGGCGCGTGGGGTGAGAGAGTGGGGCGGGCGCACGGGGGTGGGGGGGGCGGGCGGTATGCTGGTTTGGGGATACGTACGCATGCAGGGGTGAAGGCAGCCGACATTGCTGGAGCTGGAGAGCATGGCCGGGGCGTGACGGGGGCGTGGCCGGGGCGTGACGGGGGTGTGGCCGGGACGTGACGGGGTGTGGCCGGGGCGTGACGGGGGTGTGGCCGGGGCGTGGCGGGGGTGTGGCCGGGGGCATGGCTTGTCCCGCTTTCACGTTTTCAGAAGTTGGGAGGTATGACTTTGTGTTTCCACAGAATAATGTACTGTGCTGTGCCTCCATTACCTGTCCTGTTCTGCCCCCTGACAGGAGGTGGATGGCAGCAGTCGGAGAATCCAGTAGTGATGGACTGGAGGGGGAGGCAAGAGGCCTCAGCGAGGGGAGTTGAAGGCCCAGGTTTGCCCTGTGCTGGTGCCGGCCCTGTGTCTATGACTGCAGTGCAATTGCGCTAGGGGGCAAAACGAGCCACAATTCAGTGCATTGATTGTTGATTTCTAGTCTAACACAATGCGATAGGAAGGTGTGAAAGGGGTATTAGGGTTGAGTCAAGGGGGTGGATTTTTTTTTTTTTTGCTATTTTGTGTGTTTACTTTGTTGAATACTCATGCCTCCCAAGTGTCCCTGTTTGTCCCTCTTTTGAGTCAATGTCCCCCTGTCCCTCGTTGCTCTCACTTGTCCCTCTTTGACAAGTAACATGCAGATCTGCATCAATAAATGATTCATTTTCCTATTTAAAGTGTTTCTATGGTTTTAACTGTTACACCCTATCTCCTATATATCCCTCAATGAGGGTGTGTGGCCTAATTTAACAGATATCCCAACCATGAAAAGTTGGTAGGTATGGAATACTGGCAGGCTAAGTTGATAATCTACGATGACTAGATCCCTTATTTAACAAGGGATAGCGCCAGGTAGCGACTGGTGAGCGAACGGTAATGACGGTCACCGCCACGAGAACGCCGGCTCCCCTCCGCAATCAGACATTTATCAAGCCGATCCTGCTTAGCGACTGACAGAGCGCCAGATAGCGAATCATTCATCATTATTCCAGCCTCACCCCACAGCGCCAGCGAGCGACCTTGAACAGCGACAGGTATGACCTCTCACTACCTGGCGCTCTCCAATGCATTTCAATGGAACAATCTTTAAATATTCATAATTAATTGTTATTAATGTTTTTTTTTTTTAAATGTCAAAAATTCTGTGACCACTTCTGCCATGTTAGATATTTTTTTTAAGGTAAAAAAAAAAAAAATTGTGCAGAATTGATATTACAGGTCTGATATTAATGTATTCATATTACAAAATGTTTTGAAAAACTTGTTTTTTTTCCCCAAAAAATATGGTGGTTTGGGGGTTAAAAAACTACTTTTAACCCATCGCCACCAGCGCTCTGGGGATTAAGCATGCATTTCACAGCGCAAGAATTTTTTGAGCGTGATTTGTTAATGAATATGCTGGGAGCCGTTTGCTATGGCCATTCGCTGTCATGCGCTCCCATACAGCGCGGAACCTGTCAAATAGCGACTCCTCACCCAATATTCAACATTACTGCACACCAACTGAGTCGCTGTCAACAACCGAACAACGGCCAAGCACAGCGAATACTAGCGGGCACTGTGAAAATACCGCTACTGTCGCTCATCTGTCGCTACCTGGCGCTATTAATGAATCGGCCTCCCCGATAGAAAGCTCTCTGCATTTTAGTTAATACACACCCAAATAGTTAACAAATGCCAGGAGCCCATCTGGTCAGAACCAGGTTCAGGCTCAGCTTGGGTGTAACAATTTCGGCTTGGAATTTTGGTTCAAATATGTGACAATTTGCATAAATTTACATAAGACCCCGGTCACGGCTCAGCACTGGATCTCTCTCTCTCTCTCTCGCTGGGTCTCTGGTGTCTCTCTGCCTCCCCTCTGTCACATTGTCCTCTATGAATATCGCTCTCCTTGGGGTTGCCTGCTATCTGTTTAACCCGATGACACACAATCCGCAGATAATGTTACCACAACCTGGAATTAAACCCGCAGAGCATCTCTCCCAGACAGAGACACTCCTGTGACTTGCCGCCTCACCCCGCTCTATTTTACATAAACCGCCGAGCATAAACCCTGCAGAGTATCTCACCACCTCTGCAGCATCCCACACACCAACACCCTGCAGAACATGTCATCCCACACAAGGCTGCTAGTGACAAACACATATTGTACAGCACATAACCGATCCTGCAGAGCATCAGCTCTATTGATTCTGCAGAGCATTATCCCCTATTCTCCCAATAAGAAAATGTCTCCTGTGAGTAGGGAAGCATCGCTTATGGGGGTTATTTAAGAAACGCAAAGTAGTGCCTCGTAGCGGCAGGCAGCGTCTGGTGTCTGGTGAACGCTGGGCGCTATATGTGAAAACCACATTTAAGAAAATCAATCTGGTGAGAGCCTCTAACAGCGCCATGTAGCGGCACATGTATTATTACAGGTGGCTCAGCGTATATCGCCGATGCTCTAGGTTTAGCAGCGCCATGTAGCACCTGTCACTCAGTGTCGCTCTGCCATACATTTCAATGGTGTTTCCTTTGGTTGTGTTTAAATAGCGTGTTGCTGATTACATTTAAATTTTTTTGACTCAAATCATTGTGTGGCATCTCTTGCCCAGCAACCAAACACTTTTATTGTTTTTTTTTTTGTTTTTATTTTTTATGCAGAATTGTATAAATTACCAATTGCTAAGGATATGCCACCACTAAGCAGGGGCGGACAGTTTTGCTGCTGCTGCTTCTTATACCCCATCAGTTTCTGCATCCCTAGTCTCAACCCAGCACCCATGTACCTGGCCCCACTTTACCCTCCAATCCAAGAAATCAGACAGCATTGGATGGGACTTAGACAGTGAGGATGCTGGGGGCTGGTTATGGGCTGACCGGGACAGTAACCTCAGTACGCCACTGCCCCTAAGTAAGGAATTGCCTACCGTCAGTAACAAAGAGTAAGGAAATACTTCTTATAAGTAAAGTAAAGTAAAGTAAAGACATGCCCCCTAGGAATATGGCATTAATATATGAATAATGAAAATGAAAATAAAGAAAATTTAGCATAGAAGAAAAATTTCATATTTCTTGTGAGTCTGAAATTAGCTCATGCTTATGCAGCATCTGACTGCTATAAACAGTGCAGCGTAAATTACAAGGGTTTAACTATGAGAGCTATGCTAATAAGTTTATTCATCTGGACTGTGTGCTTGTGATGTCATTCAGTGGGCAAAGTTCTGTAGTATACAACCTACAGAACATCTACTCTATACACCCTACAGAACATCTACTCTATACACCCTACAGAATATCTACTCTATCCATCCTACAGAATATCTACTCTATACACCCTACAGAACATCTACTCTATACACCCTACAGAATATCTACTCTATACACCCTACAGAACATCTACTCTATACACCCTACAGAACATCTACTCTATACACCCTACAGAATATCTACTCTATCCATCCTACAGAATATCTACTCTATACACCCTACAGAACATCTACTCTATACACCCTACAGAATATCTACTCTATACACCCTACAGAACATCTACTCTATACACCCTACAGAATATCTACTCTATACACCCTACAGAACATCTACTCTATACACCCTACAGAATATCTACTCTATACACCCTACAGAATATCTACTCTATACACCCTACAGAATATCTACTCTATACACCCTACAGAACATCTACTATATCCATCCTACAGAATATCTACTCTATACACCCTACAGAATATCTACTCTATACACCCTACAGAATATCTACTCTATACACCCTACAGAACATCTACTCTATCCATCCTACAGAACATCTACTCTATACACCCTACAGAATATCTACTCTATACACCCTACAGAATATCTACTCTATACACCCTACAGAACATCTACTATATCCATCCTACAGAATATCTACTCTATACACCCTACAGAGTATCTACTCTATACAGCCTACAGAACATCTACTCTATACACCCTACAGAACATCTACTCTATACACCCTACAGAATATCTACTCTATACACCCTACAGAATATCTACGCAATCCATCCTACAGAACATCTACTCTATACACCCTACAGAACATCTACTCTATCCATCCTACAGAATATCTACTCTATACACCCTACAGAATATCTACTCTATACACCCTGCAGAATATCTACGCAATCCATCCTACAGAACATCTACTCTATACACCCTACATAACATCTACTCTATACACCCTACAGAATATCTACTCTATACACCCTACAGAATATCTACTCTATACACCCTGCAGAATATCTACGCAATCCATCCTACAGAACATCTACTCTATACACCCTACATAACATCTACTCTATACACCCTACAGAATATCTACTCTATACACCCTACAGAATATCTACGCAATCCATCCTACAGAACATCTACTCTATACACCCTACAGAACATCTACTCTATCCATCCTACAGAATATCTACTCTATACACCCTACAGAATATCTACGCAATCCATCCTACAGAACATCTACTCTATACACCCTACATAACATCTACTCTATACACCCTACAGAATATCTACTCTATACACCCTACAGAATATCTACGCAATCCATCCTACAGAACATCTACTCTATACACCCTACAGAACATCTACTCTATCCATCCTACAGAATATCTACTCTATACACCCTACAGAATATCTACTCTATACACCCTACAGAATATCTACGCAATCCATCCTACAGAACATCTACTCTATACACCCTACATAACATCTACTCTATCCATCCTACAGAATATCTACTCTATACACCCTACAGAATATCTACTCTATACACCCTACAGAATATCTACTCTATACACCCTACAGAATATCTACTCTATCCATCCTACAGAATATCTACTCTATACACCCTACAGCAGTGGTCCCCAACCTTTTTTTCACCGTGGACCGGTTCAGGTGTTGGTAATTTTACTGCGGCCCGGTGGGGCACTGGGGGGGGGGGCTGGGGGTGGAGCAGCGGCATTGATTGTTAATATTGTTTTGATTCAATCATTTTAATGTTAACGTATTTAAACATGCCTTCGAAATAAAATACAGTTACTGAAAAAAATAAGTATGGGACAGAGCTGGAAAAAGAGATGGGATGGGGCAGAGCTGGGAACAGGGAGAGCTGGGAATAGAGAGTTGGGATGGGGCAGAGCTGGGAACAGGGAGAGCTGGGAATAGAGAGTTGGGATGGGGCAGAGCTGGGAACAGGGAGAGCTGGGAATAGAGAGTTGGGATGGGGCAGAGCTGGGAACAGGGAGAGCTGGGATGAGGAAGTCCAACCAAGTGACAGGGTTAAGAAATGTGTAAAAGAAAGCAACAATGAGGCAGAGCTGGGAACATAGAGAGATGGGATGGGATAACTCACCCTGCTGTCTTTCCTCCTGCTTTCCCACACGCTGTTTTTCCTCCTATTCGCCGGCTCCGCTCCCTGTCTCCTCTCGTCAGCCGTCCCCTGTGTTTCCGCCCTCCGGCCCCATCCCCTGTCTTTGCTCCTGTCCGCCGGCCCCGTCAGCTTTTCTCCTCCCTCCCCCGGCTCCGCGGCCGCTATCTTTCTTACCGCCCACTCCGCCCGCATTGCCTGTATTGCACCCACTCCGCCCGCATTGCCTGTATTTCACCCATCTCTGCTCTCTGCTCCGCGGGTTGTTTACCCCCTTGGCCGCGGTAGCCTAGGCGGACCGGTACCATTGGAGCCACGGACCGGTAGCGGTCCGCGGCCCGGGGGTTGGGGACTGCTGCCCTACAGAACATCTACTCTATCCATCCTACAGAATATCTACTCTATATACCCTACAGAATATCTACTCTATCCATCCTACAGAATATCTACTCTATCCACCCTACAGAATATCTACTCTATACACCCTACAGAACATCTACTCTATACACCCTACAGAATATCTACTCTATACACCCTGCAGAATATCTACTCTATCCACCCTACAGAATATCTACTCTATACACCCTACAGAATATCTACTCTATACACCCTACAGAATATCTACTCTATACACCCTACAGAATATCTACTCTATCCACCCTACAGAATATCTACTCTATACACCCTACAGAACATCTACTCTATACACCCTACAGAATATCTACTCTATCCATCCTACAGAATATCTACTCTATCCACCCTACAGAACATCTACTCTATACACCCTACAGAATATCTACTCTATACACCCTACAGAATATCTACTCTATCCATCCTACAGAATATCTACTTTATACACCCTACAGAATATCTACTCTATCCATCCTACAGAATATCTACTCTATCCACCCTACAGAATATCTACTCTATCCATCCTACAGAATATCTACTCTATCCATCCTACAGAACATCTACTCTATCCATCCTACAGAATATCTACTCTATCCATCCTACAGAATATCTACTCTATACACCCTACAGAATATCTACTCTATCCACCCTACAGAATATCTACTCTATACACCCTACAGAATATCTACTCTATACACCCTACAGAACATCTACTTTATACACCCTACAGAACATCTACTCTATACACCCTACAGAATATCTACTCTATACACCCTACAGAATATCTACTCTATACACACTACAGAACATCTACTCTATACACCCTACAGAACATCTACTCTATACACCCTACAGAACATCTACTCTATACACCCTACAGAATATCTACTCTATACATCCTACAGAATATCTACTCTATCCACCCTACAGAATATCTACTCTATCCACCCTACAGAATATCTACTCTATACACCCTACAGAATATCTACTCTATACACCCTACAGAACATCTACTTTATACACCCTACAGAACATCTACTCTATACACCCTACAGAATATCTACTCTATACACCCTACAGAATATCTACTCTATCCATCCTACAGAATTCTACTCTATACACCCTAGTAGTGGCAGACCAAAAACACTGTGTTTAAGTCTTGGACCCCGGTACTTCCCTAATCGGAGTATCCTTTGGTGCATTAATGGGTCCAAAACCATATTTGTTTGTAACACAGAAAGTCTATTCTTTTACCTTCCATATAGCCTAAACAAGACTCGGACTCAATCATGATGGAATGGTGCCTGGATTTCCTATTTTACTGGAATTACCCTATTTTTTATCATTTTTTTAAATACATTTTTGTAGTGCTATATATCTCTGATCTTTGTATATGTTCACTACCTTTCTATATGCAAATCTCAGCATTTTCTGTCTATTAAGAGCAGGATGTTTTATCATTTCTACAATGACATTTAAAACACTGTACACGCCCCTTGCGCCCTCCTCATAATCTGACCCTGTCTATTCCTATAGACAATAAATGGTGTATTTATTCAAACCTGTATAATCTCCAATCAAAAAATAACTTACTGACAGTAGTGAGGGGGCGAGGAAATGGGTTGAGACCCCAGCCGCTCTGGCCAAACACAGCAGTGCCTTTGAAGAGACAGGGGGCAAAGCCCACGTATTTCCGGAAGAGCTGCTGCAGCTTCCATCCCCAGGAGTCTGGGGGAAAGCGGATCTGTTCATAGATGTCATTCTCACCGAAGCAGTACACCGGAACCAGATCCGCCCTGTAGGAAGATTATTACTGTTATTATTGATGTTACAAGGACAAACCTAAACCAAGGTTAGAATTTCCCTTTAAACCGGACCTTCCGCATCATTTGATGAAAAGCCCAAACCCTTAAAAAACGATTCCCCAGCATCTAAAATTAATATATTTTACGTTTTTAGTCACTTACTTATTATTCTTTCCCCCGCTGGGCTGCAACTCTGTTCAGGAGTCTAGGATATGGGCGCAGCCATCTTGCCTCAGAAGTATCACACATAGTGAGAGTTGAGCGGGATAAAGTACAGGGGGTGCGTATAGCTGTGCTCGGCACAGACAGAGCAGAGCTGGGGTCAGGAAACAGGGTCAGCAATCCCAGAATGCAGAGCGACACAGTCAGAAGACACTTCCTGTTTGCAGGCTGCCTGATGGTCCATGAGCCGCCATCTTGATTGTTTAAAGGCTCATAACATGCAGTAGATGCGGGTAGGATGATTTTTAATGTGGGCAATCTGTATGTACAGGGCGTGGGAAACATATATGATAGGCTCTTATTCAGGGTGAAGGTCCGCTTTAAGGCTGAGTGGCCATAGGCATTGACCAAACACATACCTCCCAACTTCTGAAAACGTGAAAGCGGGACAAGCCATGCCCCCGGCCACACCCCCGTCACGCCCCGGCCACACCCACGTCACGCCCCGGCCACCCCCCGTCACGCCCCGGCCACGCCCCCGGCACGCCCCGGCCACACTCTCCAGCTCCAGCAATGTCGGCTGCCTTCACCCCTGCATGCGTACGTATCCCCAAACCAGCATACCGCCCGCCCCCCCACCCCCGTGCGCCTGCCCACCCACCCCCGTGCGCCCGCCCCACTCTCTCACCCCACGCGCCAGGAAGTTATCTTCGCGCCGGCGTCATTGCGGCCCTGGGCTGTCACAGCGCAGGGCGTCCCGGGACATTTGGTAATGTTCCGGGACCGCGGGATCCTTCTCAAAAATCGGGACAATCCCGGGAAAATCGGGACAGTTGGGAGGCATGCAAACATATTTATTATTTATTTTAAAAGCCTGTAGGACACTAGTGTTAGAGGTTAATACTTATCTAAGCCCACCAGGGATGGGCACATGGCGCGCTCGCCTTTTTCCTTCCGCAGCTGCGTTTGCCAACTGGAGTAGAAGAACAATTAGCGCACCCAATGAGTTTCATACAGCCTTTGCCTTTTATTAGAGCAGCCAATGAGACGCTTGTAGCCGCTTCCTCCTCCTGATAAGGGCAGCGAAACAGCCAAGGGAATTCCAAACTTGCTCCAACAGGCCAGTGGCCAAAAAATGGCCTCAGTTCCAGTCTTTTTTTTTTTCTTCTTATCTGCTGTGGATGTCATTGCTGAACTTACCCCTTTCTGACCTTTAACCGCTTGTTGCCAGAACTGACCACCTGCCTGAATTTTCTGACTGCGAGCTGTGACCCTCAAATTATCTGCTTGGCTGACCCATGTGTGACCCTTCGCTTTTGTTCTGGATTTGCTAATGCTTTATGTATTTGCGGTAATGTCTGGTCAATCACCTTCCTAATGACCCTGATTCCATTGCCTTTACTCCTTTACTCCCTCCTGTTCTACGTCCTGTGTAGCCATAGCGGGTAAAATCCCGGCCTGACAGCCTTAAAGCCTTTCCTCGCTGTGTGAAACCCCCCCCCCCCCCCAGATCGACGCGGCCAACTCACCTCTTCCCTGTCCAATGGCGCGTCTAAGAGCAGCGGCTCTGATAGCCGCATCCTCCTCTTCCCTCTACCAGTGAGCATGCCCGTGCCAGGCGTTTGTGAATGGCCAGCGCGGGCACACTCCCTGTTAAAGGGAGGCGAAGGATGCGGCCATCAGACTCTTAGATGCGCCGTGGGACCAGGAAGGGGTGAGCCTGTTTGGGCGTCCTGGGGGGTTTCACACAGCGGGGTGCCCCCGGGGAAAGGACCAAAACCCAGGGTAGTCAAAACTCTTGATGCGATCTTAGCCCTATGTATGGTGGACCTGGACTCCTGATATTTATGGTGATATAAACTTTATACTTTACCTTGCCCCATCCAACCTATATTGGTCTATTAGCATGATTGTATTGTATTGATTTTGAGGCTGTACTGGTTTGCACATATTTAAGCACTTTTTGCACTTTATATATATATATATATATATATATATAGTAGCACATGTTGCACAGCATATTAGATTAGGCTTGTTAAGTTTTTTTGTGTTTACTTATTGTGTGTATCCAAATTTGTGAGGAGCACTTACACTGTATTAATTATGTAACAATCAATCATGTAACAATATATTAGTCTTCATTTTGGGCATAGTGCAATATTGATTTATGGAGAGTCATTTAGGTCAGACTTTCATGTTTTTTAATTAGACGGGGAGGCCGATTCATTAATAGCGCCAGGTAGCGACAGATGAGCGACTGTAGCGTGATTTTTTCAGCGCCAGCCAGTATTCGCTGTGCTTGGCCGGCATTAGCTTGATGACAGCGACTCAGTCGGTGTGCGGTAATGTTGAATACGGGCTGGGGGGTCGCTGTTTCACAGGTCCAGCGTTGTATGTGAGCGCCTGACAACGAATGGCCAGAGCGAACGGCTAGCTTCATATTCATCAACAAATCACGCTCCGAATGTGCTGTCGCTGTCCATTCCTTGTTTAAACCCCAGAGCGCTGGCGGCGATGTGTATTAACTAGTTTTTAACCCCTAAACAACCATATTTTTTTGAATGTAACATTATACATGTATTTAGAATCATTTTGTTATATGAATACATTAATCTCAGACCTGTTAGATCAATTCTGCACATAATTTTTTTTTTTTTTTTTTGACTTAAAAATAAATCCTAACATTGCAGAAGTGGTCTCCGATTTTTTGACATTAAAAAAATATAAAAAAAAAATAATACCAATTAATTAGGAATAATTATAGATTGCTCCATTGAAATGCATTGGACATCGCCAGGGAGCGACAGCTCATACCTGGCGCTGTGAGGGAATTTGCAGCGGCGCTGTTCGGTCCAGGCGGCTTCATGATGAATGCCGCGCTAGCTGACGCTCTCGCCGGCGCTAGCCTCATTTTGCTTGATAAATGCGTCATTGTGACCGCCGCCGGGCGTACTTGAGTCGGTAGTCGCCGTTAGCTGCCGCTACCTGGTGCTCGTCAGACACTACCTGGCGCTATCGCTTGATGAATAAGGGCCTTGGTGTCATGTATGTTCATTGTTTGTCTGTGTCACTTTGAAGTGGTACATTGTTTGAAATTAAAGATATAACTATTTATTCATTCGGTTTGTGCGGCCTTTCTGGTTTGTGTGGGGCCCATCTGGAGCTGACACTGGCAGCTCATTGTGTATATTGTTAGTTTGACGTGTTGTGTCAGGGGGCCCTCCAGGCCAGCACCCAATCATTCTCTTAATTATTTCGCAGTGCAGGACTCGGTGTGTTTATTTTTGTATAGTCAAAACTCTTGACTATGCCGGGTTTTGGTCCACTTTAACCTCAGGACTGTACTAAAAGTGGACCAAAACCCAGGATTTTGACTATCCTGGGTTTTGGTTCTTTCCCGCGGGGCATCCTGATCGGGGGTGTCCTGCTGTGTGAAACCCCCCAGATTGACCAAAGAAACTCACCTCTTACCGGTCCTACGCCGCATGCGCATCTGCTCATCCAATCAGCGGGCTCTAAGTTATCGCCATCTAAGACAACATCTAAGTCCAGCGGCTCCGGGCATCTCCCGCTTCCCTATAACAGGGAGCGTGCCCACGCCGGCCATTCACAAATGCCTGGCACGGGCACGCACCCTACTAGAGGGATAGCAGGGATGCAGCCGCGGCCCGCGCATGTGCCGTTGGACCGGGAAGTAAGGTAAGTGAATGGGGCGACCTGGGGGTTTCATGATTTTGGAGGCCCCAGGGTGAGGGAATTGTTCAGCCCGGGAATTTTATAGATTCCTGGGCCTATTGAGCTGAGTTTTGGTCCACTTTAAGGCCATAGAACCCTCGACACAGGGCCATGGGTGGTGACCCCTTCCTGGTACCAATGGAAGGAACACTCTTGTGTACCAAGGGGGAAACCTGTTCTAAACGAACAAAATTCTCCAAGTGGGTGTAGGTCCGCTTTTGTCAAAGTATAAAACACGACACAAGGGTTGCTAGATTAGTGCCCTATTGGATGCAGTTCAGCCAAATTTGCTTAAAGAGGAACAAAACCCTGTTATCCCAGCCCCGGAGTCTCTAGTGTCGGGCACAGTTTGGGATTCCTGGCTGTGTAAATTGTGAGATTCCTTCCTTAAATAACAGCACTCAGTGGCTACACACCATTCAATTAAAGCGGACCAAAACCCACATTTTTAACTAGCATCCCCTGAATTACTCCCCCCATGAAAAGTAACTTTTGGCAATTTTCATTGGCCCTACTTCACTCTAATTCCAGATAATGGCGCCTGTATTAGCTGTAAAGCTCCGCCTCCTCCATTCATTGACACTGCTGTGTATGGCAATGACGTCATTGCCACACTGATGTAATTACAGATTGTCTGTCATTGACCGCCATAAAAAACAGTGTTCCAGGACAATTCAAAAAGTGAAAATATCTAGTTCTAGCTCTAAACCCTAATGAGAGACTATCGGCAGGTGCTTTGGCCAAATGTATTTCACAAGTTCAGTGGGTTTTGATCTGCTTTAAATATTGCAGGTGAATATACGCCTTGTAAATATACGCCTTGGGCATGCCAGAATTGTTTATGGAGTTTTTTTTTTCTTTTATTAGACCATCATTGTATATAGACAAAGGGCCTTATTCATGAAGGGATAGCGCCAGGTAGTGCCTGTACTGCGGCAGGTAGCGGCAGGTGAACGCAGGACACAGCACACAATTCCACATTTAAGAAGCTGAATCTGGTGAGCGACTGGAACAACGCCATGTAGCGTCCGATTCATCATTATCCCAGGCTCAGCGTACAGCGCCGGCGTTCATCCTTGCAGAGCGCCACGTCTCACCTCTCGCTACCTGGCGCTCTCCCATACATTTCTATGGACGATCCTTAGAATCCCTTTCCTGATCCCAATCTTTTTTTTTTTAAACTCAAATCTTTCTGACATGTATCCTGGCCTAGAAAATGACATTTTTGAAAACTTTTTGGATTAATAATAGTTTTATGTAGAATTGTCCTTACATATCTGGTATTAAAGTGTTCATGTTACAATGTTATAACAATGTAATTCCATGTGTTTTCGCTTTGTTACTAGTGGATACATGTACAAAAACAGACTTTAATCACACAGCCTCTGGCGCTCTGGGCTACAATGACCCGATTCTGAGCGCCGGCGCTGTGTGAGGCTATTTTTTTTATGAATATGGTGTGAGTCGGTTGCACTAGAGCTGGCGCTACCGTTCCATACAGCGCTGTACTGGTGTTAGAGCGACTCACACAATATATTCATCAATGCCGGCCAGCGACTGAGACGCTCTGAAACAGCGAACCATGGCCGAGCACAGCGACTACTAGCGGACGCTCTCAATGCCTCGCTACAGACGCTCATCTGTCGCTACCTGGCGCTAGTAATAAATCAGCCTGCCCGTCTCAAGGCCACTCAGGGCCCCTTCATCATAGCCTGGATATACACTGTACCTGATGAAGTGGTCCTGAGTGTCTCCAGACTTTGCATATATACAATTATGATCTAATAAAAGAAAAGAAACTCCACAAAGAACTCTAGTGTCAGTGGAATATATTTACTTATCTTACCTTATTTTTACATTGCTATGTCATACCTACCAACTTTTCCTATTGGGAAAGAGGGACATTTGTGATATTAGGCCACGCCCCCTCATTGAATGATGGATAGGAGCTAGGTTATATCAGTTAAAGCGGACCTTCACTCTAAATAAGAGTCTATCTTATATGTTTCCCACACCCTGTACATACAGATTGCTCACATTAAAAATCATCCTACCTGCATCTACTGCATTTTATAAGCCTTTAAACATCCAAGATGGCGGCTTATGGAAGCTGCCATTTTTGCAGGCAGCCTGCAAACAGGAAGTGCCTGCAAACAGGAAGTGACTGTGCTGCTCTGCATTCTGGGACTGCTGACCTTTCCCTGACCCCAGCTCTGCTCTGTCTGAGCAAAGCACAGCTATAACCTGCCCCCCTGTACCTTATCCCACTCTCCTCTCCTCAGTAAGTGTGATGCTTCTGAGTCAAGATGGCGGCGCCCGTATCCTAAATTCCCGAACAGAGTTGCAGCCCAGTGGGGAAAAGTATAATAAATTAGTGACTAAACATGTAAAATATATTAATTTTAGATGCTGAGGAATTGTTTTTTAAGAGTTTGGGCTTTTCATTAAATCATGGTGAAGGTCCGGTTTAAAACAATAGAAACACTTAGGCAAATGAATCATTTATTGATGCAGATCTGCATGTTACACCTCAAAGAGGGACAAATGAGAACAACGAGGGACAGGGGGACATGGACTCAAAAGAGGGACAGTCCCTCCAAATCAGGGACACTTGGGAGGTATGGCTATGTACCTGACAGCATGGCCCTGCATGGATGCCAGATGTGGCCCACTCATGTGCCATGAAAGCAAGTAGCAATGTAAGATAAGCATCCCAAATCAGGTTTGCCCCTATGATGCAGATTAGGGGAGGGGGGCAAATTCCTGGTTTTTGGTCCGCTTTAAAAATTCAGGATTGGTTCACCCGCATTCAAATCCCATTAGAGGCTACTAAAAAAATTGGGATGTGGTTTTGGGCCTCAAGGGAAAATCAAGAGATAAATGCCCCAAAATTGCATGGGAAGATGATCATATGGGTAACAAAAGAATAATAAATGGATACAGAAGGCAAAGGCAATTGTTTCACCATTGTGTCGGGATACGTTTGGCGTTGTCCTAAACTGTTTTGAAGAAGAAATAATACAATTCTGTGAAAGTCACCTGTAGAATTGTTTTTGAATATATCCAGTCCAGGTCGTCCCAGAAGTGATGACAGTTGGGTAGTCCGCCACCAGGTGGCGCAGTCACTGCAAGATCCAGAGCTGTAACTCCTCCCGACCCCCTATAAAAAGAGCTGTCTCCACAGAATGTCAAAAAGCAGTAAATGAGACAGGCCGGGAGGCCAAGAAACCATGTTAACTCACATAGCTTCAGCATGTACTCTCTCCAACAAAAAACTAAGGACAATGGTCCAATACAAAAAGGTAATCACCATAACAGGCAAACAAGAGATAATGAAACAAGGGCGGGGTGGGACGACCTGGACTGGATATATTCAAAAACAATTCTACAGGTGAGTTTCACAGAATTGTATTTTTCACTATATCCAGTCCAGGTCGTCCCAGAAGTAATGACAGTTGGGACATCCAAAAGCAGTGTCCATTCAGGGCGGGATCCCCAGTGCGGAACAGCAAGTAGTTCATCTCACTACCGCCTGAAGCACCTTTCGGCCAAAAGCAGTGTCAGCTGAGGCCCTGACATCCACGTTGTAAAACTTTGTAAAGGTATGAACAGAAGACCAAGTAGCGGCCTAACAAACATGTTCAACAGAGGCCTGGTGCTGAAAAGCCCAGATAGCACCAATAGCTCTAGTAGAATGAGCTGTAACACGTAACGGGGGATCCTTCCCCTTGGCAGAATATGCTTGCACCACCGCCTGTCTAATCCACTTTCTGAGAGTGGACTTGGCCGGAGGCAAATCCTTTCTGGTACCTTCAGTGAGAACAAAGAGTGAATCCAACTTCCTAAAGGATTCAGTCGCAACCAGGTAGTACTTAAGGGCTCTGACCACGTCCAAGGCATGGAGGGTCCTTTCATTAGAATTAGACGGTTCTGGACACAGGGAAGGCAAAACAACTTCCTCATTAAGATGAAAGGGAGAAACGACCTTAGGCAAAAAATCAGGTTTAAAGTGAAAAACCACCTTATCCTTATGCCGCTAAAGTAAGGAGGATTCATAAAAAGAGCGGCCAGTTCTGACACACGGCACACTGAGGTGATAGACCAAAAAGACCACCTTTAGGGTCAAGACAGACAATGCAGCGTCGCACAAAGGCTCAAAGGGGGGACCCTGGAGAGCAGAAAGCACCAAATTCAAATCCCACACCGGTAATACAGGCTTACGCGGTGGATGTATATGGGTAACTCCTTGGAAAAAAGTCCTGATCAGTCTATGATTGGCAAAGGATCTTTGGAAGAAGATGGCCAAGGCCAAGACCTGGCCCTTGAGGGTGCCCAGCTGTAGACCCAAGTCTAAGCCGTGTTGTAAAAATTCCAAAATCCTAGAAATAGAAAAAGTGTGACAAGGGAACTCTTGGATTCACACCAAGAAATGTAGGCATGCCAAACTCTGTAGTAAATCATGGAAGAAGACTTCTTCCGCGCCTGAATCATGGTCTGAACAACCGTGGCCGACAGCCTCTTTTCCATTAGAATTGAGGTTTCAATAGCCAGGCCGTCAAAGCCAGCGTCTGTAAATTGGGGTGCCGCAGCGATGCCTGAGTGAGAAGCCCTGGGTCATCGGGCATGATGTAACGATCGACTGATATCTGAACTATGTCCGCGAACCAACTCCGCCTCGGCCAGCGAGGAGCCACCAGGATGGGCTACCTTGCGCAGCACTCGGCCCAGGAGTGGAATCGGAGGAAATGCATAAAGGAGCCTGAACTCCGTCCACAGAATCGCCAGAGCGTCTGTGGTGAAGGCCAGAGGATTTCTTGACAGGGAGACGAACCTTGGAAGCTTGTGATTGTGTCTGGATGCAAACAGGTCCACGTCCGGCTGACCCCAGCAGAGACACAGAGCGTGAAAGATCTTGTTGCTCGGATTCATTTGAAGAGGTCTCATGTGGAACTGGGCGAAGGGCACTGCCTCGAAGCAGGACAACATGAGGCCCACCAGCTTCATCCCCAGATGGATAGATGGTGGCTGACAAGCCAGTAGGGCCTGCACCTGCGTCTGGAGGCCCTCCACCTTCAGCTGGGGGAGGAATATCTTGACCTGAGAGGTGTCCAACGCCATGCCCAGGAAGGACCTCACCATTGAGGGAGTGATAGAAGACTTGGTGTAATTGATTACCCATCCGAAGTCCTCGAGAGTGGATAACACCGGCCTGCGGAAGGGACTGAGCCGCCATCAGCAAATCGTCCAGATAAGGAAACCACAAATGCCCCGGTTCCTCAGGATGGCCATGATGTCTGCCAGCACCTTGGTGAACACACGGGGAGCTGAGGCTATCCCGAACGGTAGTGCCTGACAAACTTGTTGAGACCCTTCAGATCCAAGATAGGTCGCAGCGTTCCGTCCTTCTTGGGCACCGTGTACAGATTGGAGTAGAACCCTCGCCCCCATTTCTGGCGAGGCAAGGGACAAATCACGCCTGATAGCAGAAGGCTCTGAGCGGCCACCTTTAGGCCTTGCGCCGTCAAGGCATTCCGGGAAATCCGCGACCGAAGAAATCTTGAGGGCGGCCAAACTGCCAGCTCTATTTTGTACCTGGAGGACTCCACCTCCTGAATCCACCGATCTGAGACGTGCTGTCTCCATATGTGAGCAAAAGGCATCAGCCATCCCCCCACCCGGATGGGTGAGGGCGCCTCCTCATGCCTGAGAGGGCTTGGCAGGGGGTTTGGATTTGGTTCCCCAGGGATTGGGTCGACTGCGAGACCTACCTCGTCCCCAGGAATCTCTGCGGCCACCTGAAAATGAAGAGCCTCTTCCTCCTCGAAAGGAGCGATAGACAGAAGAACCCCGAAAGGGTAGCGCGGGCTTCCATCGCTGAGGGAGTCTTCCGTCCTTGGCCAGAAGGTCCAGACACTCCCCAAATAACCTGAGCCCCAGGAAGGGAATACTAGTGAGCTGCTTCTTGGCCGCAGCGTCAGCCGACCACTGCCGCAGCCAGAGCGAGCGACGATGCGCAACAAGCAGAGCCGAAGCCCTGGCGCCAAGCCGGACACTATCGTCCATGGCCGAGACAACAAAAGCAATGAAATCCACACAGGCTTTGAGGTCCGCCAGCTTGCGAGATTTGGCAAAATCAACAAGGCGCTGCACCTTCTTCCTGATGGCCAAAGATACAATGGCCGCAGCACAGACAGGGCGAAGCCCAGCACCCACAAAGGTAAATGCATGACAAGCCAGCTGATCCATGCGCCTGTCAGCAGGGTCGCGCAAGGAAGCAGTATCGGGTGACGTCATAACCGTAGTGTTGGATAACCCCCGAGACAGGGGCATCCACATCGGGAGGACGGGACCAGAGGTGGATCAGCTCCTCAGGGAAGGGATACCGCCTGTCCAGACTCTTAGACACAGATGGCAATTTATTAGGTCTTTCCCATTCCTTAAAATCCAAATTGGAAAAGTGGGCCTGTTCCGGGAAGACAATTCTCTGTCTCTCAGGCCGGAATAAATAACCCTGCTTCCTCTTAGCCGCTTTAGGAGGAACAATATGCAAAGTCTCAAACACAGAAGACAATTACTTCTCAGTGTCGTCAGGGAGCCACATGTCCTCGTCCGAGGAGGAACTAGGCTCGCTATCATAGCCAACTGACCGATCCCCTGAGGATACGGAGTCCTTAAACAACTCTCCTTCCTCCATGGAGTCCCAACCTCCAAAAAGATCATCATCATCAGCAAAATCCGAGTAACCCGGCTCGATATGCCGCTTTTTACTCGTGGCCTTCCCAGTAGCCGTGCGAGATAACTGTCTCTACAGGCTGGCCACCCGGTAAGCCAAATTGGCTTGGGACCCCCTGCTGGCTTCCCCTTCACTGAGGGCTGAATGCAGTAGTGGGGGGGTTGGCGAGGCCGCAGGCAAAGAAGGGCTGGGGGCAGGGATGCCCACCCTATCATGCTCCAACGATACGCTCCTGGCGCAAGTGACACAAACCGCGCTGATTCCGCCCAGGGGGCAGGTACCGCACATTGGGCAGAGCTTCACCCGCCCAGAGGGGGCCCCTAGCTCATTATCCCCAGAAGCCTCCATTATGGTGATTATGGTGATAAAAAAATACAGGTTACAAGGCACTTACGGCCCAAACCTAAGTGACCCCCAATTTAGTCGCTCTTTTTAGTAATCCCTCCTTAAGGGGAGAAGGTGCGGAGAGAGAGAGGGGGAGGGGGGTATAGGAGACCGGGAGGAACCACAACCATCAGCTGGCAATGGAAAGGGGGCCCACCTGGAAGACACAAACGGAAGGATTCATGAGCATCCCACAGCACATGCACATCAAAATTCAACAGAGAAAAAACCAAGGGGACTCACGGAACCAACCGGCGAGGTAGCGGGCGGTCCGGGAGGCAGGCACCAGGAGTGCAGGCAGGAGTGGTGAAAACTGAGGTCGTCAGCCGTGGGGACCCTCAGTAGGGTCCGCAAATGACACCGTGAGCAGCAAGGAAAAAGAAGCCCGAGTGCAGCAAGGCCGAACCTCGAGGGGCGGGCCACGCAGCAATGACGCAAAACGCGTCACCGCTCCCGCAGCGCCTAAAATGGCTCTGAGAACGCAGAAAGGGGTGGGCACTAAACCCCCCCCCCCCCCCCCCCCCGGACGCGGAGCGCGGTGCGCCCACACCACATGCCGAGGCCTCGCCTAGAAGAAGGCCTCGACCAATGCCTCTCCCGCCCCCCCCCTCTACAAGATGGAGGGGGGAGGAGAAGAGATGAGGGAACGAGGGAAGGTGAGTATGCACAGCTGCCAGCAACAGCAAAGTCTGAGGTAAAAAAGACGTAAAAGTAAGGTAAAAAGCACAACATATGAAAATAAAGCTAGTGGGCACAGATAAGGGCATAAACCCTGGGCAATAAGGTGGTCCCCACCCCCAATAGGCTCACCATCGCCTATGGCTGACTACCCTTTAGGGGAGGGTCTGCAGCCCAGAGCCTAGCTCTGTGAACGCCTGACCCTGGCGTTCTTCCTACCTTCACCTGTCCCGTCAGCCGTGGCTGGGAGGCATAAATAGGTCCACGGGAACAGTGGAAATAGAGGTGCAGCAGCCGACAGGCTTAAAATGCCCCATTCAGCTGCAGTATCCAAGAGTATCCAAGACGATCCTAGCAGCAGCTACTGCAAGATGAATTCTGGGGAATTCTATGGAGACAGCTCTTTTTATAGTGGGCAGAGAGGAGTTACAGCTCTGGATCTTGCAGTGACTGCGCCACCTGGTCGCGGACTACCCAACTGTCATCACTTCTGGGACGACCTGGACTGGATATAGTGAAAATCAAGGTTTACAGATTTATTTGAACAAACTTTTGGTACTTTCTCAAAGTAGATCTTTGTTTAAGTGCTTGGCAAGTCAAAAGTTAAAAATGTAAATATCAGTAGCTTACCTTACATTGACTGGCTGAAGTACTGAGACTCCTCCTCCGTCTTTCTCCTTATTGAGGAAAATAACTTCCTTATTCAGAAGCTCATGGGCTTGCTTTGGTCAGTACAATCCCAGGCTGATATTTTTGCCTCAATCTGCTACTGCCCCTAGTGTCCATGTTGCATTGGGACCTACTGGTGCCTCCACTTCCAGCCTCTATATCTTTCCCACCAGTCAAGCTCCTTCATCCATATCCACCCATGCCCACAACCTGTTTGCATGGGAATATGATCATATGGGTAACAAAAGAATAATAAAGGGATACAGAAGGCAGGGGGATTTATTTGTACAAACTTTTGATACTTTCTCAAAGTAGACCTTTGCCAAAATGTTTAGCAAGTCAAAAGTTAAAAAATAAATATCAGTAGTTTACCTTTCATTCAGTGGCTGGAGTGCTGTGATTCCTCCTCTGTCTGTCTCCTTAGTGAAGAAAATCACTTCCTCATTCAGAAGCTCATGGGCTTGCTTGGGCCAGTAAAATCCCAGGCTGATTACTGCCCCTAGTGTCCATGCTGTATTGGGACCTACTGTCGCCTCCACTCCCAGCCTCTATATCTTTCTCACTAGCCAAGCTCCTTGCAGTGCTATAGACTCATCCATATTTGCCTTAATGTAAATACCTGGAGATCAGGAATTGTTTTAACAAACTTTTGACACTTTCTCAAAGTAGATCTTAAAGTCAAAAGATAAATATCAGTAGCTTATCTTTCATTGACTGGCTGGAGTGCTGTGATTCCTCCTTTGTCTGTCTCCTTAGTGAGGAAAATCACTTCCTCATTCATCTTTCAGTGCTCCACCTCTCTGACCTGGCCAATAATCAGCCTTCAGTGGGCCAAGAAAAGAAACACCCACACTCCCTACCCACATCTCATAATTGGCTGCCTCTCTCTGCAGTTCTCTAAAACCCTGTCCGCCTCTCTCCTCTCACATGCATCACAGTGTGCTTACATCACATTGCTGTTGCCACACCCACTGTTTCTCTTCATTTCTTTCTCTGCATCTCCAATGCTCTAATACTTTTCACGATAACTTAGGAACTACAGGGTCTTTTCGAAAATGTTTGAAGTTTAGGACAACGTGTAGCCTGAGACAATGGGTCAACAATCAGGTGCTCGCCTTTAGTATAACTTTAATTCTTCTGAGATCACTTCTAACTCACACAGTCCATAATTTATCACCTACCCGTTCTCCAGGGCTAGTCGGACAAAACCCTTCCTTCCAATCAGGGTCACTTTACTCTCCCCTGGACTGCTGTTCAATGACTCGGCTGCTCCCCCTACCACAATGGCGATTGCATTCCCCGTACCACAGTGGTTGAGGATGTACTGCAAGCTGTCCTTACTAACAGGGATAATTCCTAGAGAGAAAGAAGGGGATGAGACAACCAGTATACAGTGAAGATTGTGATGGGTGTATAAAACAAATCCCTGAAGTCTATTGGCCAAGAATAGAGGGACCCCTGTTTGATAATAAACAGGTAAGGTTAAGTTTGTCCACCCAACTCCTCTCTGACTCCATTCTGTACCCATAATACCTATACAGATACGGTACCTTTAATATCCATCCCTCAATCGGAGTATCCATGTCGTACTCCACTTTGATGAATCCTGTACCCCTTGTTTACATCCCTCAGAATTTATACTAAACATCTAGTCAGGAAAAGGACAAATATGAGTGGACGTGAACAGAGTCATACCTTCCTCAAATGAGGAGCATCAACCGCAATTACAATATAAAAATTTAGGTTTTATTGAAAGATAATACTCACAGGAGTATGTTAAAATACACAAGACATAAAACACAAGACAATATAAAACAACTGTGGACCTCCCTATAATCTTCGTAGTAAGAATATGAAAAGCTCAATAAATGGTCCAATACGGGGACCTACACAAATTTTATACACACAGTCCAATATGCCCCAAGTCTTAAGAAACTAACTTTTTTTTTGTGCCGGCACAAAAACCCTAAATGACCCTAAAGTGCAACTATAATTAGAAAATTATAGAAAAAGTGCAAATATAGCAAAATAAAATATATATCTGTCTCCAACTACCAGGAGATAGCCAGTGCCAAAAAAGCTCACAGTGAGCCTTATAAAGTGAGCATGAACACACAATGCTGTAAAGCACACTAATAATATACTAATGATCAAATATACATAAATACCATATACCCACGCAATATATTACACAGAACAGAGACCCCAAACAAGTATAAGCAGCAATGAAATATGAGCAGCAATCAAATAACAAACAAAAAGTGCAAGTGCTAAATACAGTTACCAGACCATATACAGACAGATGGCAGGGACTGCAAAAAGGAGAGGGAGGTGCAGTATTAGACAGCACCCACGCACGCGGCTACCATGCCACTTCAAAGGGTGAGTATTATATTTCAATAAAATTTAAATTTTTATATTGTAATTGCGGTTGGTGCTCCTCATTTGAGGAAGGTGTGACTTTGTTCACGTCCACTCATATTTGTCCTTTGCTTGAGTTTTTAAGAGTGAGCACATACGAGATGAATTATGATTATAGGTGGTGCACCCAGATTTGTTCAAACATCTAGTAAGGGGTAGACTGGCCATAGAGACTACAAAGAGAATTACCAATGGGCCGTGCAGCTTTGAGGCCCAATGGTCCCCCCATTCCCCGCCTCCAAATCTTTCCCACAACCCCTCTCACCAGCCACCTCCTTGCAGTGTTATATCCACCCCTGCCCACGACTTGTTTCTGCATAGCTTTACCCTTACGAATGCACTTGTTTACTGGGAATCACATGGTGTGGGGATCAGAAGCTTATGGGCTTGCTTGGGCCAGTAAAATCTCAGGATGATTTTGTTGCCTCAATCTGCTACTGCCCTTGGGGCAATGCTGCGTTGGGACCTACTGGTGCCTTCATTCCCAGCCTCCATATCTTTCCCACCAACCAAGCTCTTCACAGTGCTATAGACACATCCATATCCACCCCTGCTTACAACCTATTCAACCTACCTAAGCTCATGAGTGTGCTTGGGCCAGTAAAATCTTCCCACAATCCCTCCCACCAGCCAATCTCCTTGTAGTGCTATAGACGCATCCATATCCACCCCTGCCCACAACCCGTTTATGCAATGCTTTAGCCTTACAAATTGTTCCTCAGCAGGGTTCAGAAGCTCATAAACTCATGGGTGTGCTTGGGCCAGTAAAATCTCTGGTGGATTTTCTGCCAGCTTTGGGGCCTACTGACCCCTCCACGTCCAGCCTCCAAATTCTTCCAACAACCCCTCCCACTGTCCAAGTGCTATAGACTCATATCCACCCCTGCCCACAACCCGTTTCTGCAATGCATTAGCATTATAAATGCAGTTGTGTAATGGGAAGCCCATAGGCTTGCTTGAACCAGTAAAATCCCTGGCTGATTTTTTTCCCGATCTGCTCCTGCCCCTAGTGTCCATCCAACACCCCCCTGACTCCATCCCATACCCATAGCATCTATTAACTCCCATATTTATCTGTTCCCTACTGCTAGTATCCATCCAACATCAATCTGAACGTATCCTTTACTCACAGTATCTATTCAGTGCCCCATGAATGCATACTGTACCTCTAGTATTTATCCTCCAAAATGGATAGTTTGCCCACAGTACCCATCCAGAACCACTGAATTCACCCCATAATTTTAGTTGCCATCCAGTAGTGCTTGAGACACATCCATATCCACCCCTGCCCACAACCCGTTTAGGCAATGCTTTAGCCTTACAAATGAACTTGTTTACTCGGGAGGGTTCAGAAGCTCATGAGTGTGCTTGGGCCCGTAAAATCTCTGGTGGATTTTCTGCCAGATTTAGGACCTACTGACTGTCCAGCCTCCAAATTCTTCCCACAACCTCTCCCACCGTCCAAGCTTCTTGAAGTGCTATAGACTCATATCCACCCCGGCCCACGACCCGTACGCTTAGTTGCCATCCAATACCCCCCTGAATTAATCCAGTAACCCTCTAGCTTCACTCGAAATCTCTCTTTTGCCATTTTTATCCATCAAGTGCCCCCAGTCAATCCATTGTGCACCACTAGTTTCTGTCTATCTGAATTTAGACCATGTTGTTAGTATCCATCCAGCATGCTTCTGTATGGATGGGGTAGAACTGAGGGGACAGAGATGAATGGGGCAGAGCTGAGGGGACAGGGATAGATGGAGCAGAGCTGAGGGGACAGGGATAGATGGGGCAGAGCTGAGGGGACAGGGATAGATGGGGCAGAGCTGAGGGGACAGGGATAGATGGAGCAGAGCTGAGGGGACAGGGATAGATGGGGCAGAGCTGAGGGGACATGGATGGATGGGGCTGAGCTGAGGGGACAGGGATGGATGGGGCAGAGCTGAGGGGACAGGGTCGGATGGGGCTGAGCTGAGGGGGCAGGGATGGATGGGGCAGAGCTGAGGGGACAGGGATGGATGGGGCAGAGCTGAGGGGACAGGGATGGATGGGGCTGAGCTGAGGGGACAGGGATGGATGGGGCAGAGCTGAGGGGACAGGGTCGGATGGGGCTGAGCTGAGGGGGCAGGGATGGATGGGGCAGAGCTGAGGGGACAGGGATGGATGGGGCAGAGCTGAGGGGACAGGGATGGATGGGGCTGAGCTGAGAGGACAGGGATGGATGGGGCTGAGCTGAGGGGACAGGGTCGGATGGAGCAGAGCTGAGGGGACAGGGATGGATGGGGCAGAGCTGAGGGGACAGGGTCAGATGGGGCAGAGCTGAGGGGACAGGGATGGATGGGGCAGAGCTGAGGGGACAGGGTCGGATGGGGCAGAGCTGAGGGGACAGGGTCGGATGGGGCAGAGCTGAGGGGACAGGGATGGATGGGGCAGAGCTGAGGGGACAGGGTCGGATGGGGCAGAGCTGAGGGGACAGGGTCAGATGGGGCAGAGCTGAGGGGACAGGGATGGATGGGGCTGAGCTGAGAGGACAGGGATGGATGGGGCTGAGCTGAGGGAACATGGATGGATGGGGCTGAGCTGAGGGGACAGGGATGGATGGGGCAGAGCTGAGGGGACAGGGATGGATGGGGCAGAGCTGAGGGGACAGGGATGGATGGGGCAGAGCTGAGGGGACAGGGTCGGACGGGGCAGAGCTGAGGGGACAGGGATGGACGGGGCAGAGCTGAGGGGACAGGGATGGATGGGGCTGAGCTGAGGGAACATGGATGGACGGGGCTGAGCTGAGGGAACATGGATGGACGGGGCTGAGCTGAGGGGACAGGGATGGATGGGGCAGAGCTGAGGAGACAGGGATAGATGGGGCAGAGCTGAGGGGACAGGGATGGATGGGGCAGAGCTGAGGGGAGAGGGATGGACGGGGCAGAGCTGAGGGGACAGGGTCGGATGGGGCTGAGCTGAGGGGACAGGGATGGATGGGGCAGAGCTGAGGGGACAGAGATGGATGGGGCAGAGCTGAGGGGACAGAGATGGATGGGGCAGAGCTGAGGGGACAGAGATGGATGAGGCAGAGCTGAGGGGAGAGGGATGGACGGGGCAGAGCTGAGGGGACAGGGTCGGATGGGGCTGAGCTGAGGGGACAGGGATGGATGGGGCAGAGCTGAGGGGACAGAGATGGATGGGGCAGAGCTGAGGGGACAGAGATGGATGGGGCAGAGCTGAGGGGACAGAGATGGATGAGGCAGAGCTGAGGGGACAGGGTCGGATGGGGCTGAGCTGAGGGGACAGGGATGGATGAGGCAGAGCTGAGAGGACAGAGATGGATGGGGCAGCGCTGAGGGGACAGAGATGGATGGGGCAGCGCTGAGGGGACAGGGATGGATGGGGCAGCGCTGAGGGGACAGGGTCGGATGGGGCAGCGCTGAGGGGACAGGGATGGATGGGGCAGCGCTGAGGGGACAGGGATGGATGGGGCAAAGCTGAGGGGACACAGATGGATGGGGCAGCGCTGAGGGGACAGGGATGGATGGGGCAGAGCTGAGGGGACAGGGATGGATGGTGCAGAGCAGAGACTGGGCTGGATGGGGCAGCGCTGAGGGGACAGAGATGGATGGGGCAGCGCTGAGGGGACAGGGATGGATGGGGCAGCGCTGAGGGGACAGGGATGGATGGGGCAGAGCTTAGGACACGGGGATGGGTGAGGCAAAGCTGGGGGAAAGGAATAGATGGGGCTGAGCTGGGGGGACAAGATGGTGGGACAGGGATGGATGGGGCTGAGCTGAAGTGACAGGGATGGATGGGGCTGAGTTGGGGGGACGAGATAGTCGAACAGGGATGGATGGAGCTGAGCTGGGGTGGGGGGGAAAGGATTGGATGGGGCAAAGAGACAGAGAAACAAAGTTTGTGTGCCCCGCCCGTGCGGTACTTCCTATTGCAATGCTAGGTGCCAGGGAGCCATGACACTGGCAGGGAGACTAAGCACTACACCGCAGATCAAGGGGGCAGCTCTGAGCACAGCAACACAGGAGCAACTGAGTTCAGGGCTGTCAGGGCAGGAGTCCGGAAATCTGGCGCTGAGGTCCACATTCGGGCCACGGTCCACCAGTTGAGTATCGGTGCCCTACACCCTAGTATTCATTTAGCATTCTTTGGAATTTACATGATACCTACATCTCCCCTCGAGGATTATTCCAGTGCCTCTCTCAATCATTCTTGTGCTCCCTGTAACCATCCTTGTCGTGTTATCTATCAAGTCCCCATCGGATTCCATCCTCTGTCCCTAGTATAAATCCTCTGAACGCAATCTGTACCTTCAGTACCCATCTGAATTTATCTTATACTAAAACTATCCACCCTGTATCTCATCTCATACCCCCATCCAGCCTTCCATCTCACCTCTTAATCCAACCTGTACCCTTAACACATACCAACCACAAGGATCAAGTAAAAGTAGACCATTTTCTATCAGCATAACCATTAGCAGTTCTTCATACCTGTAGACATGATGTAGTCACGATACACAGCTAGCTTGAAGACCCCTGCAAGGACAGCCAACCAAGATCGGATGCCAGGATAGAGCTCCGAGAAGCCCGTGGCCTCAGTTGCGAAGTTGCAGAAGGATGCTGCAGGCAGAATGCCATGGGGATGACAACCCAGAACATAGTTTCTGTCAGTAGTGAGTGGAGCAGTCCGTACTATCTGGCAGTGAAGACGCAAAAACCCGATTACAATTTTTATACATTAAATGTAAAGCAAAAGTCATTTCTATAATCCATTTAATGTATAATTCACTAAAATCCCTGTAATGCAGGTATTTTGGGTTTTAGCAAACCTACCCAACTAGCTTTGGGTAATAAACCCTTTTAAGGGACAGTCCAGTCTAAATACCATGCAGCCCCATTGACTTCTATTGAGAAGGGGGGTATTTTTTCGCAATAAGTCATTGTCTCAGTAGAAGACACAAAAGGTGGCATGCTACAGTAATTCCATCATGGCTGCAACCATGAACCACAAGAGTTATTTAGAGGTTTATTCATCAAGGTAAAGCGGCAGGTAGTGCTTTGTAGTGGCAGGCAGCGTCTGGTGAATGCTAGACGCTGTACGCAATACCACATTTATGAAGGCGATTCTGGTGAGCGACTCTAACAGCGCCATGAAGCATCTGATTCATCATTACAGGCAGCTCAGCTTATAGTTCGATACTCTAGCTTCCAGAGAGCCAGGTATTACCATACATTTCAATGGACGTTCCTTTTCTTCTGTTTAAACAGGGATTTTTGTTTTTAATTTTTTTTTCTTTCAAATAATTGTGTGACCTCTCCTGGCCTAGAAATTTCTTTTTTATATTTTTATAAAGCCGATCACAGCGTCTACTAGCGCCCCTGTACTAGACGCTCACCTGCCGATACCCACCCAAAAAAAACCACTTTGTGCACCTACTGTATACAGTCATGGCCGTAAATGTTGGCACCCCTGAAATTTTTCAAGAAAATTAAGTATTTCTCCCAGATGCAGGATCTGGGATACACACGTTTATCCACTTTGTGTGTATTGGAACTAAACTCAAAAAAGGGGGAAAAAGCAAATTGGAAATAATGTCACACCAGACCCCAAAAATGGTCTGGACACAATTATTGGCCCCCTTACCTTAATATTTGGTTGCACACAAAAAATAACTGAAATCAGTGGATCCCTATAACCATCAATAAGCTTCTTCCACCTCTTAGCCCTTTGCAAACTGCTCCAGGTCTCTCTTATTGGAAGGGAAAAGCCTTTTCCCAACAGCAATTTTTAGATTTAGGGATTTAGATCTGAACTCATTTCTGGTCACATCAGAAATCTCCAGTCCTTGGTTGCCATCCATTTCCGGGTGCTTTTTGATGTATGTTTGGGGTCATTGTCCTGCTGGAAGATCCAAGATCACTGCCTGTCGCTTACAAGGCACTATCCCTTGATGAATAAACCCCTAAGTGAACTTCTCTCCTTTTTATCTGCTTTCAGGTGTGATTGTTATATTGCCCACACCTGTTACTTGCCCCAGGTGAGTTTAAAGGAGCATCACATGCTTGAAACAATCTTATTTATCCAAAATTTTGAAAGGGTGCCAATAATTGTGTCCAGCCCATTTTTGGAGTTTGGCGTGACATTATGAGGCCGATTCATTAACAGCGGCAGGTAGCGACAGTTGAGCGACTGTAGCGGCATTTTCAGAGCGCCGCTAGTAGTCGCTGTGCTTGGCCGTTGTTCGGTTGTTGATAGCGACTCAGTCGGTTTGCCGTAATGTTGAATTATGGGTGAGGAGTCGCTATTTGACAGATTCCGTGCTGTATGGGAGCGCATGATAGCGACTGGCCCTAGCAACCGGCTCCCACCATATTCATTAAAAAATCACGCTCAAAATATTCTCGCGCTGTAAAATGCATGTTTAAACCCCAGAGCGCTGGCGGCGATGTGTTAAAAGTAGTTTTTTAACCCCCAAACCACCATATTTTTGGAAACCAAAAAAAAACAAGTTTTTTAAATAATTTTGTAATATGAATACATTAATATCAGACCTGTAATATCAATTCTGTACAATTTTTTAATTTTTTTTTTACCTTAAAAAAATTATCTAAAACGGCAGAAGTGGTCACAGAATTTTTCCCATTTAAAAAAAAAAATTCATAACAATTAATTATGAATATTTAAAGATTGTTCCATTGAAATGCATTGGAGAGCGCCAGGTAGCGAGAGGTCATACCTGTCGCTGTTCAAGGTCGGACGCTGGCGCTGTGGGCTGAGGCTGGAATAATGATGAATGAGTGGCTATATGGCGCTATCTCAGTCGCTAAGCAGGATCGGCTTGATAAATGTGTGATTGTGGTGGGGAGCCGGCGTTCTCGTGGCGGGGCCCGTCATTACCGGCCGCTCACCAGTCGCTACCTGTCGCTATTCCTTCATAAATAAGGGCCTATGTCAAATTTGCTTTTTTCCTCCTTTTTTGGTTTAGTTCCAATACGCACAAAGGGAATAAACATGTGTCTAGCAAAACATGTGTTACTGCAATCCTGCATCTGTGAGAAATACTTCATTTTCTAGAAACATTTCAGGGGTGCCAACATTTACAGCCATGACTGTAGGTCTGCATTTACCCAAACTGCACTTGAATGAGTTTTTCACAATGTAAATCAAATAAAAAGTAAACTTGATTAATTAAAATAGGGACCCCCCTACTGTAGTGTCCCTTGACCACGGAGCCTCATAGTATAGGGATATCTAAAATCTTAGCCAAGGCTTAGACTGTGGTTCAAGAAAAAATCTATAAGGGCCGTCATAACTGCACCCAATGTATTTATGTGCATTTTACATGGCTTGTGTTATGTGTTGTACTTATTCCAGGCAGCAGGCCAAGTGTAGTTATGCATTATGATCCCCAAATGACCAGGTTGCTATACTGTTTTTTGACCAAACAAACAAGAAGTCTCAAGGTAGAGTTATGGTTAAAAAAAGCTTAACTATTGTGCAACTGCGTAAGTGAAGTGAGCAATATGCAGTAATACAATCAGTCAGGAAATGATTCTAGAAACAGGTATTGGGTGAGGAATGATATAGTTAAGTCATATCTGGTTGGAGTAAGTACCTTTATAGAAAGCAGGAGGAAGGGCAATGCCATTTTATGTCCACTTGAAACGGTTGAGATATCCAACCCACCAAACAGCTTTTTCCAGGGAGATCTGAAGTGTTTGGCCATATTATATAAACCTCATAGCGGCAAGCCATGGGAACCTGAAATATCCCAGAGACCCCATCCAGCTGCTCGATTTACCACAAGGCACGATCGGCATAGGGCTGCCGAGCAATAGGAAGCAAGGGTCAATCTTCCAGGACCACCTTCAGGGCAGTACAGCCAGGAGTTCTGCATGAGGGCTCAGAATGGGGCCCCTGGTGGCAACACCACAGCAATATCCACCTAACCTGCTCTGGGTGCTCCCAGTCATCAGGTTAATTATACAGCCTGCTGCACTCTTTCACTGTTCTCTCAGCTCTACTTACCTACTACGCTCCACTGCTGCATAGACTCCGGCCACCCAGCTCCCCTCCTCCGCCCAGCTCCCCTCCTCCGCCCTGCTCCAATCCTCCACCCAGCTCCCCTCCTCCGCCCATCCCCTCCTCCACCCAGCTCCCCTCCTCCACCCAGCTCCCTTCCTCCGCCCAGCTCCCCTCCTCCGCCCAGCTCCCCTCCTCCGCCCTGCTCCAATCCTCCACCCAGCTCCACTCCTCCGCCCAGCTCCCCTCCTCCACCCAGCTCCAATCCTCCACCCAGCTCCCCTCCTCCACCCAGCTCCCCTCCTCCGCCCTGCTCCAATCCTCCACCCAGCTCCCCTCCTCCGCCCTGCTCCAATCCTCCACCCAGCTCCAATCCTCCACCCAGCTCCCCTCCTCCGCCCAGCTCCCCTCCTCCGCCCAGCTCCCCTCCTCCGCCCAGCTCCCCTCCTCCGCCCTGCTCCAATCCTCCACCCAGCTCCAATCCTCCACCCAGCTCCACTCCTCCGCCCAGCTCCCCTCCTCCACCCAGCTCCAATCCTCCACCCAGCTCCCCTCCTCCACCCAGCTCCCCTCCTCCACCCAGCTCCACTCCTCCACCCAGCTCCAATCCCCCACCCAGCTCCAATCCTCCACCCAGCTCCAATCCCCCACCCAGCTCCCCTCCTCCACCCAGCTCCACTCCTCCACCCAGCTCCCCTCCTCCACCCAGCTCCACTCCTCCACCCAGCTCCCCTCCTCCACCCAGCTCCACTCCTCCACCCAGCTCCCCTCCTCCACCCTGCTCCAATCCTCCACCCAGCTCCCCTCCTCCACCCAGCTCCACTCCTCCACCCAGCTCCAATCCCCCACCCAGCTCCAATCCTCCACCCAGCTCCTATCCCCCACCCAGCTCCAATCCTCCACCCAGCTCCAATCCCCCACCCAGCTCCACTCCTCCGCCCAGCTCCCCTCCTCCACCCTGCTCCAATCCTCCACCCAGCTCCAATCCTCCACCCAGCTCCCCTCCTCCGCCCTGCTCCAATCCTCCACCCAGCTCCACTCCTCCACCCAGCTCCACTCCTCCACCCAGCTCCCCTCCTCCGCCCTGCTCCAATCCTCCACCCAGCTCCAATCCTCCACCCAGCTCCACTCCTCCGCCCAGCTCCCCTCCTCCACCCAGCTCCAATCCTCCACCCAGCTCCCCTCCTCCACCCAGCTCCACTCCTCCACCCAGCTCCAATCCCCCACCCAGCTCCAATCCTCCACCCAGCTCCAATCCCCCACCCAGCTCCCCTCCTCCACCCAGCTCCACTCCTCCACCCAGCTCCCCTCCTCCACCCAGCTCCAATCCCCCACCCAGCTCCCCTCCTCCACCCAGCTCCACTCCTCCACCCAGCTCCCCTCCTCCACCCAGCTCCAATCCCCCACCCAGCTCCCCTCCTCCACCCAGCTCCACTCCTCCACCCAGCTCCCCTCCTCCACCCAGCTCCAATCCCCCACCCAGCTCCCCTCCTCCACCCAGCTCCACTCCTCCACCCAGCTCCCCTCCTCCACCCAGCTCCAATCCCCCACCCAGCTCCCCTCCTCCACCCAGCTCCACTCCTCCACCCAGCTCCCCTCCTCCACCCAGCTCCAATCCCCCACCCTGCTCCAATCCTCCACCCAGCTCCCCTCCTCCACCCAGCTCCACTCCTCCACCCAGCTCCAATCCCCCACCCAGCTCCAATCCTCCACCCAGCTCCTATCCCCCACCCAGCTCCAATCCTCCACCCAGCTCCAATCCCCCACCCAGCTCCACTCCTCCGCCCAGCTCCCCTCCTCCACCCTGCTCCAATCCTCCACCCAGCTCCAATCCTCCACCCTGCTCCAATCCTCCACCCAGCTCCAATCCTCCACCCAGCTCCACTCCTCCGCCCAGCTCCACTCCTCCACCCAGCTCCCCTCCTCCGCCCAGCTCCCCTCCTCCACCCAGCTCCAATCCCCCACCCAGCTCCAATCCTCCACCCAGCTCCAATCCCCCACCCAGCTCCCCTCCTCCACCCAGCTCCACTCCTCCACCCAGCTCCCCTCCTCCACCCAGCTCCAATCCCCCACCCAGCTCCCCTCCTCCACCCAGCTCCACTCCTCCACCCAGCTCCCCTCCTCCACCCAGCTCCAATCCCCCACCCAGCTCCCCTCCTCCACCCAGCTCCACTCCTCCACCCAGCTCCCCTCCTCCACCCAGCTCCAATCCCCCACCCAGCTCCCCTCCTCCACCCAGCTCCACTCCTCCACCCAGCTCCCCTCCTCCACCCAGCTCCAATCCCCCACCCAGCTCCCCTCCTCCACCCAGCTCCACTCCTCCACCCAGCTCCCCTCCTCCACCCAGCTCCAATCCCCCACCCTGCTCCAATCCTCCACCCAGCTCCCCTCCTCCACCCAGCTCCACTCCTCCACCCAGCTCCAATCCCCCACCCAGCTCCAATCCTCCACCCAGCTCCTATCCCCCACCCAGCTCCAATCCTCCACCCAGCTCCAATCCCCCACCCAGCTCCACTCCTCCGCCCAGCTCCCCTCCTCCACCCTGCTCCAATCCTCCACCCAGCTCCAATCCTCCACCCTGCTCCAATCCTCCACCCAGCTCCAATCCTCCACCCAGCTCCACTCCTCCGCCCAGCTCCACTCCTCCACCCAGCTCCCCTCCTCCGCCCTGCTCCAATCCTCCACCCAGCTCCAATCCTCCACCCAGCTCCACTCCTCCGCCCTGCTCCAATCCTCCACCCAGCTCCACTCCTCCGCCCAGCTCCCCTCCTCCACCCTGCTCCAATCCTCCACCCAGCTCCACTCCTCCACCCTGCTCCCCTCCTCCGCCCAGCTCCCGTCCTCCGCCCAGCTCCAATCCCCCACCCAGCTCCACTCCTCCACCCAGCTCCCCTCCTCCACCCAGCTCCCCTCCTCCACCCAGCTCCCCTCCTCCACCCAGCTCCCCTCCTCCACCCAGCTCCCCTCCTCCATCCAGCTCCCGTCCTCCGCCCAGCTCCCCTCCTCCATCCAGCTCCCCTCCTCCACCCAGCTCCCCTCCTCCATCCAGCTCCCGTCCTCCGCCCAGCTCCCGTCCTCCGCCCAGCTCCCCTGCTCCGCCCAGCTCCCCTCCTCCGCCCAGCTCCCCTCCTCCACCCAGCTCCCTTCCTCCACCCAGCTCCCCTCCTCCGCCCAGCTCCCCTCCTCCACCCAGCTCCCCTCCTCCACCCTGCTCCCCTCCTCCGCCCAGCTCCCCTCCTCCGCCCAGCTCCACTCCTCCGCCCAGCTCCCCTCCTCCGCCCAGCTCCCCTCCTCCGCCCAGCTCCAATCCTCCACCCAGCTCCAATCCTCCACCCAGCTCCAATCCTCCACCCAGCTCCAATCCTCCACCCAGCTCCAATCCTCCACCCAGCTCCCCTCCTCCACCCAGCTCCCCTCCTCCACCCTGCTCCAATCCTCCACCCTGCTCCAATCCTCCACCCAGCTCCCCTCCTCCACCCAGCTCCACTCCTCCACCCAGCTCCAATCCTTCACCCAGCTCCCCTCCTCCACCCTGCTCCAATCCTCCACCCAGCTCCAATCCTCCACCCAGCTCCAATCCTCCACCCAGCTCCCCTCCTCCACCCAGCTCCCCTCCTCCATCCAGCTCCCCTCCTCCGCCCAGCTCCCCTCCTCCGCCCAGCTCCCCTCCTCCACCCAGCTCCAATCCTCCACCCAGCTCCAATCCTCCACCCAGCTCCCCTCCTCCACCCAGCTCCCCTCCTCCATCCAGCTCCCCTCCTCCGCCCAGCTCCCCTCCTCCGCCCAGCTCCCCTCCTCCACCCAGCTCCCCTCCTCCACCCAGCTCCACTCCTCCGCCCAGCTCCCCTCCTCCACCCAGCTCCCTTCCTCCACCCAGCTCCCCTCCTCCGCCCAGCTCCCCTCCTCCACCCAGCTCCCCTCCTCCACCCTGCTCCCCTCCTCCGCCCAGCTCCCCTCCTCCGCCCAGCTCCACTCCTCCGCCCAGCTCCCCTCCTCCGCCCAGCTCCCCTCCTCCGCCCAGCTCCACTCCTCCGCCCAGCTCCACTCCTCCGCCCAGCTCCCCTCCTCCGCCCAGCTCCACTACTCCGCCCATCTCCCCTCCTCCGCCCAGCTCCACTCCTCCACCCTGCTCCAATCCTCCACCCAGCTCCCCTCCTCCACCCAGCTCCAATCCTCCACCCAGCTCCCCTCCTCCACCCAGCTCCAATCCTCCACCCAGCTCCCCTCCTCCACCCAGCTCCCCTCCTCCGCCCTGCTCCAATCCTCCACCCAGCTCCAATCCTCCACCCAGCTCCACTCCTCCACCCAGCTCCCCTCCTCCGCCCTGCTCCAATCCTCCACCCAGCTCCCCTCCTCCACCCAGCTCCAATCCCCCACCCAGCTCCACTCCTCCGCCCAGCTCCAATCCTCCACCCAGCTCCCCTCCTCCACCCAGCTCCAATCCCCCACCCAGCTCCAATCCCCCACCCAGCTCCCCTCCTCCGCCCTGCTCCAATCCTCCACCCAGCTCCAATCCTCCACCCAGCTCCACTCCTCCACCCAGCTCCCCTCCTCCGCCCTGCTCCAATCCTCCACCCAGCTCCCCTCCTCCACCCAGCTCCAATCCTCCACCCAGCTCCACTCCTCCGCCCAGCTCCAATCCTCCACCCAGCTCCACTCCTCCACCCAGCTCCACTCCTCCGCCCAGCTCCCCTCCTCCACCCTGCTCCAATCCTCCACCCAGCTCCAATCCTTCACCCAGCTCTAATCCTCCACCCAGCTCCCCTCCTCCGCCCAGCTCATGTCCTCCGCCCAGCTCCAATCCCCCACCCAGCTCCACTCCTCCACCCAGCTCCCCTCCTCCACCCAGCTCCCCTCCTCCACCCAGCTCCCCTCCTCCATCCAGCTCCCGTCCTCCGCCCAGCTCCCCTCCTCCGCCCAGCTCCCCTCCTCCGCCCAGCTCCCCTCCTCCACCCAGCTCCCTTCCTCCACCCAGCTCCCCTCCTCCACCCAGCTCCCCTCCTCCACCCAGCTCCCCTCCTCCATCCAGCTCCCGTCCTCCGCCCAGCTCCCCTCCTCCGCCCAGCTCCCCTCCTCCGCCCAGCTCCCCTCCTCCACCCAGCTCCCTTCCTCCACCCAGCTCCCCTCCTCCGCCCAGCTCCCCTCCTCCACCCAGCTCCCCTCCTCCGCCCAGCTCCCCTCCTCTGCCCAGCTCCCCTCCTCCGCCCAGCTCCACTCCTCCGCCCAGCTCCACTCCTCCGCCCAGCTCCCCTCCTCCACCCAGCTCCACTACTCCGCCCAGCTCCCCTCCTCCGCCCAGCTCCACTCCTCCGCCCAGCTCCCCTCCTCCCCCCAGCTCCCTTCCTCCACCCACCTCCACTCCTCCGCCCAGCTCCCCTCCTCCACCCAGCTCCCCTCCTCTGCCCAGCTCCCCTCCTCCGCCCAGCTCCACTCCTCCGCCCAGCTCCCCTCCTCCACCCAGCTCCCCTCCTCCGCCCAGCTCCCCTCCTCCACCCTGCTCCCCTCCTCTGCCCAGCTTCCCTCCTCCACCCAGCTCCCCTCCTCCACCCAGCTCCCCTCCTCCGCCCAGCTCCCGTCCTCCGCCCAGCTCCCCTCCTCCACCCAGCTCCCCTCCTCCACCCAGCTCCCCTCCTCCGCCCAGCTCCCCTCCTCCGCCCAGCTCCCCTCCTCCACCCAGCGCCCCTCCTCCACCCAGCTCCCCTCCTCCGCCCAGCTCCCGTCCTCCGCCCAGCTCCCCTCCTCCACCCAGCGCCCCTCCTCCACCCAGCTCCCCTCCTCCACCCAGCTCCACTCCTCCACCCAGCTCCCCTCCTCCACCCAGCTCCCTTCCTCCTCCCAGCTCCACACCCATTTCAGTGCCACTCCCCTACATGCTTCACATTGGAACTCACCTATGTCCACAGCTTTACTCCTCCATTCCTTCACCCAGCTCCACTCACCCACCCCCCATCCCAGCTTTACTCCTCCATTCCCTGACACAGTTCCAACCACCCACCCCCCCCCCATCCCGGCTTTACTCCTCCATTCCCTCACAGTTCCAACCACCCACCCCCCCCCCCCCATCCCAGCTTTACTCCTCCATTCCCTCACACAGTTACAACCACCCACCCCCCCATCCCGGCTTTACTCCTCCATTCCCTCACACAGTTACAACCACCCACCCACCATCCCAGCTTTACTCCTCCATTCCCTCACACAGTTCCGCCCACCCCCCCATCCCGGCTTTACTCCTCCATTCCCTCACACAGTTACAACCACCCACCCACCATCCCGGCTTTACTCCTCCATTCCCTCACACAGTTACACCCACCCACCCACCATCCCAGCTTTACTCCTCCATTCCCTCACACAGTTCCGCCCACCCCCCCATCCCGGCTTTACTCCTCCATTCCCTCACACAGTTCCAACCACCCACCCCCCCCCCCCCATCCCGGCTTTACTCCTCCATTCCCTCACAGTTCCAACCACCCCCCCCCCCATCCCGGCTTTACTCCTCCATTCCCTCACAGTTCCAACCACCCACCCCCCCCCCATCCCAGCTTTACTCCTCCATTCCCTCACACAGTTACACCCACCCACCCCCCATCCCAGCTTTACTCCTCCATTCCCTCACACAGTTACACCCACCCCCCATCCCAGCTTTACTCCTCCATTCCCTCACACAGTTACACCCACCCACCCCCCCATCCCAGCTTTACTCCTCCATTCCCTCACACAGTTACACCCACCCCCCATCCCAGCTTTACTCCTCCATTCCCTCACACAGTTACACCCACCCACCCCCCATCCCAGCTTTACTCCTCCATTCCCTCACACAGTTACACCCACCCACCCACCATCCCGGCTTTACTCCTCCATTCCCTCACACAGTTACACCCACCCCCCATCCCAGCTTTACTCCTCCATTCCCTCACACAGTTACACCCACCCACCCACCATCCCAGCTTTACTCCTCCATTCCCTCACACAGTTACACCCACCCCCCATCCCAGCTTTACTCCTCCATTCCCTCACACAGTTCCAACCACCCACCCCACCCCCATCCCAGCTTTACTCCTCCATTCCCTCACACAGTTACACCCACCCACCCCCCCATCCCAGCTTTACTCCTCCATTCCCTCACACAGTTACACCCACCCCCCATCCCAGCTTTACTCCTCCATTCCCTCACACAGTTACACCCACCCACCCCCCATCCCAGCTTTACTCCTCCATTCCCTCACACAGTTACACCCACCCACCCACCATCCCGGCTTTACTCCTCCATTCCCTCACACAGTTACACCCACCCACCCACCATCCCAGCTTTACTCCTCCATTCCCTCACACAGTTACACCCACCCCCCATCCCAGCTTTACTCCTCCATTCCCTCACACAGTTCCAACCACCCACCCCACCCCCATCCCAGCTTTACTCCTCCATTCCCTCACACAGTTACACCCACCCACCCCCCCATCCCAGCTTTACTCCTCCATTCCCTCACACAGTTACACCCACCCACCCCCCCATCCCAGCTTTACTCCTCCATTCCCTCACACAGTTACACCCACCCACCCCCCATCCCAGCTTTACTCCTCCATTCCCTCACACAGTTCCAACCACCCACCCCCCCATCCCAGCTTTACTCCTCCATTCCCTCACACAGTTACACCCACCCACCCCCCCATCCCAGCTTTACTCCTCCATTCCCTCACACAGTTACACCCACCCACCCACCATCCCAGCTTTACTCCTCCATTCCCTCACACAGTTACACCCACCCACCCCCCATCCCAGCTTTACTCCTCCATTCCCTCACACAGTTCCAACCACCCACCCCCCCATCCCAGCTTTACTCCTCCATTCCCTCACACAGTTACACCCACCCACCCCCCCATCCCAGCTTTACTCCTCCATTCCCTCACACAGTTACACCCACCCACCCCCCCATCCCGGCTTTACTCCTCCATTCCCTCACACAGTTACACCCACCCACCCCCCCATCCCAGCTTTACTCCTCCATTCCCTCACACAGTTACACCCACCCACCCCCCCATCCCAGCTTTACTCCTCCATTCCCTCACACAGTTCCAACCACCCACCCCCCCATCCCAGCTTTACTCCTCCATTCCCTCACACAGTTACACCCACCCACCCCCCCATCCCAGCTTTACTCCTCCATTCCCTCACACAGTTACACCCACCCACCCCCCCATCCCGGCTTTACTCCTCCATTCCCTCACACAGTTACACCCACCCACCCCCCCATCCCAGCTTTACTCCTCCATTCCCTCACACAGTTACACCCACCCACCCCCCCATCCCAGCTTTACTCCTCCATTCCCTCACACAGTTACAACCACCCACCCCCCCATCCCAGCTTTACTCCTCCATTCCCTCACACAGTTACACCCACCCACCCCCCCATCCCGGCTTTACTCCTCCATTCCCTCACACAGTTACACCCACCCACCCCCCCATCCCAGCTTTACTCCTCCATTCCCTCACACAGTTACACCCACCCACCCCCCCATCCCAGCTTTACTCCTCCATTCCCTCACACAGTTACAACCACCCACCCCCCCATCCCAGCTTTACTCCTCCATTCCCTCACACAGTTACACCCACCCACCCCCCCATCCCGGCTTTACTCCTCCATTCCCTCACACAGTTACAACCACCCACCCCCCCATCCCGGCTTTACTCCTCCATTCCCTCACACAGTTACAACCACCCACCCCCCCATCCCAGCTTTACTCCTCCATTCCCTCACACAGTTACACCCACCCACCCACCATCCCGGCTTTACTCCTCCATTCCCTCACACAGTTACAACCACCCACCCACCATCCCGGCTTTACTCCTCCATTCCCTCACACAGTTACACCCACCCACCCACCATCCCAGCTTTACTCCTCCATTCCCTCACACAGTTCCGCCCACCCCCCCATCCCGGCTTTACTCCTCCATTCCCTCACACAGTTACAACCACCCACCCACCATCCCAGCTTTACTCCTCCATTCCCTCACACAGTTCCAACCACCCACCCCACCCCCATCCCAGCTTTACTCCTCCATTCCCTCACACAGTTACACCCACCCACCCCCCCATCCCAGCTTTACTCCTCCATTCCCTCACACAGTTACACCCACCCACCCACCATCCCAGCTTTACTCCTCCATTCCCTCACACAGTTACACCCACCCACCCCCCCATCCCAGCTTTACTCCTCCATTCCCTCACACAGTTCCAACCACCCACCCCACCCCCATCCCAGCTTTACTCCTCCATTCCCTCACACAGTTACACCCACCCACCCCCCCATCCCAGCTTTACTCCTCCATTCCCTCACACAGTTACACCCACCCACCCACCATCCCGGCTTTACTCCTCCATTCCCTCACACAGTTACACCCACCCACCCCCCCATCCCAGCTTTACTCCTCCATTCCCTCACACAGTTCCGCCCACCCCCCATCCCAGCTTTACTCCTCCATTCCCTCACACAGGTACACCCACCCACCCCCCCATCCCAGCTTTACTCCTCCATTCCCTCACACAGTTCCGCCCACCCCCCATCCCAGCTTTACTCCTCCATTCCCTCACACAGTTCCGCCCACCCCCCCCATCCCAGCTTTACTCCTCCATTCCCTCACACAGTTAAAGCCACCCGCCCCCCCCATCCCAGCTTTACTCCTCCATTCCCTCACACAGTTACACCCACACACCCCACCCCCATCCCAGCTTTACTCCTCCATTCCCTCATTCATCTCCACTCACCCACCCTCCCACCAGAGCTTTACTCCTCCACTTATCCACCCAGCTCCCCTTACTCACCTCCCTTCCATCCTCAACCCTCATTTCCATCCTCACCTCCCGCCGCACCTTCCATCCTCACACACACTCCCTTCTCCCTATGCAAATCCGCTCCCAAGTTTCACTCATCCGACCCCATGTTCCTAGCCAGCCATGGTGGACGAGGACTTGGATTGCCAGATGCAAGAAGAAGGGAACATCAGGAAGAGAAAAAAAAAAAACAGACACAAACTGAGGGAATCACTTATCACAAAAACCCTAATACCCATCTAGGACAAATAGTTCCCTTCTACTTTCCCTATGTTTTATATTGCTTTTTATAGGGACAAGATAAAACCTTACAACATTTTAAAATATTTTCATTAAAATTTGGGTGATCGGTTACCTTTACAGGGAAATAATCTCTAAAGTGCTTCCACACCGTCCAGGTTCTCACCCAGTTGGTTCTTCGACCACCTTCAAGGAGACAAGGCAACAAGACGTGAAAAATAATCCTAATAATCCATCAAAGTCCGTGTCTCAGTGAATAGTCACCTGTAACCGGAGTGTCCCAGTCAATGAATTGCCAGGTGAAATAGGCCACTGGAATCAGCCAGAAGGAGGTGAATAGAAGATAAATGAACAGGGCAGTGAAGAATATTCCTGGGGGGACATGTAAGAGAAGAAGCTTTAGTCAGAAACCCGACCCCTCATAAGTAATATGGACACATAGGGGTCGATTCATGGCCGCGCGTGAATTCATTTGTGCGCGTTTTTTTGAGTGTCAAGTCACCATCAGGCTTCAGGCAGGCTGATTCATCACTAGCGCCAGCCATCGGCAGATGAGCCTCTGTACAGAGGCGCTAAGAGCGACCGCTAGTAGACGCTGTGATCGGCTATCGGGCGTTGTAACAGAGCGCCTCAGTCGCTGTAGTAACCTGGCCGGCATTGATGAATGAGATGTATGTTGGGCGTTCTAACACCAGTACAGCGTTGCAGCGAGCGAAAGGTAGCGCCAGCTTAGTGCGACCGACTCTCAGTGACTCACACTATATTTAACAAAAAATCATACTCACACAGCGTCAGCCCTCAAATTTGGTTCGCTGTAGCACAGAGCGCCAGACGCTGTGTGATTAAAGTGATTTTTTGGACACATTTCCACCAGTAACAAAGCGAAAACACATGGAATGACATTGTTGTAACACTGTGACATTAACACTTTAGTGCCAGACCTGAAAGAACAATTCTGCATAAAATTGTAATAAAAAAAAAATCAAAAATATATCATTCCAGGCCAGGAGAGATCTAATAATTATTTGAAAGAGAAAAAAAATAAACCAAAAAAAAAAAATTTGAGATCAGGAAAAGGATTAGAAGGAACGTCCATTGAAATGTATGGGAGAGTGAACGGTAGTGACAGGTCTTACCTGTCGCTCTGGAAGCTAGAGCGCCGGCGCTATATGCTTAGCTGCCTGTAATGATACATGTGTCGCTACATGGCGCTGTTCCAGTCACTCAACGGAATCTCTTTCATAAATGTGATTTTGCGTACAGCGCCCAGCATTCATCAGACGCTGCCTGCCGCTACGAAGCACTACCTGCCGCTAGAGCTTTATGAATAAACCCCATGGTGGTCAAAATGGGATGAGCATTTGTTTTTGCGACAATTTGCACACTAGCGTTCACCAATGTGCCTATTTGCGCCTCATATCTTCCGCTAGCGGCATTTTGTCACACCAAACTGTCTCTATTGCCTGATTTATGATACATTTAGAGGGTAGAAAAGGGTGCGCAAATAAGACAATTTGAAGAGTGAATTTTCTCTAACAATCCGATGGAGGAAACCGCCAATTCCAATGAGCAGTCATTCTGAAAACACATGCCAGCAGCGTCCGGCATGTTTTTGAAAAATGAAAGTGTCAGCCGCAAGTTCTTTTAAGGGATTTAAACCTTTTTTTGTTTTTGTTCGAAAAAAAATCACAAAAATTGCGGTCCAAACAACAAAAATGGGGATATTGGGCCCCAAAGTTTATCAAAAACAAAAACCAAAAAGAAGGGCCCCGGGGGGGGGGGGGGGAATAGATCATCCCAGGAATCTTATAGATTCCCGAACTGATCAGCGTGGGTTTTGGTCCACTTTAAGTAATTTGGCACTTTTCCTCATTATAGAATATTAAAGCGCATGGTTAATGACAATAGAAGAGGTCCGGAAAGTACAGGAGCCTTGTTCCACACTCTCTACTCACCCATCAGAAGAAAGGTCAGCACTAACTGAAATACGCTAATGGCTTGGATGTGTCTTGTCCTAGAGTCGGCCATCCCGTACCTCGTGTCTGTTTTCTTCATTTCGTGTCACCCGCCTAGACAAGTGAAAAAATATATTATATCATTATTCATTAAAGAGGAACTTTTAGACTCCAGGGCCATCAGAGTTCCACTCCTTGGGGCACCCAAAATTGGGATGCGCTGCTATGTAAGACCCCCGGAACACTTACCTTCTCACAGAGCCCTCATCTCGTCTCTGCGCTTTGGTTACATCCCCACTCATCCCTAGCTGTGCGCACACCCGGCCTTTCTGAATGGGCGGCGTGAGCACGCCACAGCTAGACGGTGAGCGGCAGATGCAGCTTGGAGGCTAATTTAAGACTAGCGCTACGTATTGACATGTGAGCGTCTGTGTAGCGGCGCTTAGAGCGTCAGCTGCAAGAAGGTGTCTGCGCTGTGACCTAGCTTAGTGGGTGGACAAGTGGCGCTGTACTATCCTGTCCAGCATTGATAAATGTGATGTCTGTAGGGGGTGCTGTAGAAGCTTCTCCCTGATTCACTGCAAAGCCAATCGCGAATGCTAGGTGGTGTCCCGGGGTCAAAGCGGCCAAGGCTACGCTACATCTAACAACAGGACAACGCTACAGCGAACGATAGGTAGCGCCAGTTAAGTGTGTCCGGCACTAAAGCCCATATTCAAGAAAAAACTACACAACCCGCGTCGGTGCTCTAAAACTGGGCGCTCTAGCGTTGAGCGCCAGAAGCTGTATGATAAAAGTCTGTTTCTGAACACATATCCACCAGCACCAGAGCGAAAACTCATGGAATGACATTGTTATAACACTGTGACAATGACACTGCAATGGCCGAACTGCACATACAATTCTGCATGAAAATAAAAAATTGATTGCTGGGCAGGAGAGGCCACACAATGATTTGAACCAAAAAAGTAGACATGACTTTAGCAACACACTATTTATACACCACCAAATAAAACACCATTGAAATGTATGGGAGGGCGATACTGAGCGACAGGTACTACATGGCGCTGCTGAACACCCAGCGCCGGCGCTATACACTGAGCGACCGCTAAGGATACATGTGACACTACATGACGCTATTAGAGGCGCTCACCAGACTGACGTTCATATATATGGTTTTCACATACTGCGCCCAGCGTTCACCCGACAATATGTGGCGCTACCTGGTGCTAAACCCCTTGGCTTCATACAGCACCGATTGGCTGCTCAGCCATCCTGGCGGCTCAGGCATCAGCGGAGCCGGAGAGAGCCGACTGAAAGCAAGCATGCTCATTGGCTGAGCCAATCAGCGCACTCGCTCTCACTCGAGTCTGCACCGTGGGAGCAAAAGGAAGGTGAGTGCATGGGGTGACATGGGGGCATGCACACAGCGGGGCATCCCAATTTTAGGTGCCCCCCCAGCAGAAACAAATGGGAAAGTGAAATTCCTGTGTATTGTTCCTCTTTAATAAAGTTTACAATGTAGACTCACAATGCAAATACAAAATAAATGAAGAATGAAGCAACCTGTCACACTAACATACACATATACAGACATACAGTTTATTAATATTAAGTGTAATGAATTATTACTATTTATTTAAAAAAACGCTTTTTGATTAGAGTTGATTAGGTCCCAGGTTTTCTTGGCAGTTGATTTATGTGTTTCTTAATTCCTTTTAATGTGTTTATGTCTATGATCTGTGTGTCTTTGTATGTGCTAGATTTTTAGATTTACAATTAAAGGTACTCATATTTTGCAAAACATTTTTGGGTTGTGCGGCTTTTGTCATTACCATTTAGGGTCGATCTGGCGGCTCTGCTCTTGTTGTAAAAAATAAGCTGTTGATAGAGCTGTTGGAGGTTTGATTGTTTAAAAAATTCTGGCCTGATCCTTCAAATACGTGGAGGCTGATTCATTACTAGAGATGAGCGAACTTTTGAAAAGTTCGATTCGGCCGATTCGCCGAATTTCACAAAGAAATTCGGGTTCGGCCGAATCGAACTTTTACGAAGTTCCCCATCATAAATGCCGGCATGGTGGGAGCGGGCCGGCCGGTTCCGCTGTCAGCGGGCCGGCAAAGCCGGCCCGCTGACAGCGGAGCCGGCCGGCGGGCCGGTAAAGCCGGCCGGCCCGCTCCCACCATGCCGGCATTTAAAAAACAAAAAAAAAAAAAAGCATTTTTGCCGGCATGGTGGGAGCGGGCCGGCCTGCTCCGCTGTCAGCGGAACCGGCCGGCCCGCTCCCACCATGCCGGCTCTGATGACGCGCCCTCAGATGACAGCTGAGAGCGGCGCCGGCCTCCACGCTCCGGACCTGCAGGTAAGTGTTTGCTTTTTTTTGAAATGCCGGCATGGTGGGAGCGGGCCGGCCGGTTCCGCTGACAGCGGAGCCGGCCGGCCCGCTCCCACCATGCCGGCAAAAATGCTTTTTTTATTTTTTTTTTTGTTTTTTAAATGCCGACATGGTGGGAGCGGGCCGGCCGGCTTTACCGGCCCGCCGGCCGGCTTTACCGGCCCGCCGGCCGGCTCCCACCATGCCGGCATTTTTTTTTTTTTAATTTCAGGAAAAATTCGATCGGCACGAACCACAAAATATTCGGGTTCGTGCCGAATCGAATATTTCCTGAAATTCGGAGCGAATTCCAGTTCGTCCGAACCGGTTCGCTCATCTCTATTCATTACTAACGCCAGGTATCGGCAGATGAGCGTCTGTATAGCGGCGCTTTAGTAACCTGGCTGGCATTGATGAATGTGATGTATGTCTTACCTGTCGCTACCTGGCCTCCCATACATTTCTATGGACGATCCTTAAATCCCTTTCCTGATCCTGAATCCTAAAAAAAATCTCAAAACTTTCTGACATGTATCCTGGGCGGGAAAATTACTAATATTTTTATGCAGAATTGTCCTTACATGTCTGGTATTAAAGTGTAATTCCATGTGTTTTTGCTTTGCTACTAGTGGATACATGTACAAAAACAGACTTTAATCACACAGCCTCTGGCGCTATGGGCTACAACTACCCGATTTTGAGCGTGGTGCTGTTTGAGGCTGTTTTTTTTATGAATGTGATGTGAGTCAGTCGCACTGAGCTGGTGCTACCGTTCGCTCCCATACAGCGTAGTACTGCGAATCACACATCAATGCCGGCCAGCGACTGAGGCGCTCTGAAACAAAGAACCATGGCCGAGCACAGCGACTACTAGCGGTCAGTCTGAAATCCGCGCTACAGATGCTCATCTGTCGCTACCTGGCGTTAGTAATGAATCAGCCAGCCCGTGTAATGAATTATTACTAGTTATTACAAAAAAAACAAGCTGTTGATAGACCTGTTGGATATTCGATTGCTTAAAAAATTCTGACCTGATCCTTCAACTACATAGTATCAAAAAAGAGATTTTACAGACGCGTGGGGCGTGGGGGCGCGGGAGATGCATCATAAAGGCTCTTCCAAAAAAAAAAGACAATTCTGTAATTACTCACCTGTAGAATTGTTTTTGTTCTTGCATAGCACGGCCCGCTTCGGTATTCATAACAGTTGGGTTATTCTGCCACAAGGTGGCGCAGTGGTACAGCAGAAAGCTGAGGCATGTCCCGGCTCCCTATAAAAACGGGCTTAACCATAGAGTTCCCAGCGTAGATAAGCAGTGAGAATGAAGTAAAAAAAATGTAAAAAGGTAAAAAACCCCAATTAACTTGGAACAATCACCATAAAGAGGCAACCAAGAATAACGATAACAAGGGTGGGGTGAAGCAGGCCGTGCCATGCAAGAACAAAAACAATTCTACAGGTGAGTACTCACAGAATTGTCTTTTTCTTATTGCATGGCACGGCCTGCTTCAGTATTCATAACAGTTGGGACATCCAAAAGCAGTGTCCAAAAGTTGGGTGGGATCCCCAATGAGTAACGGCCAGCAGTTCAAGTCACTACGCCTGAAGCACATTGCGGCCAAAATCAGCATCCGCTGAGGCCTTAACATCAACCTTGTAAAACTTAGAAAAGGTATGAACAGAAGACCAAGTAGCGGCCTTGCAAACTTGTTCAACAGAAGTTCGGTGCTGAAAAGCCCAAGAGGCACCAATAACACGAATGGAATGAGCAGTAATCCTAAAGAGAGGTTCCTTCCCCTTAGCAGAATAGGCTTGAACTACCGCCTGACGGATCCACTTGCTGATAGTGGATTTAGCCGGAGGCAAACCCTTCCTAGGTCCAGAAGTGAGAACAAAAATAGCATCAGACTTCCTGAAAGTCTCAGTAGCGACCAAATAAAACTTCAGAGCCCTGACCACATCCAGAGAATGCAGAGTCCGCTCCTTGGAATTAGCAGGATTAGGACACAATGAAGGCAAGACAATGTCCTGATTGAGATGAAAGGCAGACAACGCCTTAGGCAGGAAATCTGGCTTAAGCCGAAACACCACCTTATCCTGATGTCTCTCAAAATAAGAAAGTTTGATGGAAAGTGCCGCTAGCTCAGAAACTCGCCTTACAGAAGTGATAGCCACCAGAAAGGCTACCTTAAGAGTCAAAATAGACAAGGCAGCCTCACGGATAGGCTGAAAGGGAGGCCCTTGCAGAGTAGACAACACCACATTCAAATCCCAGACTGGTAGCAAAGGCTTACGGGGTGAACGCACATGAGAAACACCCTGGAAAAAGGTTTTAACCAACCGATAATTGGCAAAAGATCTTTGGAAAAAAATTGCCAGAGCTGAAACATGGCCCTTGAGTAGGGATGAGCGAATCGATCCGGACGAACCCGGATTCGATCCGAATTTCAGGAAAAATTCGATTCGGATCGAATCCGAATTTCCCCGCGATTCGATCACTCGAAGTTTTCCTTTAACATCCATTCATTTACATTACAGGCATTCTAAGATGGCGGGCGGGACATGTCTGGACATGTATCCCGCGCCAGTGCAAGCTGGGGCAGTCACATGCAGCCTATCAGCAGCCAGCAAGCCCGGTGACGTCACACAGCGGTATTTAACGGCGGCCATCTTGCTTTTCCTCATTTCTCTATTGCATTCGTGACAGACAGACAGAACGCTGTGTAGCTGAGGCAGTTAGACAGGCTGGAGACAGGGACAGACAGGGACAGGCTGGAGACAGGCAGGAGACAGGCAGGAGACAGACAGGAGACAGACAGAAAGCCAGGGAAAGGTAGGAAAAACGGAGCTGGCTGACAGGGAGATTTTTTTTTTTTCATCCAGCCTTTGTTAGCGTTTTCAGGCTGCTTATAGTAACTAACTGTGCATATATACTGAACTGATCTTAAGTCTGCTGTGAGGCATCCCATTCTGTGACTAAAGCAGCCTCTGTTTAAGACCATATAAGCATTTGCTCTTATCATATTTGAAATTAGCCTGATAAAGACACTTTTGCTGGCCAAAGCACTACTGTACCCTGCCAGCTCGATTCCTGCCCGGGGCATCCCATTCTGTGACTAAAGCAGCCTCTGTTTAAGACCATATAAGCATTTGCTCTTATCATATTTGAAATTAGGCCTGATAAAGACACTTTTGCTGGCCAAAGCACTACTGTACCCTGCCAGCTCGATTCCTGCCCGGGGCATCCCATTCTGTGACTAAAGCAGCCTCTGTTTAAGACCATATAAGCATTTGCTCTTATCATATTTGAAATTAGCCTGATAAAGACACTTTTGCTGGCCAAAGCACTACTGTACCCTGCCAGCTCGATTCCTGCCCGGGGCATCCCATTCTGTGACTAAAGCAGCCTCTGTTTAAGACCATATAAGCATTTGCTCTTATCATATTTGAAATTAGGCCTGATAAAGACACTTTTGCTGGCCAAAGCACTACTGTACCCTGCCAGCTCGATTCCTGCCCGGGGCATCCCATTCTGTGACTAAAGCAGCCTCTGTTTAAGACCATATAAGCATTTGCTCTTATCATATTTGAAATTAGCCTGATAAAGACACTTTTGCTGGCCAAAGCACTACTGTACCCTGCCAGCTCGATTCCTGCCCGGGGCATCCCATTCTGTGACTAAAGCAGCCTCTGTTTAAGACCATATAAGCATTTGCTCTTATCATATTTGAAATTAGGCCTGATAAAGACACTTTTGCTGGCCAAAGCACTACTGTACCCTGCCAGCTCGATTCCTGCCCGGGGCATCCCATTCTGTGACTAAAGCAGCCTCTGTTTAAGACCATATAAGCATTTGCTCTTATCATATTTGAAATTAGGCCTGATAAAGACACTTTTGCTGGCCAAAGCACTACTGTACCCTGCCAGCTCGATTCCTGCCCGGGGCATCCCATTCTGTGACTAAAGCAGCCTCTGTTTAAGACCATATAAGCATTTGCTCTTATCATATTTGAAATTAGCCTGATAAAGACACTTTTGCTGGCCAAAGCACTACTGTACCCTGCCAGCTCGATTCCTGCCCGGGGCATCCCATTCTGTGACTAAAGCAGCCTCTGTTTAAGACCATATAAGCATTTGCTCTTATCATATTTGAAATTAGGCCTGATAAAGACACTTTTGCTGGCCAAAGCACTACTGTACCCTGCCAGCTCGATTCCTGCCCGGGGCATCCCATTCTGTGACTACAGCAGCCTCTGTTTAAGACCATATAAGCATTTGCTCTTATCATATTTGAAATTAGCCTGATAAAGACACTTTTGCTGGCCAAAGCACTACTGTACCCTGCCAGCTCGATTCCTGCCCGGGGCATCCCATTCTGTGACTACAGCAGCCTCTGTTTAAGACCATATAAGCATTTGCTCTTATCATATTTGAAATTAGCCTGATAAAGACACTTTTGCTGGCCAAAGCACTACTGTACCCTGCCAGCTCGATTCCTGCCCGGGGCATCCCATTCTGTGACTAAAGCAGCCTCTGTTTAAGACCATATAAGCATTTGCTCTTATCATATTTGAAATTAGGCCTGATAAAGACACTTTTGCTGGCCAAAGCACTACTGTACCCTGCCAGCTCGATTCCTGCCCGGGGCATCCCATTCTGTGACTAAAGCAGCCTCTGTTTAAGACCATATAAGCATTTGCTCTTATCATATTTGAAATTAGCCTGATAAAGACACTTTTGCTGGCCAAAGCACTACTGTACCCTGCCAGCTCGATTCCTGCCCGGGGCATCCCATTCTGTGACTAAAGCAGCCTCTGTTTAAGACCATATAAGCATTTGCTCTTATCATATTTGAAATTAGGCCTGATAAAGACACTTTTGCTGGCCAAAGCACTACTGTACCCTGCCAGCTCGATTCCTGCCCGGGGCATCCCATTCTGTGACTAAAGCAGCCTCTGTTTAAGACCATATAAGCATTTGCTCTTATCATATTTGAAATTAGCCTGATAAAGACACTTTTGCTGGCCAAAGCACTACTGTACCCTGCCAGCTCGATTCCTGCCCGGGGGAATCATATTCTGTGACTAAAGCAGCCTCTGTTTAAGACCATATAAGCATTTGCTCTTATCATATTTGAAATTAGGCCTGATAAAGACACTTTTGCTGGCCAAAGCACTACTGTACCCTGCCAGCTCGATTCCTGCCCGGGGCATCCCATTCTGTGACTAAAGCAGCCTCTGTTTAAGACCATATAAGCATTTGCTCTTATCATATTTGAAATTAGCCTGATAAAGACACTTTTGCTGGCCAAAGCACTACTGTACCCTGCCAGCTCGATTCCTGCCCGGGGCATCCCATTCTGTGACTAAAGCAGCCTCTGTTTAAGACCATATAAGCATTTGCTCTTATCATATTTGAAATTAGGCCTGATAAAGACACTTTTGCTGGCCAAAGCACTACTGTACCCTGCCAGCTCGATTCCTGCCCGGGGCATCCCATTCTGTGACTAAAGCAGCCTCTGTTTAAGACCATATAAGCATTTGCTCTTATCATATTTGAAATTAGCCTGATAAAGACACTTTTGCTGGCCAAAGCACTACTGTACCCTGCCAGCTCGATTCCTGCCCGGGGGAATCATATTCTGTGACTAAAGCAGCCTCTGTTTAAGACCATATAAGCATTTGCTCTTATCATATTTGAAATTAGCCTGATAAAGACACTTTTGCTGGCCAAAGCACTACTGTACCCTGCCAGCTCGATTCCTGCCCGGGGCATCCCATTCTGTGACTAAAGCAGCCTCTGTTTAAGACCATATAAGCATTTGCTCTTATCATATTTGAAATTAGGCCTGATAAAGACACTTTTGCTGGCCAAAGCACTACTGTACCCTGCCAGCTCGATTCCTGCCCGGGGCATCCCATTCTGTGACTAAAGCAGCCTCTGTTTAAGACCATATAAGCATTTGCTCTTATCATATTTGAAATTAGCCTGATAAAGACACTTTTGCTGGCCAAAGCACTACTGTACCCTGCCAGCTCGATTCCTGCCCGGGGCATCCCATTCTGTGACTAAAGCAGCCTCTGTTTAAGACCATATAAGCATTTGCTCTTATCATATTTGAAATTAGGCCTGATAAAGACACTTTTGCTGGCCAAAGCACTACTGTACCCTGCCAGCTCGATTCCTGCCCGGGGCATCCCATTCTGTGACTACAGCAGCCTCTGTTTAAGACCATATAAGCATTTGCTCTTATCATATTTGAAATTAGCCTGATAAAGACACTTTTGCTGGCCAAAGCACTACTGTACCCTGCCAGCTCGATTCCTGCCCGGGGCATCCCATTCTGTGACTACAGCAGCCTCTGTTTAAGACCATATAAGCATTTGCTCTTATCATATTTGAAATTAGCCTGATAAAGACACTTTTGCTGGCCAAAGCACTACTGTACCCTGCCAGCTCGATTCCTGCCCGGGGCATCCCATTCTGTGACTAAAGCAGCCTCTGTTTAAGACCATATAAGCATTTGCTCTTATCATATTTGAAATTAGGCCTGATAAAGACACTTTTGCTGGCCAAAGCACTACTGTACCCTGCCAGCTCGATTCCTGCCCGGGGCATCCCATTCTGTGACTAAAGCAGCCTCTGTTTAAGACCATATAAGCATTTGCTCTTATCATATTTGAAATTAGCCTGATAAAGACACTTTTGCTGGCCAAAGCACTACTGTACCCTGCCAGCTCGATTCCTGCCCGGGGCATCCCATTCTGTGACTAAAGCAGCCTCTGTTTAAGACCATATAAGCATTTGCTCTTATCATATTTGAAATTAGGCCTGATAAAGACACTTTTGCTGGCCAAAGCACTACTGTACCCTGCCAGCTCGATTCCTGCCCGGGGCATCCCATTCTGTGACTACAGCAGCCTCTGTTTAAGACCATATAAGCATTTGCTCTTATCATATTTGAAATTAGCCTGATAAAGACACTTTTGCTGGCCAAAGCACTACTGTACCCTGCCAGCTCGATTCCTGCCCGGGGCATCCCATTCTGTGACTAAAGCAGCCTCTGTTTAAGACCATATAAGCATTTGCTCTTATCATATTTGAAATTAGCCTGATAAAGACACTTTTGCTGGCCAAAGCACTACTGTACCCTGCCAGCTCGATTCCTGCCCGGGGCATCCCATTCTGTGACTAAAGCAGCCTCTGTTTAAGACCATATAAGCATTTGCTCTTATCATATTTGAAATTAGCCTGATAAAGACACTTTTGCTGGCCAAAGCACTACTGTACCCTGCCAGCTCGATTCCTGCCCGGGGCATCCCATTCTGTGACTAAAGCAGCCTCTGTTTAAGACCATATAAGCATTTGCTCTTATCATATTTGAAATTAGGCCTGATAAAGACACTTTTGCTGGCCAAAGCACTACTGTACCCTGCCAGCTCGATTCCTGCCCGGGGCATCCCATTCTGTGACTAAAGCAGCCTCTGTTTAAGACCATATAAGCATTTGCTCTTATCATATTTGAAATTAGGCCTGATAAAGACACTTTTGCTGGCCAAAGCACTACTGTACCCTGCCAGCTCGATTCCTGCCCGGGGCATCCCATTCTGTGACTAAAGCAGCCTCTGTTTAAGACCATATAAGCATTTGCTCTTATCATATTTGAAATTAGGCCTGATAAAGACACTTTTGCTGGCCAAAGCACTACTGTACCCTGCCAGCTCGATTCCTGCCCGGGGCATCCCATTCTGTGACTAAAGCAGCCTCTGTTTAAGACCATATAAGCATTTGCTCTTATCATATTTGAAATTAGCCTGATAAAGACACTTTTGCTGGCCAAAGCACTACTGTACCCTGCCAGCTCGATTCCTGCCCGGGGCATCCCATTCTGTGACTAAAGCAGCCTCTGTTTAAGACCATATAAGCATTTGCTCTTATCATATTTGAAATTAGGCCTGATAAAGACACTTTTGCTGGCCAAAGCACTACTGTACCCTGCCAGCTCGATTCCTGCCCGGGGCATCCCATTCTGTGACTAAAGCAGCCTCTGTTTAAGACCATATAAGCATTTGCTCTTATCATATTTGAAATTAGCCTGATAAAGACACTTTTGCTGGCCAAAGCACTACTGTACCCTGCCAGCTCGATTCCTGCCCGGGGCATCCCATTCTGTGACTAAAGCAGCCTCTGTTTAAGACCATATAAGCATTTGCTCTTATCATATTTGAAATTAGGCCTGATAAAGACACTTTTGCTGGCCAAAGCACTACTGTACCCTGCCAGCTCGATTCCTGCCCGGGGCATCCCATTCTGTGACTAAAGCAGCCTCTGTTTAAGACCATATAAGCATTTGCTCTTATCATATTTGAAATTAGGCCTGATAAAGACACTTTTGCTGGCCAAAGCACTACTGTACCCTGCCAGCTCGATTCCTGCCCGGGGCATCCCATTCTGTGACTAAAGCAGCCTCTGTTTAAGACCATATAAGCATTTGCTCTTATCATATTTGAAATTAGCCTGATAAAGACACTTTTGCTGGCCAAAGCACTACTGTACCCTGCCAGCTCGATTCCTGCCCGGGGCATCCCATTCTGTGACTAAAGCAGCCTCTGTTTAAGACCATATAAGCATTTGCTCTTATCATATTTGAAATTAGGCCTGATAAAGACACTTTTGCTGGCCAAAGCACTACTGTACCCTGCCAGCTCGATTCCTGCCCGGGGCATCCCATTCTGTGACTACAGCAGCCTCTGTTTAAGACCATATAAGCATTTGCTCTTATCATATTTGAAATTAGCCTGATAAAGACACTTTTGCTGGCCAAAGCACTACTGTACCCTGCCAGCTCGATTCCTGCCCGGGGCATCCCATTCTGTGACTACAGCAGCCTCTGTTTAAGACCATATAAGCATTTGCTCTTATCATATTTGAAATTAGCCTGATAAAGACACTTTTGCTGGCCAAAGCACTACTGTACCCTGCCAGCTCGATTCCTGCCCGGGGCATCCCATTCTGTGACTAAAGCAGCCTCTGTTTAAGACCATATAAGCATTTGCTCTTATCATATTTGAAATTAGGCCTGATAAAGACACTTTTGCTGGCCAAAGCACTACTGTACCCTGCCAGCTCGATTCCTGCCCGGGGCATCCCATTCTGTGACTAAAGCAGCCTCTGTTTAAGACCATATAAGCATTTGCTCTTATCATATTTGAAATTAGCCTGATAAAGACACTTTTGCTGGCCAAAGCACTACTGTACCCTGCCAGCTCGATTCCTGCCCGGGGCATCCCATTCTGTGACTAAAGCAGCCTCTGTTTAAGACCATATAAGCATTTGCTCTTATCATATTTGAAATTAGGCCTGATAAAGACACTTTTGCTGGCCAAAGCACTACTGTACCCTGCCAGCTCGATTCCTGCCCGGGGCATCCCATTCTGTGACTAAAGCAGCCTCTGTTTAAGACCATATAAGCATTTGCTCTTATCATATTTGAAATTAGCCTGATAAAGACACTTTTGCTGGCCAAAGCACTACTGTACCCTGCCAGCTCGATTCCTGCCCGGGGCATCCCATTCTGTGACTAAAGCAGCCTCTGTTTAAGACCATATAAGCATTTGCTCTTATCATATTTGAAATTAGGCCTGATAAAGACACTTTTGCTGGCCAAAGCACTACTGTACCCTGCCAGCTCGATTCCTGCCCGGGGCATCCCATTCTGTGACTAAAGCAGCCTCTGTTTAAGACCATATAAGCATTTGCTCTTATCATATTTGAAATTAGGCCTGATAAAGACACTTTTGCTGGCCAAAGCACTACTGTACCCTGCCAGCTCGATTCCTGCCCGGGGCATCCCATTCTGTGACTAAAGCAGCCTCTGTTTAAGACCATATAAGCATTTGCTCTTATCATATTTGAAATTAGCCTGATAAAGACACTTTTGCTGGCCAAAGCACTACTGTACCCTGCCAGCTCGATTCCTGCCCGGGGCATCCCATTCTGTGACTAAAGCAGCCTCTGTTTAAGACCATATAAGCATTTGCTCTTATCATATTTGAAATTAGGCCTGATAAAGACACTTTTGCTGGCCAAAGCACTACTGTACCCTGCCAGCTCGATTCCTGCCCGGGGCATCCCATTCTGTGACTAAAGCAGCCTCTGTTTAAGACCATATAAGCATTTGCTCTTATCATATTTGAAATTAGGCCTGATAAAGACACTTTTGCTGGCCAAAGCACTACTGTACCCTGCCAGCTCGATTCCTGCCCGGGGCATCCCATTCTGTGACTAAAGCAGCCTCTGTTTAAGACCATATAAGCATTTGCTCTTATCATATTTGAAATTAGCCTGATAAAGACACTTTTGCTGGCCAAAGCACTACTGTACCCTGCCAGCTCGATTCCTGCCCGGGGCATCCCATTCTGTGACTACAGCAGCCTCTGTTTAAGACCATATAAGCATTTGCTCTTATCATATTTGAAATTAGCCTGATAAAGACACTTTTGCTGGCCAAAGCACTACTGTACCCTGCCAGCTCGATTCCTGCCCGGGGCATCCCATTCTGTGACTAAAGCAGCCTCTGTTTAAGACCATATAAGCATTTGCTCTTATCATATTTGAAATTAGGCCTGATAAAGACACTTTTGCTGGCCAAAGCACTACTGTACCCTGCCAGCTCGATTCCTGCCCGGGGCATCCCATTCTGTGACTAAAGCAGCCTCTGTTTAAGACCATATAAGCATTTGCTCTTATCATATTTGAAATTAGGCCTGATAAAGACACTTTTGCTGGCCAAAGCACTACTGTACCCTGCCAGCTCGATTCCTGCCCGGGGCATCCCATTCTGTGACTAAAGCAGCCTCTGTTTAAGACCATATAAGCATTTGCTCTTATCATATTTGAAATTAGGCCTGATAAAGACACTTTTGCTGGCCAAAGCACTACTGTACCCTGCCAGCTCGATTCCTGCCCGGGGCATCCCATTCTGTGACTAAAGCAGCCTCTGTTTAAGACCATATAAGCATTTGCTCTTATCATATTTGAAATTAGCCTGATAAAGACACTTTTGCTGGCCAAAGCACTACTGTACCCTGCCAGCTCGATTCCTGCCCGGGGCATCCCATTCTGTGACTAAAGCAGCCTCTGTTTAAGACCATATAAGCATTTGCTCTTATCATATTTGAAATTAGGCCTGATAAAGACACTTTTGCTGGCCAAAGCACTACTGGACCCTGCCAGGTCCATTCCTGCCCAGGGCATCCCATTCTGTGACTACAGCAGCCTCTGTTTAAGACCATATAAGCATTTGCTCTTATCATATTTGAAATTAGGCCTGATAAAGACACTTTTGCTGGCCAAAGCACTACTGGACCCTGCCAGGTCCATTCCTGCCCGGGGCATCCCATTCTGTGACTACAGCAGCCTCTGTTTAAGACCATATAAGCATTTGCTCTTATCATATTTGAAATTAGGCCTGATAAAGACACTTTTGCTGGCCAAAGCACTACTGGACCCTGCCAGGTCCATTCCTGCCCGGGGCATCCCATTCTGTGACTACAGCAGCCTCTGTTTAAGACCATATAAGCATTTGCTCTTATCATATTTGAAATTAGGCCTGATAAAGACACTTTTGCTGGCCAAAGCACTACTGGACCCTGCCAGGTCCATTCCTGCCCGGGGCATCCCATTCTGTGACTACAGCAGCCTCTGTTTAAGACCATATAAGCATTTGCTCTTATCATATTTGAAATTAGGCCTGATAAAGACACTTTTGCTGGCCAAAGCACTACTGGACCCTGCCAGGTCCATTCCTGCCCAGGGCATCCCATTCTGTGACTACAGCAGCCTCTGTTTAAGACCATATAAGCATTTGCTCTTATCATATTTGAAATTAGGCCTGATAAAGACACTTTTGCTGGCCAAAGCACTACTGGACCCTGCCAGGTCCATTCCTGCCCGGGGCATCCCATTCTGTGACTACAGCAGCCTCTGTTTAAGACCATATAAGCATTTGCTCTTATCATATTTGAAATTAGGCCTGATAAAGACACTTTTGCTGGCCAAAGCACTACTGGACCCTGCCAGGTCCATTCCTGCCCGGGGCATCCCATTCTGTGACTACAGCAGCCTCTGTTTAAGACCATATAAGCATTTGCTCTTATCATATTTGAAATTAGGCCTGATAAAGACACTTTTGCTGGCCAAAGCACTACTGGACCCTGCCAGGTCCATTCCTGCCCGGGGCATCCCATTCTGTGACTACAGCAGCCTCTGTTTAAGACCATATAAGCATTTGCTCTTATCATATTTGAAATTAGGCCTGATAAAGACACTTTTGCTGGCCAAAGCACTACTGGACCCTGCCAGGTCCATTCCTGCCCAGGGCATCCCATTCTGTGACTACAGCAGCCTCTGTTTAAGACCATATAAGCATTTGCTCTTATCATATTTGAAATTAGCCTGATAAAGACACTTTTGCTGGCCAAAGCACTACTGGACCCTGCCAGGTCCATTCCTGCCCAGGGCATCCCATTCTGTGACTAAAGCAGCCTCTGTTTAAGACCATATAAGCATTTGCTCTTATCATATTTGAAATTAGGCCTGATAAAGACACTTTTGCTGGCCAAAGCACTACTGGACCCTGCCAGGTCCATTCCTGCCCAGGGCATCCCATTCTGTGACTACAGCAGCCTCTGTTTAAGACCATATAAGCATTTGCTCTTATCATATTTGAAATTAGGCCTGATAAAGACACTTTTGCTGGCCAAAGCACTACTGGACCCTGCCAGGTCGATTCCTGTTGGGGCATCCCATTCTGTGACTAAAGCAGCCTCTGTTTAAGACCATATAAGCATTTGCTCTTATCATATTTGAAATTAGGCCTGATAAAGACACTTTTGCTGGCCAAAGCACTACTGGACCCTGCCAGGTCGATTCCTGTTGGGGCATCCCATTCTGTGACTACAGCAGCCTCTGTTTAAGACCATATAAGCATTTGCTCTTATCATATTTGAAATTAGGCCTGATAAAGACACTTTTGCTGGCCAAAGCACTACTGGACCCTGCCAGGTCGATTCCTGTTGGGGCATCCCATTCTGTGACTAAAGCAGCCTCTGTTTAAGACCATATAAGCATTTGCTCTTATCATATTTGAAATTAGGCCTGATAAAGACACTTTTGCTGGCCAAAGCACTACTGGACCCTGCCAGGTCGATTCCTGCCCAGGGCATCCCATTCTGTGACTAAAGCAGCCTCTGTTTAAGACCATATAAGCATTTGCTCTTATCATATTTGAAATTAGGCCTGATAAAGACACTTTTGCTGGCCAAAGCACTACTGGACCCTGCCAGGTCGATTCCTGTTGGGGCATCCCATTCTGTGACTAAAGCAGCCTCTGTTTAAGACCATATAAGCATTTGCTCTTATCATATTTGAAATTAGGCCTGATAAAGACACTTTTGCTGGCCAAAGCACTACTGGACCCTGCCAGGTCCATTCCTGCCCAGGGCATCCCATTCTGTGACTAAAGCAGCCTCTGTTTAAGACCATATAAGCATTTGCTCTTATCATATTTGAAATTAGGCCTGATAAAGACACTTTTGCTGGCCAAAGCACTACTGGACCCTGCCAGGTCCATTCCTGCCCGGGGCATCCCATTCTGTGACTACAGCAGCCTCTGTTTAAGACCATATAAGCATTTGCTCTTATCATATTTGAAATTAGGCCTGATAAAGACACTTTTGCTGGCCAAAGCACTACTGGACCCTGCCAGGTCCATTCCTGCCCGGGGCATCCCATTCTGTGACTACAGCAGCCTCTGTTTAAGACCATATAAGCATTTGCTCTTATCATATTTGAAATTAGGCCTGATAAAGACACTTTTGCTGGCCAAAGCACTACTGGACCCTGCCAGGTCCATTCCTGCCCAGGGCATCCCATTCTGTGACTACAGCAGCCTCTGTTTAAGACCATATAAGCATTTGCTCTTATCATATTTGAAATTAGCCTGATAAAGACACTTTTGCTGGCCAAAGCACTACTGGACCCTGCCAGGTCCATTCCTGCCCAGGGCATCCCATTCTGTGACTAAAGCAGCCTCTGTTTAAGACCATATAAGCATTTGCTCTTATCATATTTGAAATTAGGCCTGATAAAGACACTTTTGCTGGCCAAAGCACTACTGGACCCTGCCAGGTCCATTCCTGCCCAGGGCATCCCATTCTGTGACTACAGCAGCCTCTGTTTAAGACCATATAAGCATTTGCTCTTATCATATTTGAAATTAGGCCTGATAAAGACACTTTTGCTGGCCAAAGCACTACTGGACCCTGCCAGGTCGATTCCTGTTGGGGCATCCCATTCTGTGACTAAAGCAGCCTCTGTTTAAGACCATATAAGCATTTGCTCTTATCATATTTGAAATTAGGCCTGATAAAGACACTTTTGCTGGCCAAAGCACTACTGGACCCTGCCAGGTCGATTCCTGTTGGGGCATCCCATTCTGTGACTACAGCAGCCTCTGTTTAAGACCATATAAGCATTTGCTCTTATCATATTTGAAATTAGGCCTGATAAAGACACTTTTGCTGGCCAAAGCACTACTGGACCCTGCCAGGTCGATTCCTGTTGGGGCATCCCATTCTGTGACTACAGCAGCCTCTGTTTAAGACCATATAAGCATTTGCTCTTATCATATTTGAAATTAGGCCTGATAAAGACACTTTTGCTGGCCAAAGCACTACTGGACCCTGCCAGGTCCATTCCTGCCCAGGGCATCCCATTCTGTGACTAAAGCAGCCTCTGTTTAAGACCATATAAGCATTTGCTCTTATCATATTTATATTATAAGACACTTTTGCTGGGCATAGGCTTACTGCTGCCTGCCAGGTGCACTTCTGTTGAGGCATCCCATTCTGTAACATAGCATACCCCTCTTTATTTACACTAAGCAGCTCTCTTATTTACACTAAGCAGGCCTGTTGGAGGCTGAGTGTTACTGCTCACTTTTGGTGTGCATTATATTCTGTTTCATATAGACCCACCGCTGCCCGGGGTTTTTTTAAATATCACCTACTACCACGCCAGTTAGACTATGTCGGGCAGACAAGTGCCTGGAAGTGAAAAGAGGAGTGGCAGAGGCCAAGATTCCGCAGGCAGAGCTCGCATCAGACTGGGGGCCAGTAGCAGCAGGAGTCACGCTGAGAGACCTAATCTGCCAGTATCTGCTAGCGGTCGGGTCTCCACCAGTAACGCATCTGCCGTGGTAGATTGGTTGACGCGCTCATCAACAACATCATCACAACTTACGTCTGAGACCCCCAGTCTAGGGTCGGTAGGTTCCTCTGACACAACCCTGAGTTGGCATGCCCCGAGAGCAGTCCCTGTCCTCCCATTGCCTCTGGCCTACGCCGTTCCCTCCCCCAGCGACGTATCCTATGCTTTGGGTTCAGCTCCACTCTTTAGTGAGGAGGACCATCAGATAGAGGACAGTCAGCAGCTACTGCCCAGCCAAGAAATGGAGGTGGCTTCTTTAGCTAGGCAGACAAATAGTGATGTGGACAGTGTCGTGGGTGCTGCGAGCGTTCCAGCTCCTGCGCCAGACACTGTTGACGAATCCACGAACATCAGTGACGTACAGCCACAACCCGGTGATGATGATGATGATGACGATGAAGCCGATCGCACTTGGGAGCCGGGTGATGAAGGGGCTTCATCGTCATCATCAGGAGAAGAGGGGTGCAGGTTGCCCCGGAGTCAGCAGCTGAGGCAGCAAGGTGGTAGCAGTCAGCATGGGGGCACAATTCCAAAGGCTGGAGCCGGCCGGGGCCGGGGCCGGGGTAGAGCACCTGCTGTGCGGCAGTCTACCTTATCGGGAGGTAGTGGAGCAGGGGTTCCTGGAGTTGGCAACAGCAGCAGTGAATCAGTGAGGCCAGGGGGTGGGAAAAGTAGCTACTCGGCAGTGTGGCAGTTTTTCCTGAGGCATCCGCAGGAGGGTAACATGGCCACATGCAAGATATGTAGGCAAAAGGTGAAGCGTGGCCAGGGTCCAAATGTTGGCACCACGGCCCTGCGTCAACATATGATGCGTCACCATAAAACGACCTGGGAGAACCGAGGCTCCCAAGGGGTGGTCCAGTCTGCTTCCTCACCAAGTGAGCTCCCAATTTCTGCCAGCCAAGGCTCCAGCACCTCAGCCGAAGGCAGCTGTGCGTCATACCCATCCTCTGTCGCTCCTGCTCCTCCTCCTCCAAGTCATGCATCCCGCCAGCAATCCATCAGCGAAGCCATGTCCAAGAGACAGCAGTATGCGCCCACTCATCCTACGGCGCAGAAGCTGAATGTGCTCCTGTCCAAGTTGCTGGTGCTGCAGTCGCTCCCTTTTCAGGTGGTGGAATCTGCACCTTTCAGAGAACTGATGGCTTGTGCCGAGCCGAGGTGGAGAGTCCCAAGCCGTCATTTCTTTGCCAAGAAGGCAGTACCAGCGCTGCACACTTTTGTTGAACAGAAGGTGGGCCAGTCCTTGAGCCTGTCGGTGTGTAGCAAAATACATGGCAGCGCCGACATCTGGAGCTGTAACTACGGTCAGGGGCAGTACATGTCGTTTACGGCCCACTGGGTGAATGTGGTCCCTTTGCAGCAGCAACTTGGACAGGTCACGCCGCTTCGGCCTCCGCGCTCTCTGCCCATTGGGCCTGTGACACCGTGCGACTCGGCCTCCTCATCCTCCGCCATCTCCTCACCCTCCACTGTAGGCTCAAGTCTCAGTGCCCCTCCAGTCTACCATGTGTGCAGGGCACGGAGGTGTCACGCAGTGCTTCACATGGTTTGTCTTGGCGAACGGAGTCACACAGGGGAGGAACTGCTTAAATGTATTCATCAGGAAATCCAAACATGGCTTACTCCGAGAAAACTTAAAATGGGAATCATGGTTACCGACAATGGGAAGAACATTTTGTCTGCGCTGCGCCAAGGAAGCCTGACCCATGCCCCCTGCATGGCTCACGTCTTCAATCTGGTTGTCAAGCGGTTTCTGAAGTGTTCCCCCCATCTGCAGGACATCCTAACAACTTCACGGAAACTTTGCATGCACTTCAGCCACTCCTACACTGCCAAACACACCCTTCTTGAGCTACAGCGTCAGAATGGTATCCCCCAACATAGTCTGATTTGCGATGTTTCCACCCGTTGGAATTCCACCCTTCACATGTTGGACCGATTATATGAACAGAGAAAAGCCATCACGGATTTCCTGATGATCCAAGCAGATAGGGGGACTCCCCTGTGTAACTTCAATGTCAACCAGTGGCAGCTCATACGTGACACCTGCCGTTTGCTCAGGCCCTTTGAGGAAGCCACTTTATTTGTCAGTCGGCAGGATTACGGGATGAACGACGTGATTCCACTGCTTCATGTACTACAGCACATGTTGGAAACCATGGCTGGTCAGGGCACTGGAGACATGGCGTTTACATCTTACGGCCACATGAACCCCCTTGGAGCTGAACTGGAGGAGGAGGAGGAGGAAGAGGAGGAGGAGGAGTTGCCCAGCGAAACACAGTTTAGGCTTGGCGAAATGGCTGGTTTATCTAGTCAGCGGACAGGAGAGGAGGAGCAGGAGCAGCCAGAGGAGCTAGAGGTTTTTGAGGAAGGAGAGACAGAGGACCCGGGCACACCGTGGCAGTATGCAGTGGAGATGGAGACAGGTAGTCCATCCGAGTCACTTGCGCAAATGGCACGAAGCATGCTCACGTGCTTGCGTAGTGACCCCAGAATTGTTTCCATCTGTCGGCGGGATGACTTCTGGCTGTCCACCTTATTGGACCCTCGCTTCCGGCACAAAATGGGGGCATTTTTTAAACCCACCGAGAGGGAGGACAAACTCAACTACTACAAAGACATTCTACGTAGGCAGTTGGCCGATGCCTATCTGCGCCATGGTCCATACTCTCGCAGGTCTGACTCGAGGGGACCTCTGCGCTCACCTTCCACTGCCATGGCCGCTGGGGGGGTTGGCAGCAGCAGCAGCAGAAGCTCCATCAGCAGCAGCAGCCTCAGTCTTCAGTCGCTAATGAGTAGCTTTCTACACCCGCATAGTGAGGCTACTCATGAGCAGCAGGAAGACCTGGAGCAGGACCTGAACCAGCAGGTCATGTCATACTTTGACATGACCATGCCAACACACCTTGAGGATCCGCTGGACTTCTGGGCAGCCAAACTTGATTTGTGGCCGCAACTAGCAGAGTTTGCCCTGGAAAAGCTGTCCTGCCCGGCAAGTAGCGTGCCATCTGAGCGGGTGTTTAGTGCGGCGGGGGCCATAGTTACGGCGAGGAGAACTCGTCTGTCAACTAAAAATGTGGAGAGACTCACCTTTGTCAAAATGAATCAGGGATGGATCAGCCAGGATTTCCACCCACCAATGCCTGATGCATGCGACTAGATTCAGCATGGTGCCACGTTTTACACTTTCCAAATGGTGCAAAACATATTTATGTCTTTAGGCCATTTTTTGGGCTCCTGCTGCTGCTACTGTCAACTCCTGCCAACTCCAGGGTGTGATTCATCCAATTTTTGGGCTCCTGAAGCCAACTCCAGTGTATATTTGGGCTCCTGCTGCTGCTGCTGCCAACTTCTGCCAACTCCAGGGTGTGATTCATCCAATTTTTGGGCTCCTGAAGCCAACTCCAGTGTATATTTGGGCTCCTGCTGCTGCTACTGTCAACTCCTGCCAACTCCAGGCTGTGATTCATCCAATTTTTGGGCTCCTGAAGCCAACTCCAGTGTATATTTGGGCTCCTGCTGCTGCTACTGTCAACTCCTGCCAACTCCAGGGTGTGATTCATCCAATTTTTGGGCTCCTGAAGCCAACTCCAGTGTATATTTGGGCTCCTGCTGCTGCTACTGTCAACTCCTGCCAACTCCAGGCTGTGATTCATCCAATTTTTGGGCTCCTGAAGCCAACTCCAGTGTATATTTGGGCTCCTGCTGCTGCTACTGTCAACTCCTGCCAACTCCAGGGTGTGATTCATCCAATTTTTGGGCTCCTGAAGCCAACTCCAGTGTATATTTGGGCTCCTGCTGCTGCTGCTGCCAACTTCTGCCAACTCCAGGGTGTGATTCATCCAATTTTTGGGCTCCTGAAGCCAACTCCAGTGTATATTTGGGCTCCTGCTGCTGCTGCTGCCAACTCCTGCCAACTCCAGGGTGTGATTCATCCAATTTTTGGGCTCCTGAGGCCAACTCCAGTGTATATTTGGGCTCCTGCTGCTGCTACTGTCAACTCCTGCCAACTCCAGGCTGTGATTCATCCAATTTTTGGGCTCCTGAAGCCAACTCGAGTGTATATTTGGGCTCCTGCTGCTGCTACTGTCAACTCCTGCCAACTCCAGGGTGTGATTCATCCAATTTTTGGGCTCCTGAAGCCAACTCCAGTGTATATTTGGGCTCCTGCTGCTGCTGCTGCCAACTTCTGCCAACTCCAGGGTGTGATTCATCCAATTTTTGGGCTCCTGAAGCCAACTCCAGTGTATATTTGGGCTCCTGCTGCTGCTGCTGCCAACTTCTGCCAACTCCAGGGTGTGATTCATCCAATTTTTGGGCTCCTGAAGCCAACTCCAGTGTATATTTGGGCTCCTGCTGCTGCTGCTGCCAACTTCTGCCAACTCCAGGGTGTGATTCATCCAATTTTTGGGCTCCTGAAGCCAACTCCAGTGTATATTTGGGCTCCTGCTGCTGCTGCTGTCAACTCCTGCCAACTCCAGGGTGTGATTCATCCAATTTTTGGGCTCCTGAAGCCAACTCCAGTGTATATTTGGGCTCCTGCTGCTGCTGCTGTCAACTCCTGCCAACTCCAGGGTGTGATTCATCCAATTTTTGGGCTCCTGAAGCCAACTCCAGTGTATATTTGGGCTCCTGCTGCTGCTGCTGCCAACTTCTGCCAACTCCAGGGTGTGATTCATCCAATTTTTGGGCTCCTGAAGCCAACTCCAGTGTATATTTGGGCTCCTGCTGCTGCTGCTGCCAACTCCTGCCAACTCCAGGGTGTGATTCATCCAATTTTTGGGCTCCTGAGGCCAACTCCAGTGTATATTTGGGCTCCTGCTGCTGCTACTGTCAACTCCTGCCAACTCCAGGCTGTGATTCATCCAATTTTTGGGCTCCTGAAGCCAACTCCAGTGTATATTTGGGCTCCTGCTGCTGCTACTGTCAACTCCTGCCAACTCCAGGGTGTGATTCATCCAATTTTTGGGCTCCTGAAGCCAACTCCAGTGTATATTTGGGCTCCTGCTGCTGCTGCTGCCAACTTCTGCCAACTCCAGGGTGTGATTCATCCAATTTTTGGGCTCCTGAAGCCAACTCCAGTGTATATTTGGGCTCCTGCTGCTGCTGCTGCCAACTTCTGCCAACTCCAGGCTGTGATTCATCCAATTTTTGGGCTCCTGAAGCCAACTCCAGTGTATATTTGGGCTCCTGCTGCTGCTGCTGCTGTCAACTCCTGCCAACTCCAGGGTGTGATTCATCCAATTTTTGGGCTCCTGAAGCCAACTCCAGTGTATATTTGGGCTCCTGCTGCTGCTGCTGCCAACTCCTGCCAACTCCAGGGTGTGATTCATCCAATTTTTGGGCTCCTGAGGCCAACTCCAGTGTATATTTGGGCTCCTGCTGCTGCTGCTGTCAACTCCTGCCAACTCCAGGGTGTGATTCATCCAATTTTTGGGCTCCTGAAGCCAACTCCAGTGTATATTTGGGCTCCTGCTGCTGCTGCTGCCAACTTCTGCCAACTCCAGGGTGTGATTCATCCAATTTTTGGGCTCCTGAGGCCAACTCCAGTGTATATTTGGGCTCCTTCTGCCCCTCATAGTGATGCCACTTCAACTCTCTGCAATTGTGCCGCTCTGCGATTCTATTAGCGATGCCTCTGATCTGCATGTGATATTTCTTAAAAGTATTATTTAACTAACCCAGCACGCATCCTGTGCGTGTTACAGCAAGGCTGAATGGTTTACAACCCTATTGAGGCTGTAGGAGGCTCAGAAATAGCCGTTTTTAATAGCGATTCGTCGCGAATTTATTCGGGTCGAAACGATTTTTGTCGGAAAATTCGGCGAATCAGTCGAATCGAATTTTTCAAAAGTTCGCTCATCTCTACCCTTGAGGGTACTAAGTTGAAGGCCCAGATCCAAACCATGTTGTAAGAATTCCAGAATCTGGGAATAGAAAACACCCGACAGGGAAGAGACTTGGACTCACACCAGGCAATGTAAGCATGCCAGACCCTGTAATAGATAAAGGACGAGGACTTCTTCCTAGCCCGAATCATGGTATCAACAACAGAGGCAGGCAACACCTTTTCCATCAATATGGAGGTTTCAGCAGCCAAGCCGTTAAAGCCAGAGTTTGTAAATTGGGATGGCGTAGCTGCCCCTGTGTGAGAAGATCTGGATCCTTGGGCAAGACGTGCCTGTCTACTGCCCACCACACGACGTCTGTGAACCAAACTCTTCTTGGCCAACAAGGGGCCACCAGTATGGCTGGTACCCGCTCCTGGGCTATCTTGCGCATAACCCTGCCCAGGAGAGGAAACGGAGGGAACACATAGAGAAGCTGAAACTCCGTCCAAGGAATAGCCAAGGCACCCGTGGCGAAGGCCAGAGGATCCTGAGACAGAGAGACAAATCTGGGAAGTTTGTGATTGTGACGGGACGCAAACAGGTCCACATCCGGCTGACCCCAGCGGTGACAGAGGGAGAGAAACACCCAGTTGTTCAGAGACCACTCCCCCAGACGAGACGTCCCCCTGCTCAGAGAGTCCTATATTCCTCCCCCACACTACCAGCTGTTGCGTCATCAATGAGACTCTTGAGCAGCTTCTTAAGGGCAATAGCAGTAATGGCGGCAGCACATACGGGGCGCAAGCCAGCCCCCACACAGGTAAAAGCATGGCAGGCCACTTGATCCAATGCGCCATTCCTCACCGTCCCTCAGAGTGGTAGTGTCAGGGGAAGGCATGACCGAAGTATTGGACAAGCCTAGCACGGGAGCGTCCACTTCAGGGGGAAATGACCACCTCTTCACAAGATCAACAGGAAAGGGATACCTTTAATCCAAACCCTTGGGCACAACAGGCAACTTGTTAGGAGATTCCCATTCCTTAAGCACCAAGGTGGTAAAATGTTCCTGCTCAGGGAACGCTGTTTACCAGGGCGAAAAAGCTCCCCCTGCTTTCTTTTAGCTACCTCAGGGGCAGCAATGTGCAAAATTTCAAAAATATGTGACAGCAGATTATCAGTGTCCTCAGGGTACCATGATTCCTCTCTGGACGCAGACCCAGGGTCACTATCGCAACCCTCCTGCTGGTTCCCAGAGGAGTCAGAATCCTGGGAGGGCTCCCCCATCTCAAGGGGGTGACAGCCACCAAGATCATCAATCCCCACATACATCTCAGTAAGGGGAGCAGGCCTGGTGTCCAGGTGTCTTTTCTTGCCAGAGGCCTTCCTAGGAACCGTCCTGGCAAGCTGCTTTTCAATGTTAGCCACCCGCAGAGCCAAATCAGAATGTGACTCCCTGCCAACATTCCCCTCACTGGGGACCAACTGCAGGAGCGGGGGAGTAGGTGAAGCCGAGTGAGGCGCAGAGTTGGGAAGCGAAGCAGGCAAACCAGCTTGAAGTGCAAGGACACTTTCAGCGCACGGGACACACACCGTGACACTGTTATTCACAGGGGATATCCCACACATGGAACACAGCCATGCTGGCCCCGAAGGGCCCCCAAGCAGGCTATCCCCAGAAGCCTCCATATGGTGATTAGCACAGGCGCAATAGGCCAGCAGTGGGTACAGGCTTAATACAGAAGCCACCCGGGATGCCCTCCCACGGGATGCCCCCAGAAGTCAATAAAGCGGGAATGAGGGGGAGGAAGGAGTGGAGCCGGGAGAAACCACAACCCAATGGTATCCCGCCTGAAAGACATAAGTAAAAACACGAGCATCCCGCAGCAAATACATCCCAATTCAATAAAAAAAACCCCAAGGGGGACTCACGGACCAAAGACACCGCAGGGTCACACAGGCACAGACCGCTGGATAAGGGGACCTGCCAGAGGAAGCAGCGCTTCAGCCAGGAAGGGAGAAAATCCAGATGCGCAGCTTGTCCAAAATGGCGCCGGCAGAGGTACCTCGAGGGGCGGGTCGTGGGGTGAACGACGCGATATGCGTCATCACCCGGCCCCGCCCCCCCCCCCCGGCAGAGCGCGAAAAATGGCGCTCACGTGACCCGGGCGGCGCCATGACAAAGCAAAATCACCTCAGGTTATAGCACCCACAGCCGCGGAACGCAGTACAAAGCGGCACGGCAGCTAAAAACACCAGAAAATACACCAAAAACTTCCCCCACCTCCTCCCTTCGAGAAGGCAGCGGCGAGCAGCCATGGCCAGGGAGGGGGGGGGAGGGGGTCGCGGGAAGGACCCAAAAATAAAATAAGGGGACACAGTCCCCAAACTACTTACCCCCTCAGAAGCCAGGACAGAAACTCCGCATCCCTATTAGGCTCACCATAAAGCCTATGGCCGGCTGCGCTCCAGGAGGACTTGACCCTATTGCTCTTCTACCTTCACCCGATCTGTCAGCCGAGGCTGGGAGGCAGAAAGGGTCCAGAAACGGGTGGAAATAGACTTGCAGGGCCGCAGGCTTGGTTGCCCCGCTCACCTGCGCAAGAGAGAGAGCCATCTTCTATCTTCGCAGTTTCACTGCAGAGGAAACACTGGGGAACTCTGTGGTTAACCCCATTTTTATAGGGAGCCGGGACATGCCACAGCTTTCTGCAGTACCACTGCGCCACCTTGTGGCGGAATAACCCAACTGTTATGAATACCGAAGCGGGCCGTGCCATGCAATAAAGAAAAATACAATTCTGTGATTACTCACCTGTAGAATTGATATTATGAGTGTACATCCCATCCCGTTCCCAAAGATATCCTTACTCATGGGTTAATCATCTTCAGATGTCACGTGACTGCAGAGCAGAAAAAGTGGCCCCTCCCGGCATATATATACCGAGGCACCTCCCACAGAACTCCAGTATTTAAAAAGCAGTTAACAAAAGCCGGGAGAAAATAACCAACAATCACCATAAAGAGGTAACAAGAACAACAAGGGAGGGGCGGAACGGGACGGGATGTACACTGATAATATCAATTCTACAGGTGAGTAATCATAGAATTGTATTATTCTTAGGCCCTTATTTAACAAGGGATAGCGCCAGGTAGCGAATGGTGAGCGAACGGTAATGATGCTCACCGCCACGAGAACGCAGGCTCCCCTCCGCAATCACACATTTATCAAGTCGATCCTGCTTAGCGACTGACAGAGCGCCAGATAGCGAATCATTCATCATTATTCCAGCCTCACCCCACAGCGCCAGCGAGCGACCTTGAACAGCGACAGGTATGACCTCTCGCTACCTGGCGCTCTCCAATGCATTTCAATGGAGCAATCTTTAAATATTCATAATTAATTGCTATTAATTTTTTTTTTGTTTTTTTTAAATGTCAAAAATGTTGTGACCACTTCTGCAATGTTAGATTTTTTTTTAAGGTTAAAAAAAAAAAAAAAAAAAATTTGCGCAGAATTGATATTACAGGTCTGATATTAATGTATTCATATTACAAAATGTCTTGAAAAGCATGTTTTTTTTCTTTCTAAAAATATGGTTGTTTGAGGGTTAAAAAAACTACTATTAACCCATCGCCGCCAGCGCTCTGGGGTTTAAACAAGCATTTCACAGCGCGAGAATTTTTGGAGCGTGATTTGTTAATGAATATGCTGGGAGCCGTTCGCTATGGCCGTTCGCTGTCATGCGCTCCCATACAGCGCGGAACCTGTCAAACAGCGACTCCTAACCACGTATTCAACATTACCGCACACCGACTGAGTCGCTGTCAACAGCCGAACAACGCCCAAGCACAGCGAATACTAGCGGGTGCTGTGAAAATAACGCTACTGTCGCTCATCTGTCGCTACCTGGTGCTATTAATGAATCGGCCTCCCCGTCGTCCTGTTCCGAAAGATATCCTTACTCATGGGACATTCAATAGCAGTGTCTGTAAGGTAGGGTGGGATCCCCAAAAGCAACAGCACGCAGTCTAAACCACTGCCGCCTGCAGAACTTTGCGGCCAAAAGCAGCATCAGCTGAGGCCTTAACATCAACCTTGTAAAACTTAGAAAAAGTATAAACAGAAGACCAAGTTGCGGCCTTGCAAACTTGTTCAACAGAAGCTTGGTGCTGAAAAGCCCAAGAGGCACCAATAGCACAAGTAGAATGAGCAGTAAGACGAAAAGGAGGTTTCTTTCCCTTAGCAGAATAGGCCTGAATCACGGCCTGACAGATCCACTTGCTGATAGTGGATTTAGCAGGAGCCTGGCCCTTCTTAGGACCAGACGGAACCACAAAGAAAGCATCAGTCTTCCTGAAGGGTTCAGTAGCCACCAAATAGAACTTCACAGCCCTAACAACATCGAGAGAGTGTAACACCCTTTCTTTGGGGTACCAGGGTTAGGGCACAAAGAAGGCAACACAATGTCCTGATTGAGATGAAAAGCAGACACAACCTTAGGCAGAAAGTCAGTTTTAAAGCGAAACACCACCTTGTCCTGGTGTCTTTCAAAATAAGGAGGCTTGATGGAAAGCACCGCCAATTCAGAAACACGCCTGACTGAGGTAATAGCCACCAAAAAGGCTACCTTGACAGTGAGAGTGGATAAAGCCGCCTCCTGCAAGGGCTCAAAGGGAGACCCTTGCATGCCAGACAAAACCAAGTTCAAATCCCAAACAGGTAACATAGGCTTGCGTGGAGGACGCAAATGAGTAACACCTTGAAAGAAGGTCTTAACCAGATGATGCTGAGCAAAAGACTTTTGGAAAAAAACAGCAAGAGCAGAGACATGGCCCTTCAGAGTACTAAGCTGAAAACCCATAATCAAGCCATTTTTTTAAAAACTCCATTATCCTGGGAATTGAGAACACCCGACATGGAAGTGACCTAGACTCACACCAGTCAATGTAAGCATGCCAAACCCTGTAGTAAATGGTAGAGGAAGACTTTTTTCCTAGCTCTGATCATAGTATGAACCACAGAGGCCGGCAACTCCTTGTCCATCAAGATGGAGGTTTCAGCAGCCAGGCCGTCAAAGCCAGCGTTTGTAAATTGGGGTGGCGGAGCCACCCCTGAGTGAGCAGGTCTGGTACCATGGGCAGGACGACCTGATCTACTGCCAACTGTACGATTTCTGCAAACCAAATTCTTCTTGGCCAACACGGGGCCACCAGAATGGCTGGCACTCCCTCCTGGGCTATTTTGCACAGCACCTTGCCCAGCATAGGAAACAGAGGAAAAACATAAATGAGCTGAAAGCTCTTCCAAGACATTGCCAGAGCATCCACTGACAGGGCCAGGGGATCCTGTGACAGGGATACAAAGACTGGAAGCTTGTGATTGTGACGTGACACAAAGAGATCCACATCCGGCTGGCCCCAACGGAGACACAGAGAGTGAAACAACCTGTTGCTGAGGGACCATTCTCCCATGCGAGCCCGCCCCCCTGCTCAGAGAGTCTGCTTCCAGATTCTCCACTCCCGGAATGTACACAGCTAAGATGCAGGGAACATTGTCCTCCGCCCAGGACAGAATCAGGGATACTTCCCTGAGAGCCCACTTGCTCCTGGTTCCTCCTTGATGATTGACGTAAGCAACCGCTGTCTTGTTGTCTGAGCGGATCTGAACCGCCAGAACCCAAAGGTGCAAGGTCAGCTGGTAAAGCACTAATCTTACTGCCCTCAGTTCCAGCACATTGATTGGGGCATGGGCCTCCTGAGGACTCCACTGCCCCCGGAATTTCAGGGTCCTCCAAAAGCCCCCCCCCCCAACCTGTCAGGCTTGCATCCGTGGTGACCACCTCCCAGCAGGGAGTCAAAAAAGATCTGCCCAATAGCAGATTCCTTGGGTCCAGCCACCATAACAGACACCGCCTGACCAGAGGGGACAGAACAAATACCTGATCCAAGGACCCTGGGTCCCGATCCCATACCGACCAGAGATGAACCTGGAGAGACCTCATGTGAAACTGAGCGTATGGAACAGCCTCGAAGCTGGACATCATCAGACCCACCAGCTGCATAGCCTGTCTGATGGACGGATGAGGGCAAGACAGAAGGAGCTGTGTTTGTGCCTCTATCTTCAGCTGAGGGAGAAAGACCTTGACCTGATAGGTATCCAGAGTCATGCCCAGAAAAAGCTTGACCCTGGAAGGAGACAGGGAAGACTTGGGAAGATTGATCACCCAGCCAAACTTTTCCAGAGTGGATACCACCATCTGAACATCCAACTCTGCTTGTTGCAAAGTCTGAGAAACTACCAGAATGTCGTCCAGATAAGGAAGAATGCGAATGCCCTGAGATCTCAGCAGAGCCATTACTCCCGCCAACACCTTGGTGAACACCCAGGGAGCAGAAGTAAGACCGAATGGCAGAGCCACAAACTGATAATGCTGATCTTCCACTGCGAACCTGAGAAATTTTTGATGGCCTGCAAAAATTGGCACATGAAGATAAGCAACCTTGATGTCTATAGATGCCAAGAAGTCCCCCGAAGAGAATGTATGGCAGAAAGAGTCTCCATGCGAAAGTGCCTGAATCTGACAAATTTGTTGAGGAGCTTTAAATCCAGGATAGGCCTGACTGATCCGTCCTTTTTTGAAACAGTGAAAAGATTGGAATAGTAGCCCAAGCCCCTTTCCCGCAGAGGGACCGGGCAAATGACCCCCAATTCCAGTAGATTCTGAATAGCCAAGCACAGACACTGAGCTGACAGGGGGTCCTGAGCCATCTGTGATTTTGTGAATCTTGGGGGCGGCCAGGCTGCAAACTCTATCTTGTAACCAGAGGAGACTACCTCCTGAATCCACCGGTCTGAGACAAGACATCTCCAGATGTGAGCAAAAAACCGAAGCCGTCCCCCCCACCCGGATGGATGAGGGCGCTCCTTCATGCCTGTGGTAGTTTGGGAGAGGATTTTGGCTTAGAACCCCAGGATGGACCGGGCCTGCCACGTCCTCTGCTTCTACCCCACGACTCACCACGGCCTCCCGCGGGGGGAGCCCCCTTCCTCTTCTGGGGGAATAAAAGGGGGACAGAGCAACTCTAGGCCCCCGAAAGGGCCTGAGTGGTTTCTTGCGCTGAGGCAGAACAGATCCAGACACTCTCCAAAAAGGCGCAGTCCTTTAAATGGGGCCCCTGTAATAGCCTTCTTAGCAGCAATATCAGCCATCCATTGGCGCAGCCAAACAGAACGGCATATAGCGACCAGCAGAGCAGAGGTTCTGCCACACATTCTAATGGCATCCTCTAGGGCAGCAAGAACATATGAAGTAAATTCCTCACAGTACATAAGCAGTTAAATTCATCTCTGCCAAAAGCCACAGAACCACCCTCTAAGGCACTTCTGATCAATCTTCTAATCGCCACAGTTGGAATAGCAGATGCACACACAGGACGCAGCGCGGTCCCCGCACAGGCAAACCCATGGGTGGCCAGCTGATCAATGTGCCGGTCTTCCACATCTTCTAAGGTGGTAGTATCAGGTGAGTGCACCACGGAGGTATGAGATAGTCCAAGTATTGGTGCCTCCACCTCCGTTGGGGAACACCATAATTTAGCTGTATCCAGGGGAAAGGGATACCTCTTGTCCCAGATTTTAGGTACACCTGGAAGTCTACTAGGCTTTTCCCATTCCTGTAAAACGAGATTGTTGAAATGTGCCTGTGCAGGGAACTCCCAGCTTGGTTTAGCAGCATAAAATAATTCTCCCTGTTGCTGCGGGGGGGGGGGGGGGGGGCAACAGGGGGAGATTTTTCAAGCACTTCAAATAAATGGGCAAGTAGCCTGTCAGTATCAGCTGCATCCCAAGGCTTGGACCCGGTCCTGGGTTCATCAAAAGACCTATTCAGATCATCAGATTCAGACTCAGAGAATAATTCCCCCTCATGGGAAAAACCAACAATGTCTTCCAGCGCTTCAGAAGCCAAAGGACAAACATAGGTATTATCAATCAAATGCCTTGTCTTGCCAATAGCCTTGCGCAGCTCATAACCGCCCATCCACCTCCATCCCCAGTAGCATGCGCAACAACCGGAGCCGAATGCAAGAGAGAGGGAGTAGGCAAGGCGTCAGGGGAAGCGGCCCTCAGCAGGGGCATCCCAGACAACCGCGCAACCGTCTGCTGGGCGCAAGAGAGACAGACCGTGAAGTCGCCAGGTACAGGGGAAATCCCACAATCAGTACAGAACCGGCCTTGTCCCGAAGGAACCCCGGACTCATTGTCTTGAGAAGCCTCCATATGGTCATTATTGTGGCTCACAAAGGCCAAATGGAAATAATGCAGAAGCAAACCCGGGATGCCCCCAATGCACCGCAAGGGAAGTGGGAGGATTTTAATATATGAGACAAATTCCCTTATAAAAGTAAAGGCCGGGAGAAACCACTAATTCTATAGGCCTAAAAGACAAAGAGAGGATCCCGTAAGCACAAGATATATCACAGTAATAAATAAAATAAAAATAGCCCGTGAGGGCACTTACAGACCGCACACGAGCATCAGCCGTGCCGCACTGCCGAGACAAGATGGCGCCCGGACATATACCTCGAGGGGCGGGCCACGGGGGAGCGACGCAAAATGCGCCACTCGCCCCGCCCGCCTCCCTCCGAAGAGTGCGAAAAGGACGCGCCCACGTGACCTAAACAGCCAATGGCTGCACCAAGGAGCCTGAGGTAAATGTCGCCGCCCTATACAAAGCGGTGTACAATAGCGCCACATTAGATAAAATGAAAAGAGTGCAACCAATTCAAACTGGGATCACTGCAAAATGCGCTCCGCAGGAGCCACAGCATAAAAAACAAAAGGTGCCACACAATACATGATACACAACATCTAATACAAGGAACACCCCCCCCCCCCCTTCCCCTAAGGGACTCAGAGGAACGAGGGGAAGCAGCAGTCACAAGGGAACCCACTATTGAGGAATAGGGGGTGACAGGCACACAAATGCGGGCAGGGCATCCCATAAGGCTCACCATGGCCTGAACCATCTACCCTTTGGTGGGGGAGTTGCGGCGGAGCATAGCTCCTTAGCACCTAAATATGGTGCTGCACCCGAACACTACAGCCGAGGCTGGGAGGCAGTATAGAAAAAACAGAACGGGTGGGAATAGCTGAATAGGTCCATAGGGCCAAAGACCCCGCTCACCTGCCTGAAAAAGAGAGAGAGAGACACTTTCTCGTCCTGGCAGTCCACGACTGCAGAGAAAAGTGGGAGGTGCCTCGGTATATATAGGCCGGGAGGGACCACTTTTTCTGCTCTGCAGTCACGTGACATCTGAAAATGAGGATATATTTCGAAACGGGACGGGATGTACACTAAGAATATAATAATTTCACAGAATGAGAAACCTTTTGCCTGCAGAATCACCACAAACACAGGCAGTGGGACACGCGTTCCGGGCGTGATAGTGACTGTGGCGTCCAGAGAGATATCATTCACGCCCTGATAATAGTCCCCTACACAAACACAACCTGTCTGGCACTGATTTAAAGGACGTGTGCACACAGCGATCAGAGCTCGGGACAAATGTCTGCACAAGCTCTTTTTAAAATAAAGGAGAATCCTAAATGAATTGAGGTGGTATTTATTTATACCTCCCAAGTGTCCCTGAATGGAGGGACTGTCCCTCTTTTGAGTCCATGTCCCCCTGTCCCTCGTTGTTCTCATTTGTCCCTCTTTGAGGTGTAACATACAGATCTGCATCAATAAATGATTCATTTGCCCATTCAAAGTGTTTCTATTGTTGTAACTAACTGTAAAATTCACCTTCACTCCCGGTCTAATGGCGAGCCGCATCCCCGCTATCCCTTTAGCAGGGTGCGTGCCCGCACCAGGCATTTGTGAATGGCCAGCGCGGGCACACTCCCTGTTAGAGGGTAGCGGGGGATGTGGCCACCAGCGCTCTCGGATCCGCTCCAGGAGAGCTCCTGGACGAAATGACTCGGGGGCTCCGAGTGCGCTGATTGGACGAACGCCCGCCCGCAGTTTTTATTGTTGTAACTGTTACATTTTATCTCCTATCCATCAATAAATGAGGGGGCGTGGCTTCATTCAACAATTGTCCCTCTTTGGAGTCCCTCCCCTTTCCCTCGTTGTTCTCATTTGTTCCTCTTTGAGGTGTAACATGCAGATCTGCAGCAATAAATGATTCATTTGCCTATTCAAAGTGTTTATATTGTTGTACCTGTTGCAATGTATCTCCTATCCATCCCTCAATGAGGGGGCGTGGCCTAATTTAACAAATGTCCCTCTTTCCCACCCTGATAAGTTGGTAGGTATGTTTAATAGCGAGGGCTCTCTTGGGAATTCAAGTGGACCAAAACTCATAGACTCCAGGCAGGCATACTCACTCTACCCGAAAACTCACCTTCTTTCCCGGTCCAACGGCGCATGCGCAAGTAGCAGCTGCATCCCCGCGATCCCTTTAGCAGGGTGCGTGCCCGCACCGGGCATTTGTGAATGGCTGGCACGAGCATGCTCCCTGTTAATGGGTAGAGGGGGATGCGGCCACTAGCGTGCTCAGATCTGCTCGCCTTAGACGAAGGGGCGGGAGCCAATCCGAGCGCGCTGACTGGGCGAGAGACTGCGAATGCCCGCGTCAGGAATTTGTGAGTGGCATGCCAAAACTTCCAACTTTTCAGGGTGGCAAAGAGGGATAATTGTTAAATGAAGCCACGCCCCTTCATTGAGGAATGGATAGGAGATACATTGTTAAACAAAGTTAACACTTTGAATAGGCGAATTAATCATTTATTGCTGCAGATCTGAATGTTACACCTCAAAGAGGGACAAATGAGAACAATGAGGGACAGGGACACCTGGGAAGTATGAATAAATTCCCCCTCAATTCATACATCTCTCCAGGGGGGCCCCTCAAAGAGGGACAACTGAGAACAACGAGGGACAGGGAGACATGGGCTCCAAAGAGGGACAGTCCCTCCAAATCAGGGACACTTGGGAGGAATGGGGCACGCTCCCACTTAAAGGGCAGTGCGGGATGCGGGCAGCAGTGCGCTCGGATCTGCTCGTATTAGACGAGCTCCTGGACGAAGGGGTTTGTGCGGATCCAAGTGCGCTGATTGGACGAGCGTCCGCGCATGCGTCGTAGGACCGGGAAGAGGTGAGTTTGTTCGGGCGACCTGGGGGGTTTCACACAGCGGGGTACGGACCAAAACCCAGGATAGGTTTTGGTCCACTTTAAGGGGCTGGGGGTTTTTTTTTATTGTTTGAGGGGGCATTTATTGAGGCTGTACGTGTTAGCGCTGAAAAATCTCTTATACATACCCAGGGGTATTAATCAGACGTGGGGTCTCTCTTTTGGATTGAGGGGGTAAATGTAGCTCTCGCACACCTGCTACTTGGTTAGGATGGCAGGGAGCAGGTTCTTCTGGGCCCGGGTGCTCTAGGTGTGTGTGTGGGGGGTGCTGGGGCTGTACCACAGGGCAGGTTAGTACTTCTCAAAGATGATCGACAATCGACAGCGCCAGGTAACGGCAGATGAGCGTCTGTACAGCGGCGCTAAGAGCGACCGCTAGTGGTCGCTTTGATCGGCCGTGAGTCGCTATTACAGAGCGCCTCAGTCACTGTAGTAACATGGCCGGCATTGATGAATTTGATGTATGTCGGTCGCTCTAACACCAGTACAGCGCTTTATGGGAGCAAGAGGTAGCGACTGCGACTGCGATTCATGAAAAAAAAACAGCCTCACACAGCGCCGGCGCTCAAAATTGTGTTGCTGTAGCCCAGAGCGCCAGACGTTGTGTGATTAAAGTCTATCCACCAGTAACAAAGCGAAAACACATGGAATGACATTGTTATAACACTGTGACATGAACACTTTAATATCAGACATGTAATTACAATTCTGCATAAAAATATTTAAAATCCAAAAAGTTTTCAAAAATGACTTATAGAGGGGCAGGAGAGGTCACACAATGAGTTAATTAAAAAAAACACACACAAAACACTGTTTTAAGAGAAGAAAAGTAACGTCCAGTGAAATGTATGGGAGAGCGGTAATACCAGGCGCTCTGGAAGCCACAGCGCCGCCAGGATCTGCAGAGCCGTCTGTGATAATGAATCGGACGCTACATGGAGCTGTTAGAGTCGCTCACCAGAATCTCCTTCATAAATGTGGTCTTGCGTACAGCGCCCAGCGTTCACCAGACGCTGCCTGCCGCTATGAGGCGCTACCTGCCGCTATCCCTTCATGAATAAACCCCTATTAACATATGACCCAGCTTTACACATCCTTCCAGTTATATTCCCTCCTGTTGCCTCCACAGCCTCGGGTCAGCCAGCAGGGCTTACTCCCCTAGAAGGATTCCCAGGACTTCCTATGGGCGGCCATTGCTGTCGGGCCGGAGCTTTACCTCACACTCTGACAGGAAATGGTCTCACATCTCCTCAACAATTCAAATGGCCTAGAACACTACTACAGGGTCTCTCTCCCCTATATAACCTCTGGCTACCTCCTAGAACCTTCCATCACATGTTTGTCCACATGTCAAACATGTGATATGCTGTTCCCTCAGACCTTCCAACCAATCATGATAGGCTGTTCCCTCAGACCTTCCAACCAATCATGATAGGCTGTTCCCTCAGACCTTCCAATCAATCATGATAGGCTGTTCCCTCAGACCTTCCAGCCAATCACGATAGGCTGTTCCCTCAGACCTTCCAACCAATCATGATAGGCTGTTCCCTCAGACCTTCCAACCAATCATGATAGGCTGTTCCCTCAGACCTTCCAGCCAATCACGATAGGCTGTTCCCTCAGGCCTTCCAACCAATCATGATAGGCTGTTCCCTCAGACCTTCCAACCAATCGTCATAGGCTGTACCCTCAGACCTTCCAACCAATCATGATAGGCTGTTCCCTCAGACCTTCCAACCAATCATGATAGGCTGTTCCCTCAGACCTTCCAACCAATCATGATAGGCTATTTCCTCAGACCTTCCAACCAATCATGATAGGCTGTTCCCTCAGACCTTCCAACCAATCATGATAGGCTGTTCCCTCAGACCTTCCAACCAATCATGATAGGCTGTTCCCTCAGACCTTCCAACCAATCATGATAGGCTGTTCCCTCAGACCTTCCAACCAATCACGATAGGCTATTCCCTCAGACCTTCCAACCAATCATGATAGGCTGTTCCCTCAGACCTTCCAACCAATCATCATAGGCTGTTCCCTCAGACCTTCCAACCAATCATCATAGGCTGTTCCCTCAGACCTTCCAACCAATCATGATAGGCTGTTCCCTCAGACTTTCCAACCAATCACGATAGGCTGTTCCCTCAGACCTTCCAACCAATCACGATAGGCTGTTCCCTCAGACCTTCCAACCAATCACGATAGGCTGTTCCCTCAGACCTTCCAATCAATCGCGATAGGCTGTTCCCTCAGACCTTCCAACCCAATACGATAGGCTATTCCCTCAGACCTTCCAACCAATCACGATAGGCTGTTCCCTCAGACCTTCCAACCAATCACGATAGGCTGTTCCCTCAGACCTTCCAATCAATCACGATAGGCTGTTCCCTCAGACCTTCCAACCAATCACGATAGGCTATTCCCTCAGACCTTCCAACCAATCATGATAGGCTGTTCCCTCAGACCTTCCAACCAATCATGATAGGCTGTTCCCTCAGACCTTCCAACCAATCATCATAGGCTGTTCCCTCAGACCTTCCAACCAATCATGATAGGCTGTTCCCTCAGACCTTCCAACCAATCATCATAGGCTGTTCCCTCAGACCTTCCAACCAATCATGATAGGCTGTTCCCTCAGACCTTCCAACCAATCATCATAGGCTGTTCCCTCAGACCTTCCAACCAATCATGATAGGCTGTTCCCTCAGACCTTCCAACCAATCACTATCCTCCTAGTTGTTACTAAGGGGTTTATTAATGAAGGGATAGCGCCAGGTAGAGCCTTGTAGCGGCAGGCAGTGTCTGGTGAACACGGGGCGCTGTACGCAATACCACATTTATGAAAGCAAATCTGGTGAGCGACTCTAACAGCGCCATGTAGCGTCACATGTTTTATTAAAGGTGGCTCAGTGTATAGCGCCGGCGCTCTAGCTTCCAGAGCCAGGTATTACATGTCGCTCTCCCAAACATTTCAATGGACGTTTTTGTTTTTTGCTCCAATCATTGTGTGACGTCTCCTGGCTGCAAACAAACACTTTTAGAAACTTTTTGGACTTTTTATATTTTTATGCAGAATTGTCATTACAGGTCTGGCACTAAAGTGTTATTGTCGCAGTGTTATAACAATGTAATTCCATGTGTTTTTGCTTTGTTACTGGTGGATATTTGTTCAAAAACAGACTTTAATCACACAGCGTGTGGCGCTCTATACTATAGCGCCCAGATCCAGAGCGCCGATGCTGTGTGTGTGATTTTTTGTTGAATATAGTGTGAGTCGCAGAGAGTCGGTCGCACTGAGCTGGTGCTACCTCTCACTCCCCTCAGCGCTGTACTGGTGTTAGAGCACCCAACATACATCTCATTCATCAATGCCGGCCAGGTTATTACAGCGACTGAGGTGATCTGTTACAGCGCCCGATAGCCAATCACAGCGTATACTAGTGGTCGCTCTAAGCGCCTCTGTACAGACGCTCATCTGCCGATACCTAGCGCTAGTCATGAATCAGCCTGCCTGTCTCTAGCCAGCATCCTGCTCTGGCTATTAACTTTCGCTACCTTCCCTTCCAGAACAGTGTACATCCAACTCTATGGTCCAGTGCTTCTCTATATACACTTTCATGGCTAGAAACCATAAAAGGGTTTAATATCTTATTAAAGTGGACCAAAACCCACTGAACTTGTAAAATATATCTGACCAAAGCCCCTGGCGATACTCTGTTCTTAGGGTGTAGAACTAAAAATGGATATTTTCGCTTATCAAAAAACCCTGGAACACTGATTTTTTCACTATATCCAGTCCAGGTCGTCCCAAAAGTAATAACAGTTGGGTAATCCACCGCTAGGTGGCGCCTGACTGCAGGATCAAAAGCTGTCACCCCCCGGCCTCCTATAAAACAGGTGTCTCTCTATGATTCCCCATTGTTCTTCCTGCAGTCTGCTGCATAAGGATCGTATGGATACTCTCTCCTGGATACTGCAGCTGAGCGGGGCCTCCTAGCCCGTCGGCCGCTGCATCCTTATTGCCACCGTTCCCGTTGGACCCACTACTGCCTCCCAGCTTCGGCTGACCGGGACGGTGAAGGTAGGTTGAACGCCAGGGTCAGGCGTTGGCAGAGCTAGGCTCTTGGCCGCAGACCCTGCCCAAAGGGTAGCCGGCCATAGGCTGATGGTGAGCCTATTTAGGGGGGGGGACCACTATATGCCCATGGGGCTTATGCCCTCCCTGCCCCACAAGCTTTATTGTTGTATTGTGCTGGTGTTTATTGACTGGACTTGCTGTCCCTTGCGTGCTGGTGTGTTTTTTACAGTTTTTTTGACATATATATTTACCCTCCTGTGTTTTTTTACTGTTTTTTTACCTCACATATTTACCCTCCTGTGTTTTTTACTGACTTTTTACCTCACATACTTACCCTCCTGTGTTTTTTACTGACTTTTTACCTCACATATTTACCCTCCTGTGTTTTTTACTGACTTTTTACCGCCCATATTTACCCTCCTGTGTTTTTTACTGACTTTTTACCTCACATATCTACTCTCCTGTGTTTTTTACTGACTTTTTACCTCACATATTTACCTCTCCTCGCTCCCTCGTCGCTCCGCTCTCTCCTCTCTCCTTCATGCTGCCGCGCTGTGAGGTGGGGAGGACGTCGGCACTGCACGGGCGGAGTATGTCTGGGGCTGTGGGCCCCGCCGCCAGGTGCGCAAGGGTGCCACGCTGACGATTCTGCTGGGCACCTCCGTGGGCCGCCTGATGTTGCAGGGCCCTCCACCATCTTGGGAGCGGGCGCGATTTTCGCGCCGTCGGGGGGGCGGGACTGCACGATGACACTTTTCGCGTCATGGTCGTGCGGCCCGCCCCTCGAGGAACGTGTGCTGCTGGCTGGCACCATCTTCTCCTCCTGCACGCTGCTGTCGTCTCTGTCGGCCCTTTGAGCAGTGTCGTGAGTCCCTCTTGAGATATTGTCTGTTATGCGCTGGGCATGTGCTGTGGGATGCTTATATGTTGTTCACTTTGTGTCTTCCAGGTGGGCCTCTGGATATTAAGGGTTGTGGTTCCTCTCGGCCTCCGCCCACCCCCCCCCCCGCTCCTGCCCCCCTCTCTCTCCATGCCCTCTCCCTGTAAAGAGGGATCACTTAAGAGGGATCATTTCTTGTGGGCTGGCCAGGTTGGGTCGTTAGTGCCTTGTACCTGTTAACATAACTCAAATCACCATAATGGAGGCTTCTGGGGATAGTGAGCTTGGAACCCCATCTGGGCGGGTGAAGCTCTGCCCCAGGTGCGGTGCTAGCCCTCTGGGCGGACTCAGCACGGCTGTGTCACTTGCTCCAGAAGTGTTATCTCGGAGCATGATCGGGCGGGCGTATCTGCCTCTAGCCCGTTATTGCCTGCGGCCTCTCCAGAACCCCCGTGCTTGCTCTCAGCCACCAGCGAGGGGGAAGCCAGTAGGGGGTCCCATTCTGATTGGCTTATCGAGTGGCCAGCTTTGAGAGACAGATCTCTCGCTCGGCTCCTAAGAAGGCCACAAGTAAGAGGCGGCATATTGAGCCGGTCTATTCTGATAATGATGGAGATGATGATGATCTCTTTGGAGGTGTTGGCCTTGATAGTGGCCCGGTTCCTCCTCGGATGAGGATACATGGCTCCCTGATGATACGGAGTGGTTGCTGACTGCGATCTTTGAGACGCTGCACATTGTCCCTCCTAGAGTGGCTAAGAGGAAGCAGGGTGGATTGTTTCGGCCTGAGAGACAGAGACGAGTCTTTCCTGAGCAGGCCCTTTTTTTCTAACATGATTTTCAAGGAATGGGAAAGGCCTAACAAGTTACCGTCAGACCTAAGGGCCTGGACAGGCGGTATTCCTTTCCCGAGGAGCCGGTCCGGCTAAGGTCCCGTCCTCCCGAGGTGGATGTCCCTGTGTCGGGTCTGCTCAACACTACGGTCATACCTTCACCCGAAACTACTTCCCTACGTGATCCAGCTGACAAGCGCATTGATCAGTTGCTCTGTCATGCCTTCACCTTGCTGGCCAAGAAGGCACTTACTAGTATCCCCTTTGTGGGTCACAGGCGGTTTGGGGAGCATCTGGACCTCCTGGTCAAGAACGGAAGACTCCCTCTGCGACGAAAGTCTGCGCGGCCCTTTCAGGGTTTATCTGCCTATCACTCCATCGAAGAGGAAGAGGCTCTTCATTTTCAGGTGCTCGCAGAGATTCCTGGTGATGAGGTAGGTCGACCCAATCCCTCCTGGGGATCCAGGGCCAAGCCCCCTACCAAGGCCCTCTGGCATGAGGGGACGCCCTCACCCATCAGGGTGGGAGGATGGCTTCTGCTATTTGATCACGTCTGCAGACAGTGCGTCTTGGATCGATGGATTCAGGAGGTGGTTTCCTCCGGTTACAAAATAGAGCTGGCAGTCTGGCCGCCCTCAAGATTTCTTCAGTCGCGGATTTCCCAGAACCCATTGATGGCACAAGGCCTGCGGTTGGCCGTCCAACACCTTCTGCTGTCTCAACAGGTTTGTTAGAGTCAGACATTTCTGCATGGAGACCTTACGGTCCATGGTGAGCTCGCTTCGACCTGGTGACTTCTTGACCACAGTGGACATCAAGGATGCTTATCTGCACATCCCTAAATTCCAGGGGCATCAGAAGTTCCTGAGTTGCTATTCGGGATATCCTCAGCCCCCCGTGTGTTCACCAAGGTGCTGGTGGGCGTCAGGCTATCCTGAGTACCCAGGGCATTCGAGTGCTGCCTTATCTGAACGATTTACCGATTGTGGCTCAGTCTCTTCTTCAGGCTGAGAGTGACACCCGGACCATGTTGTCCACTCTCGAGGATTTTGGTTGGGTAGTCAATTATCCCAAGTCTTCAATCACTCCCAGTTGAACCTGTTGACCGGTTGGGATCGGACGCAGGAGACACTGGAACGGGAGTTTTCACTGTCTCCCCCGGCCAGGCAGTCCCTTTTGTGGTGGCTGGACTCCAGAAATCTGCTGGTAGGCAAGTCATTTCTGCCTCCACGGTGGGAGATTGTCACCACGGATGCCAGCCTGACCGGCTGGGGAGGCTTTTGGCTGACTCAGAAGATCCAGGGTCAGTGGGGGCCACAGGAGGCCCACTTACCTATAAATATCATGGAGTTGAGAGCGATCCGGTGGTGCTTCTTCACTTGACTCCCCATCTAAGGGGTCGTGCGATTCAGGTTCGCTCGGACAATCAGACGGCGGTTACCTACATAAATCAGCGAGGTGGGACTCGGAGCAAGCGAGCCCTCAAGGAGGTGACCCAGATTCTGACTTGGACAGAGGAGAATGTTCCCTGCATCTCGGCGGTTTATATTCCTGGGATAGAGACCCAGGAGGCAGACTCCCTGAGCAGGAGCGCCTCACGTCTGGGGGAATTGTCTCTCAGCAACAAGATTTTTCACGCTCTTGTCTCCGCTGGGGTCAGCCGGGCGTGGACCTATTTGCGTCCAGACATAATCACAAGCTCCCGAGATTCATCTCCCTGTCGAGAGATCCTCTGGCCTTTGCCACAGACGCTCTGGCAATTCCTTGGACGGAGTTCAGGCTCCTTTATGCGTTCCCTCCGTTTCCACTCCTGTGCCGAGTGCTGCGCAAGATAGCCCAGGAGGGGGTACCAAGCATCCTGGTGGCTCCTCTCTGGCCAAGGCGGAGTTGGTTCGCGGACATAATTCAGATGTCAGTCGTTCGCTACGTCTTGCCCGACGATCCAGGGCTTCTCACGCAGAGGTCGCTGCGGCACCCCTAATTACAGACACTGGCTTGACAGCCTGGTGATTGAAACCTTAATCCTGACAGACAAGGGGCTGTCAGCCACGGTTGTTCAGACCATGATTCAGACACGGAAAAAGTTTTCTTCCATGATATATTTCTTCCATGATATATTACAGAGTTTGGCATGCCTACATTGCTTGGTGTGAATCCAAGAGCCTTCCTTGTCGTACTCTCTCTAGGATTTTGGAGTTTTTTACAACACAGCTTAGACTTGGGTCCTTCTTCCAAGGGGTTACCCATGTACGTCCACCGCGTAAGCTTGTATTACCAGTGTGAGACTTGAATCTGGTGCTTTCTGCTCTCCAGAGTCCCCCCTTTGAGCCCTTGTGCAATGCTGCATTGTCTATTTTGCCCTAAAGGTTGTATTTTTGGTAGCTATCACCTCGGTGCAGCGCGTGTCAGAGCTGGCCGCGATTGGTGTGAAGCCTCCTTACTTTGGACTGCATAGGGATAAGGTGGTGTTTCGCTTAAAACTGATTTTTTGCTTAAGGTCGTGTCTCCTTTTCACCTTAATGAGGAAATTGTCTTGCCTTCCTTGTGTCCAGCTCCGACTAACTCTAAGGAAAGGACCCTCCATTCCCTGGATGTGCTCAGAGCCATTAAGTACTCCTGGTTGCGAATGAGTCATTCAGGAAGTCGGATTGTCTTTTTGTCCTCTCCGAGGGGTCTAGGAAGGACTTGCCTCCGGCCAAGTCCACTCTCAGTAAGTGGATCAGACAGGCGGTGGGGCAAGCATATTCTGTCAAGGGGAAGGAACCCCCTTTTTTGTGTTAGAGCTCATTCTACTAGAGCTATTGGTGCTTCCTGGGCTTTTCAGCACCAGGCCTCTGTTGAACAAGTTTGTAAGGCCGCTACTTGGTCTTCTGTTCATACCTTTACAAAGTTTTTACAAGGTTGATGTTAGGGCCTCAGCTGATGCTGTCTTTGGCCAAAAAGTGCTTCAGGCGGTAGTGAACTGAACTACATGCTGTTTCGCACTGGGGATCCCACCCTAATGGACACTGCTTTTGGATGTGCCAACTGTCATTGTCATTACTTACTGGGACGACCTGGACTGGATATAGTGAAATATACAATTCTGTGAAACTCACCTGTAGAATTGTTTTTGAATATATCCAGTCCAGGTCATCCCACCCCGCCCTTATTATTATATTATATTATATCTGGATTGCCTGTTATGGTGAATACCATTTTTATATTGGACAGTTGTCCTTAGTTTGATGGAGAGAGCTGAAGCTATGTGAAGTAACAGGGTTTCTTGGCCTCCCAGCCTGTCTCTTTTCTTACTGCTGTTTAACCACTGGGGAATCATAGAGAGACACCTGTTTTATAGGAGGCCGGGGGGAGCGACAGCTTTTGACCCTGCAGTCAGGCGCCACCTAGCGGTGGATTACCCAACTGTCATTACTTCTGGGATGACCTGGACTGGATATATTCTAAAACAATTCTACAGGTGAGTTTCACAGAATTGTATTTTTATGCTGTCCCTCTGTGTAAGATGTGCCCCCTCTGTATCATAGCATGTGATAGGATGTTTATATTATTCCTTTATTTAATGTAGAGTTGATGCAGGAGCCCCTTTTACACTGGACACTGCGAGTGTGAGTTGTCCCCCCCCCTTTATTCACTATTCTAAAAGACATCTAATGTCTTTTTGGCTCCCTAATTCATTTCAGAGAATTCCCTTTAACCACAATTGCAATATCAAGTTTGAGTTGATCCTTTTTATGTCTGAATCCAATACAGAGTGTGAGTGGTTCTTCTCTTTATACTTTGCTCCAAAGCAAAGTTGGTGTGTACTTCGAATTTGTAAGAAAACTGGTTCTGCAAAGTGGACTTTACCTATATCCCCTAGAGCAGTGATACTCAACTGGCGGACCGGGGTCCGAATGCGGACCTCTGTGCCAGATTTCCGGACCCCTGCCTCGACAGCTTGGTCTCCCTGCCAGTCTCATGGCTCCCTGGCATCTAGCATTGCAATATGAAGCACTACACGGGTGGGAAGTGGCATTGCAAGGTACACACAAACTTTGTTGTTCAGTCTCTAGGCCCCATCCAATCCTTTCCACCCGCCCCAGCTCAGCCCCATCTATACTTGTCCCACCATCTCGTCCCCCCCAGCTTTGCCCCATCCAGCCCAGTCTCTCTGCCCCACCCATTCCTGTCCTCCCAGTTTTCCCATCCAACTTCAGCCTTCCAGCTTTGCCAATCCATTACTCTTAGTTCCAGCTCTAGCCATCTACCCCCCCCCCCCAGTGTGCTGTATTCTAACTATACCCCCCCCCCTTCCCGTGACAGCCCTTCCACCCGGACCTTCACCTCTCACTGGATGCCTTTAATTGGACCTTTACAAGAAATGGTTGAGTACCCCTGCGTGGTTCTCCCCCTTTATCCTTTGCTTTAAAGCAAATTTGGTGCAGACTGATTTGTAAGAAAACTAACCCTAATTCAATTCAAAGTGGACTTTGAATTGTAGTGTAATATAGAGTGTGAGTAGTTCCCCTTTAGAGTGTAAGGAGTCCCCCTTTAAACCTGAATTCAGAGCAGAGTGTCAGTGGTTCTCCCCTTTATCCTCTGCTTCAAAGCAATTTTGGTGCGGACTTCTAATTTGTAAGAAAACCGACCCTACATTCAATGCAGAGTGGACTTCACCTATATCCCCTAGTGCAATATAGTGTGAGGAGTCCCCCTTTATGCCTGAATTCAGTTTAAAGTGTAAGTGGTTCTCCCCTTTATCCACTGCTCTGAAGCAAAGTTTGTGTGGGCTCCTAATGTGTATGAAGATCCAACCAATTGAATGTAGAGTGGACCAACCTTAATTTAATGCAGAGTGGGCCTTTCCTTCATCCCCTACTGCAACACAGAGTAAATGCCCCTTTATACCTGAATTCTGCACAGAGCGAGAGTGGTTCTCCCCTTTATTCACTATTCACTATTCTAAAATAGTTTGCAAAGAGTTTGTAAAGACATCTAATCTAGTCTAGTCTTTTTGGCTCCCCAATTCATTTCAGAGAATCCCCTTTAAACTCTATTGCAATACCGGCTATGCGTTGATCCTCTTTATGCCTGAATTCAGTGCAGAGTGTGAGGTGTTCTCCCCTTTATCCTTTGCTCCAAAGCATAGTTGGCGCAGACTGATTTGTAAACCGACCCTAATTCAATGCACAGTGGACTTTACCTATATCCCCTAGTGAAATATAGGGTGTGAGTAGCTGCCCTTTATACCTGAATTCAGTGCAGAGTGTGAGTGGTTCTCCCCTTTATCCTCTTTGCCAAAGCAAAGTTTGTGCAAACTGCTAATTTGTAAGATCCACCTTAATTGAATGCAGAGTGGACCTTCCCTTTACCCATCATTGCAATACAAGGTGACGGTAGATTACACTTTACGCTTGAATTAAATGCAGAGTGTCAGTGGACCACCCTCTTATTAGTCCTCTAAAGAGCATTAATCAGTAAATCCCCCGACATACCTTCTAACATGTAACAGCTAAACAGATCGTCTGTCTGTGGTATGATAAGTCCTTCTCATCGCCTGGTCTCTCACCTTCACAGCGTTGGGGGCGCGCTCCTGCGTTCCTGATTGCGGTGACCCTGGTCCCTCGCTGATGTTTCCCTGCTGTGGCTCTGAAGCCTTGTGTCTGTCGCTTGTGTCTCAGTGTGCATGAAGATCTCCATTTCTTCCTATCTGTGAACTTTGCTCGTGTTACCTCTGTGCACTGGGAGGACTGTGACCCCACCGCCAGCCAAAGATTAACCCTCCCAGCACCATGGGCCTGGCCTAGCCCACCCCCATACAATGCAATCTCCCTTTATAATGCACAATACTGTCTGTGCCCCATTATTGCCTTCTTTAATGCAGAATGTTAGCAGATCTTTTTAATTGGACATGTCTTGCCAGGGTCGGCTCCATGTTTATGCGGGTCACTGGGGGCGGTAATGTCTCAGTGGGCCCCTAATACAAGTAATAATCAAGTTGCATGAATACTGCTAAAGAATGGAAAGAAAAAAATAATTGAAGGAATGTCAGAAAAAAATGAAAGAAAGAAAAGTAATGACAACAAAAGAAACAATAGATGGAAAGAAATATAAGCAATAAATTGAAAGAAAGAACAGTAATGACAACACAAGAAACAATAGATGGAAAGAAATATAAACAATAAATAGAAAGAACAATAATGACAACAAAAGAAACAATAGATGGAAAGAAATATAAACAATAAATTGAAAGAAAGAACAGTGATGACAACAAAAGAAACAATAGATGGAAAGAAATATAAACAATAAATTGAAAGAAACAAGAAAAGAATAAAAGAGAGAAGGAATGTCAGAAAAAAATGAAAGAAAGAAAGAAAAGTAATGACAACAAAAGAAACAATAGATGGAAAGAAATATAAACAATAAATTGAAAGAAAGAACAGTAATGACAACAAAAGAAACAATAGATGGAAAGAAATATAAACAATAAATTGAAAGAAAGAACAGTAATGACAACAAAAGAAACAATAGATGGAAAGAAATATAAACAATAAATTGAAAAAAGAAACAAGAAAAGAATAAAAGAGAGAAGGAATGGAAGAAAAAAATAAGATATGAAAGTATGGATGACAGAAACAACGAAAGAGAATGAATGTATGACAGAAGAATACAGGGATTGACATAAAAAAGCAGTGAAGAGAGGAGTGGAAGAAAAAAGAAGATATGGAAGTAAAGGAAGAATATGACTATTTAGAAAAGAAGAAAGAGAAAAAATGACAGATGAGTGTCTGTAGCGCGGATTTCAGAGCGCCCGCTAGTAGTCGCTGTGCTCGGCCATGGTTCTTTGTTTCAGAGCACCTCAGGCGCTGGCTGGCATTGATGAATATGATGTGTGAGTCGCAGGACTACGCTGTATGGAAGCGAACGGTAGCGCCAGCTCAGTGCGTCCGACTCACACCACATTCATCAAAAAAACAGCCTCAAACAGTTCCGGCGCTCAAAATCATGTAGTTGTAGCCCAGAGCGCCAGAGGCTGTGTGATTAAAGTCTCTTTTTCCAAGTATACAGCACGTCCTGTTTCACCAAATTCTTTACGCTTGGGATATCCGCCACAAGGTGGCGCAGTGGACTGCAGAAGAGACTTGTGGCATCTCCCGGCCCTATAAAAGGACAGGAACCTCCCACAAATTCCCAGTTTCCTTCTGCAGTCTGGACTGCAAAGATAGAAGATGGCTCTTTATATTATGCAGGCGAGCGGGGCTTACTAGCCTGTGGCCCTGCAGGACTATTCCCACCTGTTCTGGACCCACTGCCTCCCAGCCTCGGCTGCCTGGTTCGGGTGAAGGTAGGACAGCACCAGGGTCAGGTGCTGGAGGAGTGCTGCTCCAACCGCAATCCCTGTACCTACAAGGGTAGGCGGTTCAGGCTTATGGTGAGCCTTGTGGGATGCCCCTTCCTGCCTTATTGTGGGCCTTTTCCCTGCCCCCCCTCCAATGCCCCCCCTCCTCCCTAGCTAAGCATGCCTTGGGTGCGCCTACGGTTGCTCTTCCCCACCTCGCTCTCTCCCTGGAGCTCTCCGGGGGGGGGGGTAGGCGGCGTGGTTTCACATTATATTTTTATCTGCCTTTTTACTTGTATTGTCCGCGCTCGCCGCCGCGCCGTTTTGTATGGCGCTCCGCGGCTGGCGGCGACATTATCCTCCCAATTTTTTCCTGCGCTGTCATTGGTGCTAGGGGGTCATGTGGAGCGCGATTCAAGGTCCTTGTGGGCGCCATTTTGGTTGGAGTTTGTTTTCTCCTGACCTGCGGTACTGCGGCACGCTGCTGGCCTGCCTGGATGTGCGATCAGCTTCTTGGTCCGTGAGTCCCCTTCGGGGTTGTATTGTGCTATTGTCACCACATTTTGGGAATGTTATGTGTGGTTTTCTTATGTCTTTCATTTTATATATATATATATATATATATATATTGTTGTCTTGACCCCACGGGCTATAGCACCTTTATAATTGTGTAGATATTGGGGCAGTGCACATCCATCCTTTTTGCATATTCTTGTGTCTTTCAGGCGGGATAAATGTGTCTGTGGTTTCTCCCGGCCCTCTTCCCTTCCTTCTCCCACCTTCCCTAATGGGGTTTTGGGGCATCCCGGGTGGCCCTTAACCCTATACTTGCCAGTGTGCCCACTCTAATCACCATATGGAGGCTTCCGGGGATAATGTGCTTGGGGTTCCTTCGGGACAAACCCAGCTGTGTGCCGCGTGTGGGATATCCCCTGTGAGTGACGGTGTCAGGGTATGTGTGCCCTGCGCCCAGAAGGTACTTGCGCTGCAGTCTGGGTTGCCTGCTACGCTCCCCAGCTCTGCGCCCCCTTCTACATCACCTACCCCCCCGTGCCTGCATTTGACCCCTAGTGAGGGACTTGCTAGTGGGGAATCAAACTATGACTTGGCCTTGCGGGTGGCCAGTCTGGAAAGGCATATGGCTTGGCCGTTCCTCCGTAAGGCTTCTGGCAAGAAGCGGCATTAAACTCCCACTGTTTCCCTTTTTTCTGAGGAGGATGAGGGACAGTTTTCTTTCTCTGGACTGTACCCCCTAGAAGGGGGAACTTTTCTCTGACTCTGATTCCTCTGAGGAGCAGCAGGAGGTTTATGGTGACACTGGGTCTCCTTTTGGAGAAGACCCATGGTCTCCTGAGGATACTTACAGGCTGTTGACTAACATTTTTGAAGTACTGTGTATTACACCTCCTGTCCCGGCTAAAAGGCAGCAGGGTGAGCTTTTTCACACTGTTAAACAACGCTTGGAGTTCCCTGAGCAGATCCACTTCAATAATTTGGTGCTCAAGGAGTAGGAACCTCCTAGCAGATTGCCCGCGGTGCCTAAGAGTTGGGACAGGAGGTATCCATTTCCTGCTGATATGGTTAAGCGCTGCTCGTGTCCCCCCGAGGTGGATGCTCCCGTGCTTGGGTTGTCCAATACCTCGGTCATGCATTCCCCTGGCGCTTCTACTCTGAGGGATGGTGAGGCCCGGCGTGTTGATCAGCTGGCCTGTCATGCATTTGCTTGTGCAGGGACTGCGCTGCGCCTTGTGTGCGCTGCGCCCTGTGTGCGCTTCTGCCATCACGGCTCTTGCTATTAAAGGGCTACTCAAGTGCCTTCTGGATAATGCCTCGGATGCCAATAGGGGGGAGGAGTATAGATCCCTCCTGCTTTGCTATGAATTTGTGGCATTTATTCTTTCTGCTATGTATTATACAGTCAGGATGTGTGGTAAGACTTCTGCCCTTTTGGTGGCTATACGCCGCTCTGTGGGCGGCTGATAATGCTGCTAAGAAGGCTCTCATTGGCTTCCCCTTTACTGGGCTACGGCTCTTTGGGGACCGTCTGGATCTGTTTGCTAAGGATGGTAGGCTGCCTCAACGCAGGAGGCAGCAGCGGCCCTTTCGGGGGGCTGGTTCTTCCCTTCCCTCCTTCCGTGCTCCCAGGTCCGGTCAGGGTGCACCTTTTTCTGGGGCACGTAGAGACCCTTGGGGCCGGGGTAGCCCCCTGGTCTCTCATGGGGTCCCAAGTCCATATCTACCCCCAAGCCCCCTCAGGCATGTGGAGGCACCCTCACCCATCCGAGTGGGGGGACTGTTGCGGCTCTTTGCTCACGTTTAGAGACTGCGCGTCTCAGACCGGTGGATTCAGGAGGTGGTGTCTTCTGGGTACAAGATAGTGTTTGCAGCCTGGCCGCCCCCAAGATTCATCAGATCCCGGATGGTTCAAAATCCTCAACTCAGGGCTTGTGGTCCAAAGCCTTTTGGATTTGGGGGTCATTTGCCTGGTGCCCTTCCAGGAAAGGGGCAGAGGTTTCTATTCCAATCTGTTCACTGTTCCCAAAAAGGATGGGTCCCTGAGGCCTATCCTGGATTTGAAGCGCCTCAACAAATTTGTCAGGTTCAAGCATTTTCGCATGGAGACTCTGCGCTCGGCAGTCAGTACCTTGCGCCCGGGTGATTTCATGACTTCTGTGGACATCAAAGATGCTTACCTTCATGTTCTAATCTTTCCAGGTCATCAGAGATTTCTCAGGTTCGCTGGAGGATCAGCACTACCAATTTGTGGCCCTACCGTTCGGTCTTACCTCGGCTTCTCGGATCTTCACCAAGGTGCTGGCAGGGGTGATGGCTCTGTTGAGATCTCAGGGCATTCGCATCCTTCCTTATCTGGACAACATTCTGATTGCGTCTCAGTCCTTCCATCAAGCCGGGCTGGATACCCAGATGGTGGTCTCCACACTCAAGTCCTTCGGTTGGGTGATTAACTATCTTCTCTGTCTCCGTCCTTGGTGAGGTCCTTTCTGGGCATGACTCTGGATACATCTCAGGTCAAGGTTTTTCTGCTTCAGCAGAAGGTGGAGAGCCTGCAGATGCTGGCACAGTCTTTACTTTCTTGCCATCACCCCTCCATTCGGCAGGGGATGCAGCTGGTGGGCCTGATGGTGTCCTGCTTTGAGGCAGTCCCCTTTGCTCAGTTTCACATGAGACCTCTTCAGTTGCACCTCTTGTCAGTTTGGGATCGGGATCCTGTGTCCCTGGATCAGAGATTTGTTCTGTCCCCGCTCGTCAGTCAGTCCCTCTCGTGGAGGCTGGCCTCAAGGAATCTCCTAGTGGGCAGGACCTTTCTGCCACTCTGACCGGGTGGGGGGGCTTTTGGAAGTCTCTGAAGTTCCAGGGTCAGTGGGGCCCTTTAGGAGGCCCATGCTCCCATCAACATTCTGGAACTGCGGGCGATAAGGTTGGTTCTTTTCCAGTTGACTCCGCACCTTCGGGGTCGGGCTGTTCAGATCCGCTCAGACAACGGGACGGCGGTTGCCTACATCAATCATCAGGGATGGACTCGGAGCAAGCGAGCCCTCAAGGAAGTGTCCCTGATACTGTCCTGGACGGAGGAGAATGTTCCCTGCATATCGGCAGTTTACATCCCGGGAGTGGAGAACCTGGAGGCAGACTCTTTGAGCAGGAGGATGTCTCGGCTGGGGGAATGGTCCCTCAGCGTAAGGATGTTTCACTCTCTGTGCCACCGCTGGGGTCTGCCGGATGTGGACCTGTCTGCTTCACGTCACAATCACAAACTTCCATTCTTTGTCTCTCTGTCACAGGATCCTCTGGCGTTTGCCACGGATGCGCTGGCAATGCCTTGGAAGGGGTTTCGGCTCCTCTATGTGTTCCCTCCGTTTCCTCTGTTGGGCAGGGTGCTGTGCAAGGTAGCCCAGGAAGGGGTACCAGCCATTCTGGTGGCCCCCTGTTGGCCAAGAAGGGTGTGGTTCGCAGACATTGTGCAGTTGGCAGTATATCAGTACGTCCTGCCCAAGGATCCAGATCTGCTCACTCAGGGGCAGCTGCGCCATCCCAATTTACAAACGCTGGCTTTAACGGCCTGGCTGCTGAAACCTCCATCTTGATGGAAAAGGGGTTGCCTGCCTCTGTTGTTGATACCATGATTAGGGCTAGGAAGAAGTCCTCGTCCTTTATCTACAACAGGGTCCAAATCTCTTCCCTATCGGGTGTTTTCTGTTCCCAGGATTCTGGAATTCTTGCAACATGGTTTGGATTTGGGCCTTCAACTTAGTACCCTCAAGGGTCATGTTTCAGCTCTGGCAATTTTTTTCCAAAGATCTTTTACCAGTCACCGTTTGGTTAAGACTTTTTTCCAGGGGGTTTCTCATGTGCGTCCGCCACATAAACCTATGTTACCAGTTTGGGATTTGAATCTGGTGTTATCTGCTCTGCAGGGTCGTCCTTTTGAGCCTCTCCGTGAGGCCACTTTGCCCATCTTGACTCTTAAGGTAGTCTTTTTGGTGGCTATCACTTCTGTCAGGCGTGTTTCTGAGTTGGCGGCGCTTTCCATCAAACCTCCTTATTTTGAGCAACACCAGGATAAGGTGGTGTTTTGGTTTATGCCTAAGATTGTGTCTGCATTTCATCTCAATCAGGACATTGTCTTGCCTTCCTTGTGTCCTATTACTGCTAATTCCAAGGAGAGGACTCTGCATTCTTTAGATGTGGTCAGGGTTCTGAAGTTTTACTTGGTAGCTACTGAATCTTTCAGGAAGACTGATGCTCTTTTTGTTCTTCCTTCTGGTCCTAGGAAGGGTTTGCCTCTGGCTAAGTCCACTATCAGCAAGTGGATCCGTCAGGTGGTGGTGCAAGCCTATTCTGCTAAGGAGGATGGAGCCTCCCTTCCACCTTACTGTTCATTCCACTCGTGCTATTAGTGCGTCTTGGGCCTTTCAGCACCAGGCTTATGTTGAACAAGTTTGTAAGGCCGCAACTTGGTCTTCTGTTCATACTTTTTCCAAGTTTTACTAGGTTTATGTTAGGGCCTCAGCTGATGCTGCTTTTGGCCGCAAAGTTCTTCAGGCGGCAGTGGTTTAATCTGCCTGCCGTTGTTCTTTGGGGATCCCACCCTACTTTACGGACACTGCTTTTGGATGTCCCAAGCGTAAAGAATTTGGTGAAACAGGACGTGCTGTATACTTGGAAAAATACAATTCTGTGAGTACTCACTCACCTGTAGAATTGATTTTGTAGTATACAGCACGTCCTGTTTCACCCCTCCCTTGTTATCGTTATTCTTGGTTACCTCTGTATGGTGATTTGTTCAGATGTTTGGTTGGGGTTTCCTTCATTATTATTCTCCCGGCTTCTTGTCTAACTGCTTTGTAACACTGGGAATTTGTGGGAGGTTCCTGTCCTTTTATAGGGCCGGGAGACACCACAAGTCTCTTCTGCAGTCCACTGCACCACCTTGTGGTGGATATCCCAAGCGTAAAGAATTTGGTGAAACAGGACGTGCTGTATACTACAAAATGAATTCTACAGGTGAGTACTCACAGAATTGTATTTTTGAACATGTATCCACTAGTAACAAAGCAAAAACACATGGAATGACATTGTTATTACATTGTAACATTAATACTTTAATACCTGACCTGTAAGGACAATTCTGCATAAAAATATTATTAAACCAAAAAGTTTTCAAAAATGTCATTTTCTAGCCCAGGATACATATCAGAAAGTTTTGAGATTTTATTAAAATTACAGCCGACGCTGTACGTTGAGCCTGAGAAAATGATGAATCGGACGCTACATGGCGTTGTTCTAGTCACTCACCAGATTTGGCTTCATAAATGTGTAATTGCGTGCCGTGTCCGGTGTTCACGTGACGCTACTTGCCGCTACCTGCCGCTATACAGGCACTACCTGGCGCTATCACTTCATGAATAAAGCCCAAAGCTGCTCCCTCTTCTCTCAATAGATTTCAATGGGGCAGACACATTATGCAAAGATGGAGCTTTGCTAATGCAGGGCTCTCTGATGGTGTGGGGGGAATATGTGAGGTTAGCTTATTGTTCCTATTGACCTGGACCTTCCATGGCACATACCTGAAATGAATGGTTTAGGTCTGCTTTAAATCCAGGGGGATTGACTGTGTGCTGGCACCATCTGCCTGGCATTTCTTGCTGCACAGCCGGGTGGTATTGCACACTGAGGCTGATGGACAAATGGAAGGCTCACCAATAAACTACTGCCATTGACAGGGGAGTGTTTTATTTACTCTCTTCAAAATGTTATAATATAATACTCCTAGTCATCGTGCAGGCTGATTCATTACTAACGCCAGATAGCAACAGCTGCGCGCCTGTAGCGCGGATTTGAGAGCGACCGCTAGTAGTCGCTGTGCTCGGCCATAGTTCTTTGATTCAGAGCGCATCAGTCGCTGGCCGGCATTGATGAATATGATGTGTGAGTCGCAGTACTACGCTGCATGGGGGCGAACGGTAGCGCCAGCTCAGTGCGACCGACTCACACCACATTCATCAAAAAAACAGCCTCAAACATCGCCGCCGCTCAAAATCGGGTCGTTGTAGAGCGCCAGAGGCTGTGTGATTAAAGGCTGCTTATGAACATGTATCCACTAGTAGCAAAACGAAAACATATGGAATGACATTGTTATAACATAGTAACATGAACACTTTAATACCAGACATGTAAGGACAATTCTGCATAAAAATATTATTAATCCAAAAAGTTTTGAAAAATGTCATTTTCCAGGCCAGGATACATGTCAGAAAGATTTGAGATTTTATTAAAAAAAAATAAATAAAAAATTGGGATCAGGAAAGGGATTTAAGGATCTTCCATAGAAATGTATGGGAGAGCGCCAGGTAGCGACAGGTGAGACGTGGCGCTCTGCAAGCCTGAACGCCGGCGCTGTACGCTGGGCCTGGGATAATGCTGAATCGGACGCTACGAGGCGTTGTTCTAGTTGCCTGCCAGATTCGGCTTGATAAATGTGTAATTGCCGTCTCCGGCGTTCACCTGCCGCTACCTGGCGCTACGAGGCACTACCTGGCGCTATCACTTCATGAATAAGGCCCTAACTCTACAACTGGAGAGCCCGGGCTATCTACTCCTGGAAAGTGGATGATCTATTTTATTGCTCAGTAATTCGCACCACTGAAGTCATTAAATGGTGGTTCTCAGATAACGCAATAAGCAAAATAATAGGAAAGGAACCCTTATGCTTCTCTGCCATTTCAGTCAACCCCCTTACCATTTATACAGAGTGTTAGTGGACCTCCCCTTTATATCCTTTCAAATTGAAATCCTTACTTGGGGGTTTATTCATTAAGGGATAGCGACAGGTAGCGCCTTGTAGCGGCAGGCACCAGGCGCTGTACGCAATACCACATTTATAAAGGAGATTCTGGTGAGCGACTCTAACAGCGCCATGTAGCGTCCGATTCATCGTTACAGGCAGCTCAGCGTATAGCGCCGGCGCTGTGGCTTCCAGAGCGCCAGGTATTACCTGACGCTACCTGCCGCTCTCCCATACATTTCAATGGACGTTACTTCTCTTTAAACAGGGTTTTCTTTTTATTTAATTTTTTTTTATGAAATAATTGTTTGACCTCTCCTGGCCTATTAAAAGTCATTTTTGATTTTTTATATTTTTATGCAGAATTGTCATTACAGGTCTGATATTAAAGTGTTAATGTCACAGTGTAATAACAATGACATTCCATGTGTTTTCGCTTGCCGCACATGCGCATTTGGATCAGCAATCTGGTAAGTGCAGCGGGCATCCTGGAGGGTTTCACACAGCAGGGCATCCCAATTTGGATGACACGCATGGAGGGATCGGATTGGGAATCTTATAGATTCCCTGGCGGATCAAGGAGGGTATTGGTCCACTTTAAGCTGATTTTATAGTTCTCCCCATTTTTCCTACCTCTTTTCTGCATTATTGTTGCCTTTTCCTTTATTGCCACATTGATTTTGTCATTTTCTTTACATTCCCTGCTCCTCTGTCTTTTCCTCATCCCCCTTTTCCACATTACTTATTTTTGTCTTTGTCCCTCTTTTCTACATTCCTTCCTCTCTCGCTCCCATTTCACCTTGTATTCTAATACCTAAAACTGCTCCTCAGAGCGCTGCTCCTTCCCTCACACAAGACGATTGTTGCTCCTTCCCTCACACAAGACGATTGTTGCTCCTTCCCTCACACAAGACGATTGTTGCTCCTTCCCTCACACAAGACGATTGTTGCTCCTTCCCTCACACAAGACGATTGTTGCTCCTTCCCTCACACAAGACGATTGTTGCTCCTTCCCTCACACAAGACGATTGTTGCTCCTTCTCTCACACAAGACGATTGTTGCTCCTTCCCTCACACAAGACGATTGTTGCTCCTTCCCTCACACAAGACGATTGTTGCTCCTTCCCTCACACAAGACGATTGTTGCTCCTTCCCTCACACAAGACGATTGTTGCTCCTTCTCTCACACAAGACGATTGTTGCTCCTTCTCTCACACAAGACGATTGTTGCTCCTTCCCTCACACAAGACGATTGTTGCTCCTTCCCTCACACAAGACGATTGTTGCTCCTTCCCTCACACAAGACGATTGTTGCTCCTTCCCTCACACAAGACGATTGTTGCTCCTTCTCTCACACAAGACGATTGTTGCTCCTTCCCTCACACAAGACGATTGTTGCTCCTTCCCTCACACAAGACGATTGTTGCTCCTTCCCTCACACAAGACGATTGTTGCTCCTTCCCTCACACAAGACGATTGTTGCTCCTTCTCTCACACAAGACGATTGTTGCTCCTTCCCTCACACAAGACGATTGTTGCTCCTTCCCTCACACAAGACGATTGTTGCTCCTTCTCTCACACAAGACGATTGTTGTTCCTTCCCTCACACAAGACGATTGTTGCTCCTTCTCTCACACAAGACGATTGTTGCTCCTTCCCTCACACAAGACGATTGTTGCTCCTTCCCTCACACAAGACGATTGTTGCTCCTTCTCTCACACAAGACGATTGTTGCTCCTTCCCTCACACAAGACGATTGTTGCTCCTTCTCTCACACAAGACGATTGTTGCTCCTTCTCTCACACAAGACGATTGTTGCTCCTTCTCTCACACAAGACGATTGTTGCTCCTTCCCTCACACAAGACGATTGTTGCTCCTTCCCTCACACAAGACGAGTGTTGCTCCTTCTCTCACACAAGACGATTGTTGCTCCTTCTCTCACACAAGACGATTGTTGCTCCTTCTCTCACACAAGACGATTGTTGCTCCTTCTCTCACACAAGACGATTGTTGCTCCTTCCCTCACACAAGACGATTGTTGCTCCTTCCCTCACACAAGACGATTGTTGCTCCTTCTCTCACACAAGACGATTGTTGCTCCTTCTCTCACACAAGACGATTGTTGCTCCTTCCCTCACACAAGACGATTGTTGCTCCTTCCCTCACACAAGACGATTGTTGCTCCTTCTCTCACACAAGACGATTGTTGCTCCTTCCCTCACACAAGACGATTGTTGCTCCTTCCCTCACACAAGACGATTGTTGCTCCTTCCCTCACACAAGACGATTGTTGCTCCTTCCCTCACACAAGACGATTGTTGCTCCTTCCCTCACACAAGACGATTGTTGCTCCTTCCCTCTAACAAGACGATTGTTGCTCCTTCCCTCACACAAGACGATTGTTGCTCCTTCCCTCACACAAGACGATTGTTGCTCCTTCCCTCACACAAGACGATTGTTGCTCCTTCTCTCACACAAGACGATTGTTGCTCCTTCTCTCACACAAGACGATTGTTGCTCCTTCCCTCACACAAGACGATTGTTGCTCCTTCCCTCACACAAGACGATTGTTGCTCCTTCCCTCACACAAGACGATTGTTGCTCCTTCCCTCACACAAGACGATTGTTGCTCCTTCTCTCACACAAGACAATTGTTGCTCCTTCCCTCACACAAGACGATTGTTGCTCCTTCCCTCACACAAGACGATTGTTGCTCCTTCCCTCACACAAGACGATTGTTGCTCCTTCTCTCACACAAGACGATTGTTGCTCCTTCTCTCACACAAGACGATTGTTGCTCCTTCCCTCACACAAGACGATTGTTGCTCCTTCCCTCACACAAGACAATTGTTGCTCCTTCCCTCACACAAGACGATTGTTGCTCCTTCTCTCACACAAAGATGGCGGGCTCGCTCACTCCCTTAAATATGCCGGATGACGCGGTGAGCGAGCCCGTCATTTTCGTGTGAGGGACGGAGCAGTGTGAGAGAAGGCCTTGCTGACCAATAGGGGGAAACCTAGGAATGACATCAGTGGAGGGGCGGGGTTTATATACAAAGCCGCAACAACTCACAGCGACAGCAGCTGTGAGCGGCGGTGCCGGCCGCGGCGGACTTGACTGAGCATTTTTTTGCCGACAGAAATGCGCGGACGGCGCACGGCGCTGCGCGGAGGAGCTGCCACGGGTGCGCGGCCGCGTGCGCGCGCAGCATAGAGGGAACGCTGCTTCTGGCGCTCTGGGGCTACAGCGACACAATTTTGAGCGCCGGCGCTGTGTGAGGCTGTTTTTTTTATGAATATGGTTTAAGTTGCTCACACTGACCAGTCGCTATCGTTCACTCCCATATAGGGCTGCACTGGTGTTATAGCGACTCACACATCAAATTCATCAATGCTGGCCAGCGACTGAGGCGCACGGTAACAGCGAACCATAGCCGATCACAGCGACTACTAGCGGTCGCTCTGAGCACTTCGCTACAGACGCTCATCTGCCGATACCTGGCGCTAGTAATGAATCGTCCTGCCTATGGCTACAGCTCTGCATTCAAGAGTATAATCACTGGAGCTCAATTTTAAATGTATGTATGTGTGTATTTTTGGTCTGAATTTGAGACGTTGGTCTGAATTTTTAGATGTACTCAAGCACAAACGCAAACAAAAAATACAGGCACACTGTTTTGGGGACAGTTGAGCTGCTGCTTTTAACACCCACATTTAATCCCTGCCCCTTTAGTCTCCCTCTCAGCCTCCTGTAACCAGCCCCACTGTACCCACAAGCCAAGGAACCCCGCCCCATAGTATAGCCCCAGCATCATGGTTAAGGGGGCCTTAGCAGGGACGTCACAGGCCAGCCAGGGGATGGTAAACTAATTCTTGCCCCTAGTCCGTCACTGGTTTGCACAAAAGCTTTGGCCCTTATTTATGAAGGAATAGCGACAGGTAGCGACTGGTGAGAGGCCGGTAATGACGGGCCCCGCCACGAGAACGCCGGCTCCCCACCACAATCACACATTTATCAAGCCGATCCTGCTTAGTGACTGAGATAGCGCCATATAGCGACTCATTCATCATTATTCCAGCCTCACCCCACAGCGCCAGCGTCCGACCTTGAACAGCGACAGGTATGACCTCTCGCTACCTGGCGCTCTACAATGCATTTCAATGGAACAATCTTTAAATATTCATAATTCATTGCTATTAATGTTTTTTTTTTTTTTTTTTTTTTTAAATGTGAAATATTCTGTGACCACTTCTGCCATGTTAGATAATTTTTTTAAGGTAAAAAAAAAAAAATATGTGTGCAGAATTGATATTACAGGTCTGATCTTATTGTATTCATATTTAAATTCTTTATAATTTTTTTTTTTTGGGGGTTACAAAGCGACTTTTAACCCATCGCCTCCAGCGCTCTGGGGTTTAAACATGCGTTTCACAGCGCGAGAATTTTTTGAGCGTGATTTTTTGATGAATATGGCGGGAGCCGGTCGCTCTGACCAGTCGCTATCATGCGCTCCCATACATCGCGGAACCTGTCAAATAGCGACTCGTCACCCCGTATTCAACATTACTGCACACCGACTGAGTCGCTATCAACAACCGAACAACGGCCAAGCACAGCGACTACTAGCGGGCGCTGTGAAAATACCGCTACAGTCGCTCAACTGTCGCTACCTGTCGCTATTAATGAATCGGCCTCCCCGTCACACCAGGCAGCCATTCCAGAGCAATTATGTCCGAGCCGCCCATCGTGGCACATCTCATGTAATACCACTAGACATGGTGCCATTGGACAAATTAGCAGCTCTGCAGATGGTAACACAGATTTTTGACACAACCTTGATTTTGTAAGCCATTATGTTATTCACAAGTTATTTCTATTTTTCTTTAATACTATCTCATTATTAATCAGATTTCGACATTTACAGTTGGGCCATTGAGTAAAATCAACAGTCATAAACCTGTGATGAGGAGAACAAGAGTCAAAGGTTAGCTAGGAATACAGATAAATGTTAAAGTGGACCAACACCCAGGATTTTGACTATCCTGGGTTTTGGTCCACTTCGGCGGGGCACCCCGATCGGGGGGTGCCCCGCTGTGTGAAACCCCCCAGAAACCCCGAAAAACTCACCTCTCCCCGCTCCCACGTGACCGCTGCAGCCAATCCCCGCCGACTGACAAGTGGGAGGCAGCGATGGACAAGAGAGCGCGCCCGCCGCCGCCTCCCACGCGTCACTCTTACAGGGCGGGCGGCTCCCATTCACAAACGGCTAGAGGGACGCACGGGAGGCGGCGGCAGGTAGGGATTTAGGGGTTTCTGGGGTGCCCCGCAGTCAGGGGTCTGATCGGTCCGGGAATCTTATAGATTCCCGGGCCGATCATGGGAGGGTGTTGGTCCGCTTTAAATAAAAAAAGTCCTTCTTTGAATTACCTAGAAACCCGGACATTGCGGGTGAGCAATCCGTAGCGCAGTTTTGTGCATCTTTAAAACAAAGGTTTCTGCATAAAGGTTAATGTGGCTAGAACCAGCTTACAGGCTGATTCATTAATAGCGCCAGGTAGCGACAGATGAGCGTCTGTAGCGAGGCATTGAGAGCGTCCGCTAGTAGTCTCTGTGCTCGGCTATGGTTCGCTGTTTCAGAGCGCCTCAGTCGCTGAGCGGCATTGATGAATATATTGTGTGAGTTGCTCTAACACCAGTACAGCGATGTATGGGAGCGAACAGTAGCACCAGCTCAGTGCGACTGACTCACACCATATTCATCAAAATTGGGTCGTTGTAGCCCAGAGCGCCAGACACTGTGTGATTAAAGTCTGTTTTTAAACATGTATCCACTGGTAACAAAGCAAAACATATGAAATTACATTATTACATTATACATTACTACATTATAACATTGTGACATTAACACTTTAATACCAGACATGTAACGACAATTCTGCATAAAAATATTATAAATCAAAAAAGTTTTCAAAAATGACTTTAAATAGACCAGGAGAGGTCACACAATTATTTGATAATTAAAAAAAAAATTAAAACCCCAAGGCAAGGAAGCCCAGCCCCAATGCTATAGCCCCAGCATCATGGCTGAGGGGCCTTAGCAGGGACGTCATAGGCCAGACAGGGGCTGGTAAAATCCTGGGTTTTGGTCCACTTAGGCCCTTATCTAACAAGGGATAGCGACAGGTAGCGAATGGTGAGTGAACGGTACTGACGCTCACCGCCACGAGAACGCCGGCTCCCCTCCGCAATCACACATTTATCAAGCCGATCCTGCTTAGCGACTGACAGAGCGCCAGATAGCGACTCATTCATCATTATTCCAGCCTCAGCCCACAGCGCCAGCAAGCGACTTTGAACAGCGACAGGTAGGACCTCTCGCTACCTGGCGCGCTCCAATGCATTTCAATGGAACAATCTTTAAATATTCTTAATTAATTGCTATTAATGTTTTTTTTTTTTTTTTTTTTTTTTTTTAAATGTCAAAAATTCTGTGACCACTTCTGCAATGTTAGATATTTTTTTTAAGGTAAAAAAAAAAAAAAAAAAAAAAATTTGTGCAGAATTGATATTACAGGTCTGATATTAATGTATTCAATTTACAAAATGTTTGTAAAAACATGTTTTTTTTTTCTCCAAAAATATGGCTGTTTGGGGGTTAAAAAACTACTTTTAACCCATCGCCGCCAGCGCTCTGGGGTTTAAACAAGCATTTCACAGCGCGAGAATTTTTCGAGTGTGATTTGTTAAAGAATATGGTGGGAGCCGGTCGCTATGGCCAGTCGCTGTCATGCGCTCCCATACAGGGCGGAACCTGTCAAACAGCGACTCCTAACCCCGTATTCAACATTACCGCACACCGACTGAGCCGCTGTGCACAGCCGAACAACGGCCAAGCACAGCGAATACTAGCGGGCGCTGTGAAAATAATGCTACTGGCGCTCCTCTGTCGCTACCTGGCGCTATTAATGAATCAGCCTCCATGTCCCTAAGCTTAATGTTAAATCTTTTTCACACTTTTGTGTGCTTTTTTTTTATAGTGAACTAGTAGGGGTCCAATTGATCTATGGCCAGGGGGGGCATGGAAGAACCCGGTTCCTTTTGGCGTGGACCTGGTATTCACCTCTAGAAAAGTACTGAACCCACATTGTCAAACACATTTATATTTGTCTACAAAGTCCAAATGCAAGCCATTAATATAAAACATATTCTGCAAATGCAGCCGGGCAGGTGTGAACGTAGCCATAGCCTTACATTATCAACAATATTATTTCTTTGGTTTATTTGTTAAGCATGATAAAGGTTGGGTACACTTTATTACCCTTAGTATTCTAATAGGGTTCTAAGGTTTAAGGTTACTTTGATCTTATGATTATTTCAATGGTTTATTTTTCACTTGTGGTTAAGTTAGTGTAGGGTAAATATTTTTGCTTTTTAATTATTAATCATATAGTTTTTAGACTAAGGGCCTTATTTATCACGGGCTAGCGCCAGGTAGTGTCTGACGAGCGCCAGGTACCGCCAGCTATCGGCGGCTACCGTCTCAAGTACGCCCGGCGGCGGTCACAATGACGCATTTATCAAGCAAAATGAGGCTAGCGCCGGCGAGAGGGACGGCTAGCGCGGCATTCATCGGGAGGCCGATTCATTAATAGCGCCAGGTAGCGCCAGATGAGCGACTGTAGCGTGATTTTTCCAGCGCCAGCCAGTATTCGCTGTGCTTGGCCGGCGTTAGCTTGTTGACAGCGACTCAGTCGGTGTGCGGTAATGTTGAATACGGGCTTAGGGGTCACTGTTTCACAGGTTCAGCGTTGTATGTGAGCTCCTGACAACGAATGGCCAGAGCGAACGGCTAGCTTCATATTCATTAACAAATCACGCTCCGAATTTGCTGTCGCTGTCCATTCCTTGTTTAAACCCCAGAGCGCTGGCGGCGATGGGTGTTAACTAGTTTTTAACCCCTAAACAACCATATTTTTTGATTGTAACATTATACAAGTTTTTAGAATTATTTAGTAATATGAATACATTAATATCAGACCTGTAATATCAATTCTGCACAAATTTTTTTTTTTTTTTTTTTTTTTTTACCTTAAAAAAAATATCTAACATTGCAGAAGTGGTCACAGAAATGTTCACGTTAAAAAAAAAAAAAAATATTAACAATTAATTATTAATATTTAAAGATTGCTCCATTGAAATGCATTGGAAAGCGCCAGGTAGTGAGAGGTCATACCTGTCGCTGTTCAAGGTCGCTCGCTGGCGCTGTGGGCTGAGGCTGGAATAATGATGAATGAGTCGCTATCTGGCGCTCTGTCAGTCGCTAAGCAGGATCGGCTTGATAAATGTGTGATTGCGGAGGGGAGCCGGCGTTCTCGTGGCGGTGACCGTCATTACCGTTCGCTCACCAATTGCTACCTGGCGCTATCCCTTGTTAAATAAAGGCCTCAGTGTAGTGTTTAGAGCAGGGTTATGCAAATGGCTTGTAGGAAGTTTAGGGTTGTTGTTGTTATTATGATATAATTTTAGGATTAGGGTTATTATTGCTTTTCTTTTATCATTTTACAGGCAAATCCTAGGGAAGGAGTTAATGTGTCTCGTTTTTGAAGCACCCGTGCAGCAAGCGGGTTGCATGAGAGGGTGACCCAAGAGCTGGGAAGAGAAAAAAGTATCAAATATTCCCCTTCCAAGCAACACAGAGACGAGATGGAGAGTATTCCCCTTCCGAGCAACACAGAGACGACATGGAGAGTATTCCCCTTCCGAGCAACACAGAGACGAGATGGAGAGTATTCCCCTTCCGAGCAACACAGAGACGAGATGGAGAGTATTCCCCTTCCGAGCAACACAGAGACGAGATGGAGAGTATTCCCCTTCCGAGCAACACAGAGACGAGATGGAGAGTATTCCCCTTCCGAGCAACACAGAGACGAGATGGAGAGTATTCCCCTTCCGAGCAACACAGAGACGAGATGGAGAGTATTCCCCTTCCGAGCAACACAGAGACGAGATGGAGAGTATTCCCCTTCCGAGCAACACAGAGACGAGATGGAGAGTATTCCCCTTCCGAGCAACACAGAGACGAGATGGAGAGTATTCCCCTTCCGAGCAACACAGAGACGAGAGGGAGAGTATTCCCCTTCCGAGCAACACAGAGACGAGATGGAGAGTATTCCCCTTCCGAGCAACACAGAGACGACATGGAGAGTATTCCCCTTCCGAGCAACACAGAGACGACATGGAGAGTATTCCCCTTCCGAGCAACACAGAGACGAGATGGAGAGTATTCCCCTTCCGAGCAACACAGAGACGAGATGGAGAGTATTCCCCTTCCGAGCAACACAGAGACGAGATGGAGAGTATTCCCCTTCCGAGCAACACAGAGACGAGAGGGAGAGTATTCCCCTTCCGAGCAACACAGAGACGAGATGGAGAGTATTCCCCTTCCGAGCAACACAGAGACGACATGGAGAGTATTCCCCTTCCGAGCAACACAGAGACGACATGGAGAGTATTCCCCTTCCGAGCAACACAGAGACGAGATGGAGAGTATTCCCCTTCCGAGCAACACAGAGACGAGATGGAGAGTATTCCCCTTCCGAGCAACACAGAGACGAGATGGAGAGTATTCCCCTTCCGAGCAACACAGAGACGAGATGGAGAGTATTCCCCTTCCTAGCAACACAGAGACGAGATGGAGAGTATTCCCCTTCCGAGCAACACAGAGACGAGATGGAGAGTATTCCCCTTCCGAGCAACACAGAGACGAGATGGAGAGTATTCCCCTTCCGAGCAACACAGAGACGAGATGGAGAGTATTCCCCTTCCGAGCAACACAGAGACGAGATGGAGAGTATTCCCCTTCCAAGCAACACAGAGACGAGATGGAGAGTATTCCCCTTCCGAGCAACACAGAGACGACATGGAGAGTATTCCCCTTCCGAGCAACACAGAGACGAGAGGGAGACGACAGCTCAGGTGAGCGCCACAAAGCTCCTGCGCAGAGCCAATGTCTCGGGTTCCCATATTATAGCTGAACAGTCACCTGCATGTGTTCTCTGACTGGCCAATAGTAGTCACTGATCCAGCCAATAAAAAACAATGGGACAAAAGCAAAGCAAACCATTGTGCCTGAAATCCCTTTTAGTTGCTCTTCCATTCCTCTTTAAATTTTGTTTCTTCCAGCGTGTCAGAACGGTTGTTTCTTCATAAACGTAAGCATGATACATCAGCAACACATCTCTGGTAATCAAGCTAAGGACACACAGCTCCTTTCTTTCAGCAGGTTAAACACACTATGCATACAGTCACATGGTCTGCCTAAGACTTCCTGTTTTTTTTCTTCTTTAAACTAACTTTATCAATGGAATAACAAGCAGACAGTCATATACAGGATGTATTTGTTGTATTAAAGCTATTCCAATATTAACACCTCATTCCATCCTTGTGCGTCAAAGACCCAGATCTTTCTCCTTTGCGCCATATTTCTATCCTCATTGTTAGCCTAAGCATGACATGAGTGTGCTCCCTCTAGTGTTTATTGAGGAGGATCACTGCGATGTTATACTATACATTCAACACTAGTTTACTTAAACCGGACCTTCAGCAGAATTCCATGCAAAGCCCAAACCCTTAAAAATTATTCCCCAACATCTATAATTAATATACTTTACATTCTTAGTCACTTACATTTTATTCTTTCCACTGCTGGGCTGCAACTTTGTTCAGGAGTCTAGGATACGGGCGCCTCCATCTTGCCTCAGAAGCTTCACCTACTGAGGAGAGGAGAGGGGCGACTGCAGGGGAGTGGGTTATAGCTGTGCTTTGTTCAGACAGAGCAGAGCTGGGGTCAGGAAAAGGACAACAATCCCAGAATGCAGGCAGCCTGAGACTCCATGGGCCGCCATCTTGGATGTTTAAATGCTCAGAAAATGCGGCAGATGCAGGTAGGATGATTTTTAATGTGGGCAATCTGTATGTACAGGGTGGTGGAGACATATAAGATCTCTGTATAAGGCTCGAATTTATGGTTGTTGGAGAAACTGTACAACAGGCTTCCAGCTTAGTCTATTCTAGAATGACCTTTTCTATGTTTTATTGCAGTTTGCAGCTATTGCAGGTTATGACACTAGATGGCGCTGTTACCAATGTGCAACTGTATTTTTCTACTGTATGGTTATTTCCTGCAGATCGAGCTGTAATCTATCACTGCAAGTGCTTCTCTTCCTGTCTGGTTGGTTTTCCTAAGCCACCATGTAAGGTGACATTCTCTTACTGCATTCATGTTCCAGTAAAGCCAGTTCCTGTTATACCACTATTGTCTATCTGGACTACAACTCAGCTGCACCCAGCACTCTGCAACAATGGTGAAGATCCGGTTTAATGATGATTATGATTTCTACAGTTGATTTTAAACAGTTGGGGTTAGTGAATTAAAGCAGGGTTTGTGTAGCCCACGTGGCATGAGGGGTTAACACTCTGACATGCGGGGAGTGACCTCAAATATATTTCACATTTAAGATAATAAAAATGTCCAAGAGACACCCACTATGGTTGCTTGCTCAATAGGGTCAATTCAGAGCCTGTTGAGAAATCTCACGGGGAGGCCGATTCATTAATAGCGCCAGGTAGCGACAGATGAGCGACTGTAGCGTGATTTTTTCAGCGCCAGCCAGTATTCGCTGTGCTTGGCCGGCGTTAGCTTGATGACAGCGACTCAGTCGGTGTGCGGTAATGTTGAATACGGGCTGGGGGGTCGCTGTTTCACAGGTTCAGCGTTGTATGTGAGCGCCTGACAACGAATGGCCAGAGCGAACGGCTAGCTTCATATTCATCAACAAATCATGCTCCGAATGTGCTGTCGCTGTCCAATCCTTGTTTAAACCCCAGAGTGCTGGCGGCGATGTGTATTAACTAGTTTTTAACCCCTAAACAACCATATTTTTTGAATGTAACATTATACATGTTTTTAGAATCATTTTGTAATATGAATACATTAATCTCAGACCTGTTAGATCAATTCTGCACATATTTTTTTTAATTTTTTTTTTTACTTAAAAATAAATCCTAACATTGCAGAAGTGTTCTCCGATTTTTTGACATTAAAAAAAAATTAAAAAAAATTAATACCAATTAATTATGAATAATTATAGATTGCTCCATTGAAATGCATTGGACATCGCCAGGGAGCGACAGCTCATACCTGGCGCTGTGAGGGAATGTGCAGCGGCGCTGTTCGGTCCAGGCGGCTTCATGATGAATGCCGCGCTAGCCGTCGCTCTCGCCGGCGCTAGCCTCATTTTGCTTGATAAATGCGTCATTGTGACCGTCGCCGGGCGTACTTGAGTCGGTAGTCGCCGTTAGCTGCCGCTACCTGGCGCTCGATAGACACTACCTGGCGCTATCGCTTGATGAATAAGGGCATTATTTTATTAGGATAGAAAATTGCCATTCACTTTCATTGTTTACCTTGGGGCTGATTCAGAGCCACTACAGATAGGGCTGGACCAGTCTATCCATGTAGATGTTGAACAATGCGCAACACACAAGACAAATTAGAGAGCAACTTCACATTACCCTTCCCTGGTTGCACATAGGGGTTACAAGCTCTTTTAGCAAAGAGGTACATGGACCTGTGTTCTGCAGCCTCTTTATGTTTAGTCAGTTGAGGCCAAGGGAAGACTCAGGCCCTTATTTAACAAGGGATAGCGCCAGGTAGCGAATGGTGAGCGAACGGTAATGACGCTCACCGCCACGAGAACGCCGGCTCCCCTCCGCAATCACACATTTATCAAGCCGATCCTGCTTAGCGACTGACAGAGCGCCAGATAGCGAATCATTCATCATTATTCCAGCCTCACCCCACAGCGCCAGCGAGCGACCTTGAACAGCGCCAGGTGTGACCTCTCGCTACCTGGCGCGCTCCAATGCATTTCAATGGAACAATCTTTAAATATTCTTAATTAATTGCTATTAATGTTTTTTTTTTTGTTTTTTTTTTTTTTTTTTTTTAAATGTCAAAAATTCTGTGACCACTTCTGCAATGTTAGATATTTTTTTAAGGTAAAAAAAAAAAAAATTTGTGCAGAATTGATATTACAGGTCTGATATTAATGTATTCATATTACAAAATGTTTTGAAAAACTTGTTTTTTTTTCCGAAAATATGGTTGTTTGGGGGTTAAAAAACTACTTTTAACCCATCGCCGCCAGCGCTCTGGGGTTTAAACAAGCATTTCACAGCGCGAGAATTTTTTGAGTGTGATTTGTTAATGAATATGCTGGGAGCCGTTCGCTATGGCCATTCGCTGTCATGCGCTCCTATACAGCGCGGAACCTGTCAAACAGCGACTCCTAACCCCGTATTCAACATTACCGCACACCGACTGAGTCGCTGTCAACAGCCGAACAACGTCCAAGCACAGCGACTACTAGCGGCCGCTGTGAAAATAACGCTACTGGCGCTCATCTGTCGCTACCTGGCGCTATTAATGAATCGGCCTCATAGCAGTAATGTCCTCCAAAATAGAAACCAGTTCACTGTCCGCTAAAGGGCTTGGGTATCGGGCACTTCCCATCGTGGAGGCTGAATCAACACTAACGCCAGGTATCGGCAGATGAGCGCCTGTATAGCGGAGCTTAGAGCGACCGCTAGTAGACGCTGTAAGCGAGTATCAGGCGCTGTAACAGAGCGCCTCAGTCACTGTAGTAACCTGGCTGGCATTGATGAATGTGATGTATGTTGGGCGCTCTAACACCAGTAAAGCGCTGCAGGGAGCGAGACGTAGCACCAGCTCAGTGCGACTGGCACTCGGCGCTCCACACCATACTTATATCAAAAAAGGACACACACACACAGCGTCTGCGCTCTGGATCTGGACGCTGTAGCATAGAGCGCCAGACGCTGTGTGATTAAAGTCTGTTTTTGAACACATATCAACCAGTAACAAAGCGAAAACACATGGAATTACTGTAACAGTGGAATGGTTGTAACATTGTGACATTAATACTTTAGTGCCAGACCTGTAATGACAATTCTGCATAAAAATATAAAAAGTCAAAAAAGTTTCTAGAAATGTTTGTTTGCAGCCAGGAGACGTCACACGATGAATTGAAAAAAAAAAACGCTGAACACACTGTTAAAGCACAAGCAAATGAACGTCCATTGAAATGTATGGGAGAGCGACACTGAGCGAAAGGTAATACCTGGCGCTCTGGAAGCCAGAGCGCCTACGCTATACGCTGAGCCGCCTGTAATGATGAATCGGACGCTACATGGCGCTGTTAGAGTCGCTCACCAGATTCGCTTTCATAAATGTGGTATTGCATACAGCGCCCGGCATTCACCAGACGCTGCCTGCCGCTACGAGGCGCTACCTGGCGCTATCAATTCTTCAATAACCCCCTTAGCCTCCAGGACAGCATGGGCCATGTCACTAACCTGAATGTCCGGTATGTCCATAGGTCACACTTGTAATCCACAGGACTCAGGTGTGGTCCCCCTTTAGTAAATAGTTGCAGCAGATTCCTATCCCTTTTGTGCTAAATTGAGCCTTAGAGGCCGATTCATTAATAGCGCCAGATAGCGACAGATGAGCGACAGTAGCGTTATTTTCACAGCGCCCGCTAGTATTCGCTGTGCTTGGCCGTTGTCCGGCTGTTGACAGCGACTCAGTCGGTGTGCGGTAATGTTGAATACGGGGGTTAGGAGTCGCTATTTGACAGGTTCCGCGCTGTATGGGAGCGCATGACAGCGAATGGCCATAGCGAACGGCTCCCAGCATATTCATTAACAAATCACGCTCCAAAAATTCTCGCGCTGTGAAATGCTTGTTTAAACCCCAGAGCGCTGGCGGCGATGGGTTAAAAGTCGTTTTTTAACCCACAAACATCCATATTTTTTGAAAAAAAAAAAAACATGCTTTTCAAAACATTTTGTAATATGAATACATTAATATCAGACCTGTAATATCAATTCTGCACAATTTTTTTTTTTTTTTGTTACCTTAAAAAAAAATCTAACATGGCAGAAGTGGTCACAGAATTTTTGACATTTAAAAAAAAAAAAAAACATTAATAACAATTAATTATTAATATTTAAAGATTGTTCCATTGAAATGCATTGGAGAGCGCCAGGTAGCGAGAGGTCATACCTGTCGCTGTTCAAGGTCGGACGCTGGCGCTGTGGGCTGAGGCTGGAATAATGATGAATGATTCGCTATCTGGCGCTCTGTCAGTCGCTAAGCAGAATCGGCTTGATAAATGTGTGATTGCGGAGGGGAGCCGGCGTTCTCGTGGCGGTGAGCGTCATTACCGTTCGCTCACCATTCGCTACCTGGCGCTATCCCTTGTTAAATAAGGGCCTTAGCTTCATCCACCAGCACCTGGTTGTGTGGCTCGCATATCTCCCAAGTGTCCCTGATTTGGAGGGACTGTCCCTCTTTTGAGTCCATGTCCCCCTGTCCCTCGTTGTTCTTCTCTGTCCCTCTTTGAGGTGTAACATGCAGATCTGCATCAATAAATGATTCATTTGCCTTTTTAAAGTGTTTATATTGTTTTAACTGTCCTATCTCCTATCCATCCATCAATGAGGGGGTGTGGCCTAATTTAACAAATGTCCCTCTTTCCCACCCTGAAAGGTTGGTAGGTATGGGCTCGCTTCTCCTATTACCCTGGCAAGGTTGGCACTACCTGGCTGGATTCTCCTCCCCTCCACCAGTATCTGCCTCCTTGTACTCTGCTCCCTGTTACTACAATAACGATGAACAATGGTAACTATACAAGTGTTCCAATCCCTTTTATAGTATACTATACTACTAAGCCATACCTCCCAAGTGTCCCTTATTTTGAGAGACTGTCCCTCTTTTGAGTCCATGTCCCCCTGTCCCTAGTTGTTCTCATTTGTCCCTCTTTGAGGTGTAACATGCAGATCTGCAGCAATAAATGATTCATTTGCCTATTCAAAGTGTTTCTAGTGTTGTAACTGTTACATTCTATCTCCTATCCATCCATCAATGAGGGGGTGTGGCCTAATTGAACAGATGTCCCTCTTTCCCACCCTAAAAAGTTGGGAGGTATGCTAATCTGAAGGTAACCCAACTGGTGAGTCAGACCAGTGTATCCATCCGGCACCTGTTAGGCCGATATAAGAGGATGTTTACCAGGATCTGACCTCCTAAATTGCCACATTACAATCTATTCGCTTCCTATGAGCTTTCTCTGAACTAACTGTGATTCAGGAGTGTAAGGCCTCTCTTGGCTAACTACCTCTAGAGAGCTAAATAAGATCCGAATTCTTGTATATTAATGCATACCTAAACCAATGTCAACCATGTATATACTCAACACATTAGGGTTGCTTTAATGTCATGATTATTAACCTCCTGCCCTGAGCCATTTAGGCTGGGGACAGGGAGCACACCCGACGCTGCGAAAGCAGACGTTTTTACTCCCAATGGCCACAAACAGAACCATTTGCTTAACATTATATTTGCACGGCAATCGGTTCTGCTAGTAAGAGAGCCTGTGCATGCAACGTGGGACCAGGGAAAGGTGAGAAATTATGGGCAATCCACAGCAGGGCATCCCAAATCGGAATGCGCCCAGGGCAAGAAGAAAAACCCAGGATAGTCAACATCCTTGGTTTTGTTTCCCTTTAAAGTGGACCATCACCCTCCGGTGATCGGCCCGGGAATCTATAAGATTCCTGGGCCGATCACCTCCCTCCCCGCGGGACATCCGAGATCGGGATGTCTTGCGGGGTGAAACCCCCCAAATCCCCTTACCTTGCCCCTCTAGACGTGCGCGCGCGGGAGGCGGCGGGGGAGCGCTTGGCCGCGCCTGTCAGATCTCTTGTCCGTCGGCGCTGGGAGCGGGGAGAGGTCAGTTTTTCGGGTGATCGGGGGGGTTTCACACAGCGGGGCGATCGGGGTGCCCCACTGAAGTGGACCAAGACCCAGGATAGTCAAAATCCTGGGTGTTGGTCCACTTTAATGTGCTACCTTGTGGGCAATGAGCGCACTCCTAGGCTGAGGCTATGGTATTGGAGCAGAATATGAGCTAAGGTTTTTGGGCTAGGGGCAGTGGGGCTGGGGGGAGACTAGGGAGGCAGGGATTGTAAGGAACATCAGCCCAACTGCCCCCCCCCCCCCGGCTAGGAATTCACATGGGTCTCCTTTTTGGCAGTACCCAGAGATGCCAAGTCATCCTGATTTTTTGGGGTGTCACCTGTAATCAAGGGAATTCACCCAGTCGCCTGAAAATCGGCTGATTTCACAAGAAAGACTGCAGCCCGATCCTTGGTACCTGAGCGTCGTAACCGGCGGTGGCTCCCGAGCACTCCAAGCAAGCATGAAAGTCGTCTCTGGCCGGGGCATGACGAGGGGGTAGTCCCTATGCAGCATGCTGGAGAGCTGTTGGGGTGAAGACGTGCAAAGTCGCTGCTCTCTCTGGAAGCCCTGCTCCCTCACTACTAGGGCCCTTATTTATGAAGGAATAGCGACAGGTAGCGACTGGTGAGCGGCCGGTAATGACGGGCCCCGCCACGAGAACGCCGGCTCCCCACCACAATCACACATTTATCATGGCAATCCTGCTTAGCGACTGAGATAGCGCCATATAGCCACTCATTCATCATTATTCCAGCCTCACCCCACAGCGCCAGTGTCCGACCTTGAACAGCGACAGGTATGACCTCTCGCTACCTGGCGCGCTCCAATGCATTTCAATGGAACAATCTTTAAATATTCATAATTAATGTTTTTTTTTTTTTTTTTTTTTTTAATGTCAAAAATTCTGTGACCACTTCTGCCATTTTAGATATTTTTTTAAGGTAAAAAAAAAAAAAAAGTTGTGCAGAATTGATATTACAGGTCTGATATTAATGTATTCATATTACAAAATTATTTAAAAAACTTGTTTTTTTTTGGTTTCCAAAAATATGGTTGTTTGGGGGTTAAAAAACTACTTTTGAGCGTGATTTGTTAATGAATATGGTGGGAGCCGGTCGCTATGGCCAGTCGCTATCATGCGCTCCCATACAGCGCGGAACCTGTCAAATAGCGACTCCCCACCCAATATTCAACATTACTGCACACCGACTGAGTCGCTGTCAACAACTGAACAACGGGCAAGCACAGCGACTACTAGCGGGCGCTGTGAAAATACCGCTACAGTCGCTCAACTGTCGCTACCTGGCGCTATTAATGAATCGGCCTCTAGATCTTCTAAGATACGCTTGACACTGCCTCCAGCCACCTTGCCGCTGGCTGTATCCCCAACTGAAACCATCTTGCCATAGCCAGCTGTAGAGGCTGTCTGAGGATACACAACGCTGCTTGCTACCTGATTGCTCTGCAGTTTAAACATGGAAGCCACTTGGGGGGGGGAAATCCCTGCCAGAAATTTTGGGGTTTATTCATCAAGGGGTAGCGTCAGGTAGCGCCTCGTAGCGGCCGTACGCTGTACGCAAAACCACATTTATGAAAGCAAATCTGGTGAGCGACTCTAACAGCGTTATGTAGCGTCTGATGTATTATTACAGGGGCTCAGCGTATAGCGCCGGCGCTCTAGCTTCAGAGCGCCAGGTATTACCTTTCGCTCAGTGTCCCTCTCCCATACATTTCGATGGCCGTTCATTTGCTTGTGTTTAAACAGCGTGTTTGACTTTTTTGCTCAAATCATTGTGTGACCTCTCCTGGCTGCAAACAAACACTTTTAGAAACTTTTTGGACTTTTTATATTTTTATGCAGAATTGTCATTACAGGTCTGGCACTAAAGTATTAATGTCACAATGTTACAACCATTCCACTGTTACAGTCATTCCATGTGTTTTCGCTTTGTTACTGGTGGATATGTGTTCAAAAACAGACTTTAAACACACAGCGTCTGGTGCTCTATGCTACAGCGTCCAGCTTTAGAGAGCCGACGTTCTGTGTGTGTGTAGTTTTTTGTTATAAAATATGGTGTGGAGCGCCGAGTGCTGAACGCACTGAGCTGGCGCTACCTTTCGCTCCCTGCAGCTCTATACTGGTGTTACCGTGCCAAACATACATCACCTTCATCAATGCCAGCCAGGTTACTAGAGCTCTGTTACAGCGCCCGATACCCACTTACAGCGTCTACTAGCAGTCTCTCTAAGCGCCACTATACAGACGCTCATCTGTCGATACCTGGCATTAGTAATGAATCAGTCTTCACGGCTAGGAATAGGACTAGAATTTCATTATGGGACTGAGACTATAGTCAACACACTACAGAAATAAGGGATGAGAGGTCAGTCAGCGCAAAGGACACTAATGCCCCTCAGAGATGTGGGATTAAAAAATTGCTTTATAGAGAAGGATAAGGAGGGGACTTAGAATGCATAGGAGAGCGTGGAGAGTAAGTAAGTCTGACTCAGGCCCTTATTTATGAAGGAATAGCGACAGGTAGCGACTGGTGAGCGGCCGGTAATGACGGGCACCGCCACGAGAACGCCGTCTCCCCACCACAATCACACATTTATCAAGCCAATCCTGCTTAGCGACTGAGATAGCGCCATATAGCCACTCATTCATCATTATTCCAGCCTCAGCCCACAGCGCCAGCGTCCGACCTCTCGCTACCTGGCGCTCTCCAATGCATTTCAATGGAACAATCTTTAAATATTCATAATTAATTGTTATTAATTTTTTTTTTTTTTTTTTTTAAATGTGAAAAATTCTGTGACCACTTCTGCCATTTTAAATATTTAAAATATATAAGGTAAGGTAAATATTAAGGTAAAAAAAAAAAAAAAAAATGTACAGAATTGATATTACAGGTCTGATATTAATGTATTCATATTACAAAATTATTTTAAAAACTTGTTTTTTTGGGTTTCCAAAAATATGGTTGTTTGGGGGTTAAAAAACTACTTTTAACCCATCGCCGCCAGCGCTCTGGGGTTTAAACATGCATTTTACACCGCAAGAATTTTTTGAGCGTGATTTGTTAATGAATATGGTGGGAGCCGGTCACTATGGCGAGTCGCTATCATGTGCTCCCATACAGCGCGGAACCTGTCAAATAGCGACTCCTCACCCAATATTCAACATTACGGCAAACCGACTATCAACTACCGAACAACGGCCAAGCACAGCGACTACTAGCGGGCGCTCTGAAAATGCCGCTACAGTCACTCAACTGTCGCTACCTGGCGCTGTTAATGAATCGGCTTCCCCGTCACTACAGCCAAGCCCAGAGATTGCACAGCAGGGAAGAAACCGCACGCAGACCCCCACAGTGATAGATTAAATACTGTTGATCCTCACATTGGCAGTTATGAATGCCAGAGAGACAGGATGGAAACCTGCTTATCTAGATGGGAAACAATACTAGGTCACACTTTGCTTTCATATTTCCACACCTATATCACCCGCTCCGAGGAATCCTTGTCACACCCTTGTTTCATTTCTATGGACACTGCATCAGATAAGATCTGCACTTGATCACCACTAATTTAGAAGCCCTAGAAGAAAAGTAGTGAAGCCTGAAGGATCTGGGTTGGGTGATGAATGTAATTTGCAGAATGTGGGGAGTTAAGCCATTTCGATGACAGAGGGCAGATAAACATCCTCATGTTATTTTTCTGGTTTTGAAGCCCAGAAGCACAATCCATCTGACAGGCTTGCCAAGTCGAGAGGATTACTAAGGATTTGACACATGATAATGCAGATGATCTTCTCCTGACCTGGACAAATGCCGTGCTCTCTGTGAGCGAAGCCCCGGCTTGTTCTCCCTGAATGGGGCCGGAAAGCAGCAGCAAGGGCCATTTACCAGTCAAATCCACCTATTCAGAGCAATGGAAAGCATTGGTTTCTGTTGGCATAAACATCTCATCCATCACAAGGTGTGAAAAGCAGCATGAGAGCTTACCATTAGGAATCAATTTTAATAAGAATTGCCAGGGACAACCTGGTCCACTTGACCTTCACGAAGCCTCCTAAATCGAATAGTTTTGGTTATACATTTTAGCCTTTACAAAAAGTCTGACAACATTGTTTTCAAAGGAAAAGGATCAGTGTCTGGAGAGAAGAGTGGGATAAACTGGGATATCAAAGTTTCTTATAGGATAGAAGAAAAGGAGGAACAGATGGAACCCTAGCTGATACCATGGCTTCCAGCTCAGAATGCTCATTAATCACCACACTGCCAAACTAAAAGAAAACCCCTGAATACTCTTTTTAGGAGTTCGTCAACAAGGCCAGCAGAATACTTATGCCCATGACGACCCCTTGCTGTGTCAAGTCTGACTCTGCAGCGTCTTTGGCTTACCAGCTGCTTTGCAATGGTTGCTCAGTTTTCCTCCTTAGGCAGCTTATTTAAAATCCCCCCTAGAAAGAGAATAGCACTGGGGGTATTGTCAGTTTTCTTTGGTCTTCAGTTACCAAGAGACTTGACATCTTGTTGCTGACTTGTTAACATTTGCCATAGGCCATGACCATGCTCTCCCTCAGTCTCTATCATGGATGCTGAACATGCTTTGACTTGCACCAGCCCTCATCCTCTACTATAAATGATGAGTCTGACCATAGCTGCCACCAGCCCTCAGCCTCTGTCATGGATGCTGACCATGCTCTAACTGCCACCAGCCCTCAGCCTCTACCATGGATGCTGATCATGCTCTTATTGCCACCAGCCCCCAGCCTCTATCATGGATGCTGACCATGCTCTGACTGCCACCAGCCCTCTGCCTCTACCATGGATGTTGACCATGCTCTGACTTCCACCAACCCTCAGCCTCTACCATGGATGCTGAACATGCTTTGACTTGCACCAGCCCTCATCCTCTACCATAAATGATGAGTCTGACCATAGCTGCCACCAGCCCTCAGCCTCTATCATGGATGCTGACCATGCTCTAACTGCCACCAGCCCTCAGCCTCTATCATGGATGCTGACCATGCTCTGACTGCCACCATCCCTCGGGATCCACCATGGATGCTGACCATGCTCTGACTTCCACCAACCCTCAGCCTCTACCATGGATGCTGAACATGCTTTGACTTGCACCAGCCCTCATCCTCTACCATAAATTATGAGTCTGACCATAGCTGCCACCAGTCCTCAGCCTCTATCATGGATGCTGACCATGCTCTAACTGCCACCAGCCCTCAGCCTCTATCATGGATGCTGACCATGCTCTGACTGCCACCAGCCCTCGGCATCCACCATGGATGCTGACCATGCTCTGACTTGCACTAACCCTCAGCCTCTACCATGGATGCTGAACATGCTTTGACTTGCACCAGCCCTCATCCTCTACCATAGATGATGAGTCTGACCATGGCTGCAACCAGCCCTCAGCCTCTATCATGGATGCTGACCATGCTCTGACTGCCACCAGCCCTCAGCCTCAACCATGGATGCCGACCATGCCCTGACTTCCACCTTCCCTCAACCCTGAACATGCTTTGACTTGCACCAGCCCTCATCTTCTACCATAGATGATGAGTCTGGCCATGGCTGCCACCAGCCCTCAGCCTCTACCATGGACAATGACCAGGCTCTGCCATCTCCAGCCCAAGACTTCTTCAATTGACCAAAACCATTATGAAAATTATGGAATGTTTTCTTCCTCTGTGGTCAGTCAAAAGGAGAGCCAACAGCTGGCTATTGATCTAAGATGACTGGGTTATTACTAATTCTCTATATTCAGTGGCATTATATACAATCAGTTAGGGGCCATAGACATTTTTTACTGGCTATTCTTGGGAGAATTTGGCAAATGGGCATCAATGCTTTAGGGCCGGCTAGGCTTGTAACAGGGTGGTGTTTTTGCCACCCCCCAGTTATAATTGTTAGTTAGATGTTAAAGTAAGTTAGTTAGGCTTTAGTGATAGGGGCTGCAGCAAGGACCATTTAAGGCCCTTGATGTATGGGAAGAGTCTAGGCACCAAATAGCGAAGCTCCCAGATTTTGCTGATAGGTTCCTAAATCTATAAACTTAGCTTCAGGCAGTGAGGACTAGTCAGCACTTGGAAGTCGAAGGCTAGTGCTGGTCCCGAAATCCCTCTTTACCCAAAACCATATCCCTATACCTATTGTTGGGTGTCATCTTTGGTATGAACCATTTGCCCAATTGTACCCATACCCCCATACAGGTTCTCTGTTTCCTCTAAATCTTGTTAGCTCTACACAATTAGACCTTCCATATGTGTTTTGGTTCCCATTACTGTTTTTATCTCTTTATACTTTTTTCTGATCAAACCATTGCAAAAGTGCTTCCACCATTGTTCCCCAACCCTCTCCTTGACCACCATGTTTTGCAGATCTTTTGAAGGAAATACTGCTTGCTAGCAACATGACATCCACAAAAACTGTTCATAGGTTTCCCAGAACCCCATAGCAAAATTCATAGTGGGCCCCTAACCAAGAAAGACTTAACCCCCAGCATTAGTCAAGTTAGCCAATGCGTACCACATATGCGTTCCCCGGCATGACTGCAATACAAAGCAATACATCTTAGTTCTGTCATGTGGAACCTACAGCTGTGGCCACTGGCACTCAGCACCAACACTGCATGCTGCGGTGACACCACTCCATCCCTGTTGCCAAAAGGACTGGATAAAGTGTGGTGGAGGCCCCTGGGCAGAAAGTCTAGTGGAGACCTCCTGTAAATAATTGTAGATAAATCACTACCCTTGTTAACATTTAGTGAAGACCCCCAAGCGGTAGAGCCCTAGTTTGTCCCCTCTTCCAGCTCTGGTTGCCACTGGTACTTTAAGGCAGGGGGTATGGGGCCTCTTTTGCCATGGGCCCAGTAGAACAGCCTCTATAGTATGTATGCCCCTGAGTCCTGACCTGTTAGTGTCTCTCAAGGGGAGGGTTGGGAAACATTGCTCCAGACTCTGATCCAGTAGGTTGTTACTAGGGATGAGAGAACCAAAGTTTGGAACCAGCAAGCTTGGCCGAACTTTGATTAAAAATCAATGAGGATCCAAACTTTGGGGGGCGATTCTGCCTCGTCCTCCCTCCACACCTCACCCACCCAGCTAGGGGGGGGGCATAGAGTGTGCCACAAGGAAGTGCTACTGTAAAACTTACCTGAGCCCTGCGACCCCCTTTCTACCAGCGGCGGTGCTCAGCAGCCCATTAACCAGCTCGGGTCGGGTCAGATGTCGAACTCGAACATAGACTTCTGGCTGAAGGAACTTTGTGATTTGGGTTCGCCCATCACTAGTTGTTACCAAAGCAACCAACCAAACCCATGCAAGGTATGCTTCCCAAAGTATGGTCCAGGTCTTAAAGAAGTCCTCTGTAAAAGGTTTGCCAAACTTCTTCTAATCACAGGACTTGATTAGATCTATCGTTGAGTGTTTGAGGAGCAGTTTATGACCTTTTTTAGCCAAGCAAGCATTGGTTCCTTGGCAGTAGTCAAGGTAAGCTGCACTGAAACTATTTCTGCATCCTCTACCATGCTTTCTTTGTCCCAGCTTTCTTGGTGTAACTATCTATGATATACAAAACTTCTTATACTAACTCTAGCTCAGAATCTTTTTAGGATCTGTAAAGTAATAGGGAACTGATATCAGCTAGAGCCTCAACCCCTAAGTCCCAATAGATAAGCACAACATTGTCACCACTTACACCACCGCTAATACCACATCTGCTTCCCTGTCCATGTGACTATCAATTAACCTTGCATCTGACCTATAGAGTGCTATTCTAAACTTCTCAAAAATAATAAAGGTCATCAAAATTGTGTAATTTTTGGCCATGTTAGTGTTATTATGTAATTATTATGCCGGCATGTCATTTTCTTTTCCTGTGCACCCATCGCACACAATGCCGTGTCCTGGGACTGTTGCCAGTCACAGCTCACTGACTGCATTAGGTTGGCATAATTGCGCTGCCGGTGTAACCGCTGGGCGCATTTCGAATCTCTGCCAAATCCTGTTGTTTATGCATTACCCTTCAATAGTATTAGCTGACACAAGCCACTCATATCCTTGCTGTATTTTCTGCTTTGTCTCCATTATATACAAAGATGGCTGCCATAAGGAACAGTCAGCACAGGAATGGGTCAGCCAGCACTATAGCTAACACCCAATATCTTCCACCATAATATAAATTCGTTAACAACCTAAATCTATATGTCCAGGTAGGAGAATAGGTATTGTGCAACCCAAGGTTGTAGGCAAGCAGCAGTGGTTCCTATCAAACTCTAGCCAAGGTTGAGGGCAGACAGGAAGGATCAGAGTTTGGGCCAAGATCAGCGTGCCGAAAAACAGCTGAAAAACATAGTAAAAGCCCAGGTTGTAGACAGGCAGCTGTGGTTCATTATAAAATTCAGGCCAGGATTAGAGCAAGTGGCAAGGTTCATGGTCAGAGTTGGACCAAGGTCCAAAATGGCCTACTCTGTACCAGGGGCGCACCTTTAATGAGGCAAGGTGAGCTGGCAGCAGAAGTTTTACACTTCTCTGTTAACATGATGCCTGGGAAGACACACAGCGCTTGCCACCAAGCCCAGCTACGAGACCCCTGCACCCCTTCCTAACCCTTCCCTATCTATAAGCTACCCAGCAAGATATGAGCTGCAGTGTGTGGGACTATTTCTTCTGCTCTATTTTATTTCTTCTATTTTGGCCGGCAGCTGCTACTACTACCACATACATTACTGCTGCTGCTACTACTACCACGTACATTGCTGCTGTTGCTGCTACTACTAGCATTGGTGTGCCTGGACAAATGGATGCTGCCATTACTATGGCTGGGCCTGGGGAAATGGCTGGTGCTACTTTTACTGGGCCTGGGCACATGGCTGCTGACCACAATGTTGGTACTGGCACCAACATCCTTATCCCTCATTCTCTTTTATATATTCTCTCTTTCTCTCTTTTGAACATCTCTTCTTCCTTCCCTAATATCTGTGTCTTTTCCATTTTACTTCAGACATCCTCTATTTTTTAAAGTTCCCTTTTCACAATTTATTTCCATTTGTCTCTGTATCTCCAGCTTTTCTATGTTCTCTCCATCACTCTCTCTTTTTCATTTTAAATCTATTGTTCCCTTATTTAAACCAGACCTTCAGCACCATTTCCTGAAAAGCCCAAACCCATAAAAAAACTATTCCCCGGCATCTAAAATTAATAGACTTTGCGTTTTTAGTCACTTACTTATTATTCTTTCCCCCAATGGGCTGCAACTCTGTTCAGGACTCTAGGATACAGGCGCCGCCATCTTGACTCAGAAGCATCACATACTGAGGAGAGGGGTGAAAAGTTCAGGGGGGCGGGGTTATAGCTGTGCAGACAGAGCAGAGCCGGGGTCAGGAAAAGGACAGCAATCACAGAATGCAGAGAGACACAGTCAGAAGACACTTCCTGTCTGCAGGCAGCCTGAGACTCCATGTACCGCCGTCTTGGGTGTTTAAAGGCTCAGAAAATGCAATAGGTGCAGGTAGGATGATTTTTAATTCGGGCAATCTGTATGTACGAGGTGGGGGAAACATAAAAGATTTGCTCTTATTTAGGGTGAATGTCCAGTTTCAATGTGCTTAAAGGAGCACTATCGCGAAATTGTGTGATATCAAAAATCCATATAAACACATTGGCTAATGAGAGGAGGGGTCACTTATACACCCAAACTGAATAAAACTCCAGTCAAGCTTGTGGTTTATTCTCTCATGATAGGACCAAAACCCAGGGGTGAAAGGTTTAGTCTATCAGGGGTGACAGAGCCTGTCACCCCAGATGTCCTGTTCTTTCAAATAAAAGAAAGAAAAACAAGGCTGCCTGGGTATTTCTTAATGCCGGGTGTATAAGTGACCTCCCCTCCTGCCACCCAGCATATTTATATGGATTTTTATCATTGGGCTATTTTTTCTCGATAGTGCTCCTTTAAGCTTTTCCCTATCATTTCCTCTATCTTTTCCTTTTACATTCTCTTCGTCTTTTAAAAATAAAAGTTATCTTTACCTATCTTTTTCTTTTTTTCTGAAATATTGCATAGGGAAACTTTTAACCTAAAGCTGACCCTGACTGTGTATTAAAGTGGACCAACACCCACCCCTGATCGGCCCAGGAATCTATAAGATTCCCCGGCCGATCAGCTCCCTCCCCACGGAGCATCCGAAATCGGGATGTCCCGCGGGGTGAAACCCCCCAGAAAGCGCCTAAAGCCTTTTAGGCGACGGATAAGCCGCCGCCGCCTCCCGCGCGTCCCCCTATCGGGGTGCCCTGCGGAAGTGGACCAACACCCAGGATAGTGAAAATCCTGGGTGTTGGTCCACTTTAAGAGGCCCATACTTAATTTAGGATGTCAGGGGGTGCTCTCCATACACTTGGTATTATACAGCCTGTGGAGCATTGCACAGACTTTATAAATAGTGCGATATGCATGCCTACCAAATGTCCCTAATTTGAAGGGACTGTCCCTCTTTTGAATACATATCCTCCTGTCCTTCGTTGTTCTTCTTTCTCCTTCTTTGACGTTTAATATGCAGATCTGCATCAATAAATGATTTGACTAATCAAAGTGTTTATATTGTTGTAACTGTTACACCCTATCTTCTATCCATTAATCAGTTAGGAAACCAATACAAAATATGTACATATTTTCAGAGTGAGTGCCCATATTTAGATCCCCTATTTTGTATTGGTTTGCTATTGTGGTTTTTTGGGATTTATGGGAGCACCATCTGTACCATATAGTCTTCGATACTTTAGTGGTGCCCTTACAGGTTTATATTTAATCAGTTAGGAGGCGTGGCTTAATTTACTAATTGTCCCTCTTTCCCACCCTAAAAAGTTGGAAGGTATGATTATGAATTAAGTGGGCCCAGTCCAGGTTGTTCCTGGGTGGGCCCCAATAATTATTTCCTCTGTTGGATCCTAGATATTCCAGTACAACCCTGCCATTACTTCAAGGCTGGTCTCCAGGTGGGCCAGGGGTGACGTGGCTGCATTGTGCCCTGTGGCAGAGTTAGGCTGCTGTGGGTTGAGTGTGAGAGGTTAGGGGGCCCTTGGGAACTGGGCACAGCATGATCCCCCTTCCTTGATCACTTTGAAGCCTAAACAGACTTTTGGGTCATGGTCTAAAGCGGACCAACATTCAAAAATGAATTAAATCAGACCAACACAACAAACAGTGCTCATATGCACCCCTCCTCGGGCAATTTAGATTGCTGCACATGAAAAATAATTTACCTGTTTCTAATGCCTGCTGGGATAAATTTTAAAAACAAGCTGTTCATGGGCTTGCAGGCCACCTGCAAACAGGAAGTCATGCTGGGCTTCCTGTTACTGTGCATTAAAGTTATGTTAGTTGAGAGAGAAAGCTCTAAAATGTCCGCTACCTTTCTTTTCCAACTGTACCAGGCTGTCCAGTTTAAGCTTACAAGGGGGCACCCTAAATTGGAATACGGCACATTGCACCGGGGGGGGGGGGCTTTTTATAGTTCGCCTCAGGCAGCAGATAGGCTAGGTTCACCATTGCTCGGTGCTCAAGAAGGTTGGCAACCATTTGGCTAATAGTTATAGTACAAGCCAAGATTGTAGGCAGGCAGCTGTGATTCTCATCAAATTCAGGTCAGGCCGAGGGTAGGTGGCAAAAGTTCATGGTCAGATTTTGGGCGAGGGTCAGAAGTGGCTTAATGTGTGCCCAGGAAGTCTGGTGACCTTTTTGCTGAAGAATAGTTATAGTACAAGCCAAGTTTGTAGGCAGGGAGCTGTGATTCTGATCAAATACAGGCCAGGACGGGAGTAGGTGGCAAAAGTTCATGATCAGATTTTGGGCCAAGGTCATTAGTGGTTTAATGTGTGGCCAGGAAGTCTGGCAACCTTTTTGCTGAAGAATAGTTATAGTACAAACCAAAGTTGTAGAGAGGCATCTGTGGTTCATTATCAAATCGAAGATAGGACAGGCAGTAAGGGTTTATGGTCAGTTTGAACCAAGGTAAGAACTGGCCTACTGTGTGCCCGGAAAGTCTGGCAGCCACTAGACAGAAGAATAGTTATACTATGCAAGCTGATGACTTTATCACCGAATTCAAGGTCGAGGACAGAGAGCAAGGGTTAAAGGTCAGAGATTGGGCCAAGGTCAGACGTGGCCAGCAGATATTCATAGCTTAAGCCAAGGTCGAGGGCAGGAAGCAAATGTTGATGGTCAGAGTTTGGACCAGGGTCAGACGTGGCCAGCGGAAATTTATAGTTCAAATACAAACCAAGGTCAAGTCAAGAGCAGGTCACAAACAAAGCTCAAAAGAGAAGACCAGATCTTGGGGTTCCAGAAGCGTGAGTGTCTTCTTCGAAGATCTAAATGGAACATTTTGGTAGAACGACATGCAAAGTGACAGTTTAAAAAAAATAATATTTGATTGGACTTTATATATAAATATATATATATACATAATACATATATAAATATAAATAGTTATAACCAAAAGGGAGTCAGTTTTGGGAAAAATGAAGCACAGCTGGGGGGGTTGGGAGTTTGGTCAGAGCTAAATAAAATGGAAAAGAAAAAGTCATAAAATGAAGCAAAAATAGCAGATCTGTGTGGGCGAAAAAGAGGCTGAATTAAACAAAGATATTTTTATACCGCAGCGCGTGAGATCAGCTGCCTGATTATATATACGCAGAGTGCAAGCTACAACCTGTGAAGAAGGAGCGTGACAATGAACCCGAGAACTCAGCATCAAGGCAAGAGCATGTTAAAGTGTCCATGACGTGTCACATGAATAATAAAAAAAAAAAATCAAACATGGTTGCATTTTCTGTGTATAGAGACATCCAAGGGCCTCAAAGAGTGAAAAAAACAAATCTAAATTATAGAGCAAGGAGGGCCTACAGAAGGAGGGACACTGACCATAACAATGTTTTCTCTGTTGGCTTTTACAACAGCCATAGGCCCGGGCAGTAAAGCCAAAATTAGGAATTTCAGCCAAATTATAGGGGCCTTCATTTTGCCTACCTCCATCCAGGGCAGTATTTCCATTAGGCAACCCTAGGCCTGTGCCTAGGGCAGCCACCTGGAGGTGAGGGGCTCCCCTTACAGGCTACAGACAAAAAAAAACAAGCAAAAAGAGAGAAAAAACTCTCATAGCCAGCACCTTAATGCCCCCTAACAAGCACTCCCAGCCATAGAAGGACACAGTGTGTGTGTGTGTGTATGGAGGGGGTGAGGGGACAAAAGGTCAAAGCAGATTTGGACATTCCTGTGTTTTGTTCCTTGCCCCCAGGGCATCTTGAACTGGGATGCTCTTCCATGTAAAACTCCCCAGATTGGCCAGAACAACTCAGCTCTTCCCAGTCCTATGGTGCATATATGGGCTCTCCTCCAATAAGAGTTGTTTGCAGTGTATATGTAATGCTTGGCAAGTGGCTTTGTTCACATGCAGACCAAAGGGGTGCAAGCACTTGAAGTGCCTAGGGCAACATGAACACCAAACACGGCCCAGCCTCCATCTCAAGACACGGTTTCGGCAAACTACCAGGACTGGCATTAGGGAGTGGCAACCCCATCGTCAAAGGGGGCTCTATGCATAATTGGATGCAGGCCGGCTTCAGGTTTATGTGGGCCCTCGGGCAGCATGGTCTCAGTGGGCCCCTCTGGGATGGAGAGTCGCAAGTTGGGGTCTATAAATTTCATGGCCAAAACTTAGAAGGGCTGTTTGCCCTCCAACCCCCTATTGGAGCTGTTTTTAGTTTGGTTCCACATGAATGGGTAGAGTATTGAGGAAGAGGAATGGACAAAACAGGAAGGGCGGAAATGTATTGGGCAGAAAGACAGAGAAAGGAAGTGAGTGCACCCTGCATTACCTTCTTCCAGTGTGTGCAGTAATACCTGTTGCAATGCTGGTGCCAGGGAGCAGGGTGATGACACATCTCTTGGGCCGGGGCTTGCAGGGGGACTAGGCAGTGCTTATCATAGATCAACACACAATCGAGTGCTAGGCTGTCAGGGCTGTCAGCACAACTGCACCACCAATGAAAGAGCGTGCAGCTCAGCCTCGGTACGAGGTTAGTGATGACCCGGGAACGCTTGGGGGAGACAGCACAGGAGCCGATGCAATGTTAGTGGCAAAAAAAAGTTTGTTCCTTAACCACATTATGCCGTCAGTGGGCCCCCCGGCAGCTGACCAGCCTTGCCGGGTGCTGACGCCGGCCCTGATTGGATGAACTATGGAGGTGAATGTGACTGAGATTTTGGTAATACTTTAGCACATGGGCCCCACTGATAAATTCTGCCAAGGTCAAATATTGTCGGAAACCTGCCCTGCAAACTACTTTACTATTCAATGTTTTACACCTTTAAATGACAGCATACCATTCAAGGCCATCCAGGCTCACCTATTCATTTTATACACCTACCTGTCCAATCTTATATTTAAAGTGGACCAACACCCTGCCAGATCAAACCAGGAATCTATAAGATTCCCGGGCCGATCCGATCCCTCCCCGCGGGGCATCCAAAATCAGGTGTGATGAAGTCATGTGTCATGTGTGAAACCCCCCAGGACGACCAGAAACCTTACCTTGATCCCGATCCATTGGGCCGTGGCCGCATATCGTGCTTCTCTCTAGCAGGGTGCGCTCCCTGTTAGAGGGAAGCGCGAGATGTGGCCGCCAGCATGCTCGAAGCCGCTGTGGTTGGACGCCGCTTGAACGCGCATACCACAGTGGCTGTGAGCTCGCTGATTGGACAAGTGGCCCCGTAGGAGCGGGGTGGTTTCACATAGCCGGGGAAGTGGACCAAGACCCAGGATAGTCAAAACCCTGGGTGTTGGTCCAATTCAAGGACCCCCTCTTACCCGTATAAAGACCCTGCAGTACTACCTTCCAACCTACCTATTCTCTCCACTGACCACACTGCAGCCTACCTATCAGCTATGCTACTTGTGGGACCTATGACTAAGTACTAGCTAGTATCATAGAGAGGAAAGGGTTAATGGACTCTGAAGGTTATATAGTAGCAGGGTGCTCGGCCCAGGACAGTCTCAAATCCATATACAAAGCTGAATCAAGGGGAAAAGGGTCCACACTCCTTAAAAGTCCATCCTTTATTCAAATATAGCTAAAAGCATCTCCATAAACAACAGCCGCTAAAAACAGTAATTACCAGACCCAAGCAGAAAGGTTCAAGATCCTCTGACGTGTTTTGGACACAGTGGGTCCTTAATCTAGCCTGTATCAGTATCAGCTAGCAATAGGGATGTGCGAACACCCCAAAGTTTAGGTCTGGCAAGTTTGGCTGAACTTTAAATAAATATTCAGGTTCTGGGACCAGTAGCAGCTGCAGTTTAGGCACTAGAGGTGTCCTCCCTCATGGGAGCCAACGGCCATCTTTTTGTAGCTCTGGCTGGGGCCAATTTGAATCTCCGCTGCAGCTGCTGATAAAGAAGATTGGGGCTGAGGTGAGTTTCAGCAGTTTCGCTGCTGCATCCTTTAGGTGAAGCAGGCCATCAACCAGCTTTTCCACGTTTGGGGCAGATGCCGAAATCGAACATGGACTTCTTTGCGGTTCGGGTTCGCCCATCTCTAGTTAGCAACTGTAGAAGTACACTGAGGAAAGGAGTAAATTCCTCTAGGGCCCTGGCCCCCTCCATCTGTAGCTCAGGAGCCACATGTGGCTCGTGGACTCCTGCTTTTTGGATCAAAGTCTGTCTGAGTGAATGTTTGAGGCTGACTGTATTGTCAGATTTCTGTTGGCTTGCCCAGCTTGCAAAATGGTAATCCGGCACACTAATCAACCTACGCAATTCTTCCATTTTTTTATTTGGGGCTGAGAGAGTCACTCACAGGGAGCATGTATTTTATGGTGCTTATAGGGGTAGGGACTTAGCACACACTTTAAAGATACCCCATATATAAGTAAAATGACTGTAAATAGGCATTAGTGTACCCAAACTCTTTGGTTTGAATGTGGCTTGTGACCATCTCTCAGTGTTGGCTGTTGTTCTCAAGAACAGAAAGGTTGGGGAAACCTGCTCTAGAGGCGTCCTGATTTGGGATGTCTGCGGCTAAGCTTAGTCACACTCTGCAACAACCAACAGAGTCCCTATTCCCTCCAGTCAGTGCATCTACATCGGCAGGCATTCAAGTCTGCGGGGTGTGGCAAGCGCACAGAGCTGGTATGCTGCCAGGGAATAGAGACCCACACATGTGCAGTGGTATGGAGAATTGAGGTCATTATACAAAGAAAATTGGGAGTAATATGAAAGATTTACTCCAAACACGAGATGGCAATAGTGAGCGAAAGGCTAAAGCTAGAATGGGACTTGTTTTTAAGTGGACCAAAACCCAGGATTTTGACTATCCTGGATTTTGGTCCACTCCCCCTATTGGGGTGACCCGCTATGTCAAACCCCCCAGATCTCCTGCATCAACTCACCCGCGCCCTGCTAAAGGGATTGAGGGGATGCGACCGTGGTCCACGCATGCGCTATTGGACTGGGATTAAGGTAAGTGTAGCGGACGACGACTTGGGGGGTTTCACACAGTGGGGCATCCCACTTGTGGATGCCTTGCGGGAAGGGAATGGGTTTTGGTCCACTTTAAGTAAAAGTGGATAAAAACTAGACAGCTGCTAAAACTAGAGGGGCTTGGTCTTAGCAGGTTTAAAAGGGGACATTAGTCCCTTTTTAACACATAAGAGCCTTCAACTATTGGTATAAGTGGGCACTAACACACAGATCCTAGAGATCCTAGACGAATACCATACCAGCGGCCTGTGGCATCTCGTGCTCCCTTCGGCTTGTGCGTGGCCCCTGGCGGGGCGAGTGATGCTGGTGCCAGCTGCGCATGCTTCATGGGCTCTTGGGGAAAGGTAAGAATATCAGGAGCCCTGGGGGGTTTCACACAGAGGGGCATGCCCCGGGGGGGGGGGGGTGTGCATGTATGGCTGCTCTAGAGTCTCATAGGCTCCAGGGTGGGTTTTGGTCAACTTTAAAGGAGCACTATCACGAAAAAATGGCCCAATAATAAAAATCGATATAAATATACTGGATGGAGGGAGGAGGGGTCACTTATACACCCAGTATTGAGAAATATCCAGCCAGGCTTGTTTTTTTTATTTTAATGGAAGGAAGAGGACATCCTGGGTGACAGACTCTGTCACCCCTCATAGACTAAATCTGTAACCCCAGGATTTTATTCCTACCCGGGGAAGAAAACCCCAAGCTTGGCAGGAGTTTTATTCAGTTTGGGTGTGACCCCTCCCCTTAGTAGCTAAAGTATTTATATGGATTTTTAATATTACACAATTTCGCGATAGTGCTATTTTAAGCATGCGAGCCCTGAGCTGTACTGGTTTGGAAAGTCAATAAATATTCTCTGTAACTAAACTATGTGGTTATAATGGACATTGTTTCCATTTTTCGCAGTCACAGGAAAGAACACCGGGTCTCCATCTTTGTAGCTTTCTTATCTCCTTCTGTGCATTCTTGCCAATGTGGGAGACGTCTTCTCACAGGAACTATCAGTTAATTTGTTCCTGTCTACAAATGTGTAGATCTACAGCTTTATCAATCTCCATCACCAGAGAAGTAACTAGGCATTCTGGCACCCAGGGCAAAGATTCAAAATGGCGCCCCCCAACTGTGCCCCCCCTTTGGCGCCCCCTTAACCTACTGCACCCGGGGCACCTGCCACCCCGCCCCGCCCAGCTACGCCCCTGTCTATCACCAATGCCAACATTCTTTCCTGAACCTGCCACCACTTCCTGCCTGGTGTCTTAAAGATTCCAGGAGTTTCCCACGGAACACATGGCTGCTTTGGATGCTAGCAGATGGTGGGGGGACCTGGTGACTAACCTGTAATTTTTGAAGTGTCATTGAATTACTGGATTGTTCGGGTTATTGGAGTTTATATATATGTTGCTGATGGTTGTTTAGTGACTGAAGGGGGCGCGTTTAGGGGGGTGAGCTCCCTTTGGAGCAGCATACTTTACACCTGTTGTGATATGTGGTTTAATATAATTGTGCTTTGATTGGACAGCACAGCTTATATTCTAAGCATACAGCACGTCCCGCTCCAGAATATTCATAACGTATGGGTATACCTCCGCCTTCAGTGCCGTGCACTGCAGAACACGAAGAAAACAAGCTCCTCCCGGCCCTACATATACCGGAGGACCTCCCACAAATCCCCAGATTTCTCTGCAGTGCTGGAACTGCGAAGACATGAAGTATCACGCTCTCGCAGGCGAGCGGGGCTTTACAGCCCGAGGCCCTGCGGGACTATTTCCACCCGTCCTCATTGTAAATTAATGCCTCCCAGCCTGGCCTGCGTTGGTCGGGTGAAGGTAGGCAGCACCTAGTGTGCTTACGGAGCTAGACTCCACCGCAATCCCCCTCCATAGGGTAGGCGGTTAAGTCGTATGGTGAGCCTTCTATTGGATGCCCCTCCCGCACTAGTGCCCCACGCCCTGTGTAGCTGTGGACCCAGAATATTGGGTCACCTTCCTCCCTAGATTCTCCCGTTAGTGGGGAAAAAAAGAGGGGGGGGGGGGGGTCATGTGTACGATGGCTAAACTTTGCCCTAATCACACTAGTCACCCATTGCCTTATTGGTTACCGGAGTCAGAGCCGCGCTTCACATTCAGCTTTAGCTATCCGCAGCGCCTTTATTACATTTACTCGGTGCGTACGTCGGCTCTATTCAATCGATGCTTGGCGTTCTATCACGGTATTCACCCTGTCAGATTTCTCTGAGGTGATTTTTTTCTGACAATATCTGTCGCTTCTGATTGGCTGCGCGCCTTCTAGCTTCGCGCTCTCCGAAGGGGGTGCGTGGTTTGGTTTGGCGCGTTCCGCGTCATCGCCCGCTCTGGCCCACCCTTCGAGGTTCGCTTGGCGCCATTTCCTTCTCACATGCGCGTGGTGAAGACGGTCCTCCCCTCGCTGTTCTGTAAGTGCCCTCATGAGCAATTCTTTTCCTAGCTTTTGGCTTCTTTGCGCTTGGCTCTGACATTCCTGTTCCTCTTGTGTCTTTCAGACCGCGGACTTCGGCGGCTTCTCCCGGCCCGGCGTAGCATCCGGTCCAGACCATTTTAAACAAATTACTCCCACTTCCCAGCGGGTGTTTGGGGCATCCAGGGTTGCTTTACAGCGTCAATCCCTACTGGCATATTAAATATAATAATCACCATATGGTGGCATCTCAGGATATTGTGAACGGGGTTCCCTCGGGACAAGCCCGTCTGTGTGTAGCTTGTGGGGTCACACCTAGCAGTGGTGACAATGCACGGGTCTGCGTCCCTTGTGCCCAGCAGGCGCTAGCTGGCCTCCCCACCTCTTCCGAGGCTGGGCCCGCTCCTCGCCTTGCTTCCCCTACTCCCCCGAGCCTGAGCCTAACCCCCAATACTTTGCGGGGACTCTCATGCTGATTTTGCCACTAGACTGGCTAGTGTGGAAAATGTAATCGCTGGCTCCTTGGCGCGCAAGGCTACCGCCAAAAAAATTTGAATCCTGAAGCTACTATTCTTCCTAGAATCTGACGACTTACATCTGTCTTATGCACATTCCCCCTCAGAGGAAGGGGAACTGTTTTCTGATTCAGGGTCCTATGACGACGAGTCCAGGAGTCAGGATGAATCTGTTTCTGATCTTTGGTCCCAGGATGACGTTGATAGATTGATGGCCCAGATCTTTGATGTGTTATCCCTCTCTCCCCCGCCTGCGGCTCCTAGGCAAAGAGGTGACCTGTTTCATACCGCTAGGGTGCGGTTGGAGTTTCCTGAACAAACTCATTTTAATAATCTCGTCTTAAAGGAGTGGGAACATCCCAGCAAACTCCAGGGGGTCCCTAAAGCTGTGGATAAGAAGTATCCATTTCCTGCCGACCTGATCAAGTGTTGGACTTCGCCGCCCAAAGTCGATGCCCCGATCCTTGGTCTGTCCAATACCTCTATTATGCACTCCCCTGACACTACTACGCTGCGGGATCTGGAGGATCGGCGGGTTGATCAACTGGCATGTCATGCCTTTGCATTTGGGGGAGCGTCGCTCCGCCCAGTTTGCGCCTTAGCCATCACGGCAGTGGCACTCAGGACTGTGGTGAAGACTGCTCTTGAAGGGGCGGATGACTTGCCGTCTGACGCCGCCAGTGCTTTAGTTACCTGTGAGACTTTTATCAATTATATCCTGTCTGCATCAGACGATGCTATTAAGCTGAGTGCTAGATCCTCTGCTCTGGTGGTAGCCATACGCCGTGCGGTCTGGTTACGCCAGTGGGCCGCTGACAATGTCACCAAGAAGGCCCTTACGGGGCTTCCATTCAAAGGGCTGCGCCTGTTTGGAGAAAGATTAGATATCTTCGCTAAAGGGGGCAAGCTGCCCCAGCGCAAGCGTCAGATTCGGCCCTTTCGTGGCCCAAGCTCCCATTCGACCCCCTATCGTGGGGCTAAACAGGGCAGAGGGGTGTCCTTCGCCGGGGCTCGCGCAGATTCCTGGAACAAGAACAGAGGACGCGTCCCAGTTCTTCCTGGGGGCCCAAGCCCAAAGCTCCTCCCAAGACCCCCCCAAGCATGAAGGGGCGCCCTTGCCCGTCAGGGTGGGGGGACGTCTACAGCATTTTCAGCATGTCCGGAGACGCCACGTCCCAGACCGTTGGATTCAGGCGGTAGTGTCCTCCGGTTACAAGATAGAGTTTGCTGTACTGCCCCCTTCCAGGTTCGTCGGGTCCAGAATCCCACAGGATCCTGCCTCAGCTCAAGTCTTGATGCTAGCGGTGCAGGACCTTCTAGACCTCGGGGTCATTTGCAAGGTCCCCTTAAAAGACAGGGGCGTGGGGTTTTATTCCAATCTTTTCATTCGTATGGAAACTCTGCGCTCGGCCATTGCCTCGCTGCGCCCAGGGGACTTCATGACATCTGTGGACATCAAGGACGCTTACCTGCACATTCCTGTGTTTCCAGGGCATCAAAGGTTTCTCAGATTTGCGCTGCTGGATCAGCATTACCAGTTCGTGGCCCTGCCATTCGGGCTTACGTCAACCCCCGGGGTGTTCACCAAGGTGCTGGCAGGAGTAATGTCTCTGTTGAGACTAAAAGGCATACGAGTGTTGCCCTACCTGGACGATATATTCATCACCTCTCGGTCTCTGCGGCAGGCAGAGCTGGACACGCGGTTGGTGGTGACCACCCTGGAGTCCTTTGGTTGGGTGATCAATTACCCAAAGTCCTCTCTGTCACCCTCCTCAGTGACCCCGTTTCTGGGGATGATTCTGGATTCAGTTCAGTCAAAGATATCCCTTCCTCCACAGAAGGTGGAAGTTCTGACAACGCAGGTGAGGTCCCTGCTCTCGAGCCCTCATCCCTCCATCAGGCAGGGAATGCAGTTGGTGGGCTCGATGGTGGCAAGCTTCGAGGCGGTGCCCTTTGCCCAATTCCATTTGAGAACTCTGCAGCTTCACCTTCTGTCAGTTTGGAACAAGGACCCAGCGTCCTTGGACGAGATCTGGGTGCTTCCCTCCTCGGTCAGACAATCCCTTTCGTGGTGGCTGGACCACAGGAACTTGACAAGGGGCAGATCCCTCCTGGCTCCCTCCTGGGAGACGGTCACAACGGATGCCAGTCTGTCGGGCTGGGGGGGATTCTGGAAGTCTCTGCGCTTCCAGGGGAGGTGGGGCCCTCAGGAGGCCCATCTCCCTATCAATGTCCTGGAACTCAGAGCGGTCAGATTGGTGCTGGAACAATTGACCCAGCACCTGAAGGGTCTGGCGGTTCAGGTACGCTCAGACAACAGAACGGCGGTGGCCTACATCAATCATCAGGGAGGAACCCGGAGCAAGAGTGCTCTCCAGGAGGTATCTCTGATTCTAACATGGGCAGAGACCAATGTTCAATGCATCTCGGCTGTTTACATTCCGGGGGCGGAAAATCTGCTAGCAGATGCTCTGAGCAGGGGGTCGTCCCGTCAGGGGGAGTGGTCCCTCTCCAACAGGGTATTTCAGTCTCTGTGTCACCGTTGGGGTGTCCCAGACGTGGATCTGTTTGCGTCCCGAGCTTTGTATCCCTGTCTCAGGATCCTCTGGCTCTGGCCTCAGATGCTCTGTCAATGTCTTGGAGGGAGTTTCGGCTCCTGTATGCGTTTCCACCAATTCCCCTTCTGGGCAGAGTGCTATGCAAGATCGCTCTGGAAGGGGTACCCACGATTCTGGTGGCACCAAGGTGGCCAAGAAGAGTGTGGTTAGCAGACGTGGTTCAAATGGCAGCAGATCAGTACGATCTGCCAAGTCTACCAGACCTTCTAACTCAGGGGTCCCTACGCCATCCCAATTTACTAACTCTGGCTTTGACGGCTTGGCTATTGAAACCACCATCTTAAGGGAAAAGGGTTTGTCCGCTTCTGTAGTGGCTACCATGGTGCAAGCCAGGAAGAAGACCTCTTCTGCTATATATTATAGGGTATGGCGTGCCTACATTGACTGGTGTGAATCCAGGTCTCTTCCCTGCCGGGAATTCTTAGTCTCCAGGGTGCTGGAGTTTTTACAACATGGTCTAGACTTAGGTCTTAAGCTTAGTACTTTGAAGGGCCAGGTTTCGGCCCTGTCTATCTTCTTTCAGAAGACCTTTGCCCAGCACTCTCTTATCAAGACTTTCTTTCAGGGGGTCACTCATGTGCGTCCCCCTCGGAAGCCTATGGTCCCTGTTTGGGATCTGAACTTGGTTTTGTCGGCCCTGCAGGGTCCTCCTTTTGAGCCTATTCATGACGCAGCTCTGGCTGTTCTCATGCTCAAGGTTGTCTTTCTGGTAGCTATTACCTCGGTTAGACGTGTGTCTGAGTTGGCTGCCTTGTCTATCCAGCCTCCTTACTTTGAGAGACACCGGGATAAGGTGGTGTGTCGCTTCAAGCCAGACTTTCTGCCTAAGGTTGTGTCTGCATTTCATTTGAATCAAGATATTGTACTTCCTTCCTTGTGCCCTAATCCTAGTAACCCTAAGGAGAGGGTTTTGCATTCCCTGGATGTGGTTAGGTGTGTCAAGTCCTACCTGGTTACCACTCAGGCCTTTAGGAAGACGGATGCTCTCTTCGTTGTGCCTCACGGGCCTAGGAAGGGTTTGTCTCCTGCCAAGTCTACCATCAGTAAATGGATTCATCAGACTGTGGTTCAAGCCTATACTACTAAGGGGAAGACTCCCCCCTTTCGTCTTACTGCTCATTCTACTAGAGCCGTTGGGGCTTCTTGGGCTTTTCAGCACCAGGCCTTTGTGGAGCAAGTTTGCAAGGCCGCTACTTGGTCTTCTGTTCACACCTTTACAAAGTTTTACAAGGTTGATGTTAAGGCCTCAGCTGACGCTGTGTTTGGCCGCAAGGTTTTGCAGGCGGCAGTAGTTTAAACTGCTTGCTGTTGCCTTCTGTTGGGGATCCCACCCTTCTTTACGGACACTGCTATTGGAGTCCCATACGTTATGAATATTCTGGAGCGGGACGTGCTGTATGCTTAGAATAATACAACTCTGTGAAGTACTCACCTGTAGAGTTGGTATTATATGCATACAGCACGTCCTGCTCCACCCCACCCTGGTTTCACTTTGTTTCGGATCCCCTGTTTGGTGATTGTTATCCTTGATATTTTTGCCAGTTTTGGGTGGTTGTTTCTCCTGGCCTCTCATTCTCACTGCTTTTCAATGCTGGGGATTTGTGGGAGGTCCTCCAGTATATGTAGGGCCGGGAGGAGCTTGTTTTCTTCGTGTTCTGCAGTGCACGGCACTGAAGGCGGAGGTATACCCATACGTTATGAATATTCTGGAGCGGGACGTGCTGTATGCATATAATACCAACTCTACAGGTGAGTACTTCCCAGAGTTGTATTTTTCACAGTATATATTTCTATAGTGAACCTTTGCACAAAGTTTTTTTTTATTTATTTATGTATTTTTTGACTTTTTGTTTGTATGCATTTGGAGTATGCTAATATTGGATTTATTGATTATAGATGAAATATTGAATTTTCTTCCCATCTTCTGGGCCTTGCTCTGCCTGGGCAGCGCCTGGTCACTGGGATTTATCTGGTCTCTGGGGCTTAATTCGGTCACTGGGTCCATAACCTGTTGCAGAGTGTGAGCTCTGAGTCAAATCCAGGTAGACATTTGTGGTGTAACTGGAACTGGCTTTACTGGAACATGAGTGCAGTAAGTGAGGGTAATCCTACATGTTGGATAACACTTTGTCTGTGATGCCCTGGTTTAGATCCCCCCAAGTTCTGCTGCAGGTTTGCCCTTGTAATACCTGGACCTTTGTAGCGATCTTCTGGCTTAAATCCACTCGTGTTCCAACACAGGCTCACCCTTGGATTACCTGGGCCTTTTTAGCGATCTTCTGGCTTAGATCCACTCGTGTTCCTCCACAGGCTCGCTCTTGGAATACCTGGGTCTTTGCAAATGATCCTCTATCCATGATTCACACCAGTTTTAGCTCCTTCTTAGGCCTCAGCACCTCCCACAATCCACTTCCATGCCATGCTCCAGAGCTGCATCAACCATAATACCACTAGAGACCATGGGCCCTCTTTTATAAAAATATGTTTCCTTTGCAACATTGGGAAACTGTTCGCATTAATCTCACATGCCTCACATGGCTTTGACATGGTCACATCTAAAAAAAAACATTTGGCTTATTATAAAACCAAAAATCCAGCACAAGAAGAAGACCTGGTACTGCTGATCAGAATCAGAATCCTACATCAGACAACAATAACGTAACCTTTTTCTTTTAAAGGGTCAGTCCAGTCTAACTCTTATTGTTCATTGGAATAGCCATGATGGAATTGCTGCATAATGCCATTGTGTTCTATTGGGTGGAGAAGAGGGTAGTGCTTTGTCTCATACAATTTAACAGAAGACAACAGTTCGGCATTATGCAGTAATTTTATCATGGCTGCTCCCATGAACAATAAGAGATAGTTAGACTGGACTTGCCTTTGAAACACAGCAATTGGTCTCATTTCCCAGATGTTTACAGACCGTAGTAAAAAAAAAAAAAAAGGGAGAGACTTTGGCTGACCTGCCTGCTTTGGTGTAAACTACTCATTTCTTGTCCCCCCTCCCACTTGGGTTTCACCTTCATCTCACCCTCACAGACATACATGCCGGGTCAATGGTGATAACCCCTCAAATGTGTCCTCTCCTACTCACATCACAGCAATAGATCCCAAATTCCCAAAGTTCCTCTTGTGGCCCCCCTTCCAAGGAATGTTTTCAGTCGATATCATATAGCAGAAATTAGATTGGAATATTCTGAGATAGACTGTGATACCAACCTCTGCCCCCTGATAGGAGGAGTAGGGAGACCCCATCTCTGGGGCCTATTCGCATGGCTGGCAACTCTTACCATCAAGAGAGATGCACGCTCTATTTTAACATCTAAGGGGGAGACCAGGAACCGTTGGTCTTTGGGAGACGTGTAATGACTGACAGACAATTAATTTGATCGAATCACAGTCCAGACAGACTCTTAAGTATTTTTCCCCTTTTTATTTGTATTTCTATATATTTATTTGTACCGTGTTTTATAGTAAATTCTGTTTTACCACCCTGCACTGTTTTACTCGTTGTTTTTCTGGTTTTTAAAATAAATTTTGAAAATACAACAGAGGGTCACTGATGCTCTGAATTAAGGATCTAAAAAGCTCACTTGTTCTATAGAGCCTGGCTACATTACTTGCCTAGGACTCTCGATTGCCCCCTGTTTGGGAGTGGTTGTGGGTCGATCAATTGGTTTGATCTGATTGTGTTGTGTGTGGCTTAGAATACGACATTTTTTTGTATTCTGGTGACAGCATATTCCAAGTATGTCACACACCCCGCTTCCATAATCATGACATGTGGGTTATGGCCAGTAGAGGGCGAACTTAGCAGAGATGACAGGAAAAAAAAGAAGCCCCTCCCAGTCCATAAATACCTGGGACCTCCCACACATTCCCCAGTAATCGTCTCTGCAGACGGCGAGCAAGTCAGAAGATGGCTGTCTCCTCCTTGCAGGTAAGCCGGGTTTACACCCGGCCATTTTATTTCCCTATTTCTGCCCGGACCTTGTTTTTTATTAAGCCCCTATGCCTCCCAGCCCTGGCTGTTGTTCCGGGTGAAGGTAGGATACACCTTAGTGGAGACCCCCTCCAAGGGATAGGCGGATACCAGGTTCGGGATCCTGGTTTGGGATACCCTGTCCGTCATTTTCCCTGCGCTGCATTAGGTGGCTTGGGACTTCCCCCACCCGTTGCTCCCTGTCCCTGGATCATGGGGGGGGGGGGAGGGGGCGCATGTCCCTCCAATTTTTTACCTCAGACTTTGCCTGGCCAATTAGCTGTCAGTGTGGTATGAGTGTATGTGTGTGGTGTGTGTGGCTGTTTGCTTCACTAGTTGCTGGGCCGTGTCTGTTAGACGGCGGCCCGGATCTCGGGCCGGCTCCGCAACCTTGTGGGAGCGCGGCCATGTTTTTTTTTGCTTCTCATGTTAGTCAGGAGAGGGGGCGGGGCCGGGAGCTCGGCGCGCTGATGCGGCCCGCCCCCCTCTCTTTTGGCGCCCACGGAGGTTCCCAGCAATGGCTGGGAACCACGGTTACTCTTCCCAGCAGGAGGGGGCGGGGCCACGCGCGGTGTGCGATCTGCGCTGGCTGACTTCCTGCTTATGGTACCCTTTTATATTATGTCTTTCAGGGGGATCACCTTCCTTGATAGTTAAAAGGGGGTTCTCCCGGTCCTTAGGTCCCTCACTCAAATAGGGGCTTTACAAATCCTCCCACTAACGGACGTTAAGGGACATCCCGGGTAGCTTACTGGCATAATTCCCACTGGTCATTGCGACTACCATAAAAAATCACCATATGGAGGCTTCCCAGGATACCGGACTCAGGCTCCCTTCGGGGCAACCCCGGCAGTGTGTGGTTTGTGGGGCATTCCTTGTGGGGGATAATGTGTTTATTTGTATTCCATGTGCATAGTAGGCCATTACGCGGCAGTCATGGTCCCAGGCGTCTGGGTCCGTGCCGCCGGCCTCATCACCTACCCCACCCCGCCTTATCCGTACCCCAAGTGACACTGTCATTAGCGGGGAGTCGCAAGCTGATGTTTGTGCTAGGCTGGCCAACATCGAAAAGTTGATTTCTAGCTCTGCGGCCAGAAAGGCCTCAGCTAAGAGAAGGCATCTGTCGCTGGTCGCGCCGGTACTGGATTTTGATGACTATGATTCCCTTGACTGGTCTGATTATTCCCCACTCGAGAAGGGGGAATTGTTTGAGGAATCTGATGCTGAGGATCAGCAGTTTTTTTGGATACTGATACTGGGCAGGCGCTGAGGAATGCCGTGGATACCCCCAAGATCCTGGCCCATCTATTTGAGGTACTGGATATTTATCCGCCAGCGGAGGCCCCCCCCCGCAGAAGGTGGAATTTTTTGGGACTTCTAAGCCCCGCTTGCAGTTCCCAAATTAGAATCATTTTGATTGCATGATTCTTTAGGAATGGGAGAGGCCTAGCTGGCTCCCTGGTGTTCCTCAGGGATGGGATAGGAAGTATCCCTTCCCTGTGGACGCGGTGAAGCGCTGGTCGTCCCATCCCGAGGTCGATGCGCCCGTTATGGGATTGTCCAACACCTCCGTTGTACATTCTCCAGACGCCGCCACTCTTAAAGATGGTGAGAACAAACGCTTTGATCAGATGGCATGCCATGCCTTTGCCAGTGTTGGTTCAGCCTTGCGGCCTGTTTGTGCCTCGGCGCTCGCGACTGTGGCTGCCAGGTCTGTGGTTAGGGGCCTGTTGAGTGGTTCCCAGCTTAACCCGGCCAGTGATGATTTCACAGCCCTTAAGCGGTGTAAATTATTTGTGACCTTTGTTTTATCTGCTAAGGATGACGCGATTATTTTGTGTAGTAGAACCTTGGCATTGCTGGTGGCATTGCTGGCTACGCCAGTGGGCGGCTGAGATTGTGGCTAAGAAATCACTCGCAGCGCTACCCTTCCTGGGTATGAGGCTGTTCGGAGATAAATTGGATTCAGTGGCGAAAGGTGGAAAGTTACCTCAGCGTAAGTAGCAGCGTCGCCCCTTTCGGGGGGCAGGCTGCTTCAATCCTTCCTTTCGCGGTGCCAGAGCAGGCAGAGGCTTTGCCTGCTCTAATTTCAGAGGTGATTCCTGGAACAGAGGCAGAGGACGCGCACGTCCAGGCGTTAACTGGGGTTCCAAGCCCAAGCCTGCTGCCAAGACAGCTCAGCAATGAGGGGATGCCCTCACCCTTGCAGGTGGGGGGATGGCTGCGGCACTTCTTCCTGGTCTGGGCCCAGGAGGTCACAGACAAATGAATCTTGGAAGTGGTCTCTTCCGAGTACAAACTGGAGTTCGAGTACCGGCCTCCTCCCAGATTCCTAAGGTCTCGGGTCCCCTCGGATCCCCGGGCTGCACAGGGGCTCCTGTTGGCTGTAAGGAATCTTCTAGTCATGGATGTCATATGCCCGGTGCCTTTCTCAGAGAGAGGCCGGGACTATTATTCCAACCTCTTCACGGTTCCCAAAAAGGATGGATCCATAAGACCCATTCTGGATTTGAAGCTTCTCAACAGGTTCATCAGAACCAGGAAGTTCCGCATGTGCGCTCAGTCATCAATTCCCTTTGTCAGGGGGATTTCATGACATCCATAGACATCAAGGATGCTTACCTTCATGTACCAATCTACCCAGCACACCACTGATTTCTCAGGTTTGTGGTGGGAGATCAGCATTTTCAATTTGTGGTCCTCCCTTTCGGGTTGACTTCGGCACCAAGGGTGTTCACCAAGGTGCTGGCGGGCATAATGGCCCTTCTCAGAGCCCAGGGCATTCACATTGTTCCGAATTTGGACAACCTTCTCATTACCGCATCCTCTCTCAGTCAGGCGGAGCTGGACACCAGGTATGGTGGTGGCGACGTTGGAGAGGTTCGGCTGGGTGATCAACCATCCCAAGTCTTCTCTCTCCACCTCAAGGGAGATCTCGTTTCTGGGCATGAGTCTGGATACCATTCGGACCAGGGTTTTCCTTCCTCAGTCCAAGGTGCAGATGGTTCAGGATCTGATACATCTTCTCCTGTCCAATCCTCGTCCTTCTATCCGGCTAGGGATGAGACTGGTGGGATTGTTGGTGGTTTCCTTCGAGGCAGTTCCCTTTGCTCAGTTCCACATGAGATCGCTCCAGCTCCATCTATTGTTGGCCTGGGACAGATGTACGCAGTCATTGGATGAGTCATTCATGATGTCTTCCCGGGTTCGGCAGTCCCTTCAGTGGTGGCTGGAACCAAGCAATCTGATGAGAGGCAGATCCTTTCTGACCCCTTGTTGGGAGACGGTTACCACGGATGCCAGCCTGTCGGGCTGGGGAGGTTTTTGGAAGACGCATCAGTTCAAGGGGCTGTGGGGTCCTCTGGAGGCTCACTCCCCCATCAATGTCTTGGAGCTGAGCGCTATTCGGTTGGTTCTGTCATGCTTGGCGCATCACCTACGCGGCTTACCGGTTCAGGTTCAATCAGACAATCGAACTGCGGTAGCTTACATCAATCACCATGGAGGGACTCGCAGCAGGAGTGCCCTCAGGGAAGTTTCTCTGATTCTTGCATGGGCGGAGAGCAATGTTCCATGCATCTCAGCAGTGTACATTCCGGGAGTGGAAAACATGGAGGACTCCCTGAGCAGGGGATCCTCTCGCCGAGGGGAATGGTCTCTCATCCACATGGTATTCCGGTCCCTCTGTCACACGTGGGGGTTTCCTGAGATGGATCTCTACCTCACGTCACAATCACAAGCTCCCAATGTTTGTGTCTCCGTATCAGGATCCTCTGGCCCTGGCAGCGGACACCATGTATCTTGCCTGGAGGGATCTGGGGTTCCTGTACCTGTTTCCTCCCTTCTCCATGGTGGGCAAGGTGGTGCGCAAGCTGGCTCAAGAGGGTGCGCCAGCAATTCTGGTGGCCCCAAGGTGGCCAAGACAGGTTTTGGTTCGCGGATGTTGTACGGCTGGCGGTATATCAGTACAGGTTGCCCCTGTTTCCAGATCTGATCACTCAAGGTCAACTTTGTTACCCCAATTTACAAACGCTGGCTTTGACTGCGTGGCTGCTGAAACCTCCATCTTAAAAGAAGAAGGTTTGTCTGATGCTGTGATTCAGACACTTGTTAGGGCTAGGAAGTGATCTTCCTCTCTAACATCTACTACAGGACTTGGAGGTCCTATATTGATTGGTGTGAGGCTAGGGCCTTGCCTTGCAGGGTGTTTTCGATCCCTAGGATTTTGGATTTTCTTCAACACGGTCTGGACCTGGGGCTCCAGCTTAGTACCTTGAAAGGGCAGGTCTTCTTTCAAAGGTCCTTTGCTCTTCATCCTTTGGTTAAAACTTTATTCCAAGGGGTCCCTCATGTGCGGCCCCCTCGAAAGCCTTTGTTGCCTGTTTGGGATTTGAATTTGGTTCTGTCGGCCCTCCAGGGGCATCCTTTTGAGCCAATGCAGGATGTTGCACTTTCTATGTTTACACAAAAGATTGCCTTTTTGGTGGCTATTACCTCTGTGCGACGTGTCTCTGAGTTGGCGGCTCTTTCCATTCAAGCCCTTTACTTTGAGAGACACCAGGACAAGGTGGTTTTTCGTTTTAAGCCAGATTTCCTTCCTAAGGTGGTGTCTGCCTTCCATCTCAATCAGGATGTGGTCCCTTCCTTGTGTCCTAAGCCTAGCAATGACAAGGAGAGGGTCCTGCACTCTTTGGATGTGGTTCGTTGTGTGAAGTACTATTTGGTGGCTACTTCTTCCTTTCGTAAGATGGATGCCTTGTTCGTGGTGCCCTCCGGGCCCCGGAAAGGTTTGGCGCCTGCCAAGTCTACCATTAGTAAATGGATACGTCGGGCCATTGTTGGGGCCTATTCTGCCAAGGGGAGGACTCCCCCTTTTAAGTTCACTGCGCATTCTACTCGTGCTGTTAGTGCGTCCTGGGCTTTTCAGCTCCAGGCTTCAGTTGAACAGGTTTGTAAGGCTGCTACTTGGTCTTCCGTTCATACTTTTTCCAAGTTTTACAAGGTTGATGTGCGGGCTTCAGCGGATGCTGTTTTTGGCAGCGAGGTTCTGCAAGCTGCAGTGGTTTAAGTTGGTACATTCTTTTACTGTTTTCGGTTCCCACCCATGACGGACACAGCTATTGGATGTCCCACATGTCATGATTATGGAAGCGGGGTGTGTGACATACTTGGAATAATACCATTTTGTGATTACTCACCTGTAAAATGGATATTATAAGTATGTCACACACCCCGCTTCATCCCGCCCTTATTGGTATTTTAGATCTTTTATTTGGTGAACCTTTTAGTGTTATGATTGTTTATATTTGGCTCTTCCTGGTCCCCTTACTGCTGTCCTATACTGGGGAATGTGTGGGAGGTCCCAGGTATTTATGGACTGGGAGGGGCTCCTTTTTTTTCCTGTCATCTTCCTGTCAAAGTTCGCCCTCTACTGGCTATAACCCACACGTCCTGATTATGGAAGCGGGGTGTGTGACATACTTACAATACCTATTTCACAGGTGAGTAATCACAAAATGGTATTTTTATAGCCATGCGTGTTGCCAAATGAACGACGTCTAACTTTGCGTTGACACACATGGAGTGCAATTGGCTGCTTTGATCAGATGCACGATCAAGGGGTCTGATCAACCCGTGCAATTGTCACAGGAGGGATGCTGAACAATGCTAGACATAACCCGGTCCCAACTCTAAACTATATTTCAGCCATCATTTTTTTCTACCTCTTTCGTAACAATGTTCTCTATTTAAAAATACATTATATGGGATTTCCAAATCTTTGCTTTTCTGATTTCTTTACATATTACACAATGCCCCAAATGTTTTGAAATTGGGCTGTAGTTAAAGGGACATTCCAGACCAAGGGTTAAATTAGCCTGCCTTCTGCTTTCCCCATGCTGGTTGTTAGCGGCTGCATATTTTATTCACCAGCATTTTCCATTCCCTAATAAACCCTATTGAACTTGAGACATTATGCTTACTCAATTCTCAGGGTCCCCTATATAAATTCACAGTCCCCATAGAGATACATGCAGAACTGATGATTCATACTAGCATGAGCAGAAGAAAGAGGGTTCACTGGGGGTTGTAAGAAAATATAAAGCAGCCTGAATGAAAGATGCAGCTATTTGGGATAGAAAGGCTCTTCGGTGCTCAAGTAGCCATTTGGGCTGGGGAGTCTTTCCAGTGCACAAGTGGCCCTTTGAGGTGGAGAGGCTTTCCGGTGCACAAGTGGCCCTTTGAGGTGGAGAGGCTTTCCGGTGCACAAGTGGCCCTTTGAGGTGGAGAGGCTTTCCGGTGCACAAGTGGCCCTTTGAGGTGGAGAGGCTTTCCAGTGCTCAAGTTGCCATTTGGGTTGGAGAGTCTCTACAGTGCTTGAGTGGCCATTGGGGGGGGGGGGGGGAGACTCTCTGCAGTGCTCAAGTAACCATTTGAAACAAAGGGGGGTGGCAGCCGCTCAGACCATTTTATAACTAACCTGGGAGGTGCACGTTAGCAGGGCAATTAGTACACACAAGTCTTAAAGGAGCCACAGCACTCAACCCTGTTAGCTTGCAGGCCAGCCTATAATCTGTCTCTAAACTTGGTTAAAAACAGAGGACTCGGTCACACACATCTGCAGAAGTATGCTTAAGCTGCACCACTACGCCAAAGTGCCTCTGTGGGGTGCAGTCCTAACTCTAATCTCTGAGAGCCCATCTGGGACATACAGTGCAATAGATAAATTGGGAGCAGGCTTACCTGAGGTTGCCCTAAACCTCTCAAGTGCAAGCCATGGGGTGGAAGGGTCAAAGACCTTGCAGTACAGCCTAGACCCCACACACCATGTGCTTGCACAAATTCAAAACAAACAAGTAACTATTTGGATTTGGGAGTTTTTTCAGTGCTCAAGTGGCCTTTGGGGTGGAGAGGCTCTCCAGTGGAAAATTGGCCCTTTGGGGTGGCTCCTCAGTGCTCAAGTAGCCATTTGGGATGTGCAGTCTTTCCACTGCTCAAGTGGCCCTTTGGGGTGCAGAGGCTCTCCAGTGCAGAAGTGGCCCTTTGGGGTGGAGAGACCCTACTGTGCAGAAGTGTCCATTGAGGCGGAGAGTCTCTGCAGTGCTCAAGTGGCTATTTGGGATGAAAAGGCTCTCCAGTGCTCAAGTAGCCACTTGGACTGGGAAGTCTTTCCAGTGCACAAGGGCATAAAATGGGTTTCCATCCATTTAAAATGCTCTTTCTTCTCCAGATTTCTGCAGTGAATGCATCCTAAACCGCTAAACATAGCGCAATGATTGATGCTGCATTTGCAGGCTCTGGCCTGAGAGTGGTGTTATGTATTTTTGGAGTCGATCAGATTTGTTGGAGTCGCCCAGTAAACTCAACTTTCCCTGGTGTTACGACGCATGGGCTCGTCCAATCAGCCAGACATGCAGACGCACAGCCCCAAATGTACATGTACCCCTCCCACCTCCAAGACAGCATGAGCCCACCCCAGACCTGCATTCGTGCACCCCCAGACATGCCATGCACACACATGCAGATGCGCTCACTCGCACACATACATTCACACGGCCCCTGACACCTTTCCTTGTAGAAATACACACCTAGTCTATATTGATTGACAATATTTCTTATTATTATTTACATGTTGAATACATAAAAAAATCTTCAAATAAAATGTGGTGCAGGGCCAATACACCATAATTCCAGAAGTTGCACATTCAAAATTTCTCATATTCCAGGACTATATACGTGATTTCTAGTCTTACACGTTAAAAGGTTAATATCTCGGTATACTGGTCCCACACAGTGGCCTATACCCCATTTACTTTAGATCAAATAATTATGTGGGGGGAGGGGGGTTCTGCTGAATTTATGGGTATTCTAAGTTATACAATTTATAGTGGCATAACCCACCACACCCCACTATGTAGCTTCAAAACCTCATACACCCATAAAACGTTCATCAAACTGTGATTGAAAAAGTTTTCATACTTTACTGAATCTCATACAAAATTTACCAAATAACATCAATATCATGTCCATACATTTCATACATAGGTGGCTTCTCTAGGTGTCAGAATCCCTCCATCACGTTTCCCTTAAAATATCTTTCTCAGGGAGAACTATAATCCAGCTAATTTACTTTACGAGGTGAAAATCCTAGAGAAGCCAACTATGTATTAAATTTAGGGACATGATATCAATGTCATTTTGTATGAGATGACTATTACCATATTCAGTAAAGGATCACAGTTTGATTAATATTTTATGGGTAGTGAGGCATGTGTATTGTGTATTTGTGGTGTGATATCAAATAAACAGACAGCTTTCTATTCTACGCCAGCTTTTTGAGAGGGGGAGTGATTGGTGGAGCTCAGCACCCTACTCTCTGATTGGACTGTTTGACCACCTATTGTGATGCAAGTTTGTAAATTAGCTGGATTATAGACCTCCCTGAGGAAGCTATTTTGGATGAAACGCATTGGAGAAATCTGACATGTTGTAACATACCAAGCCTAGAGAAGCCAGCTATGTATTAAATTTAGAGACATGTTATCAACGTCATTCTGTATGAGATGACTATTTTATTAAGTAAAGTATGAAAACCTTTTCGATCACAGTTTGATGAATATTTTATGGATAGTGAGATGTGTGTATTGTGTCTTTGTGGTGTGATATCGAATAAACAGACAATTATTTTTGTACTCTACTTGTGCAGCTTTTTGAGAGGGGGAGCGATTGCTGGGGCTCAGTACCCCATTATCTGGTTGGGTTGTTTTGTGATGCAATTTTGTAAAATTTTGTAAATTAGCTGGATTATACTCCTCCCTGAGGAAGCTATTTTGGGTGAAGCGCATTGGAGGAATCTGACACGTTCTAACATACCAAGCCTAGAGAAACAAGCTATGTATTACATTTAGGGACATGATATCAATGTGATTTAGTATGAGATGACTATTTTTCAAGCATTTCAAGTATGAAAACCTTTTCAATCACAGTTGATGAATATTTTATGGGTAGTGAGGTTATGATGGGTTATCCCACTCTAAGATTGATTTCTAGTTCAGTGATACAAAAAAAAGGTTGCCATTGGTAGGTGATGTTCTTCCGGAAAAAGATCACCTTCTGTGTTACACCACCTGTAATGTCTCAGAGGTATATTGGTTTGCCAACAGTAACAAAAAAATGTATTTTGCAACCATTTATGGTGTGGAACAGGAATGCTTAATATGTGTAATGTCCTCTGTGGGTGGCAATGATGGCTGTAAGGAGGGTTTCTGATGTGTGCACTTCCTGTGTCGCATTGGAATACAGTAGTGGATAACGGCTCAGCAACTACGGCTCAGGCTGGGGCCTAGGAATCATCAACATCCAGACCAAAACTCAAATATGATTTTAGTCCAGTTTATTTGTAGTTCGTACATTTAATCCCAGTATAGAAGTAGCTGGTGCTGTATTTTACAACATGAATGTTTCTTTGTTCAAGAGAGTGTGACCCGCTTATAGTTGATGAGGTGAGTATTCCCATGCTGGGGAGCCCACCCTGTCCCACTGTGGTACATGGGGTTAATAGTGGTTAAAGGAGAGTCTGGTGTCCTGGGAACACGTAGTCTTGGTGGCTGTAATGTGGAGGTATCTTTAGACAAGTGAGATCTTTCTCCACAGAGCCATGGAGCAGCTGTAATGTTGTAAGTGAGGATGGCTTTTGGCCTGGTTGAACCTGCATCAGGAAAAGCTTCAGCTTCAAGCCCAGGGGGTTCCTGATGGGAGGTTTGCAGATGCTGCAGCCTTTTGAGGCGGTGAATATTGCTGTAGGTGCAGGTTGTTGAAAAAGTGTCGGACGGGACTGATGAGTGGGGGTTGGATGGAGGATTCGCAATAGCAGAAGCTTCAGAAAGCCATTGGTTGCTCAGGGGTGGGATTTCATGATATTGTGGAGAACTTGGTGGTGGCACCTCAATAGTAAGCGGATTTCCCAACACTGTCCTTTGGACCACCTCATTATGAAGGATATCCGTGTCAGGTGAAGGCTCATAGGCAAGGTTGATTGAGGGTTGAGTTCTGCTATATGGAACACTTGATCTCCGATCCCTATTCCATACTTGTTGACTGGCCCCTCTTATATTATGGACTCTCCTGAAGAAATAAATGAACAACAAAAAGCAAGACGTGTTAATATAGTTATGATGTGCACTATATATAGACAAAGTTACATTGCCCCTCCTTGATTAAGGAGGATCCTACTTAAAGCGGTCTTCACCTGGAATAATCTTACTGCCTATTCCGAGCTTTTAAACATTCAAGCTCGCGGCACATGGAGTCTCAGGCTGACTGAAAACAGGAAGTGTATTCTGACTATGCCGCTCTGCATTCTGGGATTGATGTCCTTTTCCTGACGCCGGCTCTGCTCTGTCTGTCCAAAGCACAGCTATAAACCCACCCCCTGCACTTTTGATCCCTCTCCTCTCCTCAGTAAGTGTGATGCTTCTGAGGCAAGATGGCAGCGCCCATATCCTAAAGTCCTGAACACAGTTGCAGCACAGTGGGGGAAAGAATAATAAGTAAGCTACTTAAAACTTAAGTTAGATAAAGGGCCAGCACACCAATAGTTAAATCAAATAGACTTGTATTAAATGATATCCAGCAAGATAAGGTACATACAGACCATTCAGCTGCATCAAAGTCCATAAGATAGGGTAGGTGATAGCAGAACAGTGTCCATAAGCCGACGTTTCGGGGGTGTAAAAAACCCCCCTTCCTCAGGGCAGACAAACAACAGTGGCAAGACCGCAGCTTGCCTTTTAAAGGTCAGAGGTGCTGTGATTACCACCTGACGTGATATGACGTCAGAGGGTCAAACTGTAGCACACTAAATGGACAAAAAACACAAATTGTTAATCAAAAGAATGAAAAATACTCACCAAGCCGTCGGAGCGTGCCACTGGGGCACAACTCCGTCACCGCCAGAGACCGATCACATAGTGACCGGCATCGTTCCTGTCTGCCCAGGAAGGGGAGATGACGCTGGGCTCCAAATCTGCCCAGTAACCGGTGACAGGGCAGCAGGGGCGACCGGATAGGCCGCGCCTGCTGTCCGTCATCAAGCTCGCAGGGGCAGACGTCACCCTTGCAAGGCGTCCGCTGGCATGGAAACCATGTCAGCGGCGCCCTCTCCAGTGACCCTGCGCCGTCAGCTCACCTTACCGGCGGTGAGAGCTATAAGCTCCCGGCCTGGTCGTTACAAATAAAGCATTTACGTTGTGGCAATCATATTTTAGGAAGAAGAAGAGAAAGAGTAAAGGAAAGGGGGAGAAAGAACGTGAGAGAAAAAGGAAAAGGGGGAGGAGCTCCCCCTTTTCCTTTTTCTCTCACGTTCTTTCTCCCCCTTTCCTTTACTCTTTCTCTTCTTCTTCCTAAAATATGATTGCCACAACGTAAATGCTTTATTTGTAACGACCAGGCCGGGAGCTTATAGCTCTCACCGCCGGTAAGGTGAGCTGACGGCGCAGGGTCACTGGAGAGGGCGCCGCTGACATGGTTTCCATGCCAGCGGACGCCTTGCAAGGGTGACGTCTGCCCCTGCGAGCTTGATGACGGACAGCAGGCGCGGCCTATCCGGTTGCCCCTGCTGCCCTGTCACCGGTTACTGGGCAGATTTGGAGCCCAGCGTCATCTCCCCTTCCTGGGCAGACAGGAACGATGCCGGTCACTATGTGATCGGTCTCTGGCGGTGACGGAGTTGTGCCCCAGTGGCACGCTCCGACGGCTTGGTGAGTATTTTTCATTCTTTTGATTAACAATTTGTGGTTTTTGTCCATTTAGTGTGCTACAGTTTGACCCTCTGACGTCATATCACGTCAGGTGGTAATCACAGCACCTCTGACCTTTAAAAGGCAAGCTGCGGTCTTGCCACTGTTGTTTGTCTGCCCTGAGGAAGGGGGGTTTTTTACACCCCCGAAACGTCGGCTTATGGACACTGTTCTGCTATCACCTACCCTATCTTATGGACTTTGATGCAGCTGAATGGTCTGTATGTACCTTATCTTGCTGGATATCATTTAATACAAGTCTATTTGATTTAACTATTGGTGTGCTGGCCCTTTATCTAACTTGTTGTAAAGCGGCGCCACCGCGGCCTTGGCACCCGACATACTCAAGGTAAGTGTGCACCTGCCCTCCTGGACTGTACTTAAAACTTAAAATATATTAATTTTAGATGCTAGGAAATCGTTTTTTAAGAGTTTGGGCTTTTAATTGAATGATGAAAACACTGAGTTTTATTAGAGTTGGAAAGTTGACCACCTATTGTTATCAGAACACCGGCGTGATAGGCTCTGGATGTGGAACCAGCTATAGGGCTGACACTAGCAGTTGGGTTTTTTTTCTAAAAGTCTAAAAGACTCCAGGGCCTCCCGAGTTCCAGTTCCAGTCCCGAATTAGAATGCCCCGCTGTGTGAAACCCCCACGAACCCCCAGGAACACTCACTCTCTCTCGGAGCCCTCGCCGCGTCTGTGCGCTCTGGCCGCATCCCCGCTTACCTCTAGCCGCGCGCACCCGCACCTTCCTGAATGGGCGGTCACGCCAGGGCTGCAAGGTGGGTGGGGGATGCGGCTGGCGGCGCCGCACGGCTGCTTAGCCGTCCAAGCTGCTTAGCTGTCAGCAGCTACGATGGCAGCCTAGTGACAGTGAGAATGCTGATTGGCTGAGAGGCAGCCAATCAGGATGTCTGAGGAGGGAGTGGGGGTGTTTACGTTCTTGGTCCATCAAAAGGTTGATTGATGGACCAGATCAGCGGGGTGGGGACTGAAAGCAAAATGAGGACCTGATTTTCCTCACTAAGGAGACAGAGGAAGTGGATCCACTCAATAAAAAAGTAAGCTCCTGATATTTATGTTTTAACTTTTGACTTGCAAAACACTTTAAGTCTTTTATTTCATTTCATATCTTTCTCTATTTTGTTCTCTAATATGCATGACTGCAGCTACAATATTAAAGGGAGTGTAGAATCTACTTGCATAAATTAAAAAAGGGTAAGTAAAAAGTAAAGTTAATGCTGGCTAACCATCAGTTTCTGTATTCGAGGTAGGTACCATACTATATATTATTACTGAGTGTATGCCTATACCTCAGAATTACACAACTGCATATTGAGCAATAATATGAAAGGTGTAAAAATGAGCTCAGGAAATGGAAACTAGTTCACAGGAAAAAATAATGTGGTTAGAACCGCACAACCTATGTTCAATATGTGTCATTATCCTTTTTTCTTCTTGTATTGTGTTGTATTGTTTTTTGATAAAGTGGACTACAAATGTATTAACACATCGAGGTGTCATTTAAATCCTACATGTAGGCTACATGTAGGAACTCAATACCCTCCATTATCACCAGATCTTTTCATATATCTTCTAGTTAGCCCAAGTAGTTGCCTCCAATTTCTTCAGCAGTGGCTCCACCTGCCAGTAGATCAGTCAAAAAAGACTTTAGGTCTACCTGCAACTGCGTACAATGAGCCCATCCAATCATCACATGAGAGAATCGGGTTCTTAACCCTACTGGAAAATACTACAATAAGATCCATCCAATCATCACATGAGACATTTGAGCTTCTTACCCTTACTGGAAAGTCCTACAATCAGATCCATCCAATCATCACATGAGACAATCGAGTTCTTAACCCTACCAGCAAATCCTGCAATCAGCTCCATCCAATCATCAAATGAGACAATCGAGCTCTTAACCCTACTGGAAAGTCCTACAATCAGATCCATCCAATTATCACATGAGACAGTCAAGCTTCTAAACCCTACCAGCAAATCCTACAATCAGATCGATCCGATCATCACATGAGACAATTGAACTTCATAACCCTACCAGGAAATCCTACAATCAGCTCCATCCAATCATCACATGAGACAATCAAGTTCTTAACCCTACTGTAAAATCCTACAATCAGATCTATCCAATCATCACATGAGACATTCAAGTTCTTAACCCTACAGTCAGATCCATCCAATCACCACATGAGACAATCAGGTTCTTAACCCTACTTGAAAATCCGACAATCAGCTTCATCCAATCTACATATGATTAGCAGATTGAATAACACCAAAACTGCTTACATCCATCTGGGACCACCCTTATCTATAGACAACCATCTTAATTGACCTGCAACCAACTCTATCTACTTGCAACCACCTACCTATTTTTTAAAATTGTAGCAGGTCTTGTCCGCTCTGCCCCTCAACCACCCGCTCCTTGCGCCCTGTCCCGCCCCTTATGTCAGTCACTGTGTCTGTGCACAGTGCCCTCTTTTGAGGCCTGTACCTGGTTCTCCCCCAATGAATGCAGAAGCTGTGCATGGACCCAGTGACTGGCGGAGTCACAACCTACAGTATTGGCTGTTGCCCAGAGAATTCTGGGGCCTATGCTTGCAGTGCCCCTCATTCTCAGAAACAGGAGGTGTTAGAGCAAATGACTTCCTGGGACCTGCTGCAGTACCGTTAAGAGAAAACAATGCAAAAATGCCAAAGTAATAGAAAGACAAAAACAAAGAGAAAATCATAAAAGACTGGTACAAAAGATGAGAATGCTTGGATTGGGGGAAACGTGTGCGGATGGGTGAGAAATTGGTACACACTCAGATTGGGTCATCGTTACTAACGGAGTACCACAAGGGTCAGTTCTGGGACCAATTCTCTTCAATATATATATAAATGACGTTGGGTGCGGATTAAACAGTAAAGTCACAATCTTTGCAGATGATACTAAGCTGTATAAAGTAATTAAAACAAAAGAGGACAACAGGCAGCTACAAACAAATTTAGATAAATTGGAAGCATGGGCAGTTAAATGGCAAATGAAGTTTAACACAGATAAATGTAAGGTTATGCACATGGGAAGGAGAAATCTGTGTCATGATTACACACTAAATAAAGAAACATTTGGTAAAACAATGAAAAAGGACCTAGGGGTTAACAATATTAATTAATAATAATAATTAACTGTAGTAATCAATGCCAGGCAGCTGCTGCCAAAGCAAACAGGACCATGTGGTGCATCAAGAGGGGCATAGGTGCTCATGACCAGAACATCATTTTACCCCTGTACTGGTCAGACCCCATATGGAGTACTGTGTACAGTTCTGGGCACCCGTGCTTAAGAAGGACATATCAGAACTGGAGCGTGTTCAAAGAAAGGCAACTAAGTTAATAAAAGGAGTGCGGGGACTAGAGTACCCTGAAAGATTGTCAAAGTTAGGTTTATTTAGTTTAGAAAAAAACACCTGAGGGGTGATCTAATGAACTGTGTATTAATATATTCGGGGGCCAATACAAAGATCTGTTCCACAATCTATTGATACCCCGGAGTGTAACCATAACCTGAGGGCATCCACTAAGGTTAGAGGAGAGGTGCTTTCTCCACCGACATAGGAGGGGATTCTTCTCTGTAAGAGCTGTGAGACTATGGAACTCACTGCCAGAGGAGGTAGTAATGAAGGATACAGTAAAAGTGACCTGGATGTCTTCCTGGCATGTAATAACATTACCAGCTATGGCTACTAGACCACTGGAAGGAGATAAACAGGCTGAACTGGATGGACTAAAGTCTTTATTCAGTTGCACATACTATGTTATGCTAAGGGCGGTTTGAATTAAAGGTACTTGGGCAAGTTGATAAACTCAGTCCCTCCATACCATGTCTGAACTAATTTTTCATTGGTGCTTTTTAGCGAATATGCGGTAAACCTCATTAACTCATTAACATTTTGTTTCCACAATGTGGAGATGCAGGCCAGGACAGCCATCAACTCTTCCTTGGTTTAACAGACACGCTGTGGGGTTCCCTGACAGGTCAACTCCCAAAATTTGCAAGAGCATTCCCTCTTCTTTCCCATATCTCCAGCAAAGTGGGACCTATGGGAGGAATTTGTGTTGGGAGACTGGGCTTGTGATTAGACCTGGGAACCAACTTGTACCCAATTTCTTGACAGTTACATGCCTTGTAAATAGAGATGGGCAAACCTCCCCAAAGTTTGGGTTCGGCAAGTCTGGCTGTACTTTGTATAAATGTTCGTGGACCCGGTCCCCATTGAAATCAATGGGGATTCGAACTTTGGGGGGTGGCTGTGGCCGGATGGGGTTGGATAGTGTGCAGCAGAAAGGCTGCTGTAACTCACCTGAGCACGATCCTCTTCTGTCAGTGGTAGCGGTGTCTCAAACTGGCCCCAGTCGGAGCTACAAATCGATAGCCACCGTCTCCCATAATGGAGGACATTTCTACTGCCAGCACTAAGACACTAGGTGTCCTAACTAATGGGAGCCGGCGGCCATCTTTTTGTAGCCCCTTTTGAGGCCAGTTTAAAACGTCTGCCACCACTGCTGACAGAAGAGGATCGTTGGGCATACCTACCAACTTTTCAGGGTGGGAAAGACATTTGTTAAATTAGCCACGCCCCTCATTGAGGGATAGATAGGAGATAGGCTGTAACAGTTACAACAATAAAAATATTATGAATAGGCAAATGCGTTATTTATTGATGCAGATCTGCATGTTACACCTCAAAGAGGGGGAAAGGAGAACAATGAGGGGCAGTGGGACATGGACTCAAAAGAGGGACAGTCCCTCCGAATCAGGGACACTTGGGAGGTATGTCTTCGGGGATCAGATGAGTTACAGCTGCCGGCTGCTGCAACCTTAGGTGAAGCGGGTTGATGGGCTGCTCAGCTCCGCATTCAGACCAGGCGTCGAACTTGAACACGGACTTCTGTCTGCAGTCTGTGTTCGGGTTTGGGAACGGGAACTGGCAAAGCTCGGTTTGGGCTCGCCCATCTCTACTTGCGAGAGAAGAAGAGAATCCTTGATTGCTGGTCAGAGGAAACATGAGTTCCCATTTTAGACTCCCAATTAGTTATTAAAGGTAGACTAACATTTTTACGAGGTGCTGGGCTTATATATCAGATGGGCCCTTTTCCAGACACCATTTTTTGATAGCGGTAAGATCTCTGAAAAAGAGAGGACTGTCCCTTAGTTCGGAATCCGACCCAGATTCTGGTCATCAAGATCCAGAGAGAAATTTGAGTTGCATAGGATGGAAATGACAGGGGCCTGGCATGAGGAGAAAACAACCTACATCTACCAGTAATCACCCACCCACCTTCAGCCTCCCCAACCACCTCCATCTACTTTCATCCGCCTTCAGCTGAAATATACAAAACCATTATGTTATCTTAAACCTTTACAAGTTTACCGAGAAATCTTCTTCATCCAGAAAATGTGACAAAGAAGAACAAAGGAGCCGATAATGAAGAAACCGCTGATCCCCAGCACTGCTGCCTGGATGCCGCTGGGATCACCTGAAACTGACAGGACATAACAAGGTGACTCCACATATCAGGTCCTCCAGACATGGCCTGCTCATCGAGGCCGAATGATTCAAATATCACACTAACAGCTCTTGACAAAGGACAAACACAGTTCGCACAGTGGCACAGTATAGTATGCTGTCACATTATATATATATATATATATATATATATATATATATATATATATATACGCTATAGTAAGGCGTAATTAAATCCTCAACCAATCTTGTAGTGTGGCCCTTAACTCCACCTTCATGGTCTCCCCCATCTCTTCCCTGTTGCTTGCTGCACCATATCTCTGCCCTGCTCCATGCTTCACCCCCAGGTCCACCCTGATCCTGCACCCCTATCCCCCCTACCCCATGCTGCACCCCCATCTCTGCCCTGCACTCCCATCTCTGCACCTGCTCCATGCTGCACCCCATCCATGTACCTGTTGCACCTCATTTCCACCCTGATCCTACACCCCTATCTCCCCCCTGCTCCATGCTGCACTCCCATCTCTGCACCTGCTTCATGCTGCACCCCCATCTCTGCACCTGCTCCATGCTGCACTCCCATCTCTGCACCTGCTCCATGCTGCACCCCCATCTCTGCACCTGCTCCATGCTGCACTCCCATCTCTGCACCTGCTCCATGCTGCACCCCCATCTCTGCACCTGCTCCATGCTGCATCCCATCTCTGCACCTGCCCCATGCTGCACTCCCATCTCTGCACCTGCTTCATGCTGCACCCCCATCTCTGCACCTGCTCCATGCTGCACCCCCATCTCTGCACCTGCTCCATGCTGCACTCCCATCTCTGCACCTGCTTCATGCTGCACCCCCATCTCTGCACCTGCTCCATGCTGCACCCCCATCTCTGCACCTGCTCCATGCTGCACTCCCATCTCTGCACCTGCTTCATGCTGCACCCCCATCTCTGCACCTGTTCCATGCTGCACCCCCATCTCTGCATCTGCTCCATGCTGCACCCCCATCTCTGCACCTGCTCCATGCTGCACCCCCATCTCTGCACCTGCTCCATGCTGCACTCCCATCTCTGCACCTGCTTCATGCTGCACCCCCATCTCTGCACCTGCTCCATGCTGCACCCCCATCTCTGCCCCTGCTCCATGCTGCACCCCCATCTCTGCACCTGCTCCATGCTGCACTCCCATCTCTGCACCTGCTCCATGCTGCACCCCCATCTCGGCACCTGCTCCATGCTGCACTCCCATCTCTGCACCTGCTCCATGCTGCACCCCCATCTCTGCACCTGCTCCATGCTGCACCCCCATCTATGCACCTGCTCCATGCTGCACCCCCATCTCTGCACCTGCTCCATGCTGCACTCCCATCTCTGTACCTGCTCCATGCTGCACCCCCATCTCTGCACCTGCTCCATGCTGCACCCCCATCTCTGCACCTGCTCCATGCTGCACTCCCATCTCTGTACCTGCTCCATGCTGCACCCCCATCTCTGCCCCTGCTCCATGCTGCACCCCCATCTCTGCACCTGCTCCATGCTGCACTCCCATCTCTGCACCTGCTCCATGCTGCACTCCCATCTCTGCACCTGCTTCATGCTGCACCCCCATCTCTGTACCTGCTCCATGCTGCACTCCCATCTCTGTACCTGCTCCATGCTGCACTCCCATCTCTGCACCTGCTTCATGCTGCACCCCATCTCTGCACCTGCTTCATGCTGCACCCCATCTCTGCACCTGCTTCATGCTGCACCCCCATCTCTGTACCTGCTCCATGCTGCACTCCCATCTCTGTACCTGCTCCATGCTGCACCCCCATCTCTGCACCTGCTCCATGCTGCACTCCCATCTCTGCACCTGCTTCATGCTGCACCCCCATCTCTGTACCTGCTCCATGCTGCACCCCCATCTCTGTACCTGCTCCATGCTGCACTCCCATCTCTGTACCTGCTCCATGCTGCACCCCCATCTCTGCACCTGCTCCATGCTGCACTCCCATCTCTGTACCTGCTCCATGCTGCACCCCCATCTCTGCACCTGCTCCATGCTGCACTCCCATCTCTGCACCTGCTCCATGCTGCACCCCCATCTCTGCACCTGCTCCATGCTGCACCCCCATCTCTGCACCTGCTCCATGCTGCACCCCCATTTTTGCACCTGCTCCATGCTGCACCCCCATCTCTGCACCTGCTCCATGCTGCACTCCCATCTCTGCACCTGCTCCATGCTGCACCCCCATCTCTGCACCTGCTCCATGCTGCACTCCCATCTCTGCACCTGCTTCATGCTGCACCCCCATCTCTGCACCTGCTCCATGCTGCACCCCCATCTCTGCCCCTGCTCCATGCTGCACCCCCATCTCTGCACCTGCTCCATGCTGCACTCCCATCTCTGCACCTGCTCCATGCTGCACCCCATCTCTGCACCTGCTCCATGCTGCACCCCCATTTTTGCACCTGCTCCATGCTGCACCCCCATCTCTGCACCTGCTCCATGCTGCACTCCCATCTCTGCACCTGCTCCATGCTGCACCCCCATCTTTGCACCGGCTCCATGCTGCACCCCCATCTCTCCTGCTACACCCCCATTTCCACCATGCCCCATGCTGAACCTCCATCTTTGCACTGCTCCATGCTGCACCCCCATCTCTGCACCCCCTCTCCACCCTGATCCTACACCCCAATCCCCCCCTGCTCCATGCTGCACCCCCATCTCTGCACCTGCTCCATGCTGCACCCCATCTCTACACCTGCTCCATGCTGCACCCCCATCTCTGCACCTGCCCCATGCTGCACCCCCATCTCTGCACCTGCTCCATGCGGCACCCCCATCTCTGCACCTGCTCCATGCTGCACCCCCATCTCTGCACCTGCTCCATGCTGCACCCCATCTCTGCCTCTGCTCCATGCTGCACCCACATTTCTGCACCTGCTCCATGCTGCACCTCATCTTTCCTGCTGCACCCCCATCTCCGCCCCGCCCCATGCTGCACCCCCATCTCTGGACCTGCCCCAAGCTGCACCCCCATCTTTGCCGCGCTCCATGCTGAACCCCCATCTCTCCTGCTGCACCCCCATCTCTCCTGCCCATTGGTGCACCCCCATCTCTGCCCTGCCCCATGCTGCACCCCCATCTCTGTACCTGCTCCACGCTGCACCCCATTTCTGCACCTGCTCCATGCTGCACCCCCATCTCTGCACCTGCTCCATGCTGCACTCCCATCTCTGCACCTGCTCCATGCTGTACCTCATCTTTCCTGCTGCACCCCCATCTCCGCCCCGCCCCATGCTGCACACCGATTTCCCCCCTGCCACATGCTGCACCCCCATCTCTGGACCTGCCCCAAGCTGCACCCCCATCTTTGCCCTGCTCCATGCTGAACCCCCATCTCTGCACCGGCTCCATGCTGCACCCCCATCTCTCCTGCTCATTGGTTCATCCCCATCTCCACCTGCTCCATGCTGCACCCCCATCTCTGCCCTGCCCCATGCTGCACCCCTATCTCTGTACCTGCTCCATGCTGCACCCATTTCTCCACCTGCTCCATCTCTGCCCCTGCTTCATGCTGCACCCCCATTTCTGCACCTGCTCCATGCTGCACCCCCATCTCTGCACCTGCTCCATGCTGCACTCCCATCTCCCCCCTGCCCCATGCTGGACTCCTATCTCCGCCCTGCCCCATGCTACACCCCCATCTTTGCCCTGCTCCATGCTGAACCCCCATCTCTGCACCTGCTCCATCGGCTCCATGCTGCACCCCCATCTTTCCTGATGCACCCCCATCTCTCCTGCTCAATGCTTCACCCCTATCTCCCCCCTGCTCCATGCTGCACCCCCATCTCTGCCCTGCCCCATGCTGCACCCCATCTCTGCCCTGCCCCATGCTGCACCCCATCTCTGCACCTGCCCCATGCTGCACCCCCATCTCTGCACCTGCCCCATGCTGCACCCCCATCTCTGCCCTGCTCCATGCTGCACCCCCATCTCTGCACCTGCTCCATGCTGCACCCCATCTCTGCACCTGCCCCATGCTGCACCCCCATCTCTGCACCTGCTCCATGCTGCACTCCCATCTCTGCACCTGCTTCATGCTGCACCCCCATCTCTGCACCTGCTCCATGCTGCACCCCCATCTCTGCACCTGCTCCATGCTGCACCCCCATCTCTGCACCTGCTCCATGCTGCATCCCATCTCTGCACCTGCTCCATGCTGCATCCCATCTCTGCACCTGCTCCATGCTGCACCCCCATCTCTGCACCTGCTCCATGCTGCACCCCCATCTCTGCACCTGCTGCATGCTGCACCCCCATCTCTGCACCTGCTGCATGCTGCACCCCCATCTCTGCACCTGCTCCATTCTGCACCCCCATCTCTGCACCTGCTCCATGCTGCACTCCCATCTCTGCACCTGCTCCATGCTGCACCCCATCTCTGCACCTGCTTCATGCTGCACCCCCATCTCTGTACCTGCTCCATGCTGCACCCCCATCTCTGTACCTGCTCCATGCTGCACTCCCATCTCTGTACCTGCTCCATGCTGCACTCCCATCTCTGTACCTGCTCCATTCTGCACCCCCATCTCTGCACCTGCTCCATGCTGCACTCCCATCTCTGCACCTGCTTCATGCTGCACCCCCATCTCTGTACCTGCTCCATGCTGCACCCATTTCTGCACCTGCTCCATGCTGCACCCCCATCTCGGCACCTGCTCCATGCTGCACTCCCATCTCTGCACCTGCTCCATGCTGCACCCCCATCTTTGCACCGGCTCCATGCTGCACCCCCATCTCTCCTGCTACACCCCCATTTCCACCATGCCCCATGCTGAACCTCCATCTTTGCACTGCTCCATGCTGCACCCCCATCTCTGCACCCCCTCTCCACCCTGATCCTACACCCCAATCCCCCCCTGCTCCATGCTGCACCCCCATCTCTGCACCTGCTCCATGCTGCACCCCATCTCTACACCTGCTCCATGCTGCACCCCCATCTCTGCACCTGCCCCATGCTGCACCCCCATCTCTGCACCTGCTCCATGCGGCACCCCCATCTCTGCACCTGCTCCATGCTGCACCCCCATCTCTGCACCTGCTCCATGCTGCACCCCATCTCTGCCTCTGCTCCATGCTGCACCCACATTTCTGCACCTGCTCCATGCTGCACCTCATCTTTCCTGCTGCACCCCCATCTCCGCCCCGCCCCATGCTGCACCCCCATCTCTGGACCTGCCCCAAGCTGCACCCCCATCTTTGCCGCGCTCCATGCTGAACCCCCATCTCTCCTGCTGCACCCCCATCTCTCCTGCCCATTGGTGCACCCCCATCTCTGCCCTGCCCCATGCTGCACCCCCATCTCTGTACCTGCTCCACGCTGCACCCCATTTCTGCACCTGCTCCATGCTGCACCCCCATCTCTGCACCTGCTCCATGCTGCACTCCCATCTCTGCACCTGCTCCATGCTGTACCTCATCTTTCCTGCTGCACCCCCATCTCCGCCCCGCCCCATGCTGCACACCGATTTCCCCCCTGCCACATGCTGCACCCCCATCTCTGGACCTGCCCCAAGCTGCACCCCCATCTTTGCCCTGCTCCATGCTGAACCCCCATCTCTGCACCGGCTCCATGCTGCACCCCCATCTCTCCTGCTCATTGGTTCATCCCCATCTCCACCTGCTCCATGCTGCACCCCCATCTCTGCCCTGCCCCATGCTGCACCCCTATCTCTGTACCTGCTCCATGCTGCACCCATTTCTCCACCTGCTCCATCTCTGCCCCTGCTTCATGCTGCACCCCCATTTCTGCACCTGCTCCATGCTGCACCCCCATCTCTGCACCTGCTCCATGCTGCACTCCCATCTCCCCCCTGCCCCATGCTGGACTCCTATCTCCGCCCTGCCCCATGCTACACCCCCATCTTTGCCCTGCTCCATGCTGAACCCCCATCTCTGCACCTGCTCCATCGGCTCCATGCTGCACCCCCATCTTTCCTGATGCACCCCCATCTCTCCTGCTCAATGCTTCACCCCTATCTCCCCCCTGCTCCATGCTGCACCCCCATCTCTGCCCTGCCCCATGCTGCACCCCATCTCTGCACCTGCCCCATGCTGCACCCCCATCTCTGCCCTGCTCCATGCTGCACCCCCATCTCTGCACCTGCTCCATGCTGCACCCCATCTCTGCACCTGCCCCATGCTGCACCCCCATCTCTGCACCTGCTCCATGCTGCACTCCCATCTCTGCACCTGCTTCATGCTGCACCCCCATCTCTGCACCTGCTCCATGCTGCACCCCCATCTCTGCACCTGCTCCATGCTGCACTCCCATCTCTGCACCTGCTCCATGCTGCATCCCATCTCTGCACCTGCTCCATGCTGCATCCCATCTCTGCACCTGCTCCATGCTGCATCCCATCTCTGCACCTGCTCCATGCTGCACCCCCATCTCTGCACCTGCTCCATGCTGCACTCCCATCTCTGCACCTGCTCCATGCTGCACCCCCATCTCTGCACCTGCTGCATGCTGCACCCCCATCTCTGCACCTGCTGCATGCTGCACCCCCATCTCTGCACCTGCTCCATTCTGCACCCCCATCTCTGCACCTGCTCCATGCTGCACTCCCATCTCTGCACCTGCTCCATGCTGCACCCCCATCTTTGCACCTGCTTCATGCTGCACACCATCTCTCCTGCTGCACCCCATCTCTGCCTTGCCCCATGCTGGACCCCCCATCTCTGCACCTACTCCATGCTGCACCCCTATCTCCCCCCTGTCCCATCCGGTGACACTCCCCTGCCGGTCACTGGCCGTGACCTTCCCATGCGGGACTTACTTTGTTCTTTCTTCTGTTACACTGCCACAATAGCTTAGCCCTTACACCCGGTCACCCCTTTAATTTTTACCTGTGTCTCCCTCAATTGTTAGACAGCTCTCTCGGATCATTCCTGAGGGATAGGTCACCACCTCACAGCAAACCACTTTGTCGGCCTCCATTATTTCCAGTGTGTATGTTGCCTCATCCAGTTTGTTCAGTTTTACCACCGCGTTGTAAGGCGTTTGGGTGATATTCCCCCAATTTGGGTTCTGTACGGCGATCATGCTAAACTTGCCATCGGGGCGGCGCTCCTTCCAGTGCACCTGGGCCACCCGCTCTTCTGGATCCTTCACCATGCAGGAGATGAGGAAGGACTCAAAGGATTTCTGTGTGGATTTCAGGGTCAGGTGAGATGATGGTAATTCCCCTTTAATTAAAATAAAATATGCAAGTTTTACGGAGGTTTAAGTATGTTTGGTTAAAAAATTCCGGATGCCCCCTAAGGATCATGCTATTTGGACCATAACTCTAGTTTTGGTCTACATTGAAGCACACCAAACCCTAAAAGAATCTAGATTCTCCTGATTTTGGATGCCCCTGTGTGTGACCCCATCACTTTCCTCGAACTGGTGAATGCATTGTGGGATCGCCAGGGATGGATTTGCTTGCATAGTGGATATGCCAGCGATCCCAGGGGGTTTCACATAGTAGGGTATCACAGATTGGGATGCTCCAGAGATAGGAAATCAGCTGGGGTGGGCAACTTAAAAGCAGAACAAAACCCAGCACTTCCTCCCTGGAATCTAAATCGAGATGCCCCGTTGTGTGGAACCCCGCCATTCGAGGAGAAGTTGGGCACCAGCTGTGGAGGTCCCCCTTCCAGTTCGCCGCGGTCAAACGCCATCACACACCCAAACACCGGCCCTGTCAGTGGGCCCCCCAGAGAATGGGGATCCCTGGCAGCTGCCCTGGTGCTAATGCCAGCCCTGTCCCCATGTGCCAAGTGGACTATCTACATGAATATATAGAGCATTATCATGTCACTACCCCCTTAGCAGACTCTAAATAGGCCTATTTTAGTATTTATGATGTCACTATTTGACTATGTATAAATAAGGTTTATGGTGTCACTGGCGCGCTAGTGGCCTTTCCATATAAACATTGAGATCTTGTCAATAGCCATTCAATTGCTTTCCCAGCAGAGGCTAATGAGTTTTATGGTACCTCTAGCCCTGTAAAGGACTCTTGAAAAGATTATATAGAGATTTGTGATGTCACCGGCCATTTAGTTGACTTTCTATATTGTGTGACTAGACCGCTAGTGGACTTGACATAGGAGATATGAAGATTTATTCAATCAATGGCCACTTAAACTGACAGTTCATAGGAATACAATGGGTTTAATGGCACTGGCTACCTAGTGGACTCTGTCTATTGAGGTTTGTGATGTCACTAGCCTGTGAGTTGACTTCTTATAAAAAGCACAGCGTTTTATGGAGTCACTAGACCACTAGTAGAATTGCCATAGGAGATGCAGGGATTTATGGGGTCACTAGTCACTTATCTGACAATGAGTAGGAATACAAGAGGTTTAATGGTGTCACTGACTCTCTAATTTCTATAAGAAAAATAAAGAATGATGTCACAAAAACACCAAGTTCCCAGTTTTGAGATATTTAGCTGAAAATTCATAATTAGTTTTATGATCTCACTGCCCCATAAGTATACGGATTAATGATGTCACTAGCTCCTCAGAGGTCTCGCCATAAGAATATATTGAGATGTATGATGTCACTAGCCACTTATTTACCTTACTATAAGTATACAGATTAATGATGTCACTGCCCCTCCAGCAGTCTCTCCATATGAATATATTGAGATGTATGATGTCACTAGCCTTACCATAAGTATACAGATTAATGATGTCACTAGCTCCCCAAAGGTCTCGCCATAAGAATATATTGAGATGTATGATGTAACTAGCCACTTATTTGCCTTACCATAAGTATACAGATTAATGGTGTCACTAGCTCCCCAGAAGTCTCGCCATAAGAATATATGTATGATGTCACTAGCCATTTAGTTGACCTTACATAATATGAGGTCACTGGACCACTAGTGGATTTTCTGGGAGCCCTATGATGTCATTAAAGACAAGAATACGGGGAGATATATGGTGTCACTGGCCCCCTAGATGGCTCTATTTAAAATGTATGATGCCACTATCCATGAGAATACAAGAGGTTTTACCGTGTCACTGCCCCCCTAGTGGGTGCTCCATATAGGGCTTCACCAATCATTTTAGTTGACCTTCCATAAGGATATAGGGAGTGTCATTCTCTCAAAGGTCCCCTAGATGGCTCTCCAGGCAAATATATAGAAAGTTATGACATCACTAGCCACTGGGTTAACTATTCATAAGAATACAAGTTTTTTTAGTGGTCACTGGCCCCCTAGAGGCCTCTCCATAGGTATATGTGGAGCTTTGTGACTGGACTAACCATATAGATGACTATCCATAAGTATATAAGGAGTTTTATAATGTCACTGCCCCCCTAGTGGCCCCTTCATACACAACTATATTAGTTGACCATCCATTAGAATACTGCCCCCTAGTGGACTCTCTATAGAAATATATTGAGTTTTGTGACACAGCTAACCACATAGGGCCTTATTCATGAAGGGCTAGCGCCAGGTAGCGCCTTGTAAGCTTCAGGTAGCGAGAGGTGAATGCTGGAGACGGCACGCAATTCCACATTTTTGAAGCCAAATCTGGTGAGCGACTGGAACAACGCCATGTAGCGTCCGATTCATCATTATCCCAGGCTCAGCGTACAGTGCTGGCGTTCTTACCTGTCGCTACCTGGCGCTCTCCCATACATCTCTATGGACGATCCTTAAATCCCTTTCCGGATTCCAATTTTTTTTTTTTAATAAAATCTCAAAACTTTCTGACATGTATCCTGGCCTAGAAAATGACATTTTTGAAAACTTTTTGGATTATTAATATTATTTATGCAGAATTGTCCTTACATGTCTGGTATTAAAGTGTTCATATTACAATGTTATAACAATGTCATTCCATATGTTTTCGCTTTGTTACTAGTGGATACATGTTCAAAATCAGACTTTAATCACACAGCCTCTGGCGCTATGGGCTACAACTACATGATTTTGAGCGCCGGCGATGTTTGAGGCAGTTTTTTTGATGAATGTGGAGTGAGTCAGTCACACTGAGCTGGCGCTACCGTTCGCTCCCATACAGTGTACTGCGACTCACACATCATATTCATCAATGCCGGCCAGTGACTGAGGCGCTCTGAAACAAAGATCCATGGCCGAGCACAGCGACTGTCGCTACCTGGCATTAGTAATGAATCAGCCTGCCTGATGACTGTCCATAAGCATATAAGGAGTTTTATAATGTCACTAGTGGCCCCTTCATACAGAACTATATTAGTTGACCATCCATTAGAATACTGCCCCCTAGTGGACTCTATAGAAATATATTGAGTTTTGTGACACAGCTAACCACTTAGCTTATTACCCATTAAAGTGGACCAAAACTCTGAGCCTGCTTTTCTCTATGTTTTCTTATTGCATGGCACGGCCTGCTTCAGTATTCATAACAGTTGGGTTATTCCACCACAAGGTGGCGCAGTGTACTGCAGAACAGCTGTGGCATCTCCTGGCCCCCTATAAAAATGGGCTTAACCATAGAGTTCCCAGTGTTTCCTCTGCAGTGAAACTGCGAAGATAGAAGATGGCTCTCTCTCTATGCGCAGGTGAGCGAGGCAACCAAGCCTGCGGCCCTGCAAGTCTATTTCCACCCGTTTCTGGACCCTCACTGTCTCCCAGCCTTGGCTGACAGATCGGGTGAGGGTAGAAGAGCACTAGGGCTTGTGGTGTATGTGCTGCGGGATGCTCATGTGTCGTTTTTACTTATGTCTTTCAGGCGGGATATCAGTGAGTTGTGGTTTCATCCGGCTCTACTCCTTCCTCCCCCTCATCCCCCCCTTTTACTGACTTCTGGGGGCATCCCGTGGGAGGGCATCCCAGGTGGCTTTTGTATTAGCCTTTGCCCAGTGCTGGCCTATTGTGCCTGTGTTAATCACCATATGGAGGCTTCTGGGGATAGCGTGCTCGGGGGTCCTTCAGGGCAATCCCGGCTGTGTGCCATGTGTGGGGTATCCCCTATCAGCAATGATGTCACGGTGTGCATGCCGTGCGCTCAAAGTGTCCTTGCACTCCAGCTTGGTTTGCCTGCATCGCTTCCCAGCTCTGCGCCCCCTTCGGAGTCGCCTACCCCCCCCACTGCTGCAATTGGCCCACAGTGAGGGGGATAATAGCAGGAGGTCACAGTCTGATCTGGCACTTCGTGTGGCCAACATTGAAAGGCAGCTTGCCAGGACTGTTCCTAGGAAGGCCTCTGGCAAGAAGCGGCACCTGACTTCCACTCCCTCACGCTCCACAGAGGAGTATGAGGAGTTTGATGCCACTGGTGGACGTTATTCCCTAGAGGAAGGGGAACTGTTCCAGGACTCTGACTCCTCTGGGGACCAGCAGGAGGGTTGCGATAGTGACCCTGGGTCTGCGTCCTGGGAGGAATCATGGTACCCTGAGGACACTGATAATCTGTTGTCTCACATTTATGAAATTTTGCACATTGCTCCCCCTGAGATGGCTAAGAAAAAGCAGGGTGAGCTCTTTCGCCCTGATAAACAGCGTCTGGAGTTCCCTGAGCAGGGACATTTCACTACTATGGTGCTTAAGGAGTGGGAACGTCCTAACAGGCTGCCCGCTGTGCCCAAGGGATTGGATAAGAGGTATCCCTTTCCTGCTGATCTAGTAAAGTGGTGGTCATGTCCCCCTGAGGTGGACGCCCCCGTGCTAGGTCTGTCCAATACCTCGGTCATGCCTTCCCCTGACACTACCACTCTGAGGGACAGTGAGGACCGGCGCATAGATCAACTGGCCTGCCATGCTTTTACTTGTGTGGGGGCTGGGCTTTGCCCGGCCTGTGCTGCTGCCATTACTGCTATTGCCCATAAGAAACTGCTCAAGCGTCTATGTGATGGCGCTATGGCTGGTAGGAGGAGGGAGGATTATAGGGCCCTCTTGCTTTGCTCTGATTTTATTGCATTTATCCTTACTGCCATGGATGATGCTGTGAGGCTGGGCGGTAGGGCTTTGCACTTTTGGTGGCTATGCGCTGCTCTGGTTGCGTCAGTGGGCAGCTGACGCTGCTGCTAAGAAGGTTCTCACTGGGCTCCCCTTTGCTGGGCTGCGGCTCTTCGGTGAGCATCTTGATGTTTTAGTCAAGGATGGCAGACTGCCTCTGCGTAGCTCTCCACCTCCTTCCCCTCCCTTCGTACTCCCAGAGGAGGTCGTGGCTCCCTCTTCTCAGGTAGCTGCAGAGATTCTTGGGGCCGTGGCAGATCCCGTGGTCATTCCGGTCTCTCCTGGGGTTCCAAGCCCAAACCCCCTCAGGTATGAGGGGGCGCCCTCACCCATCTGGGTGGGGGGACGGCTTCAGCTCTTTGCTCACATCTGGAGGCTCCACGTCTCAGACCGGTGGATTCAGGAGGTGGTGGCCTCCGGTTACAAGATTTTGCAGCCTGGCCGCCCCCAAGATTCATCAGATCCCGGATGTCTTTAAACCCCCTGTCAGCTCCGGGGTTGCTTTTGGCGGTTCAATGCCTGCTGGAGTCAGGGGTCATTTGTTCGGTACCCCCTCAAGAACAGGGTCAGGGGTACTATTTCAATCTTTTCCCGTTCACCAAAAAGGACGGCTCTCTGAGGCCCATCCTGGACTTGAAGGGCCTCAACAAGTTTTGTCAGATTCAAGCATTTTCGCATGGAGACGCTACGCTCGGCTGTCAGTACCCTTCGCCCAGGCGACTTTATGACCACCGTGGACATCAAGGATGCTTATCTTCATGTGCCTATCTTGCTAGGTCATCAGAGATTTCTGAGGTTCGCGCTGGAGGATCAGCATTACCAGTTTGTAGCTTTACCCTTTGGTATCCCCTCGGCACCTCGGGTGTTCACCAAGGTGCTGGCGGGGGTGATGGCTCTGCTACGGAACCAGGGCATTCGCGTCCTTCCTTACCTGGACGACATCCTTATTGTGGCCCAGTCCTTTCATCAGGCCGAGCAGGACACACGGGTGGTGACCTCCACTCTGGAGTCCAGCTGGGTGATCAACTTTCCCAAGTCTTCACTGTCCCCGTCCTTGGTGAGGTCCATTCTGGGCATGACACTGGATACCTCTCAGGTCAAGGTGTTCCTTCCTCAGCAGAAGGTGGAGGGCCTTCAGAAGCAGGCACGGACTCTGCTCTTGTGTCCTCTTCCCTCCGTCTGGGGATGGAGGGCCTGATGGTGTCCTGCTTCGAGGCGGTCCCCTTTGCTCAGTTTTCACATGAGATCTCTTCAGTTGCACCTCTTGTCAGTCTGGGATCAGGACCCTGTGTCCCTGGATCAGGAATTTGCTCTGTCTCCTCTGGCCAGACAGTCCCTTTCGTGGTGGCTGGACTCAAGTAACCTTCTGGTGGGCAGGAAATTTCCTGCCCCCGTGCTGGGAGACAGTCACCACAGATGCCAGTCTGACAGGCTGGGGGGGCTTTTGGAAGTCTCTGAAGTTCCAGGGTCGGTGGGGCCACCAGGAGGCCCATGCTCCCATCAATGTACTGGAACTAAGACTGAGATTCGCTCAGACAACCAGACGGCGGTTGCCTACATCAACCATCAGGGAGGGACTCGGAGCAAGTGAGCCTTCAAGGAAGTGTCCCTGATACTGTCTTGGGCGGAACAGAATGTTCCCTGCATCTCACCGGTATACATTCCGGGGGTGGAGAACCAGGTGGCGGACCCCCTGAGCAGGGGGACGTCTCGTCTGGGAGAATGGTCCCTCAACAACCAGGTGTTTCTCTCCCTGTGTCACCGCTGCGGTCAGCCGGATGTGGACCTGTTTGCATCCCGTCACAATCACAAACTTCCCAAGTTTGTCTCCCTGTCACAGGATCCTCTGGCCTACGCCACGGATGCACTGGCAATGCCTTGGACGGAGTTTCGGCTTCTCTATGTGTTCCCTCTACTGGGCAGGGTCATGCGCAGACGTTGTGCAGCTGGCAGTAGATCGGTACATTTTGCCCAAGGATCCAGATCTGCTCACTCAGGGGCAGCTGTGCCATCCCAATTTAAAAACGCTGGCTTTAATGGCTTGGCTGCTGAAACCTCCATCTTGATGAATAAGGGTTTGCCTGCCTCTGTTGTGGATAACATGATTCGGGCTAGGAAGAAGTCCTCGTCCTTTATCTATTACAGGGTCTGGCATGCTTACATTGCCTGGTGTGAGTCCAAGTCTCTTCCCTGTCGTGTTTTTTCCATCCCCAGGATTCTGGAATTTTTGCAACATGGTTTGGATTCCGGCCTTCAACTGAGTACCCTCAAGGGCCATGTTTCAGCTCTGGCAATTTTTTTCCAAAGATCCTTTGCCAATCACCGGTTGGTTAAAACCTTTTTCCAGGGTGTTACTCATGTGCGTCCACCTCTTAAGCCTATGCTACCAGTCTGGGACTTGAATCTGGTGGTGTCTGCTCTGCAGGGTCCTCCCTTTGAGCCTATCCGTCGGGCTGCCTTGCCCATTCTGACTCTTAAGGTAGCCTTTTTGGTGGTCACTTCTGTCAGGCGAGTTTCTAAACTGGCGGCGCTTTCCATCAAACCTCCTTATTTTAAGAGGCCTAAGGTTGTGTCTGCTTTTCATCTCAATCAGGCCATTGTTTTGCCTTCATTGTGTCCTAATCCTGCTAATTCCAAGGAGCGGACACTGCATTCTTTGGATGTGGTCAGGGCTCTGAAGTTTTATTTGGTCGCTACTGAGCCTTTCAGGAAATCTGATGCTCTTTTTGTTCTCACTTCTGGACCTAGGAAGGGTTTGCCTCCGGCTAAATCCACTATCAGCAAGTGGATCCGTCAGGCGGTGGTTCAAGCCTATTCTGCTAAGGGGAAGGAACCTCTCTTTAGGGTTACTGCTCATTCCACTTGTGCTATTGGGCTTTTCAGCATCAAGCTTCTGTTGAACAAGTTTGTAAGGCCGCTACTTGGTCTTCTGTTCATACTTTTTCCAAGTTTTACAAGGTTGATGTTAAGGCCTCAGCGGATGCTGCTTTTGGCCGCAAGGTGCTTCAGGCGGTAGTGACTTGAACTGCTGGCCGTTACTCATTGGGGATCCCACCCTACTTTTGGACACTGCTTTTGGATGTCCCAACTGTTATGAATACCGAAGCGGGCCGTGCCATGCAAGAACAAAAACAATTCTACAGGTAAGTACTCACAGAATTGTCTTATTTGTGCTTTTCATGTATTGTAAGTCAGTTGCTTTACCCTGTTTGTAATTTCACATTGTACAGTGCCACGGAAGATGAACTGAGAAAAGGGCATCCCGTGTATTTCTCTGTAGCCCCATTGGCTGAGACCAGTGGTGGACTGGGGCCAAAAATCAGCCCTGGATTTTACCAGCCCTTGGCCTGTTTGAGACATCCCTGCTGATCCCCCCCCCCCCCCCCCATGATGCTGGGGCTATAGCATTGGGGGCTGGGGTTTCTTGGCTTGTGGGTACAGGAGGCTGAGAAGGAGACGGGCAGGCTGATTCGTTACTATCCCCAGGTACGGGCAGATGAGCGCCTGTAGCGAGGCATTGAGAGCGACTGCTAGTAGTCGCTGTGCTCGGCCATAGTTTGCTGTTTCAGAGCGCCTCAGACGCTGGCCGGCATTGATGAATATATTGTGTGAGTCGCTCTAACACCAGTACAGCGCTGTATGGGAGCGAACGGTAGCGGCAGCTCAGTGCGACCGACACACACCGTATTCATCAAAAAAATAGCCTCACACCATGCCGGAGCTCAAAATTGGGTCACTGTAGCACAGAGCGCCAGAGGCTGTGTGATTAAAGTCTGTTTTTGAACACATATCCACTAGTAACAAAGCGAAAACATAAGGAATTATATTGTTATTACATAGTAACATGAACACTTTAGTACCAGACATGTAAGGACAATTCTGCATAAAAATATTAATAATCAAAAAAAGTTTTTAAAAATGACTTTAAATAGGCCAGGAGAGGTCACACAATGATTTGATAATTAAAAAAAAAAAATTAAAATAAAACCCTGTTTAAAGAGAAGAAAAGGAACGTCTATTGAAATGTATGGGAGAACGACAGATAGTGACAGGTAATACCTGGCACTGTAAGCCAGCATTATACGCTGAGCCTTCTGTGATGATGAATCAGCCGCTACGTGTCGCTGTCGCTCACCGGAATCGCTTTGATGAATGTGGTATTGCGTACAGCGCCAGATGGTCACAGTTCGCTACCTGTCATTACCTGTCGCTGCCAGACGTTACCTGGCGCTATGGCTTGATGAATAAAGCCTAGAGATTGAATATGGGTGTGAAAAACAGCAGCCCAACTGGCCTCAAAGCAGTGGAGAAAATACAATATAAATGAACTCCAAATACAATATACTGCAATTAAAAAGTAGTGCAAATACAATATATACAGTGTACATATGTTTCAAATACAGTAGGCTTATAGATATTGTCAGGGGCAACAGAGGATGCAGTATATATTAATAACCAGTTTAGAACTATTGGGTTGATTCAAAGAAACATGTAACAGCTTGGATTTTGCTCACGATCATCCTATTTTTTACGTCCGCTCGTGCGTTCGTATGAACTTGCGAGTGATTCAATAAGCAAATACGTTTCTATCCTAAAAGATACGTCCGTTCGTATGATATCTCCCGAACTTGCCTCAGTCAGTTGGCAATCGTAAAAATCACGTTCATGTGCTCACCTGTTGCGGCGGCAGCCTGTTTTTTCTGCTGCTTCCATCGTCCAGCTCTTCCAATTACTTGCGTTTGCCTCTGGTTTTCATTGGTTTTTGGCCTCTTAGATTCGTGCGTTCGTATGTTTATAAGATCTTGCGCATGCGCACCCTCAACCAGAAACTTACATAAACCCCGTAGCGGCTGCATCCAACTTCATTTCTCGGTCCCTTAAACTTACCTAAACCCCTTAGCGCCTGCATCCAACTTCATTTCTCGGTCCATAAAACTTACCTAAACCCCGTAGCGCCTGCATCCAACTTCATTTCTCGGTCCCTTAAACTTACCTAAACCCCTTAGCGCCTGCATCCAACTTCATTTCTCGGACCCTAAAACTTACCTAAACCCCTTAGCGCCTGCATCCAACTTCATTTCTCGGTCCCTTAAACTTACCTAAACCCCGTAGCGCCTGCATCCAACTTCATTTCTCGGTCCATAAAACTTACCTAAACCCCTTAGCGCCTGCATCCAACTTCATTTCTCGGTCCCTTAAACTTACCTAAACCCCGTAGCGCCTGCATCCAACTTCATTTCTCGGTCCCTTAAACTTACCTAAACCCCGTAGCGCCTGCATCCAACTTCATTTCTCGGTCCCTTAAACTTACCTAAACCCCTTAGCGCCTGCATCCAACTTCATTTCTCGGACCCTAAAACTTACCTAAACCCCTTAGCGCCTGCATCCAACTTCATTTCTCGGTCCCTCAAACTTACCTAAACCCCTTAGCGCCTGCATCCACCTTCATTTCTCGGTCCATCAAACTTACCTAAACCCCTTAGCGCCTGCATCCAACTTCATTTCTCGGTCCATAAAACTTACCTAAACCCCTTAGCGCCTGCATCCAACTTCATTTCTCGGTCCATAAAACTTACCTAAACCCCGTAGCGCCTGCATCCAACTTCATTTCTCGGTCCCTTAAACTTACCTAAACCCCGTAGCGCCTGCATCCAACTTCATTTCTCGGTCCCTTAAACTTACCTAAACCCCTTAGCGCCTGCATCCAACTTCATTTCTCGGACCCTAAAACTTACCTAAACCCCTTAGCGCCTGCATCCAACTTCATTTCTCGGTCCCTCAAACTTACCTAAACCCCTTAGCGCCTGCATCCACCTTCATTTCTCGGTCCCTCAAACTTACCTAAACCCCTTAGCGCCTGCATCCAACTTCATTTCTCGGTCCATAAAACTTACCTAAACCCCTTAGCGCCTGCATCCAACTTCATTTCTCGGTCCATAAAACTTACCTAAACCCCGTAGCGCCTGCATCCAACTTCATTTCTCGGTCCCTTAAACTTACCTAAACCCCGTAGCGCCTGCATCCAACTTCATTTCTCGGTCCCTTAAACTTACCTAAACCCCTTAGCGCCTGCATCCAACTTCATTTCTCGGTCCATAAAACTTACCTAAACCCCGTAGCGCCTGCATCCAACTTCATTTCTCGGTCCCTTAAACTTACCTAAACCCCGTAGCGCCTGCATCCAACTTCATTTCTCGGTCCCTTAAACTTACCTAAACCCCTTAGCGCCTGCATCCAACTTCATTTCTCGGACCCTCAAACTTACCTAAACCCCTTAGCGCCTGCATCCAACTTCATTTCTCGGTCCCTCAAACTTACCTAAACCCCTTAGCGCCTGCATCCACCTTCATTTCTCGGTCCCTCAAACTTACCTAAACCCCTTAGCGCCTGCATCCAACTTCATTTCTCGGTCCATAAAACTTACCTAAACCCCTTAGCGCCTGCATCCAACTTCATTTCTCGGTCCATAAAACTTACCTAAACCCCGTAGCGCCTGCATCCAACTTCATTTCTCGGTCCCTTAAACTTACCTAAACCCCGTAGCGCCTGCATCCAACTTCATTTCTCGGTCCCTTAAACTTACCTAAACCCCTTAGCGCCTGCATCCAACTTCATTTCTCGGTCCATAAAACTTACCTAAACCCCGTAGCGCCTGCATCCAACTTCATTTCTCGGTCCCTTAAACTTACCTAAACCCCGTAGCGCCTGCATCCAACTTCATTTCTCGGTCCATAAAACGTCACCAAACCACATAATGTACATCTGTCTTTATTTTTTTTAGTGTGTATGTAATTTTGTGTGTAGTTGTTTTTTGTTGCGCATATTAGAAAAGACACATTTATGAAGGCTTAAAATATTTTTTTATTTCAATATTAATTTTTTAAAATTTCCTATATTTATTATAAATTTTAAAAATTTGTAGTTAGTTTTTTTACTAACTTTTTTTACTTAAATAGTTATCTGGGAAACATTTTTTTTTTTGTTTTTTTTTCTTTTTTGTAAGTAAAATTTTGGGTAGAACATTTAAAACATATAAAATTTTTATAAAATACAGTAAAATGTATAAAACAATTTTAACAAAGTAGCCAGGACCAAGGGCACTATTCATCCTCCTCTTCTTCATCTGTTGGCCCCAACGTCGCCTGTATGGCCAGCAGCTCGGCCACCAACTCCTGGATCCTTTTTTTTTTCTCTGCCTTGGTTTTTGGCATAATCCCTGTAAGCAATAGAGAAAAAAACCTAAATAGGAGTACCAGACCGGTTGGTATGCTGTAAATAGATTTGTGGTTAATCCAATACATGTAAATGCATGACATATGTCATTCTTCCAAGGGCTAAAGTTAATGCATTTCCAACAGGTAAGTATTTAAACTCCTTAAACCGGACCTTCAACATTATTTAATGACAACCAATACCTATTTGTAAATGATTATGCACCAGATCAAAGTACAGTTTGGACGTTTATGGCTTGCAGCGCCGCCATCTGAACTCTGAAGCCTAACAATTAATGAGGAGTGGAGAGTTGGATAAAGTACAGGGGAGTACGTTACAGTGGTGCGTTGACAATCCAGAGCATAGCTGGGTTGAGGGAAAGGTCATCAATCCCACAATGCATGCCAGGACCTTACTTTTTACAATCTGTATCCCATGCTGCCTGTAAATATTGCGCATTCCATATTCCGCAATATGGGCTGTTTTCACGCTCCTAACATGCATTAGATGGCTGAAGTCTGTTTTTCTATGTTTCCAATCTGTAGGTACAGTGTGTTGCCTAATTATTAGCTATGTTCTTAATACGAGTTAGGGTCCGCTTTAAGCTAAAGAAGTGGCCACATGAAAGTGTTAACTACACATTGGCTACGCCTTTAGTTATGTGTGTGTTATTAGCTTACAAAACATTAATCTGAATCATGGCATGGAGACTTACGGAGTTGGTGGCCGACAGATGGCTGGTTGGGGCCAACAGGCTGCCCTTGGTCCTGGCTCTGCTGTGAAGAAGTCCCTGGAGAAACATGTGACATTTGGTTAGTATTTGTAGAGAGTCACTATCCCCAACATATCTGGCTCCCAGTCTGGCTGACATCACTCACCTTCGCCAGGATCGACTTCAAGCATCTCTGCTGCCTCCTCCTCCACTATCTCACCCGCTCCTGAAGCTTCTACAAATACATAATAAAGGATAACTTAGTTTTTGGCCTGACATGTATATCTTTGTGCCTATACATGAAGAGTGACATACCAGAGCCTTCCCCATGCGTGGCCAGGTATGACTCCACGCCCACGCGCCTTGGCCCCTCCTCTGTGGTAAGGTCCAGGGGCTGGTCTGAGGAGGCCACAGAGGAGGGGTAGGTCCGTCGCCCGGGAGATCCACCACCTTCACTCACAGATGCAGAGTCATGCAGCACTGGTCGGCCTGTACGTCTCCGGGTGCGGCGAATTCTGAAATCCATTTCCAACACTACCAAAGAAAAGTCATTATAAATAAAGGCATAACTTAGACATTTGGAACATATACCATGCAATTGCTTGGTACTTACTTGGGAAATGGATCCCAAAAAACCTCCGCACCCGGGGCATGTGCAGACGCTTCAGGTCCGACCAATGCTGCATTATCTGGGTGTGAGTGAAGGTGGTGCTGGTCACACGGTGGATCTCGGCGATGATCTCCCGGGCGATGTCCCTTTTCTCGCACACATTGGGCGCGAAGTCATACCGGCGCTGAAGCATGATCTGAAAAACATAATGGACACAGAGCTTTTACTTTTACACACAGACCCATATGTGTTGCATCACAAGTTGAGTATTTAATGTCATTAACACACACATTTCGAATGGCCGCCATTTTTGGGGAGTGCCTTAAAGAGGACGTTGACTGTGATTGACAGTCTGGTCTTATGTTATATGTATCACACACCATGTACATACAGATAATAGCCAACATCAAGAATCAGGCCACCTGCATCTATGGCATGTTAGGATGTTTTAAACATCCAAGATGTAGCCTAATGCTTAGGCTTTTGGACCACGTGTGTGGCTTCCCGTTGTGCTTTTATGGCTTAGGAAAACAGTGTTCCGCAAACATCCGCATCAAGGTCCGAGACAGGCCAGGTTTGCCAGCTCGCCCCGCTACTCCACAGGTTAATTAACTGTTGCTAAGCCGGAGCAATTGGCCGAATTAGGACATCAGCATAGACAGGTGAAAACGTGGCCAGGCTCGGCCCTTGAGGATGAAGTGTGAGGAGCCAGTGATTAAACATTAAGAGACCCCAAACTAGTTCCCAACGCATCATTTACATTTAGGCCATCATTGACTATTCTATTAAAATGCACAGGCAGCCACTTACCAGCATGAGGATCTCTTCCTGTTGACGGGTGAAGATAGTGGGCGCCATCTTTAGTCTTCTTCCAGGCAGCAGATAAGTGAAACCCCAGCGGTTTCCTGGTTCCGCTCGAACGTACGTTCGTACGAGCGCGTAGTCGTGCGCATAGGCGTCACACGCTGGGCTCATTATTTAAAGGTCCTTTCCCCCCAAGCTCATTCTCTTTGAGCATTTCTGTACGATGGCACCAAAAAAGGCGATCAGCAAGCGACCCCAGGCAAGCAAGACCGCGGAGGGCCCCACCACAAGGTCCCAGCAAGCTGGCCGAAAACTGAGAGGCAAGACTCCCACCTCGGCCCCACCAAGGGATCCTGGACCCTCAGGTACCAAAAAAAGGGGCCCCAAGCCCCGTGCCCCTGCAGCCAAGAAGCTGGCAACTGCAGCACCCACCACCTCTGCCCCCAGAACAGGCAGCACAAGTGAGACCACACCGGCCATGCCTTCAAGTAGGGCAGTTCGGAAACCCATGCCCCGCAGCAGGGCCCGAAGCCCATCCAGGGCCAGAAGAACCCCATCCAGGGCCAGAAGCCCCTACAGGGCCCGAACCCCATCCAGGGCCAGAAGCCCCTACAGGGCCCGAACCCCATCCAGGGCCAGAAGAACCCCATCCAGGGCCAGAAGCCCAGCCAGGGCCAGAAGCCCCTACAGGGCCCGAACCCCATCCAGGGCCAGAAGAACCCCATCCAGGGCCAGAAGCCCAGCCAGGGCCAGAAGCCCCTACAGGGCCCGAACCCCATCCAGGGCCAGAAGAACCCCATCCAGGGCCAGAAGCCCCTACAGGGCACGAAGCCCCTACAGGGCCCGAACCCCATCCAGGGCCAGAAGAACCCCATCCAGGGCCAGAAGCCCCTACAGGGCCCGAACCCCATCCAGGGCCAGAAGCCCCCGACCTGGCACCAGCCGGGAACAGAGCCCCCGACCTGGCACCAGCCGGGAACCTAGCCCCCCAAGAGGGCCCCGAATTGCAACCATGACCACATCTACACCTGGAAGTTCGGTGGCCAGCCACGCAAGAACACCCAGTCCCTTGGCCAGTCCAGTCCAGTCATTGGGAAGCCACCAATCCGGCCATTCCCCTACCCAGCCCCAGGCCATAATGTCACCACATGTGTCTGCACACATGGAGGAGCAGCCAAGCCAACCATCTGGCCGCACATTGCGCCGCGGCCAGTTGAGTGGGAGATTCTCCCATGACCAAAATATGGCATTGGCTAGTGGCCTTACATTATACTATGACGAGCTATATGGAAGCAAATCCAAACACACCACCAAGCAGCGCAAGATGGAATTGTTTGAAACCATCCTCCGACAAGTAAATGCAGCGGGGGAAGAGAGGAAAGATGTGTCCCAAATTCAGAAGAAAATCTCTGATCTGAAGTATGCTGTACGGCAAAAAGAAATTAAAAGGCATAATTACAGGTAAATAAATGTTTTCGCTAAATATAATGTTTGGGATGTGCTGTATGCCCCTTTTCTGAGTACCAAACGATTTTCTCTTTTCAGCATGAAAACTGGAGGTGGCTTTCCATCTAAATTGGAGTTTACCCCTGCTGAGGAGATTGTGCTTGGACTTCTCCATCCGGTCGCGGTCGGTGGACATGCTGGTCTAAGGGACACAGACTCCCCGACCCGTACCCACGGTGAGTACTCTTAAATCTGCATGTTTGCCTGTTTGCTAAATAATCGACAGTTCACTAGTAACAAGATAACGGGATGCCCCTATGGTTTGCCTTGCTTGGCCTCGCACTACTGTGGCTGTTTGTGTCCTCTTTTGGTCCCTGGGAATCACACATTTAGGCCCACAGCCATTATGGCAAAGATCAAATGTCCAATTGGATTGTTAAAGTCATGAAGTTTCGCAAGATAAGTGAGATATTTTGAATCAATCACAAAACACACATCATTATGTATGGGTTGCCTTTTGGTTGTGTGAGTTGTGTTTGAGTTAACAATTTAATTAGCCACCCACAAACATATGTGACCAAGAGCAGCGAGACTCAACTGGCGGCCCGGGGTCCCAATGCGGGCCTTGCCACCACATTCAAGGACCCCTGCCCAGACAGCCCTGCACTCAGTTACTTCTGTGTTGACGTGCTCAGAGCTGCCCCCTTGATCGGCCATGTAGTGGTTGGTCTCCTGCCCAATGTCATGGCTCCCTGAAACATAGCATTGCAATATGAAGTACTGCACAGGAAGTGGCATTGCAAGGTACACAGTAACTTATTTAAATTTTCACTGGCCACAATCGTGTCCCGCTGCCCCTGCTCTGGCCCATGTGCCACAGTCCCCCCATGCCCCCCCCCACATAAGGCCCATACATTTGTAACAGATTGGCTCCATCCATCCCATCACCATCAATACGTTAACTCCCCCCTTTAGCCATCCAATCCCTGTCCCCTCAGCTCTGGCCCATCCAGCCCAGCAAGGGCAAGCAGCCTTTATTAGTTGGCACTTAGAAATCTCCAGCCCCTCCACCAGTGTCTTTATTTGTAACTAGACACCCCCTGCGTCAGCACCATGGCCAGACATTCACCTCTCACCACATACCTTTAAATGGGCGTTTCAAACTATTGTTTGAGTAGGCCGGACCTAGCGAATGGTAGGCTAAATCCAAAAATGTGCCCTGAAAGTTGGATGCTGACTGGGTACACTTCATGACTTAGAACTGAGGTCACTTAGCAGTTTGTCCGAGCCATTGCACCTATGTAAACTTGCGTGGGTTTGAACAAAGGTCACCATTGCTCTAGAGTTGAATAATATTAGAAATAGAGCTATATTTGATTACATATCCAAAACAAGGTTATGTGTGTGTGTTTACGTGGTTTTTTTTTCTCTTCTTCAGCCCAGCATGATCCCTCAGCAAGGGTAAACTCACCCCCCAGTTTGGTTATGCCTACCAGGTCCGTACAGCATCGGAGCCCAGATCAGAGATTTTCGGTAAGTTAATTTAGTAGCATAAATACTAACAAGTGCTTAAGAATGTGTTAAACTGTTGAAATCCAAAATTGGGATGCAAACTTAGCCTTTTTTTTTTGATATGTCCCTACAGACCCCCACACTCATGGAAGAGATCCAGGACATGGAGGAAGATGATGATGTCTCCGTACAGGGCACGTCGGATGAACTCCCCCTGGGTCCCAATTTGGAACTGCTCCATAATGTTTCTCTGGCCAATCCTCAGCAGCAGAGTGAATCTCCATCCATTGTGCTTGCACATGGGGAGACTGACACTACAGTCCCCAGTGTTCACTCTGCTGCTGAGGATTTGCTAAGCAGGCCGGTTGCTGTTGAGGGTACGACACCACGCGGCAGGGCACGCCCAAGAGCCAGGGTAATTGTGCGGCGGACGCCATTACGCCGCCCCACAATTTCCCAGGGGAGGCAGAGTGCCCTGCTTCAATTATGGACCCAAGAAAGGGAGTCTTATCAGGCACAGCTCGTTACAGAGCGTGAGGAAAGGCATGCCGACATGGTGAACATCCATACCAGTCTACAGGGCATCCTCGCGGAGTTGCGTACCCTCAACAGCAACGTGGCCAATGCAAGTAATGGCATCCAGTCAGCCATGGCTGAGATGACCAATATGCAGAGAAACATTGTGGAGCAGTTTCAAATTCACAATGCTGCCATGGCCCAGGCTAGGTCCCATTCCCATGGACCTCCACCTGGACCTCCACCTGGGTATTATGGGCAGCCACCCTATTAAGCCATGGGTGTGTGGGACATCTTTTCTCTTAACCCCCACTGTATTTACTTGTCCTTTGAGGTTTCAAACAATCCATTTTGTGTTGCTCTGGCAGGTTGTGTTTTGTATTTGCTCCCATATAGCTCCTTAGAGTAATGCTTAAGGCCACTAGCCAATGCCATAGGTCTATGTGGAGTTTATCTGGCCACTTATGGCTTTACCTATGTATTTGGTTGGTGCTCCTCCTGTTTGCAGACATGTTTGTGTGACATTATGGCCATGCCCAAATATCCCTGGGCACAGGCAATATTAATGACTGGACTAGGCTGGCCTTTGGACTGGGTGTCCTTGTTTGGTTGTGCCACTCACTTCCAGGTGTAGATGTGCTCGATGTTTTTTTTTTAATGTTATCCATTTGTTACCACAGATGTATGTGGACTGATTTCTGTTAACCACTATAATTTTTCAGTTTCAAAGTAAAACAAATATTTCACTTCCAATACTTGTTGCGTTTTTAGTGGGAAGACATTTTTAACAGCTTGGGCTAAACCAGATACTTTGGGTTTGAAGAGGTGTAACAATGCAAAGCGAAAGCTAAGGAAACTACATGAAATACATTAGGCAACAATTAAGGTCTAAATGTTTTACTTAGAGGTAATGCCACATTACGGCAAAACAACATATGTTTCAAAAAGGATAACACAGACATACAGAATGGTGAGACAGGGAAAAAAGTTAACTAAAATGCTGGCTGATCAGGTTGGCTCGAACAGATTGGCCAGACTCACTGGGGGGCCCCTCAAAATTCTCGGCTTCATCCTCGACGGCTGAAAAGGGCAGGCTGTCCACATAACGTGGGACACGTTCCATGATGGCAAAATTGTGCAAAACAGCACATGCCATTATAATGTCGATCACTTTCTTGGGATCATATTGCAGGGCCCCCCCAGTATGGTCAAGGCAACGAAAACGTGTCTTCAGCAGACCAAAGGCCCTCTCCACAACAGCCCGGGTCTTGCGATGCGCACGGTTATACGCTTCCTGAGAGGCATCCTGGGGCCGCAGCACAGGCGTCATGAGCCAGGGTAGAAGTGGGTACCCGGAATCACCTTAAACAGAGAATTAAATGTAATCAAAATTAAAAAGGCAACACAACCAACACCAAAAAATTCACAGATATCATAATGATGTAAGGTAAAGTGTTCCCAAAAAAATACAGGGCACATTAGGGCCCACAAAAATTGCACTAAGGTATCACCTAAATAAAAAGGGCACTTCTATATACCAATTAATTAACAAACATCTGCACGGCCAAGGGTATTTGTATTTTACATATATTTGTAGTTTTCAGACATGTTACAATTAGGATGCTGCGGAGGGCCTATCCACATTTCTCTGGAAACTACAATGTATGCAGTTTAAGTCCACTTTGACATTTAAAGACCAATAGTCCCAAAGGAGCCAAAGGTCAAAGATCCCTATCCACATTTCACTGGAAACTACAATGTATGCAGTTTAAGTCCACTTTGACATTTAAAGACCAATAGTCCCAAAGGAGCCAAAGGTCAAAGATCCCTATCCACATTTCACTGGAAAATACAATGTATGCAGTTTAAGTCCACTTTGACATTTAAAGACCAATAGTCCCAAAGGAGCCAAAGGTCAAAGATCCTTGGGTATAAACTCCAAACCAATATATTTAGGCACAAGGAACTTACAGACATCCTAACTAAAGGGAAAACATTCTGAAGGCCACAGCGAGCCAAGGATTTTTTGGGTAAGTTCATAATATATGAGCCAAGAAAAAGGCAGTTGTACGCTTCTGTAAATTTATCCTTAAAAAACATATCAACAAATACAAGATTAATGCCACATTTCATAACACACAAATAGGACACACTTACCAAGCAGCCATGCCCCCGAAAATTCACCTGCCTCAAATCTCCGAAACAACCCAGATCGCCGGAGGATATAGGAGTCGTGGGACGATCCGGGGTAGCCGGCAAGGACACTCATAAACCGCATATCCGGACCAACCACGGCCTGGACATTAAGTGAGTGTCCCATTTTACGATTCCTTAAGGCAAAAACATACCAAAAGGGTAATTGATATTTGACCCAAACTAATAAATTAACCACAAAACATGTCTGCACTCTATTGGGAAAGACTAATGAAAAGCCGAGATAAAGCAGCTACACAAATGAGGGATAAACAAATATGCTGCCGCAAAGGAAAACAGGTTACATGACACGTTGGGCAACATAATAACCAATCTCAATACCTATATATATACTCGTCGGCTGCCCTAGGTACGAGTGCCACATGTGTGCAGTCAATTGCACCAATAACGTTGGGCATGTCGGCCACATTATAAAACCCAAGCTTAATGGCGTTTCTGGCTGCCATATCATCAGGAAAATAAATATATTTTTGAGTTATGGCAGCCATGCCTTCCAAAAATTTAGACAGTGCGCGGCTCAGCGTAGGCTGTGACATCCCCACAGAGAGGGCACCCAGCCTCTGGAACGAGCCGTTCGCCAAAAATTGCAGGCAGCCAAGCATCTTGGTCATACCTGAAATTGCATGCCCCTTCCTTGTGGTGCGGGCTAACCATGGCCGCAGCTCACTATATAATTTATGGAGGGAAGCGCGATTAAGCCTGGTCAGCTCGAACAGCTCAACATCATTCATGCTATCGATGTTCATGCGACGACGCAGGGGCAATCTGCTCTCAGACATCTCGATCAACTCAATGCCAAAAAGCATAAGCCCTTGATGTGCCACAAACTCGCTCCGCTCCATCCTACTCCCGAGGCCAAATAGCTGCCGGCAAACATTTCGTAAAGCAGCTCTTTAATGGGCTTCAAAACAATTAACAATCACCTCTCTGAATTGGGCGCAAGCCCATGTGAAGGACGTAAAAAATAGGATCGGACGCAAATAATACGATTTGGACGGGAAAAACACACGAACTAACGCAAATTATACGATTCTCGTACGAAATGCGTATGTTCATATACGTCTATGCGCGAACGATCGTGCGAATACGAAATGGCCAAAAAAACAAGAAAAAATGACAAACACCCACCCAAACTTACGATTCTCGATACGAAATCACTTAACTTTTGCTCTTTGAATCGAGGGGTATGTCTTAAGCAAAAGAGGGGTATCCCAAGCCGATGGTATCTAAAAAATGTTTAGGGTCACTCCTGCTGGGAGGTAATTGTATGTTGTATTTTAAATGTAGGTGATTGTATTGTTTATGCTGATGTTTTAATAGTTATGAATCAATACATTTATCATGATGAATTACTAGTGTCATTTATGGTTAGCAGATAGGTGGTGCCCTTAGGTATATAGTTCCCTTTGGTGGTGTGCTGGCGCCACTGATCTATTCTAAGTATGTCACACACCCCGCTTCAAGATATTCATTACCTGTGGGTAGTATGGTCCTGTAGAGGGCTTCTGCAGAGATGATTGGAGGAAAGAAAGCCCCTCCCAGTCCATAAGTACCTGGGACCTCCCACTCATTACCCAGCATTCTTTGGATGTGGTTCGTGTTGTGAAGTATTATTTGGTGGTAACGTCTGCCTTTCGCAAGACTGATGCATTCTTCGTGGTGCCTTTTGGGCCCAAGAAGGGTCTAGCACCCACAAAGTCTACCATCAGCAGATGGATCCGTCAGGCCATTGTAGGGGTCTATTCTGATAAGGGGAGAGATCCTCCCTTTCGTGTTACTGCTCATTCTACTCGTGCGGTTGGGGCCTCCTGGGCTTTTCAGCACCAGGCCTCTGTTGAGCAAGTTTGCAAGGCCACTACCTGGTCTTCTGTTCACACTTTTTCAAAGTTTTACAAGGTTGATGTGCGGGCCTCAGCGGATGCTGTTTTTGGCCGCAAAGTTCTGCAGGCTGCAGTAGTTTGAGTTGTGCTTTATACCTTGTTTTTGGATCCCCACCCTTTATGGACACTGCTATTGGATGTCCCACAGGTAATGAATATCTTGAAGCGGGGTGTGTGACATACTTAGAATAATACCATTTTGTGAATACTCACCTTGTAAAATGGGTATTATAAGTATGTCACACACCCCGCTTCAACCCGCCCTTTGGATTCTGCATCCTTCATATGGTGAACTTTGCGTTGTTATGACTGATATTTGGCTCTTCCTGGTCCTTTACCTTACTGCTTTCTTTATACTGGGTAATGAGTGGGAGGTCCCAGGTACTTATGGACTGGGAGGGGCTTTCTTTCCTCCAATCATCTCTGCAGAAGCCCTCTACAGGACCATACTACCCACAGGTAATGAATATCTTGAAGCGGGGTGTGTGACATACTTATAATACCCATTTTACAAGGTGAGTATTCACAAAATGGTATTTTTTCTTGTTCGATGGTATCTAATGCATACAGTCAGCAATTTACCAGGCAGTATAACAAAACATACCCAGGTACTAGTGCAGAAGTACTCAACCCCTTCTTGTAAAGGTCCAATTACAGGCATCTGGTGAGAGGTGAAGGTCCGGATGGGGGGCTGTCGTGTGGAGGGGGGGTGGATAGAAATAAGTGCTCTGGGTGGAGGGGCTATAGATTCCACTGGCAAAGCTTAAAAAAGGCTGCTTGCCCCCACCCCAAGAACCCTATTAGGCTTTAGGAAATAAATAGGAGCTTTTTTTTTGCCCCACAGAACCTATAGCTCTGGCCCACGCTGCTTTTACCCCCCTGTGCATTCTGTGCAGGCCGTGTACAAGGGTGGGCTAGGGCTGAAAAGGTTACTGGCAATAAGGTCTGGTAAGAAGTAAAGGGGGCAGCACTGAGCGGGTCAGGGCAGGGGTCCGGAAATCTGGTGCCGAGGTCCGCCAGTTGAGTACCACTGCACTAGTGCATACATGTAGGTAGTACAATCAAAAAGAGAGTATAGTTAGGGGTTTATTCATCAAGGGATAGTGGCAGGTGGTGCCTTGTAAGCGACAGGTAGCGTCTGGTGAACGCTGGGCGCTGTACCCAATACCACATTTATCAAAGCGAATCTGGTGAGCAACTCTAACAGCGCCATGTAGCGTCCGATTCATCATTACAGGCAGCTCAGCGTATAGCGCTGGCGTTCTAGCTTCCAGAGCGCCAGGTATTACCTGTCGCTACCTACCGCTCTCCCATACATTTCAATGGACGTTCCTTTTCTTCTCTTTAAACAGGGTTTTCTTTTAATTTTTTTTTTTTTTTTTTATCAAATCATTGTGTGACCTCTCCTGGCCTAGAAAAAGTTTTCGAAAACTTTTTTTTATTTTTTATATTTTTATGCAGAATCGTCATTACAGGTCTGGCATTAAAGAGTTAATGTCACAATGTTACAACAATGTCATTTCATGTGTTTTCGCTTTGTTACTGGTGGACCCAAGTTTGAGCGCCGGCGCTGTGTGAGGCTCTTTTGATGAATATGGTTTGAGTCGCTCGCACTGACCAATCGCTATCGTTCGCTTCCATATAGCTGTGCACTAGTGTTATAGCGACTCACACATCAAATTCATCAATGCCGACCAGCGATTGAGGCGCTCTGCAACAGCGAACCATAGCCGATCACAGCGACCACTAGTGGTCGCTCTGAGCGCCTCGCTACAGACGCTCATCTGCCGTTACCTATCGCTAGTCATGAATCAGCCTGCCCGTCAGTCAAGGAGCAGAGTACCTATGTTGGATGGCAACCTGAACCCTCAACATTTCGGGTGAGTAATCTTCATCAGGAGGGAAAGTTTTCCTCTGTTGCCCCTGACAATATCTATAAGCCTACTGTATTTGAAACATATATACACTGTATATATTCTATTTGCGCTACTTTCACGATTAAAAATCAGTCATTAATTGCAGTATATTGCATTTGGAGTTCATTTATAAAGCATTTTCTCTATTGCTAGTATCCGGGCACAGTTGGCTGTATATGGAACCCCCTCTTGCTGGTATCTTTCTATTTAAGTTACATGGTGTGCAATTGTATCCTGATTTGTTTAAGGACAGGCTGATACATTACTAGCGCCAGGTATCGGCAGATGAGCGTCTGTACAGCGGCGCTAAGAGCAACCGCTAGTGTACGCTATCGGGCGCTGTAACCGAGCTCCTCAGTCGCTGTAGTAACCTGGCCGGCATTGATGAATGAGATGTATGTTGGGCGTTCTAACACCAGTACAGCGTTGCAGGGAGTGAGAGGTAGCGCCATCTCAGTGCGACCGACTCTCAGCGACTCACACCATATTCAACAAAAAAACAGACACAGCGTCGGCGCTCTGGATCTGGTCGCTGTAGCATAGAGCGCCAGACGCTGTGTTTTTGAACACATATCCACCAGTAACAAAGCAAAAACACATAGAATGACATTGTTATAACATTGTAACATTAATACTTTAGTGCCAGACCTGTAAGAACAATTCTGCATAAAAATATAAAAAAAAAATAAAAAAGAAAATAAAATTACTTTTTCTAGGCCAGGAGACGTGACGCAATTATTTGAGAGAAAAAAATAAATAAATAAATGAAAAACAAAAAAACACTGTTTAAACAGAAGAAAAGTATCGTCCATTGAAATGTATGAGAGACAGGTAATACCAGGCGCTCTGGAAGCCAGAGCGCCGGCGCTATACGCTGAGCTGCCTGTAATGATGAATCGTACGCAACATGGCGCTGTTAGAGTCGCTCACCAGAATTGGCTTCATAAATGTGGTATTGGGTCCAGCGCCCGGCGTTCACCAGATGCTGCCTGCCGCTATGAGGCGCTACCTGCCGCTATGAGGCGCTACCTGCCGCTATGAGGCGCTACCTGCCGCTATGAGGCTCTACCTGCCACTATGAGGCTCTACCTGCCGCTATGAGGCGCTACCTGCCGCTATGAGGCGCTACCTGCCGCTATGAGGCGCTACCTGCCGCTATGAGGCGCTACCTGCCGCTATGAGGCTCTACCTGCCGCTATGACGCTCTACCTGCCGCTATGAGGCTCTACCTGCCGCTATGAGGCGCTACCTGCCGCTATGAGGCTCTACCTGCCGCTATGAGGCGCTACCTGCCGCTATGAGGCTCTACCTGCCGCTATGAGGCGCTACCTGCCGCTATGAGGCTCTACCTGCCGCTATGAGGCTCTACCTGCCGCTATGAGGCGCTACCTGCCGCTATGAGGCACTACCTGCCGCTATGAGGCTCTACCTGCCGCTATGAGGCTCTACCTGCCGCTATGAGGCTCTACCTGCCGCTATGAGGCGCTACCTGCCGCTATGAGGTGCTACCTGCCGCTATGAGGCTCTACCTGCCGCTATGAGGCTCTACCTGCCGCTATGAGGCGCTACCTGCCGCTATGAGGCTCTACCTGCCGCTATGAGGCTCTACCTGCCGCTATGAGGTGCTACCTGCCGCTTTGAGCCTCTACCTGCCGCTATGAGGCTCTACCTGCCGCTATGAGGCGCTACCTGCCGCTTTGAGCCTCTACCTGCCACTATGAAGCTCTACCTGCCGCTATGAGGCGCTACCTGCCGCTATGAGGCGCTACCTGCCGCTATGATGCGCTACCTGCCACTATGAGGCGCTACCTGCCGCTATGAGGCTCTACCTGCCGCTATGAGGCTCTACCTGCTGCTATGAGGCTCTACCTGCCGCTATGAGGCTCTACCTGCCGCTATGAGGCTCTACCTGCCGCTATGAGGCTCTACCTGCCGCTATGAGACGCTACCTGCCGCTATGAGGCTCTACCTGCCGCTATGAGGCTCTACCTGCCGCTATGAGGCTCTACCTGCTGCTATGAGGCTCTACCTGCCGCTATGAGGCTCTACCTGCCGCTATGAGGCTCTACCTGCCGCTATGAGGCGCTACCTGCCGCTATGAGGCTCTACCTGCCGCTATGAGGCTCTACCTGCTGCTATGAGGCTCTACCTGCCGCTATGAGGCTCTACCTGCCGCTATGAGGCTCTACCTGCCGCTATGAGGCTCTACCTGCCGCTATGAGGCGCTACCTGCCGCTATGAGGCGCTACCTGCCGCTATCCCTTGATGAATAAACCCTATAGTATAACAAAACATGACCAGGCACTAGTGCATACATGTAGGTAGTACAGTCAAAAAGAGAGTATAGTTAGTCAGTCAAGGAGCAGAGTACCTACGTTGGATGACAACCTGAACCCTCAACATTTCGGGTGAGTAACCTTCATCAGGAGAGAAAGCTTTCCGCTGTTGCCCCTGACAATATCTATAAGCCTACTGTATTTGAAACATATGTACACTGTATATATTCTATTTGCACTACTTTCACAATTAAAAATCAGTCATTAAATGCATTTGGAGTTCATTTATAAAGCATTTTCTCTATTTCTAGTATCCATTTTACGGGCAGGCTGATTCATTACTAGGTACCGACAGATGAGCGTCTGTAGCGAGGCAATGAGAGCGACCTCTAGTAGTCGCTGTGCTCGGCCTTAGTTCCCTTTTTCAGAGCGTCTCAGTTGCTGGCCGACATTGATGAATATATTGCATGAGTCGCTATAACACAGCGCTGTATGGGAACCAACGGTAGCACCAGCTCAGTGCGACCGACTCACACCATATTCATCAAAAAAATAGCCTCACACAGTGCCGGCGCTCAAAATCGGGTCATTGTAGCCCAGAGCGCCAGACGCTGTGTGATTAAAGTCTGTGTCTGAACACATATCCACCAGTAACAAAGCGAAAACACATGGAATTACATTGTTATAACATTGTAACATGAACACTTTAATACCAGACATGTAAGGACAATTCTGCATAAAAATATTATTCATCAAAAAAGTTTTAAAAAATACTTTTTATAGGCCAGGAGAGGTCACACAACTATTTGATCATTAAAAAAAATTTTGATAAAAAAATTATTTGATAATTAAAAAAATAAATAAATAAAATAAATAAATAAAATGAAACCCTGTCTCAAGAGAAGAAAAGTAACTTCCATTGAAATGTATGGGAGAGCGACAGGTAGTACCAGGCTCTGGAAGGCAGAGCTCCTGCGCTCTACACTGAGTCACCTGTAATGATGAATCGAACGCTACATGGCGCTGTTAAGAGTCGCTCACCAGAATCGGCTTCATAAATGTGGTATTGCGTACAGCGCCCAGCGTTCACCACGCGCTGCCTGCCGCTACGTGGCGCTACCTGCCACTACGTGGCGCTACCTGCCGCTATCCCTTCATGAATAAACTCCTTAGCCTACTGTATTTGAAACATATGTACACTGTATACATTCTATTTGCACTACTTTTTAATTGCAGTACATTGTATTTGGAGTTCAGTTATAAAGCATTTCCTCTATTTCTAGTATATTATATATATGTGCTGAGAGCGGGGACAGTTGGCTATATATGGAACCCCTTCTTGATTGCTGGTATCTTTCTATTTAAGTTACATGTTATGTGATTGTAACTTGATTTGTTTAATAATTCTCAAAGCAGTGGGGCCCAGCGGGCATTGTCCCGGGTCTTCCTACGGCCAGTCCTCCCCTGGCTGAGGCTCTTTTTCCCAGCTACCCCCTCTCTCCCCCTCTTCCATACCTGGACAGGCTCCTCCGAGCAGCAGGATGACCATGACCAGCATCCTCCCCATGGCCAGGAGACGACAGCTTCTTCTTCTTCTGATGAGCTCTGGGCAGGAAACGTCTTGCTGAAATGGAGGACAGGAAAGAGGGGGAGAGGCAGCAGCGGGTGACGGGGGCGAGAGGTGACAGCAGGCAGGAAGCAGTCACAGGGCGCTCAGGTCGGAGCTGCTTGACGTCTCGATCATGATGTAGCCGGCGGATGGAGCCTCTTTCCTCTGCAGCCTCAGCACCGAGGTCTGGTTGGATTCTCCCACTGGGCAGGGAACAGACACGCTGCCCACCAGGGTGTCCCTCACCCACCGGGACTGCCATACCTGAGGAGGGGGAATGGGCAACGTTACACGCACACACATCACCTCATCAAATATATCAACAACTTTCACTAATCAGCCTACGATGAAAAAGCTTAACATTTCGGGGTCAGTGAGATCAAGGTTGCTCATGCCTCCCGAGTGTCCTTGATTTGGAGGGACTGTCCCTCTTTTGAGGCCCCCTGTCCCTCGTTGTTCTCATTTGTCCCTCTTTGAGGTGTAACATGCAGATCGGCATCAATAAATGATTAGTTTGCCTCTTTGCATTGTTTCTATTGTGACTATCCTGGGTTTTGGTCCTTTCCCCCGGGGCACCCCAATCAGAGAACCCCCCAGATCGCCGAGCGCAACTCACCTCTTCCAGGTCCTACGGCGCATGCTCGGCCACTTGTCCAATCAGCACGCTCGGAGCCGCTGACATCACGCTGTCTAAGCCTTCGTCTAAGGCCAGAAACTCTGAGCGTGCTGGCGGCCGCATCCCCCGCTTCCCTCTAACAGGGAGTGTGCCTGCGCCGGCAATTCGCAAATGCCTGGAGCGGGTACATGCCCTGCTAAAGGGATAGCGGGGATGCGGCTGCGGCTCGCACATGCGCCGTTGGACCGAGGAGCAAGGTTTCACACAGTGGGGCATTCCGATTTTGGATGCCCCGGGGGGGAGGGAATCGATCGGTCTTATAGATTCCCGGGCCGTTCGTGCTGGGTTTTGGTCCACTTTAAGGGGGAATAGCCTTTGAAGTGTGGCCTTTGTCTCTACACTGCTGGATGGTAGACGCCAGTCTAAAAGACTCCAGAGCCAGGTGAGTTGCAATCCTCAAGGCATCCCGTGCGCTTTCGGAATGGGCAGCGCAGACCTGTAATGGCTAGGACACATTTGGCTCCCTTCAGCACCGCTAGGTTGCTTAGCCGTCAGAGGCGCTAAAGGGAGCCGAGTGAAAGCGAGCACACTGATTGGTTGAACGCGCTCGTTCTCACCCTGAGTCTGCACTGCGGGAGCGACAAGAAGGTGAGTGAATGGAGCGACCTGGGGAAATACAAACAGCGGGGCATCCCCGGAAAACGATCGGTATCAGTGTTGTTAATGTCGTGCAATCTGAACAAAGGCGAGTTACAAGTGGTGTGCTGCAAGGCTCTGTCCTGGGCCCCATTCTTTTTAATATATTTGTAAGTGACATAGGAGAAGGCTTGGTAGGAAAAGTCTGTCTGTTTGCTGATGATACAAAGGTTAGTAATAGGGTGGATATTCCTGGAGGTGTCTGCAAAATGATTTAGCTTTACTGGATAGATGGTCAAAACTGTGGAATTTAATGTCTCTAAATGTAAAATCCTGCACTTGGGTAGAAGGAATCCCTGCTCTGAGCACCGTATGGGCAGCACTGTGTTATCTAGGACCTCGGAGGAGAGAGATTTAGGGGCACTGATTACTGAAAGCTGCAAGATGAGTGGACAGTGTAGCCAGGCAGTGGGAAAAGCAAGCAGGATGCTCGGCTGCATAGCTCGAGGCATCACCAGTAGGAAGAGGGAGGTTGTGATGCCGCTGTATAGAGCCCTGGTGAGGCCACAGCTAGAATACTGTGTGCAGTTCTGGAGACCTTACCTGCAAAAAGACATTATTCAAATAGAACGTGTCCAAAGGCCGGCAACAAAAATGGTGGAAGGACTTAAACTTACCAGGAAAGACTACAGTCTGGAGGAAAGAAGGGAGAGGGGGGACATGATGGAGACCTTAATATATGTGAAAGGATTCAATAAGGTTCAGGAGGGAAGTGCTTTTAAGAAGAACTTAATGATCGAACAAGGGGCACAACCTGAAGCTAGTCAGAGGTAAGATCTGACTAGCTATTTTACAGAAAGAGTAGTAGATGCTTGGAACAAATTTCCAGCAGAGGTGTACAATCAGTGAATGTAAAAATGCCTGGGATAAGCCTCCATCTATCCTAAGATACAGAGAACATACAGTATATACATAAGATAAAGAGAACATACAGTATATACATAAGATACAGAGAACATACAGTATACACATAAGATACAGAGAACATACAGTATACACATAAGATACAGAGAACATACAGTATACACATAAGATACAGAGAACATACAGTATACACAAAAGATACAGAGAACATACAGTATACACATAAGATACAGAGAACATACAGTATATACATAAGATACAGAGAACATACAGTATACACATAAGATACAGAGAACATACAGTATATACATAAGATACAGAGAACATACAGTATACACATAAGATAAAGAGAACATACAGTAAACACAAGATACAGAAATCATACAGTATACACATAAGATACAGAGAACATACAGTATACACATAAGATACAGAGAACATACAGTATATACATAAAATAAAGAGAACATACAGTATATACATAAGATAAAGAGAACATACAGTATACACATAAAATAAAGAGAACATACAGTATATACATAAGATAAAGAGAACATACAGTATACACATAAGATAAAGGGAACATACAGTATATACATAAGATACAGAGAACATACAGTATACACATAAGATACAGAGAACATACAGTATACACATAAGATAAAGAGAACATACAGTATATACATAAAATAAAGAGAACATACAGTATATACATAAGATAAAGAGAACATACAGTATACACATAAAATAAAGAGAACATACAGTATATACATAAGATAAAGAGAACATACAGTATACACATAAGATACAGAGAACATACAGTATATACATAAGATACAGAGAACATACAGTATATACATAAGATACAGAGAACATACAGTATATACATAAGATACAGAGAACATACAGTATACACATAAGATACAGAGAACATACAGTATATACATAAGATACAGAGAACATACAGTATATACATAAGATACAGAGAACATACAGTATATACATAAGATACAGAGAACATACAGTATACACATAAGATACAGAGAACATACAGTATATACATAAGATACAGAGAACATACAGTATACACATAAGATACAGAGAACATACAGTATACACATAAGATACAGAGAACATACAGTATATACATAAGATACAGAGAACATACAGTATATACATAAGATACAGAGAACATACATTATACACATAAGATACAGAGAACATACAGTATACACATAAGATAAAGAGAACATACAGTATACACATAAGATACAGAGAACATACAGTATATACATAAGATACAGAGAACATACAGTATATACATAAGATAAAGAGTACATACAGTATACACATAAGATAAAGAGAACATACAGTATACACATAAGATACAGAGAACATACAGTATACACATAAGATACAGAGAACATACAGTATACACATAAGATACAGAGAACATACAGTATACACATAAGATACAGAGAACATACAGTATACACATAAGATACAGAGAACATACAGTATACACATAAGATACAGAGAACATACAGTATACACATAAGATAAAGAGAACATACATTATACACATAAGATACAGAGTACATACAGTATACACATAAGATACAGAGTACATACAGTATACACATAAGATACAGAGTACATACAGTATACACATAAGGGCAGGCTAGATGGAGCGTATGGTCTTCTTCTGCCAACAACCTTCTATGTTTTAACTCAGGATGCCCCCACTGAGAGGAACAAGACCCCGAAAATTGAAAATCGGGTGTGTTATTCCTCTTTATTAATAGTGTGAGGAAGGTTTGTGGCCCCTCCAGGGCCCAGAAGAGTGGCAACAAAGACAATCCTGCCAATGCTTCAGACATCAGTTAGCAGTAAGTGTTCAGTAGACAGCATATATTCATCAAGGGATAGCGGCAGGTAGCGCCTAGTAGCGGCAGGCAGCGTCTGGTAAATGCTGTGCACTGTACGCAAAACCACATTTATGAAAGCGAATCTGGTGAGCGACTCTAACAGCGTCATGTAGCGTCCGATTCATCATTACAGGTGGCTCAGCATATAGCGCCGGCGCTCTAGCTTCCAGAGAGCCAGGTATTACCTGTCGCTACCTGTCGCTCTGCCATACATTTCAATGGACGTTCCTTTTATTCTGTTTAAACTGGGTAATTTTTTAATACTTTTAATTTTTTCTCTTAAATAATTATGTGACCTCTCCTGGCCTAGAAATAGTCATTTTTGAAAACTTTTTAGTTTTTTTATATCTTTATGCAGAATTGTCATTACAGGTCTGGTATTAAAGTGCTATTGTCACAATGTTACAACAATATCATTCCATGTGTTTTCGCTTTGTTACTGGTGGATATGTGATCAAAAACAGACTTTAATCACACAGCGTCTGGCGCTCTATGTTATAGCGACCAGATCCAGAGCGCCGACGCTATGTGTGTGTCTGTTTTTTTTGGGAGTTAGATGCACTGAGCTGGCGCTACCTTTCGCTCCCTGCAGCGCTGTACTGGTGTTAGAGCGCCCAACATACATCTCATTCATCAATGCCGGCCAGGTTACTACAGCAACTGAGGCGCTCTGTTACCGCTTACAGACGCTCATCTGCATTCATTCATACCACAGGGCCCTGCAGCTTCCAGAAGCAACTCATATTATAATACAGAACAAGGAATCACCTACCTGCACTGTGAGGGGTCTTTTCTCATACTTGCGATAGAACACCGCTTTCAGGTCAAATTCCGGGTTCCGGCCCTTTAAGGTCTGCGATGTTGCCTTGTGACCCTCACAATGGACGGTGACGTAGCAGGAAGGGTCTGATGAGACAGAAATGCACCGGGGTCATCCAGGGATGTCATAGCAGGACTCCTATTCCCATTATCCATCGATATCCCCCCACCCATATAATGGCCTCTTCCAAATACCCAATTTTAAGGTCGACCAAAACACAGGATTTTGACTATCCCGATCGGGGTGCCCCACTGTGTGAAACTCCCCAGGTCACCTGAACAAACTCACCTCTTTCTGGTCCTAAGACGCATCCCTGCTAGAGAGATAGCAGGGATTGCCTTTGGAAGCAAGGTAAGTGTATGGGGCGACCTGGGGGGTTTCACACAGAGGGGCATCCTGATTTTGGATGCCCGGGGGGAGAGAATCAATCGCCACGGGGAATCTTATAGATTACCACGCCGATTGTGGCGGGTTTTGGTCTACTTTAAGGAGGAACTGCAAAAAGGGGTAAAACCCACCACACCTGCAGCTTTTCCACCATGTGTGGACACAACACGAAGGGCCCCCACTGAGACTCTGTTGCACATAAACCTGTAGTCAGCCTTAGTCCGGGGGGAAGAATTGATCCAGCAGACAAATTGGTCAAAGTGATGAGTTAAAAATGGCCACAGGACCTGCAAACCCATGATTCCAAGTGATGGATTGAAAGTGAGCATGGAACCAAGGTTATCCATGGGTCACAGGTTGGAGTTCATTAAGCTCAGATGAGTAACTGGTTTGATGACCCTTTTTTTATTTTCCCTATTACCACACAGCCAAGTGATAAAGGTCCTCTTTAGGACAGGGATGTTAAAAAAGTCCTATGCTGTCCAAAACCTATGCAAGACTTAAAGTGGACCAACACCATCCCCTGATCGGCCCGGGAATCTATAAGATTCCCGGACCGATCAGTGCCCTGACTGCGGGGCACCCCGATCGCTGTGTGAAACCCCCCAGAAACCCCTAAATCCCTACCTGCTCCTCGATCCAGCGGCTCCCGCACGTCCCTCTAGAAGGACGCGCACCCGCGCCGGACGTTTGTAAATGGCCGGGTCCGTAAATGGCCGGGTGCGGGTCCGTCTCTGCCTCCCGCTTGTCCGGGGATTGGCTGCAGCAGTCACGTGGGAGCGGGGAGAGGTGAGTTTTTGGGGCTTTCTGGGGGGTTTCACTCAGCGGGGCACCCCCGACGTGGACCAAAACCCAGGATAGTCAAAATCCTGGGTGTTGTTCCACTTTAAAGCGGACCAAAACCCAATTTTTTAACTAGCATCAGCTGAATAGCCCCCCCCATGAAGAGCACCTTTTGCTTATTTTTAGTGCCCCTGCTTTATTCTAATCCAAGATAATGGCACTTGTTTTAGCTGTAAAGCCACACCTCCTCTATTATTGTGTGTGGCAATGATGTCACTGCCCTACCTGTGCAATGACTGATTATCTGCCATCTCACAGAGAGGGGCAGCATAAAAATCTGTGTTCCAGGATGATTTGAAAAGCAAAAATATCCATTTGTAGTTCTACACCCTAAGAAGGGAGCATTGGCAGGGGCTATGGCCAAATGTATTTCACAAGTTCGGTGGGTTTTGGTCCGCTTTAGGACCTCTGCACTGCTATCTGGTGTGATGAATGCAAAAAATAATGCCCTCCAGGTACTTACCCCCATTACTTCCAGGCACGGATAGGCTGGATGCTGCATGCACTGTGATAGAGGTGACCACACGCACAGAGCCAAAGAAGGACCAGCAAGAGGGTGTTGGAACGTCTTTCTTCAGTTCGCTGTCAGTTATAAAGTAAAAATAAAATCACACCATTGGCCATAAGCGTTCTCCTAGTTTGCTGTAGAAATGTGCCCCCTCTAGTGTTCATTATGTATTATGAAAGGAGGTGTTATTACCTAAAACTCAACACTAGAGGGAGCAAACAATGTTGTTATGGCTTCTTTTCACCTAATTTGTTTTAGTTTGCAGATGTGCTATTACAAAACAATGAAAATAAAAAGGATATTAAATTAGTGATATCTTGGGCAGCTCACCATTTTGTCAATATCTTGGGCTTACTGGGGATTTTAAAGTGGACCAACACCCAGGCTGATCGGCCCGGGAATCTATAAGATCCGTCCCTTGTCCGTGCATACCACAGCGGCTCTGAGCGCGCTGATTGGACGAGGCCTGCGCATGCGCCGTAGGAGCGTGGTGAGGTGAGTTTTTCCGGGCGTTCTGGGGGGTTTCATGCAGCGGGGCACCCCCGATCGGGGTGCCCCCCGGAAGTGGAACAAAACCCAGTATAGTGAAAATCCTGAGTGTTGGTCCACTTTAAATGGTGGGGCACCCTAAACAAGGATGCCCAGTTAGCGGTAGGGGAAGAAACTGACCTCTTTTTCATGTATTCATCTCTAGTTATCTATTTATAAATGATTTGTGCTCTTCCATTTATTTAAAAATAATGTGAGAATAATTTAGTAACAATTTAGCTTTGGGTATTTAGGGGTTATTTGTCGCCAGTCTCTGTTTTTAGAGCACTGAGCGCTCTTTTAAATTTTTTATTGTTTGCCGCTTTTAAGTTGGACCGCAGGGCTACATAACATATGAAATTCGAGCCCACTTCCTGCTTACGCATATAATGCACTAGGTAGATAGGATTTGCGTTTCTCATGTTTTTACATGGGTATGCACAGCTACTGGGGTACATATGGACCATGAGTATATATATATATATATATATATATATATATATATATATATATATATGTGTATTGTGAGGATCAGCTCTGGTAGACAGCAGGATGTCAGCAGTATAGAGGCTCAGAGGCGAAAAGTTCAACTTAAAGTCCATGTTTATTCACACAAAATGTCCATAACACAAAATATCCTTTTTGGGTTACATCACCTTTTCAGAAAGCGCCGTCCCTTTAAGGAGGGCTGCCCCCATGACTGGCCTGCGTTCCTGGCCGGAGGCAGACCAGCCATGGGGAGGAAGTGGTCACTAGGGGAAGTGACATCGGGGGGGGGGAGGGGAGGGAGTATAAAGGGGGCATTCGCCCCCTCCCTTTCCTCTTTGACCCCTGACTGGACGGACGAGCAGTCAGGACTGACGCTCGCCCGGCCAAATCCCCTGAGGGCATGGAAGCCCTTTTGTCACAGCTACGGAGGGAAGCGGAGCGGCGAGGCGAGGACTGGGTAAGGAGTTTAATCCCCCCCCAGTCCTCCTCGCCGCCCCCTCCCTCCCGCCCACGTCGCTCACGCCGGGCAATCGCCCGGCTTAGTCCCTCGCCTCCCCGCCGCTCTGACCGGCGGGGAGGGGGGGTCGGTACCCGACCTCCCCCTCCTTCCACATCCACCCCCACCCCTTCGGCGGGCGCCTACCTTATTGTGGGGCGGGCGGGGACGCGATCGCCGCGTGCGCCCCCCCCTCCTGCGTCCTCCCCCCCACTGGCATCTTCGGCGCCCGATCCGTCGGCGCCCCGGCGGAGGAGTGCTGGCCGCAAGCGGCCGGCTTCTCCTCAGCCTCAGGCGGGGCCGGGTGCGGCGGTGACGTCACCGCCGCTGGCCCCGCCCCTTTCTCCTGGGTCTTCTGCACGGCCCGGGCGTCGCAGCTCGGGCCGTGCGAGCGCTGCGGCTCCCCGCCGCTCGGACAGGCGGGGAGCTGCGGCTTGTGTGTCTCCCCCCCCCACTCACACAGCACAGCGGGGGAGAGCGGCGGGCGGCTCCCGTGCGCGGAAGGCTGCCCCTCCGCCGGAGCCCGCTCCTGCCGCCTCTCCCCCCCCTCCGCACCACCGCGCCGTCCCTGCCCCCCCACCCACCTCACTCCACGCCATACCTCCTCCCCCACACCACGCCATACCTGCCCCCCCACACCATGCCAGTCAGGGCCGTCAAACCCCCGCTCCCTACGGAGCGGGGGCTGGAGCCGGGGGTGCAGCTAGCGCCTCCGGCACCAGCATGGGGCCTCCCGGCATCCTTTGGGATGCCTGGGGGGGCCTTAACACGTATCACCAATCACTACACTCACACACCACCCCCCTCCCCCCGCCCTCCCGCGCCCCCCCCCCCTCCCCCGGCAGTTTGGTCTCGCCAGCCCCCGGGTACGCCCCCCCTTTTACGGGGCACACCGGGGTCCGAGGCCACTGCCCCCCGATTGCTTCCCTCCCCCCAGGCCTTGCTTCGTCCCCTCCCGGCCCCGCAGTCAGGGCACGCCCCTGCATCTTTGCAGGCGTGGCCCTTTGAGCTCGCTGCCCCCCAGCCTTCCGGGCTGGCGCGCATGGCGTTCTCCCCCTCCCATTCGCAAGCGGACGCGCGGACACACGGCCGGGGGCTAGGTTTCCCGGCTACGGACAGCTACTCGCCCCTCCTTTTTTCTCCGCAGGCGGTGGTCGACCAGGATCTGGCGCGGAACGACGTGGCGGTCGGGACACCAGGTTGGCGGGCGGACGGCGCAAGACCATCATCTTCTTCCGGCGGGTCGGCGGTGCCAGGATCGGCGGCGGCAGCGGGACGTCCGGCAGTAAGCGGGTCGCGGGGCCAGTCGGGCTTGGCGACTCAGGGATCGGAGCGGCAGGATGGCGGACCTTGCGGCGGGATCGTTCGGCAGGGTGAGCCACACATTATTAATGATATTTTGTCATTATCACAAGCTCGGAGTGGGGATGCCACGGGTGGGGGCGCAGAGGGTTTGGCTGATTTTGTGGCAGGGGTTAGGGAACTGTTAACAAGGTGGGAGGTGGGGGCCGGTTTGGGGGGACATGGTCTGGGGGCGTCTCAGGGCCAGACAGCGGTCGGGGCACCGGGGGCAGTGGGTTCAGAGGTGGACGTCGGGGGGTCAGCGACGCCGCGTGGGGTAGAGGGCCCGGGTGGTGGCGAGGGGAGGTCTATGGAGGTCGTGGAGCCGGGCGGGGGCAAGGGAAGCGATAGGCCGGCACCGATTTCGGACTCCGCCAAGGGGCACACCTATGTGTGTTTTGAGGGCCCGTTGGGGGGGCACTTGAAGCAGGAGGTGAAGGAGAAGATTTGGCGTCGGGAATACATAGATATTTTCACGCTGTTGCCATTGGAGCGTTTCGGGGTTGAGAGCTGGGAGAAAGGGAAGGAGTATCGGAGGGAGGAGGATGAAGATAGGAGGCGCTTCCGGCTGATTCCGAGAACTTTCGGTAATTGGTTGCAGGCGTTTACGATTCTCGCAAGCGTGGTGGGGGAGAAAAACCCGGAACACTGTTCGCCGCTGTTTTGCTACCTAGATGCCATATGGGAGGCCCACCGGATGTACGGGGGCTCGGCTTGGCTGCGGTATGATGAGCAGTTTCGGCAGCGGATGGCGGTAAGCGGGGAGTTAGGTTGGGACCACCGGGATATCGGGCTTTGGTTGCGGGTGATGAATCCCAGGGGGGGAGTGTACCCTGCAGGGGGGGGTCCCCTTCCCTTTCAGGGCGGCGCCACTTCAGCGGGGTCGGGAGTGGCGGAGGCGGCCAAGCGGGGAGTGTGCTGGGCCTTCAACGACTCCTCGTGCAGATGGGGGCCTACGTGCAAATTCCGGCACGAGTGCTCAGGTTGTGGGGGGAGTCACCCGGGAGTGCGTTGCTTTAAGAAGGGTCGTGGAGGGGGACGCAGGGGGACAGATGGTCCTGCAAAAAGGGGTTTCGCCGGTGAGCGGGGTGGCGATGCGCCCCTGGCTAAGTAGGTATCCCGATCAGGGGGCGGCGCGGCTGTTGAGGGACGGTTTTGAATTTGGCTTTATTATCCCGTGCGCCGTGCCCCCTGAGGGACACTCCCTTAAGAACCTAAAGTCGGCGCGGGAGCAGCCGGAGGTGATAAGGGGGAAGTTAGAGAAGGAGGTTGCCTTGGGGCGGATGGCGGGCCCATTTAGTGTTCCCCCGCTGGAAAGGCTGGTGGTGTCCCCCTTGGGGGTAGTGCCCAAGAAGGAGCGGGGTAAATTCCGCCTTATACACCACCTGTCTTTCCCGAAGGGCGCGTCGGTCAATGATGGCATAGACAAAGAGTTGTCATCGGTGTCGTATACATCGTTTGACTTTGCTTTGGGTTTGGTGCGTGAGGCGGGCCCCGGGGCACGGATGGCAAAGACAGATATTGAGTCCGCCTTTCGGCTTCTGCCGGTGCATCCTGATAGTTTATACCTCCTGGGGTGTTTTTTCGAAGGGGGTTACTATGTGGACCGGTGTTTGCCGATGGGATGCTCGATCTCGTGCGCATACTTTGAGGCCTTCAGTTCATTTCTGGAGTGGGTGGTTAAGGAGAGAGCGGGCGTGGGGTCCGTGACCCACTATTTGGACGATTTCCTGTGCGTTGGGCCAGCGGACACTAGAATTTGTGAGTTGCTGCTGGGGACGATGTTGGAAGTTTTCGGGGCTTTCGGGGTTCCGGTGGCGCATGACAAAACGGAGGGCCCGGCGACCGTGATTCAGTTTTTGGGGATTGAAATTGATACTGTGGGGAGAGTCTGTAGGCTGCCGAGAGAGAAGATTGAGGACCTAGTTGAAGGACTGGAAGGGGCGTTGGCGGTTAGGAAGGTTACATTGCAGCAACTGCAATCAATACTGGGGAAGCTGAATTTTGCGTGCCGAGTTTTACCCATGGGGCGGGTATTCACTAGGCGTTTATCGTTGGCGACAGTGGGGGTTCGTGAGCCGCATCATTTCATCAGGTTAACGGCGGCGTTGAAAGAGGATATTAGGATGTGGATTACCTTCCTGGAATCCTTTGATGGGCGGGCGTACTGGCTGGAGCCGATGATAGCGAGTGATGAGCTCGAGCTCTTCACCGATGCGGCAGGGTCGGGTGGCTTTGGGGCTTACTTGGCGGGGCGTTGGTGTGCAGGTTCTTGGCCCGGGCGGTGGTCGGATTCGGCGTTGATAAGAAACTTGGCCTTTCTGGAACTGTTCCCTTTGGTGGTAGCGGTGACCTTGTGGGGAGAGGTGCTGAGGAACAGGGCAGTGTGTTTTAGGTCAGATAATATGTCAGTGGTCGCGGCCGTTAACACTCAGACGTCATCGTCAATGCCGGTCGTGGTGCTGCTCCGGCAGCTGGTATTGGGTTGCTTGCGGTACAATGTGTGGTGCAGGGCGGCACATGTGCCTGGGGTGGAGAATGGTATAGCTGACGCTCTCTCTCGTTCGCAGTGGGAGCGCTTCAGGAAATTGGCACCCGCGGCACGGGAGGTCGGCGAGGCGTGCCCGAACTGGCTGCTGGAGATCCTGTGAGATGCCTGTTTAGCCTGATACAGAGGTCGGTCGCACCATCCACTTGGGGGTCGTACGTGAAGACGTGGCAGCAATGGTGGTCCTTGATGGAGGAGTTTAGGGTTCCGGCAACGGAGATGGACAGACAGGGGTTGTTGATCTGGTATGTGAGTGATTTGGTATCGAAAGGCGAGACCCCGGCCTCAGTCGACAGGAAGATGTCGGCTATGGCCTTCTTGTGTCGGTTGGAGGGGTGGGCCGACATGACTAAATCATTTTGGGTCCGGCAGGCGCTGAAAGGTTGGCGTAAGGGGCACAGGGGGGTGGACAGCAGACGGCCAGTTTCGTGGGGCCTGTTGCGGGGGTTGATTGAGGTGTTGCCTAGGGTCTGTACGGCTGGGTTTGAAGTGAGTCTGTTTAAGGCGGCATTCTCACTGGCGTTTTTTGGTGCTCTCAGGGTGGGGGAGCTGGTGAGCCCCAATAAGAGGTTACCTGGGGGTTTGGGGGTCGGGGATGTAGTGGCAGCGGATGAGGGGGTGGTGGTGCGTATAGGGAAATCAAAAACGGATCAAAGGGGAAGGGGGGTTAGTGTCTTTTTGGGGAGGTTGCAGCACTGTTCTTCATGTCCGGCCGCGGCCTTCGAGGAATTCATGGGTATTCGGCCTCCTGGAAATGGCCCGCTGTTGGTGCATGAAGACGGCTCCTTCTTGTCGCGGTTTCAATTTTTAGCGGTTTTCCGGAAATGTCTGAAAGAGCTGGGCCTGGCGAGTGGGGACTATGGGACCCACTCTTTTCGGATTGGAGCTGCGACGGAGGCGGCTAGGCTGGGACTCCCGGAGGAGATAATAAAGAGGTTGGGTAGGTGGGAGTCAACGCGATTCCGGCGGTACGTGCGGCCGGATAGGATTGATCAGTCCTATAGGTGAGCGGTTGTTTTAACATTATCTTGCTTCCCACCCTCCCTCCCCCCTTTTTTCCCTTATTCTCTTTTAGAATCTGCATGCTCAGTCCTGATTGTTGGCCATTCCTTTATATTTTGGTCGGCTCGCCGTGCGGAGGTGCGAAGGAGTGGAAAGCAGCTGGGCATACCGGAGGATCGAGCGCGGTTACACTGGGCCGGAGTGAGAGGAATGTGCTGGGAGGCACTGCGGGAGCATACGCTGCGCGTGGCTGCGAGGACAAGGCCTCCAGGGGTTTTGGTTTTGCATGCGGGGGGAAATGATTTAGGGAGGGTCCCCATGAGGCGTTTGATTAAGAGTATGACTCGGGATTTGTTGTTTTTTTCTGGGTTTTTTCCCGGGGGTGGTCTTGGTATGGTCCCACATTGTCCCCCGTTTTGTTTGGCGACACGCTAGGGACTCGTTGGCCTTGGAGAAGGTGCGGGTTAAGGTTAACAAGGCCATGGCGAGGTTCGTGAGGCTCAACGGGGGTTTGAGTGTGCGCCACGTGGATGTGGAGGGGATGAGGGGGTTTTTCCGGTCTGATGGGGTGCACCTTAATGAGATGGGGATCGACTTGTTCAACCTAGCTTTGAGGGAGCGGATCGAGATGGCGGTCGAGTTGTGGCGGGCCAGGCAGCGCTAAGGTTTCAGCGCTTCCTGGCTGTGGCGGGTCTCCTCTCGGGTTCTGGGTCTGAGCTAGCATGGCCAATGGGGGGGGGTGCGGCTGTTTCCACGGGGGGAAACCGGCCAGGACGATTCTGGTGATATGGTGGTGTTCGGAGGGGAAGTAGGGAAGGGGAATTTGGTTGGACACCAGCAGTTAGCCCGATTAAGCTCCCTGGCCTAGGAGGGATGCGGCCGAGCTTATGTTGGTTTCTGCTTGGTTGGAGGTCGGATTGGTAAACTTGGTCCTCTTCCCTTTCCCTTTAATTTTGGGGATCATGAGGCTGCTCAGACCCGGAACATAAAGGGGGGACTTTTTCATAGGCTTGTGTAAACTGGTTTATATTTTGTTGGCCGTGGCCGATTAAAATTAATCATTCCAACATGGTGGTCTGGTCTTGTTATTCTGGGTTGGATGGGCTTAGACGGAGGACTTATGGAACGCTAGTCCAGTCAAGGAAAAATGCCACAGAATTGCATCAGACAGGCAACGGCCCTTTTTAGTTTTATGTCCAAGCTTGCACACTTGTAGCCGAACCAACCTCGGGTCCACATGCAATAGCCTGTATAAGAGCTTCCAGCCAGGCACACAGAGTCTCACTCCACAAGTGAGCTCTAGACACAGCCAGTGCACAGCTGATTCCCCAGGCTATTTATGCGGCCCGCAAAACCCGGACCTGGGTAGGGGATGGAGTCCCACCCTGCTCTACTCCATCCCAGTAAAGCCGTCCCGGGTTAGCCTTTCGGCTATACTAGAATTTCAGCAGCAGACTGCCATTAGCAGCTGATGCTGGAGAAAACTACACAGCTTTACTGCACCAAGGCCAGGTACCTTAGTGCCCCATACTTACCGTCAATGACGGCACTTTGCACCTTTCCACAATATATATATGTTTTCTTATTCTTAATCTATTATTTAACTTAACTCTTAGTGGTAACATATGCCTACAGAGCTCCCTGCGAAATTTTCCCCAAATGCGATGACAGCAACGAGACAAATGGTCGTAATTGTCCATAACTAAATCTAAAACAACAACATTTGGGTATGGATCATGCTTATACTCTATACTCTATACTTATATACTTTATTTTGATCTGGCGTCTGGGTGGGGATAGGATTGGAATTTATTTATTTTCTTTCTCTCTCCCCTTTACCATATAGTAAATGTCTTAAAATCATGCGGGGTAGGACACTGTTAAATGGGTGCGCCTCAGTGTTCCTTTACTAACCAATCAGGTCCTAGCATATGACACCATTATCTTTCTGCCTATCAGCGATCGGGGCGGTGCGCTCGTTCATGTTAATTCTCATGCACTAGCACAATGGCGCCCGCCACATGAAGGAAAGACGGTCTTCTTATAGCGGAACGTCTCTTCCCAGAATTAAGGTGTGATTAAGGGGTATCTTACCCTGAAACGAGTCACCTTTTGAGGGGGGCGAGATGGGATTACACCTCACACAGGACATGTATGTTTTTAATGGAAATATTAAATGTTAAGTTTTATGTTTTTGGTGAGCTGGACACCTGATACAGATTACTCTGTTTTGACATTAGGTCTGGTCAGACAGGCAGTAGGTTGAAAGGTGGCCTGTGCAGGATGGTGCCCCCTGAGCCAAGGTGCCCCCCAACCTTCCAATACGGAAACAGGTAAACTCACCAGAAGGACCTCCAAATTAATCCATCATTTCATCCAGCTTTCTGTCTACAGATCCCAATATGAGATGCTTCCAATGAATGAAAAAAAACATTTGAGAGCCCAGAGACACCCCTATCATGATGGCGCCCGGTCGGACACTTTCCCCATGGGTCATGTGGATGGATAGAAAACTGAAACACTGATAATTCAAATAATGGGAAAGGGGCTCCATGCTGTCTTGCTTCTAAATTAAACAGGGTGCACCCAATGCTCTGAAACCAATTTAGATGAAGGGACCCAGGGCCTAGTGGCCATTATAAGGTCTAGGAAGGGCCTTTGCAATGGGAATTTGTGTGACACCTTCTACCACTTACAACACATATGCTTACCGGAGATGGCTGGGCCGGTCGGTATACACCCTCAGGAGGAAGTCGCTGGTCTGGCCAGGTTGGAAAGTGGTGGGCAGGATGACGTAGCGCCCCTTCTTGAGCTCGGTGTGCAGCAGGACACTTCGAGAGTTGATGTAGGTGGAAGAGGAGACTTTGGCCGGTGTACAGTGCAGGCGATACTTGCGGTTCACCTCCACCTAAAACAGAAGCAGTGAGCTGTACTGTGTGTGATAACATCACATGAAAAATAAAGGAGACAATTAGGAGCAGTGATATTGTGGGCTCTTTTGGACTTTGGACTGGAGACTCTTCTCCTGACATGGGGAAATAGGAAATGATACCATAACATGTAGAAACGTGTTCTTTTCTTTTACTTTGCCCAGATGATTCTACAATATAGGGGATAGCAGGGGGTCCTATCTACCATGCTATCTAGTTGATACCATAACATGGAAAATTCAGGGGGCTCTTTCTAACAAGCTATCCAGATGATTCCATAATATAGGGGATAGCAGGAGGTCCTATCTACCATGCTATCTAGTTGATACCATAACATGAAAAATTCAGGGGGCTCTTTCTAACAAGCTATCCAGATGATTCCATAATATAGGGGATAGCAGGAGGTCCTATCTACCATGCTATCATGTTGATACCATAACATGGAAAATTGAGGGGCCTCTGTAGCCGGTGGAAAGTATTCAGCCATTATCTTTGTGGTTCTTCAATGTGATGGTTCATATCTGTCCTGCAGTATTCTGCTATAGGTTCAGGATGAGTGTCCACCACCTGTTGGAGTCCATCTGGATGTAATGCTGTGCTATGGAAACTGTTGTGGAAAGACTGTATGACCTGCTGCGAAGCCTAAAGTGTACCTGAAGTCCTGCTAATAAAGTAAGTGCCCTTTTCATAAAGTCGGTCTCATTTGGAGTTTTTGGAAGTAAGCCCACTTTAGGAGGTCCCCCCAAGCCCGTTAACAAAGAACTCACTCCCCATACGCCTGAGGAGCTAAACCCCTTAGGGACCCGTATGCTACACCTCTTTCTAACAACCTATCCAGATGAGGCCATAATATAGGGGGTAGTAGGAGGTCCTATCTACCATGCTAGTTGATAACATAACATGAAAAATTTGGTGGCCTCTTTCTAACAAGCTATCCAGATGATACCATAATGTGAAAAGATCAGTGGTACTTTCTACTAAACGGTCCTGGTAATGTCATAAAATGTGGAAAAGCAAGGTTTCTGAATGGGGGTTGACAACATTGTCCACCATATTTTGCCATATCATAATGACGTCTTGCTGTGGCCCAGACTATACTATAACATGTGGACACAGCTATTGACTCCATTGTCCACCAGATGATGTCTTTTTTACTACACCATCCAACTGATACTAAAACATAAGGACAACCGAGGGCCCTTTCTACTACCAGATGATACCAGTATGAAGATAGTAGGAAACACTTTCTACTATGGATGGCTATGAATACATGCGGAAAGCAGGGATACGACACCTCTATTACATTGTCAAAAAAATATCATAACATGAGGAAAAAGGGGTTTCTCCTACTAACAATGTCTCCATTGACTCCATACCACTCCATACTCCATTGTCTACCATACTTTTCCATCCATACCATGATGACATCGAGAGGGTCTTGCTATAGGGCAGACAATACCATAACATGTCAACACAGGATTCCATTGTCCACAAGATTATTTCATACTATGATGAAATAGGGGGAACCTTTTTACCACACCATCCAACTAATCCTACAATAAGAGGATAACTGAGGATCTGAGTGTCATCTGCATAAAAGTAATATTGGAAGCCCAGCAAGGTTATTAGTTGGCCGAGACCAGAAGTGTATATTGAAAAAAGTAGGGGACCTAGGACTGAGCCTTGTGATACACCAACAGACAGAGGACAGGGGGAGGAAATTGTGTTAGCGTAAGATACACTAAATGTGCCATCAGTGATGGGAGGAAAGCCAAGAGAGGGTGAGACCTTGGATTCCAAGAGAAGAAAGAATATTGAGAAGCAAAGCAGGGTGGACTGTGTCAAAAGCAGAGGATTGGTCGAGAAGAATGAGAGCAGAGTAGTGGACTTTGGATTTGGCCATCGGTAGATCATTGGTGACTTTGGTGAGGGCAGTTTCGGTGGAGTGACATGAGCGGAAACCAGACTGGAGGGGATCTAGGAGGCATCTCGAGTATTACCAATAATATAGACTTTTCCGGGAGGTTGGGGATCCTGGTTGGCTCAACAATGCAAACTCCTCTGCCAGTAATAAAGTCATCCTAAGATGCTTCAATCCTGCATTTCTGCTACTTGTTAGCATTAATACCATATGGTAACCCCTAGTCTAGATATATAAAGAAGGCTTAAGGACATGAATCCTGGTGAATGCTTAAAACATAACTTTTTTACTAATAAAGTGATCAAAACCATCTTACAAAATGACCCATAACATGAGGAAAGAGTTTCTGCAGATGATGCTTTAAATCCACTTATTTGTGTGGATTATACCATAACAAGGGAAAAACACGGGCGTCCTTTCTACTCTATGGTCTAGGTCAGACCTGGGCATTGTAAGGCCCCAGGGCCACATGCGGCCCTTTGATTGGCTCTGACCGGCCCGTGACCAGCGTTCCCTGTAAGGTGCGCGGCGTCCCGCCACTCAGTCCCGCCCACTGTCCCCTCAGTCTTGCCAGAAAAGATAGTGCCGGGTTTGAACAGCACTTTTGCCCCTCTGTATTAGAGTGTAATGTAGTGGGGGCGTGTGTGGATTAGAGCCTGCTCTCCTATTGGACAGCTCCCTCCTGCAGGTTTGGCTGTGGGCGGAGTTTCTCTTCCCGCCCTTGGCCTATACTGTGTGGCATGTGTTAGTGGCTGCGGAGCTGACGCCGGAGATGGAGGTTCTGCAGCCACTTGTCTGGGCCTCACGTCTCAGGCTGCTGGCACTTGTAGTCCATACCAAATGTGTTACATGCCGTACGCAGCGCCTTTCTGGCCACACAAATGGCTTTGGGAGGGCGGGGGGACCATGCTGCAAGGTGGGAAGTGTTTCACACAGCCTTTTATCCAAGGCCGGCCACTGGTCCCCCCCCCCCCCCCCCGGGCATCACAAATCGGGATGCACCACTTTTTGAAGCCCTTTTTACTCAGTAGCAATGTGAAAAAAGGCAGAATAAAACCCAGAGTGGCCACTGGTCTCCCCCCTGGGTATCCCAGATCAGGATGCCCCACTGTGTGAAACCCTTGTTACTTAGTAGCAACTTGACAAATGGTGGACTCCCCCTTAAAGTGGAAATGAACCCACAGCGGCCACTGGTCTTCCACCTGGGCATCCCAGATCGGGGCTTTGTTCTGCTAAAGGGAGGGAGTCTGCCATTTTTCATGTTGCTACTGAGTAAAAAGGGTTTCACACAGTGGGGCATCCCGATCTGGGATTTCTGGAGGGGAAGACCAGTGGCCGCTCTGGGTTTTGTTCTGCTTTATGTGAGGGAATCCGCAATTTTTCACATTGCTACTGAGTAAAAAGTGTGAGCAGCGCTGTGTTACTTTAATAATAATGTAAAGGAGGGGGGTTATTCCATCCTAACCTGATTCAGTCATGATGTTTTAAAGCAGACCAAAACCCGTGTAACCCAGCCCTATGGAGTGTGAAGGAATCCAGGGCTGGGTTACAGGCATCATGCCTCTGGGGCATCCCCTGCTGTGCAAGACCTCACTGGACACACAAAATGTGGTTTATTTAATAAATTATTTTTTTTTTGTAAGGCAACCTCACTTTTTCATTGTTTAACTATAACATATACTCGTAGCAGCTTGTCACACAATGCTATTTACTGCTTTTTATAAAGAATACAATTATATTATGCAGAATTGAGTTCAGCCTTTTGGCCCGGCTCGCCACAATATTTTTAGTTTCTCATGTGGCCCCATGGAAAAAATAATTGCCGCCCCTGGTCTAGGTTATCCCATACCATGAGGAAAGTAGGCATTTCTCCTCCTGCTACATTGTCTAGATGATACCATAACCTAGAGAAAGAAAGGGACCTAACGCACTTTGCAATTGCTACTATAGCCTTTCTGTACACTTTCCATTGGGGCACATGGAGGTTGGCTTTTTACACCTATGTGTACCAGATTTTGACCATAACCTGTGAGGAAGAATGCAAGGTTCTTTAGCAGTGATGATTGAAATACTAGTGTAGGGGTCTGGAAGTAGATAGGTACGTGTTAGCTAATAAGAGACCCCTGTATATACAGTTAATAAGAGATTTGAACCTTTCATGGTTTCTAGCCATGAGAGTGAATAGAAGTTGTAGTACCCTTATTTAGACACAAGAGCAGCAGTAGGGACAGGCCATAGAAAACCATTAGGCCATAGACTTTAATGGGGAATATTCTAGAAAAGCAAGGATAATCAGAGGGTTTTGGAGGGAACCGACCAGCACATATTTGGCACGTTTACGAACATGTGACAGAAGGTTCCGGAAGCTAGCTAGAAGGTATATAAGGGAAAGAGACCCCGTAACAAGTGTTCTATACCACTTGAGTTGTTTGGAGCAGTGTTAAGAGAAAAAGAAAGAGAGAGCAGTGCCTAAAAAGAACATCTTGAACCAACAAGTAAGTGTTAAGTCCCAGTGGGAATCCTGTGAAGGTCTTGACTGCCCACAGACAGAAGTGAGATGGGCGGGTTACTACTTGCCTGTGAAGAAGACAGGATTTGGCTGTGTACGTTGGAGTGCTATAGTTGAAGACATTAATAAAGAGGAACTCTACCCGCATCCCTTGTATTGTCGTGTCTCAGTAGCACAGTAAGTACTAACCTCTCTTGTGGTAGAGCCTCAGCACCCCACCTACACCAACACACAACGCCCAGAAGAACCTGCTCCCTGCCATCCTCACCTAACACCAGGTGTGTGAGGGCAACACTCTAATGATTCACCTTAAACACAAAGAATCCGATCGGCAGGTTTTGTCCGCCTCCCGTGCTGCGCTGAGTCCTGTGGTCTTCTTGCTCCAGACAGATCAAAACGGAGTCATGGTTGAGGTCCACATCAAAGCAAAACTACAGAGAAGCCAGAGACACATGTAAGACCAAATCATTGTTTCATTAGCTATGTAAAGCTTTAAGATGAGGTTTGTCTAAATCATCACTAGAACCAGCTTATCCTTGGACCAAGGACTTGCAGCAGGACCTGACCTTATGCCATCCATGCTCCTATATTTCATTAGGCGTCTCATTTTGTACAATGAGTGATGATTCCATTGAGCAACTTAACCAGGATGACGCAGTCTCCCACAGCTCGTCAACCCTCTGATTAGTTTCCTTATAAATCTCCAGAAATACCAGCAGGAAAGATGTCCTTTTCACTCATACCTGTGGGTTGTGTAAGTAGGTGGCTTTGTTGTTGGGACACCCCCCACTTCTGTCCTTCAGGGGCTCTGGATGTTGCTTCCATGCTGAGTAGACAGACTCCTCCTTCCATGTCTTGTGAAAGCTTAGGAGGTGAGTATTCACCCGCCGGCATAGGGTAAGGTCGGTGAAATGGGTGCAGAAGTCATCCCAGCTCATCCTATAGGTAGAAGAATAGGACACACAGCTGCAGACAGCAGGAAAAATTATTCTGTGACCTGCTACTTTCTAGATGTGACACATTAGGTGAACCAATATTTCCGAAATTACATGTATTCAAAACTGATGTTTCCAAAACTCTAGATGAGCAACCGGAAGACCCAAATCATTGGACTGCTGCTTGGACTGGCCTACCTGAAGCCCATTGACTACTTACCAGAATTCTCCATCATCATCCACAGTCACCCCTAATTTTTTCCGCTCCCTCTGGCTCACTTTCTTCCATTCTTCCGATCTACAAAAAGACAATAATAATGATGTAATTATTTGCCTCTTAGCTCTTGTCATGTATTGTACTGTATTATGTGACCCTGCTGTTCCATGTCACATTCCATGTCTGCAAGGAATATAGTGAAAATATTATATCCCATCTCTGATTTGCCCATATCTGTAACAAAAGGCCTTAGTCAAACGCACTGTGATTCCTTAGATGGCTTGCCCATAGGAGATCGGTAAACACACTGCATCACTTCAAAAGGCCTTGCTATTACCAGTCACACCTAGCCTAGACCATAGGGGGACAGAAGTAAATCCCCTACAAAGAAGCTCCCATGGCAGGCGAAATTCAAAGAAATCCATCAGACATTGGGGCTCCAGTGCGGTACCGGGAATTTTGAAGCCACTGTGCGCATTGTTGATAAGCTTCATATTCAGAATCTAGAGGTCCTGACTAGGGATGAGCGAATCGATCCGGACGAACCCGGATTCGATCCGAATTTCAGGAAAAATTTGATTCGGATCGAATCCGAATTTCCCCGCGATTCGATCGCTCGAAGTTTTCCTTTAACATCCATTCATTTACATTACAGGCATTCTAAGATGGCGGACGGGACATGTCCAGACATCAACCCCGCGCCAGTGCAATCTGGGACAGTCACATGCAGCCTATCAGCAGCCAGCAAGCCCGGTGACGTCACAGCGATATTTAAGGCCGGCCATCTTGCTTTCCAGCATCATTTCTCTATTGCATTCGTGACAGACAGAACGCTGTGTAGCTGAGGGAGAGACAGACAGTTAGACAGGCAGGGACAGACAGGGACAGGCTGGAGACAGGCAGGAGACAGACAGGAGACAGACAGGAGACAGACAGAAAGTAAGCGAAAAACAGGGAAAGGAAGGGAAAATCGGAGGCTGTCAGTTTTTTTTTTTTTTTTCATCCAGCCTGCTTTGTTAGCGTTTTCAGGCTGCTTACACTAACTAACAGTGCATATATACTGAACTGATCTTAAGTCTGCTGTGAGGCATCCCATTCTGTGACTACACCAGCCTCTATTTAATAGCATAATAACCATTTGCACTTATTCTCATAGAAATCAGGCCTGATAAAGACACTTTTGCTGGGCATAGTACTACTGGATATTTTTTGGGGGCATCCCATTCTGTGACAACACCAGCCTCTATTTAATAGCATAATAACCGTTTGCACTTATTCTCATAGAAATCAGGCCTGATAAAGACACTTTTGCTGGGCATAGTACTACTGGATCTTTTTTGGGGGCATCCCATTCTGTGACAACACCAGCCTCTATTTAATAGCATAATAACCATTTGCACTTATTCTCATAGAAATTAGGCCTGATAAAGACACTTTTGCTGGGCATAGTACTACTGGATATTTTTTGGGGGCATCCCATTCTGTGACTAAAGCAGCCTCTGTTTAAGACCATATAAGCATTTGCTCTTATCATATTTGAAATTAGCCTGATAAAGACACTTTTGCTGGGCATAGTACTACTGGATATTTTTTGGGGGCATCCCATTCTGTGACTAAAGCAGCCTCTGTTTAAGACCATATAAGCATTTGCTCTTATCATATTTGAAATTAGCCTGATAAAGACACTTTTGCTGGGCATAGTACTACTGGATCTTTTTTGGGGGCATCCCATTCTGTGACAACACCAGCCTCTGTTTAAGACCATATAAGCATTTGCTCTTATCATATTTGAAATTAGCCTGATAAAGACACTTTTGCTGGGCATAGTACTACTGGATATTTTTTGGGCGCATCCCATTCTGTGACTAAAGCAGCCTCTGTTTAAGCCCATATAAGCATTTGCTCTTATCATATTTGAAATTAGCCTGATAAAGACACTTTTGCTGGGCATAGTACTACTGGATCTTTTTTGGGGGCATCCCATTCTGTGACTAAAGCAGCCTCTGTTTAAGACCATATAAGCATTTGCTCTTATCATATTTGAAATTAGCCTGATAAAGACACTTTTGCTGGGCATAGTACTACTGGATCTTTTTTGGGGGCATCCCATTCTGTGACTAAAGCAGCCTCTGTTTAAGACCATATAAGCATTTGCTCTTATCATATTTGAAATTAGCCTGATAAAGACACTTTTGCTGGGCATAGCAGTACTTGTCCCTGCCAGGGCATCCCATTCTGTGACTAAAGCAGCCTCTGTTTAAGACCATATAAGCATTTGCTCTTATCATATTTGAAATTAGCCTGATAAAGACACTTTTGCTGGGCATAGTACTACTGGATCTTTTTTGGGGGCATCCCATTCTGTGACTAAAGCAGCCTCTGTTTAAGACCATATAAGCATTTGCTCTTATCATATTTGAAATTAGCCTGATAAAGACACTTTTACTGGGCATAGTACTACTGGATATTTTTTGGGGGCATCCCATTCTGTGACAACACCAGCCTCTGTTTAAGACCATATAAGCATTTGCTCTTATCATATTTGAAATTAGCCTGATAAAGACACTTTTGCTGGGCATAGTACTACTGGATATTTTTTGGGGGCATCCCATTCTGTGACTAAAGCAGCCTCTGTTTAAGACCATATAAGCATTTGCTCTTATCATATTTGAAATTAGCCTGATAAAGACACTTTTGCTGGGCATAGTACTACTGGATCTTTTTTGGGGGCATCCCATTCTGTGACTAAAGCAGCCTCTGTTTAAGACCATATAAGCATTTGCTCTTATCATATTTGAAATTAGCCTGATAAAGACACTTTTGCTGGGCATAGTACTACTGGATATTTTTTGGGGGCATCCCATTCTGTGACTAAAGCAGCCTCTGTTTAAGACCATATAAGCATTTGCTCTTATCATATTTGAAATTAGCCTGATAAAGACACTTTTGCTGGGCATAGTACTACTGGATCTTTTTTGGGGGCATCCCATTCTGTGACAACACCAGCCTCTGTTTAAGACCATATAAGCATTTGCTCTTATCATATTTGAAATTAGCCTGATAAAGACACTTTTGCTGTGCATGCTCTCTGGTTTTTGTGGCATCCCATTCTGTGACAACACCAGCCTCTATTTAATAGCATAATAACCATTTGCACTTATTCTCATAGAAATCAGGCCTGATAAAGACACTTTTGCTGTGCATGCTCTCTGGTTTTTGTGGCATCCCATTCTGTGACAACACCAGCCTCTATTTAATAGCATAATAACCATTTGCACTTATTCTCATAGAAATCAGGCCTGATAAAGACACTTTTGCTGGGCATAGTACTACTGGATCTTTTTTGGGGGCATCACATTCTGTGACTAAAGCAGCCTCTGTTTAAGACCATATAAGCATTTGCTCTTATCATATTTGAAATTAGCCTGATAAAGACACTTTTGCTGGGCATAGTACTACTGGATCTTTTTTGGGGGCATACCATTCTGTGACTAAAGCAGCCTCTGTTTAAGACCATATAAGCATTTGCTCTTATCATATTTGAAATTAGCCTGATAAAGACACTTTTGCTGGGCATAGTACTACTGGATCTTTTTTGGGGGCATCCCATTCTGTGACAACACCAGCCTCTATTTAATAGCATAATAACCATTTGCACTTATTCTCATAGAAATCAGGCCTGATAAAGACACTTTTGCTGTGCATGCTCTCTGGTTTTTGTGGCATCCCATTCTGTGACAACACCAGCCTCTATTTAATAGCATAATAACCATTTGCACTTATTCTCATAGAAATCAGGCCTGATAAAGACACTTTTGCTGTGCATGCTCTCTGGTTTTTGTGGCATCCCATTCTGTGACAACACCAGCCTCTATTTAATAGCATAATAACCATTTGCACTTATTCTCATAGAAATCAGGCCTGATAAAGACACTTTTGCTGGGCATAGTACTACTGGATCTTTTTTGGGGGCATCCCATTCTGTGACAAAACCAGCCTCTATTTAATAGCATAATAACCATTTGCACTTATTCTCATAGAAATCAGGCCTGATAAAGACACTTTTGCTGGGCATAGTACTACTGGATATTTTTTGGGGGCATCCCATTCTGTGACTAAAGCAGCCTCTGTTTAAGACCATATAAGCATTTGCTCTTATCATATTTGAAATTAGCCTGATAAAGACACTTTTGCTGGGCATAGTACTACTGGATCTTTTTTGGGGGCATCCCATTCTGTGACTAAAGCAGCCTCTGTTTAAGACCATATAAGCATTTGCTCTTATCATATTTGAAATTAGCCTGATAAAGACACTTTTACTGGGCATAGTACTACTGGATATTTTTTGGGGGCATCCCATTCTGTGACAACACCAGCCTCTGTTTAAGACCATATAAGCATTTGCTCTTATCATATTTGAAATTAGCCTGATAAAGACACTTTTGCTGGGCATAGTACTACTGGATCTTTTTTGGGGGCATCCCATTCTGTGACTAAAGCAGCCTCTGTTTAAGACCATATAAGCATTTGCTCTTATCATATTTGAAATTAGGCCTGATAAAGACACTTTTGCTGGGCATAGGCTTACTGCTGCCTGCCAGGTGCACTTCTGTTGAGGCATCCCATTCTGTAACATAGCATACCCCTCTTTATTTACACTAAGCAGCTCTCTTATTTACACTAAGCAGGCCTGTTGGAGGCTGAGTGTTACTGCTCACTTTTGGTGTGCATTATATTCTGTTTCATATAGACCCACCGCTGCCCGGGGGATCTTAAAATATCACCTACTCCCACGCCAGTTAGACTATGTCGGGCAGACAAGTGCCTGGAAGTGAAAAGAGGAGTGGCAGAGGCCAAGATTCCGCAGGCAGAGCTCGCATCAGACTGGGGGCCAGTAGCAGCAGGAGTCACGCTGAGAGACCTAATCTGCCAGTATCTGCTAGCGGTCGGGTCTCCACCAGTAACGCATCTGCCGTGGTAGATTGGTTGACGCGCTCATCAACAACATCATCACAACTTACGTCTGAGACCCCCAGTCTAGGGTCGGTAGGTTCCTCTGACACAACCCTGAGTTGGCATGCCCCGAGAGCAGTCCCTGTCCTCCCATTGCCTCTGTCCTACGCCGTTCCCTCCCCCAGCGACGTATCCTATGCTTTGGGTTCAGCTCCACTCTTTAGTGAGGAGGACCATCAGATAGAGGACAGTCAGCAGCTACTGCCCAGCCAAGAAATGGCAGCCTCTGTTTAAGACCATATAAGCATTTGCTCTTATCATATTTGAAATTAGCCTGATAAAGACACTTTTGCTGGGCATAGCACTACTTGTCCCTGCCAGGGCATCCCATTCTGTGACTAAAGCAGCCTCTGTTTAAGACCATATAAGCATTTGCTCTTATCATATTTGAAATTAGCCTGATAAAGACACTTTTGCTGGGCATAGTACTACTGGATATTTTTTGGGGGCATCCCATTCTGTGACTAAAGACACTTTTGCTGTGACTAAAGCAGCCTCTGTTTAAGACCATATAAGCATTTGCTCTTATCATATTTGAAATTAGCCTGATAAAGACACTTTTGCTGGGCATAGTACTACTGGATATTTTTTGGGGGCATCCCATTCTGTGACTAAAGCAGCCTCTGTTTAAGACCATATAAGCATTTGCTCTTATCATATTTGAAATTAGCCTGATAAAGACACTTTTGCTGGGCATAGTACTACTGGATCTTTTTTGGGGGCATCCCATTCTGTGACAACACCAGCCTCTGTTTAAGACCATATAAGCATTTGCTCTTATCATATTTGAAATTAGCCTGATAAAGACACTTTTGCTGGGCATAGTACTACTGGATCTTTTTTGGGGGCATCCCATTCTGTGACAACACCAGCCTCTGTTTAAGACCATATAAGCATTTGCTCTTATCATATTTGAAATTAGCCTGATAAAGACACTTTTGCTGTGCATGCTCTCTGGTTTTTGTGGCATCCCATTCTGTGACAACACCAGCCTCTATTTAATAGCATAATAACCATTTGCACTTATTCTCATAGAAATCAGGCCTGATAAAGACACTTTTGCTGGGCATAGTACTACTGGATCTTTTTTGGGGGCATCCCATTCTGTGACTAAAGCAGCCTCTGTTTAAGACCATATAAGCATTTGCTCTTATCATATTTGAAATTAGCCTGATAAAGACACTTTTGCTGGGCATAGTACTACTGGATCTTTTTTGGGGGCATACCATTCTGTGACTAAAGCAGCCTCTGTTTAAGACCATATAAGCATTTGCTCTTATCATATTTGAAATTAGCCTGATAAAGACACTTTTGCTGGGCATAGTACTACTGGATCTTTTTTGGGGGCATCCCATTCTGTGACAACACCAGCCTCTATTTAATAGCATAATAACCATTTGCACTTATTCTCATAGAAATCAGGCCTGATAAAGACACTTTTGCTGTGCATGCTCTCTGGTTTTTGTGGCATCCCATTCTGTGACAACACCAGCCTCTATTTAATAGCATAATAACCATTTGCACTTATTCTCATAGAAATCAGGCCTGATAAAGACACTTTTGCTGTGCATGCTCTCTGGTTTTTGTGGCATCCCATTCTGTGACAACACCAGCCTCTATTTAATAGCATAATAACCATTTGCACTTATTCTCATAGAAATCAGGCCTGATAAAGACACTTTTGCTGGGCATAGTACTACTGGATCTTTTTTGGGGGCATCCCATTCTGTGACAACACCAGCCTCTATTTAATAGCATAATAACCATTTGCACTTATTCTCATAGAAATCAGGCCTGATAAAGACACTTTTGCTGGGCATAGTACTACTGGATCTTTTTTGGGGGCATCCCATTCTGTGACTAAAGCAGCCTCTGTTTAAGACCATATAAGCATTTGCTCTTATCATATTTGAAATTAGGCCTGATAAAGACACTTTTGCTGGGCATAGTACTACTGGATCTTTTTTGGGGGCATCCCATTCTGTGACTAAAGCAGCCTCTGTTTAAGACCATATAAGCATTTGCTCTTATCATATTTGAAATTAGGCCTGATAAAGACACTTTTGCTGGGCATAGTACTACTGGATCTTTTTTGGGGGCATCCCATTCTGTGACTAAAGCAGCCTCTGTTTAAGACCATATAAGCATTTGCTCTTATCATATTTGAAATTAGGCCTGATAAAGACACTTTTGCTGGGCATAGTACTACTGGATCTTTTTTGGGGGCATCCCATTCTGTGACTAAAGCAGCCTCTGTTTAAGACCATATAAGCATTTGCTCTTATCATATTTGAAATTAGGCCTGATAAAGACACTTTTGCTGGGCATAGGCTTACTGCTGCCTGCCAGGTGCACTTCTGTTGAGGCATCCCATTCTGTAACATAGCATACCCCTCTTTATTTACACTAAGCAGCTCTCTTATTTACACTAAGCAGGCCTGTTGGAGGCTGAGTGTTACTGCTCACTTTTGGTGTGCATTATATTCTGTTTCATATAGACCCACCGCTGCCCGGGGGATCTTAAAATATCACCTACTACCACGCCAGTTAGACTATGTCGGGCAGACAAGTGCCTGGAAGTGAAAAGAGGAGTGGCAGAGGCCAAGATTCCGCAGGCAGAGCTCGCATCAGACTGGGGGCCAGTAGCAGCAGGAGTCACGCTGAGAGACCTAATCTGCCAGTATCTGCTAGCGGTCGGGTCTCCACCAGTAACGCATCTGCCGTGGTAGATTGGTTGACGCGCTCATCAACAACATCATCACAACTTACGTCTGAGACCCCCAGTCTAGGGTCGGTAGGTTCCTCTGACACAACCCTGAGTTGGCATGCCCCGAGAGCAGTCCCTGTCCTCCCATTGCCTCTGTCCTACGCCGTTCCCTCCCCCAGCGACGTATCCTATGCTTTGGGTTCAGCTCCACTCTTTAGTGAGGAGGACCATCAGATAGAGGACAGTCAGCAGCTACTGCCCAGCCAAGAAATGGAGGTGGCTTCTCTAGCTAGGCAGACAAATAGTGATGTGGACAGTGTCGTGGGTGCTGCGAGCGTTCCAGCTCCTGCGCCAGACACTGTTGACGAATCCACGAACATCAGTGACGTACAGCCACAACTCGGTGATGATGATGATGATGACGATGAAGCCGATCGCACTTGGGAGCCGGGTGATGAAGGGGCTTCATCGTCATCATCAGGAGAAGAGGGGCGCAGGTTGCCCCGGAGTCAGCAGCTGAGGCAGCAAGGTGGTAGCAGTCAGCATGGGGGCACAATTCCAAAGGCTGGAGCCGGCCGGGGCCGGGGCCGGGGTAGAGCACCTGCTGTGCGGCAGTCTACCTTATCGGGAGGTAGTGGAGCAGGGGTTCCTGGAGTTGGCAACAGCAGCAGTGAATCAGTGAGGCCAGGGGGTGGGAAAAGTAGCTACTCGGCAGTGTGGCAGTTTTTCCTGAGGCATCCGCAGGAGGGTAACATGGCCACATGCAAGATATGTAGGCAAAAGGTGAAGCGTGGCCAGGGTCCAAATGTTGGCACCACGGCCCTGCGTCAACATATGATGCGTCACCATAAAACGACCTGGGAGAACCGAGGCTCCCAAGGGGTGGTCCAGTCTGCTTCCTCACCAAGTGAGCTCCCAATTTCTGCCAGCCAAGGCTCCAGCACCTCAGCCGAAGGCAGCTGTGCGTCATACCCATCCTCTGTCGCTCCTGCTCTTCCTCCTCCTCCTCCAAGTCATGCATCCCGCCAGCAATCCATCAGCGAAGCCATGTCCAAGAGACAGCAGTATGCGCCCACTCATCCTACGGCGCAGAAGCTGAATGTGCTCCTGTCCAAGTTGCTGGTGCTGCAGTCGCTCCCTTTTCAGGTGGTGGAATCTGCACCTTTCAGAGAACTGATGGCTTGTGCCGAGCCGAGGTGGAGAGTCCCAAGCCGTCATTTCTTTGCCAAGAAGGCAGTACCAGCGCTGCACACTTTTGTTGAACAGAAGGTGGGCCAGTCCTTGAGCCTGTCGGTGTGTAGCAAAATACATGGCAGCGCCGACATCTGGAGCTGTAACTACGGTCAGGGGCAGTACATGTCGTTTACGGCCCACTGGGTGAATGTGGTCCCTTTGCAGCAGCAACTTGGACAGGTCACGCCGCTTCGGCCTCCGCGCTCTCTGCCCATTGGGCCTGTGACACCGTGCGACTCGGCCTCCTCATCCTCCGCCATCTCCTCACCCTCCACTGTAGGCTCAAGTCTCAGTGCCCCTCCAGTCTACCATGTGTGCAGGGCACGGAGGTGTCACGCAGTGCTTCACATGGTTTGTCTTGGCGAACGGAGTCACACAGGGGAGGAACTGCTTAAATGTATTCATCAGGAAATCCAAACATGGCTTACTCAGAGAAAACTTAAAATGGGAATCATGGTTACCGACAATGGGAAGAACATTTTGTCTGCGCTGCGCCAAGGAAGCCTGACCCATGCCCCCTGCATGGCTCACGTCTTCAATCTGGTTGTCAAGCGGTTTCTGAAGTGTTCCCCCCATCTGCAGGACATCCTAACAACTTCAAGGAAACTTTGCATGCACTTCAGCCACTCCTACACCGCCAAACACACCCTTCTTGAGCTACAGCGTCAGAATGGTATCCCCCAACATAGTCTGATTTGCGATGTTTCCACCCGTTGGAATTCCACCCTTCACATGTTGGACCGATTATATGAACAGAGAAAAGCCATCACGGATTTCCTGATGATCCAAGCAGATAGGGGGACTCCCCTGTGTAACTTCAATGTCAACCAGTGGCAGCTCATACGTGACACCTGCCGTTTGCTCAGGCCCTTTGAGGAAGCCACTTTATTTGTCAGTCGGCAGGATTACGGGATGAACGACGTGGTTCCACTGCTTCATGTACTACAGCACATGTTGGAAACCATGGCTGGTCAGGGCACTGGAGACATGGCGTTTACATCTTACGGCCACATGAACCCCGTTGGAGCTGAACTGGAGGAGGAGGAGGAAGAGGAGGAGGAGGAGTTGCCCAGCGAAACACAGTTTAGGCTTGGCGAAATGGCTGGTTTATCTAGTCAGCGGACAGGAGAGGAGGAGCAGGAGCAGCCAGAGGAGCTAGAGGTTTTTGAGGAAGGCGAGACAGAGGACCCGGGCACACCGTGGCAGTATGCAGTGGAGATGGAGACAGATAGTCCATCCGAGTCACTTGCGCAAATGGCACGAAGCATGCTCACGTGCTTGCGTAGTGACCCCAGAATTGTTTCCATCTGTCGGCGGGATGACTTCTGGCTGTCCACCTTATTGGACCCTCGCTTCCGGCACAAAATGGGGGCATTTTTTAAACCCACCGAGAGGGAGGACAAACTCAACTACAACAAAGACATTCTACGTAGGCAGTTGGCCGATGCCTATCTGCGCCATGGTCCATACTCTCGCAGGTCTGACTCGAGGGGACCTCTGCGCTCACCTTCCACTGCCATGGCCGCTGGGGGGGTTGGCAGGAGCAGCAGCAGCAGCTCCATCAGCAGCAGCAGCCTCAGTCTTCAGTCGCTAATGAGTAGCTTTCTACACCCGCATAGTGAGGCTACTCATGAGCAGCAGGAAGACCTGGAGCAGGACCTCAACCAGCAGGTCATGTCATACTTTGACATGACCATGCCAACACACCTTGAGGATCCGCTGGACTTCTGGGCAGCCAAACTTGATTTGTGGCCGCAACTAGCAGAGTTTGCCCTGGAAAAGCTGTCCTGCCCGGCAAGTAGCGTGCCATCTGAGCGGGTGTTTAGTGCGGCGGGGGCCATAGTTACGGCGAGGAGAACTCGTCTGTCAACTAAAAATGTGGAGAGACTCACCTTTGTCAAAATGAATCAGGGATGGATCAGCCAGGATTTCCACCCACCAATGCCTGATGCATGCGACTAGATTCAGCATGGTGCCACGTTTTACACTTTCCAAATGGTGCAAAACATATTTATGTCTTTAGGCCATTTTTTGGGCTCCTGCTGCTGCTGCTGCCAACTCCAGGGTGTGATTCATCCAATTTTTGGGCTCCTGAGGCCAACCCCAGGGTCTCTTTAATGTAATATTTGGGCTCCTGCTGCTGCTACTGTCAACTCCTGCCAACTCCAGGGTGTGATTCATCCAATTTTTGGGCTCCTGAAGCCAACTCCAGTGTATATTTGGGCTCCTGCTGCTGCTGCTGCTGTCAACTCCTGCCAACTGCAGGGTGTGATTCATCCAATTTTTGGGCTCCTGAAGCCAACTCCAGTGTATATTTGGGCTCCTGCTGCTGCTGCTGCCAACTTCTGCCAACTCCAGGGTGTGATTCATCCAATTTTTGGGCTCCTGAAGCCAACTCCAGTGTATATTTGGGCTCCTGATGCCAACTTCTGCCAACTCCAGGGTGTGATTCATCCAATTTTTGGGCTCCTGAAGCCAACTCCAGTGTATATTTGGGCTCCTGCTGCTGCTACTGTCAACTCCTGCCAACTCCAGGGTGTGATTCATCCAATTTTTGGGCTCCTGAAGCCAACTCCAGTGTATATTTGGGCTCCTGCTGCTGCTGCTGCCAACTCCAGGGTGTGATTCATCCAATTTTTGGGCTCCTGAGGCCAACCCCAGGGTCTCTTTAATGTAATATTTGGGCTCCTGCTGCTGCTGCTGCTGTCAACTCCTGCCAACTCCAGGGTGTGATTCATCCAATTTTTGGGCTCCTGAAGCCAACTCCAGTGTATATTTGGGCTCCTGCTGCTGCTGCTGCTGCCAACTCCAGGGTGTGATTCATCCAATTTTTGGGCTCCTGAGGCCAACCCCAGGGTCTCTTTAATGTAATATTTGGGCTCCTGCTGCTGCTACTGTCAACTCCTGCCAACTCCAGGGTGTGATTCATCCAATTTTTGGGCTCCTGAAGCCAACTCCAGTGTATATTTGGGCTCCTGCTGCTGCTGCTGCCAACTCCAGGGTGTGATTCATCCAATTTTTGGGCTCCTGAGGCCAACCCCAGGGTCTCTTTAATGTAATATTTGGGCTCCTGCTGCTGCTACTGTCAACTCCTGCCAACTCCAGGGTGTGATTCATCCAATTTTTGGGCTCCTGAAGCCAACTCCAGTGTATATTTGGGCTCCTGCTGCTGCTGCTGCCAACTCCAGGGTGTGATTCATCCAATTTTTGGGCTCCTGAGGCCAACCCCAGGGTCTCTTTAATGTAATATTTGGGCTCCTGCTGCTGCTGTCAACTCCTGCCAACTGCAGGGTGTGATTCATCCAATTTTTGGGCTCCTGAAGCCAACTCCAGTGTATATTTGGGCTCCTGCTGCTGCTACTGTCAACTCCTGCCAACTCCAGGGTGTGATTCATCCAATTTTTGGGCTCCTGAAGCCAACTCCAGTGTATATTTGGGCTCCTGCTGCTGCTGCTGCCAACTTCTGCCAACTCCAGGGTGTGATTCATCCAATTTTTGGGCTCCTGAAGCCAACTCCAGTGTATATTTGGGCTCCTGCTGCTGCTGCTGCCAACTCCAGGGTGTGATTCATCCAATTTTTGGGCTCCTGAGGCCAACCCCAGGGTCTCTTTAATGTAATATTTGGGCTCCTGCTGCTGCTGCTGTCAACTCCTGCCAACTCCAGGGTGTGATTCATCCAATTTTTGGGCTCCTGAAGCCAACTCCAGTGTATATTTGGGCTCCTGCTGGTGCTACTGCCAACTCCTGCCAACTCCTGCCAACTCCAGGGTGTGATTCATCCAATTTTTGGGCTCCTGAAGCCAACTCCAGTGTATATTTGGGCTCCTGCTGCTGCTGCTGCTGCTGCTGCTGCTGCTGCCAACTTCTGCCAACTCCAGGGTGTGATTCATCCAATTTTTGGGCTCCTGAAGCCAACTACAGTGTATATTTGGGCTCCTGCTGCTGCTGCTGCTGTCAACTCCTGCCAACTGCAGGGTGTGATTCATCCAATTTTTGGGCTCCTGAAGCCAACTCCAGTGTATATTTGGGCTCCTGCTGCTGCTGCTGCTGCTGCCAACTCCAGGGTGTGATTCATCCAATTTTTGGGCTCCTGAAGCCAACTCCAGTGTATATTTGGGCTCCTGCTGCTGCTGCTGCTGCTGTCAACTCCTGCCAACTGCAGGGTGTGATTCATCCAATTTTTGGGCTCCTGAAGCCAACTCCAGTGTATATTTGGGCTCCTGCTGCTGCTACTGTCAACTCCTGCCAACTCCAGGGTGTGATTCATCCAATTTTTGGGCTCCTGAAGCCAACTCCAGTGTATATTTGGGCTCCTGCTGCTGCTGCCAACTTCTGCCAACTCCAGGGTGTGATTCATCCAATTTTTGGGCTCCTGAAGCCAACTCCAGTGTATATTTGGGCTCCTGCTGCTGCTGCTGCTGTCAACTCCTGCCAACTGCAGGGTGTGATTCATCCAATTTTTGGGCTCCTGAAGCCAACTCCAGTGTATATTTGGGCTCCTGCTGCTGCTGCTGCTGCTGCTGTCAACTCCTGCCAACTCCAGGGTGTGATTCATCCAATTTTTGGGCTCCTGAAGCCAACTCCAGTGTATATTTGGGCTCCTGCTGCTGCTGCTGCCAACTCCAGGGTGTGATTCATCCAATTTTTGGGCTCCTGAGGCCAACCCCAGGGTCTCTTTAATGTAATATTTGGGCTCCTGCTGCTGCTACTGTCAACTCCTGCCAACTCCAGGGTGTGATTCATCCAATTTTTGGGCTCCTGAAGCCAACTCCAGTGTATATTTGGGCTCCTGCTGCTGCCAACTCCAGGGTGTGATTCATCCAATTTTTGGGCTCCTGAAGCCAACTCCAGTGTATATTTGGGCTCCTGCTGCTGCTGCTGCTGTCATCTCCTGCCAACTGCAGGGTGTGATTCATCTAATTTTTGGGCTCCTGAAGCCAACTCCAGTGTATATTTGGGCTCCTGCTGCTGCTACTGTCAACTCCTGCCAACTCCAGGGTGTGATTCATCCAATTTTTGGGCTCCTGAAGCCAACTCCAGTGTATATTTGGGCTCCTGCTGCTGCTGCTGCTGCCAACTTCTGCCAACTCCAGGGTGTGATTCATCCAATTTTTGGGCTCCTGAAGCCAACTCCAGTGTATATTTGGGCTCCTGCTGCTGCTGCTGCTGTCAACTCCTGCCAACTGCAGGGTGTGATTCATCCAATTTTTGGGCTCCTGAAGCCAACTCCAGTGTATATTTGGGCTCCTGCTGCTGCTGCTGCCAACTCCAGGGTGTGATTCATCCAATTTTTGGGCTCCTGAAGCCAACTCCAGTGTATATTTGGGCTCCTGCTGCTGCTGCTGCTGTCAACTCCTGCCAACTCCAGGGTGTGATTCATCCAATTTTTGGGCTCCTGAAGCCAACTCCAGTGTATATTTGGGCTCCTGCTGCTGCTGCTGCCAACTCCAGGGTGTGATTCATCCAATTTTTGGGCTCCTGAGGCCAACCCCAGGGTCTCTTTAATGTAATATTTGGGCTCCTGCTGCTGCTGCTGCTGTCAACTCCTGCCAACTCCAGGGTGTGATTCATCCAATTTTTGGGCTCCTGCTGCTGCCAACTCCAGTGTCTCTTTAAAGCAATGTTTGGGCTCCTTCTGCCCCTCATAGTGATGCCACTTCAACTCTCTGCAATTGTGCCGCTCTGCGATTCTATTAGCGATGCCTCTGATCTGCATGTGATATTTATTCAAAGTATTATTTAACTAACCCAGCACGCATCCTGTGCGTGTTACAGCAAGGCAGAATGGTTTACAACCCTATTGAGGCTCTAGGAGGCTCAGAAATAGCCGTTTTTAATAGCGATTCGTCGCGAATTTATTCGGGTCGAAACGATTTTTGTCGGAAAATTCGGCGAATCAGTCGAATCGAATTTTTCAAAAGTTCGCTCATCTCTAGTCCTGACGCATCCATATATAGGTTTCAAGTCATTCCAGGGTGCCCATGGACTGTCTTCTGCAGAACGTAGTTTAGGAACCATATCAAACAGCAGTTTTTATACCCATTGTGTGTGCAGCACCTGACTGAGCCAGATGATTCCAGAACCAGCATCCTACAACTTTCCAGCAAAAATGTATGCCTCTTAAAAGTTTTTAGGGGTTGATATGGCTGAGGGGAGGGGTTTGCAGCCCCTCCCAGGGGGGAGAGCAGAATGACCAGCCAGGAGTTACATTTGTAGAAGGAAAACAGAAGAGAGCTGTCTCTGTCCGAGAGAGGCCACATGGAAGTTAGTGCTGGAACAACCAGGAACTCGAAGGCTGCTTCACAAAACCTTGTGGTTGCCTGCATCACTGCCTGGATTAAAGGTAAATGACATTGAAACTGCTCATGTCTGATCGTAATTATTCCCTTGTAGTTGCCTTCTTACCTGTATTTCATCTACTCATTGTATGTATACAGTTTGTCCAGTGCACTCTTAAAGCGATTAAATATATAAATAAATCTTGGGCTGTTAAGTATCCTGATCCTAAAGTCTAATTTGTCCGCATTGTCTCAGTTATATTACATGATACCAGGCTTAGAAAGACCCGCTAATGGACCAGGCCTGTCTTAGACAGAGCTCGTGGCAATAATATGGGCTGGCTGGGTTATGGGTGGTAATAAAGAAGCCCTGCAGCCGGTCGGATCATTTGGCATGAAAATGTATCGTGTGTTTCCGGTGGCAGTGGGGTAAGGGTTTCATCAGGCTGGTAATTCACTTTCTTGGCGTACCGACCATATGCCCTCTATTCTCCATATATACTCCTAGCCTGCTTGCTTTAATGTACACCCATCACAAAATCTGGTCCTCTGTAAAGTATAAAACATGAAAACATATATAGATATTATTTGTGTTTTGCTCCAGATGAGGGCCACTGGTCCATCACCCTGTCTTTAAAGCTGATTTGGTGGACTGCTCTTGCTCTTAGGTATCTCCAGTCGAAGGGTTGGGACAGGTCTAGTAGGGCAAAAATGATCAGCGATGGCCAATATCATTGTTATCCAGATCCCTCCTAAAGACAGATTTGCCAAGAAATAGCTTTTCAAATACTATGCTAGAGCTCAGTTGGGGTCACTTGATTGTACCATACTGTATGATCATCTTGCTCATATATGGACCTGTAATGTATTGTATTGTTCCTAAAATGTCTGATATATCATTGTACTAACTACCAGCTGCTTCCTTACCCATCGCTCCAGGCCCCCTTCCATTCTCCGCTTCCCCATGGATTTCGTAGACGGACAAGGCGTAATTTGTGTGTTCGAAAAAGGGAGAATAGCCCTGAGTGAAGGGTGATGCTTTTGATGGCCGTAACGCTGTAGGCATGGCCTATGACTAGGCCGCTGGAGAGGACTTCCTCTATGGACTGATTTGCAGATGGCTGAAAAGGAGAGATACAAGTCATTTTTTACGCCAGCAGTACTTAATTTATGTGCATATAGTACATTTCCTGTCCCCCACACTTTTAGGAGATGAACATCAGCAGTTTTAAGGAACCAAAATCCAAAATAGTGGAGTCAAAAGAAAGAGGGCTATCAGACCAAACTAAGTTGCTAGGACCAATTCAGCATCCTTACCAGAGGGAGGTATTTACAAATGATGCCCTCATGTTGGTCTTCTTCATCTATTTCTCTACCTTTGCAGAACACCTGACTTGACTACTATAGATCACTTAATTAATTATGTGATACTGCAGGCAGACTGCATTTGGAAATGTCCTAAACTGTTTTCCGTCTTTAAATTGAAGAAGAATTGGCTGAGCTATCAAGGTTTACAGTTTCACCTTATAATTGTCGGTCCCCTCACCTTTCTCGCTCCCAATAAGGCACAGGTGTGCCGTCGGATCTCCATCGCATGCACATGACCCGGCTCTTCATCCTCTTCACTGCTCAACAGCACCCCCTGGTGCCCGGCAGACCGCGAGTGCGCGAAGCTTGGGCTTGCTTTTACTTTCTGGTTTTCTTGATCACAGTGGACAGGAAGTGACATCACTCTTGCTCTGAGACGTCACTCCCAGGACAACTGGCCTGTTTGCATTGCTGTGTTATCAGATAAGTTCCCGGATTCCGCTATCCCTGTTCCTGCATTTCCTATGTTTCCTGTCTGAATTCCCGGATTGACCTGGCCTGCTCTTGGATTAGCTCTCGGACGGATTACATGGTTTGGACTTGGATTTGTTTATTGGACTTTGCCTTTTACTGCCAGCCCCTGAATTGGGAATTGTCTATTGGACTTTATTTCTTTGCTACGCCTCCACACCTGGAGCTCCGCTCATCCCAAGCTACATTTCAGAAGTCTACCTGTCTATGGTCATAGCCGGGAGGCTTGACAATGATTTCATCTTTGTAGAATGTGGGCATCGCCCTTGGCACTGTGATGCTGCATAATAATCACCATAATGGGCGGAGTCTGTAGGAGCCCAATATTGTGCTTCAGACACAGGCATTCTCAACACCCTGGCTGTCACAGTGCCACAGTCTGATGATCAATAGTGAAGGGAGGTGGGTGAAGCACACAGACACTTGCTGTTGGTGTGAGAGCTGCAGCTTCAGCCAGTCGTAGGGGGTTTCACACAGCGAGACATCCGGTGTAGGATGCCCCGGAGGTAGGGTAGCACCAGGGTCTAGAGTCTTTTAGAATCCAGGGTCCGGCCCAGGGGGTTTCACACAGCGAGACATTCAGTGTAGATTGCCCCGGAGGTAGGCTAGCACCTGAGTCTGGAATCTTTTAGAATCCAGGGTCCGGCCTAGGGGGTTTTACACAACAAGACATTCCGTGTAGGATGCCCCGGAGGAAGGCTAGCACCAGGGTCTGGAATCTTTTAGAATCCAGGGTCTGGCCACAGGGGGGTTTTCATCCTATTTAAGTGGACCTTCATCATTTGCTCCTCAACAAAGTGCTTTATTCAATATCTATAGCAGGTGATAACCTGAATAGCAAGCTCTAAATTGTGGCTACCAAACCAAATGGAACCAAAGGAAAACGTTCTCTCCTCCCCATCTTACCCTGATCGAGGTACAAATAAGTGATGACCTTGAGTGGGCCTTCATCATCATCTTGAACAGTTTCTTCTTTTCTTCATCTGTTGTATAGTTTGCTTCCAAAAGGTCAATGGGCTCAGAAACGCCTCCAGTGAAATCAATCAAAGCTTCCGCTGTGCTTCCACCATCCAGAGCTTCATAGCTTCCAATCAACCTATAAAGGCACACGGTTTAGAATTCAAAATTTAAAATTCTATCAAGTATCTGGCAAAGTCGTCGGCAACTTGTTAGTGGCCACAAGGGATGATGGATGAAAGGTGAATAAAGTAAAACTAAGTGTACAGAGCAGGGTTTGAGAAGAAGGGAACAATTAGAGGCAACAGGAAAGACTGGAATAAAAATGTGAAAGAGGCTAAAAGGATAAGAAAAGATTGAGAGCAGAGTAGTGGAGGCTGGCAATGAGGTGATGAGGGGAGTCAGGGCCGGATTAATTGTGGTGGAGGCCCCTGGGCACAAAATCGATACAGTATTTTTTTTTCCACTTTAAAATAATAGTCTAGCCAAGTAAGTGATTGGTGGTTGTCTGGCACCCGCCTACTTATTGGAACATCAGATCGAGTCCCTTGTGCCCCCTTGTGCGGGTGCGTGCTGCTCGGGAACTGACATTCTGGGAGGGGGTTGTGGTCGCCGAGCTAGTCCATCAGAAAACACCAGCATTGAGCTGCCAGCGGCTGTGCTTGGTGGCTTATGTGCAGTGACAGCTCTGCACGCACCCATCACTGTAGCGTTGCTGATGGCGACTTTGCTGCTCTAGACAGTCCGTCCTGCCCTGTGGTGGCTTTGGCTGAAGGTTTGCAAAAAAACTGCCTCCGATAGCTATGTTGCTGGCCCCGCATCCCATCAGACCAAAGACTGAAAAGCCTCCTGGACCAGACCATAACCCAAAGGTTGGTGGAGTCCCTGGGGCGTGTGCCCCTTGCGCTTTCCCCTGAGGGGAGCAGGTGCACATGTATAAGCAGAGTGAGTGAGAGCCAGTGAATATAATAAAAACATTAGATGGCAGACAGGTATAATAGAATAGCAACAAAAAAGTGCACAGGAGACCAATGCACCATATACAGTATGTGATTGAGGAACATAAGTAGCGGCCAAAGGAAAGCAGAGGAAAAGATAAGATAGAAAGAGAAAAACACAGAGGTGGAGGACTGGGGCCAAGACATCCGTGTGAGGCCCCCCCAACCATGATGCCGGGGCTTTAGCATTGGGGGTTCCTTGGCTTGTGGGTACAGTGGGGCTGGGTACAGGTGGCTAAGAGGAAGAATAAGGGGGCAGGGATTGAATGTGGGTGTTAAAAGCAGCAGCCTAACTGTCCCCAAAGCAGTGCGGCCCACCGGGCATTGTCCCAGGTCTCCCTATGGCCAGTATGCCCCTGTTGGTAAGGAGGGAAAAGAAGTAGGAATGCGGATGTGAATAGTTAAGAGCAGAGAAGCACACAGAGGGCAACAGTGGGGTACTCAGGGGCTAGCACTAGTGGACAGTATTGAGAAACCAGAAGTGTCAGAGAGAAGTAAAAGGAAATGTGGGTTGAGATAATAATAATTATCAGCAGCAAAAGAGACAAGATTACTTGGCATAGGCCTTCTCAAGCAGAGAGCACCAGAATGCAACGCTTTTATGGTGTGGCCTGCAGTATATTAACTCCCCGCCGGACGTCGGCAAACGGTCATCAATCACCACTTCCACCCAGCGACCAAAACGCCAAAAGCGGAACCGGAAGATTCCACAGTGAGGTGTTCCTCCAGGGCCTGGCCATTCCTGCTCATGAGGAGAAGGTATGACCTGTAGAAAGCAGAAACATGGTAGAAGACGTCAGTGCTGGAAATAGCTTCTAATGCTATATCATACCTCCCAAGTGTCTGTGACGATTGCACGGGTTGATCCGACCTCTTGATCGTTAATCCGATCAAACCGACCAATCGTACTCCATGTGTGTCACCGCAATTGTTCAACTGGCAACACGCGTGGCTATAAACTGCTGCCACCAGAACACAAACAGTGTTTACCTCTATATAAGCCACACACAACACAATCAGATTGAACGGATCGATCGACCCACAACCACTTCCAGGTGGGGGCGATGGAGCGTCCTAGGTAAGTAATGTAGCCAGGCTCTTCAGAAATAGCGTGAGCTTTTTAGATCCTTAATTCAGAGCATCAGTGACCCTCTGCTGTATTTTTAGAATTTATTTAAACAAACAGAAAAACAGAAAAACAACAAGAAAAACGATGCAAGGTGATAAAAACAGAATTAACTATAAAACACAATACAAATAATTTAGACAACAATACAAAATAAGAAAAGGTGAAAAATATACTTAAGAGTCTGTCTGGGCTGTGGCTCAATTGAATCAAATTGTCTGTCAGTCCCCACACACTTGTTGTTCTCCTCCTTCAGATTTTGAAAGGGAGCGTGTGTCACTCTTGACGGTCAGATTAGAGTGTCGCTGTCCCCATCCTGAAGCTCACCTTATTCCCTCTAACCAGCGGTCAATTTCTGACCCCTCCTATGGGCAGAGTGATTGGAGCCACCCACTGTCTGATTGGTGCATCTGGAATTCTCCATCTTTGGGTACCTGAAAGTTGGTCCATATGACATTCCCCATCTGTCCTGGGATTCCACAGGGAGGGGGGACACAAGCAGGGGAGGAACTTTGGGACTTTTTGATCTGTTGTTTATTTGGTTTCCACACTGGGGAAACCACTCCGTATTTATTACTAGGTGGGAGGGGGGAGAAAGTGAGTAGAAGAAGACACATTTGAGGGTGAGATAAAGGTGAAACCCAAGTGGGAGGGGGGACAAGAAATGAGTGGTTTACACCAAGCAGCCAAGGTCCGTATATATATATATATATATATATATATATATATATATACACATATTAATTACAGGTTTGGTCACAGTGTCCCTGATTTGGAGGGACTGAGCCTTTTTTGAGTCCTGGTCCCCCTGTCCCTCGTTGTCCCCATTTGTCCCTCTTTGAGGTGTAACATGCAGATCTGCATCAATGAATTATTCATTTTCCTATTATAAGTGTTTCTTTTGTTGTACCTGTTACAACTTATCTCCTATCCATCCCTCAATGATGGGGGTGTGGCCTAATTTAACAAATGTCCCTTTTTCCCACCCTGAAGAGTTGGTAGGTATGTAATATGTTTATTCCCTAATGAAAAGTGTTTGTTCATGTATGGCAGCCTGTAACTGATGTTTGGAGACCACAGTCATGTCTGTTGTGCTCTACACATACAAAGGAGGAACCATATGTGCTTGCTATATATTTAAAGGGAAAAAAACAACATGAGGTACAGACTGATTCGGGATGCCCCGCTGTGTGAGACTCCCCAGGGAGCCCGATCTGACTCCTACGGCGCATGCGCGGCCTCCCGTCCAATCAGCAAGCTTGACTGCGCTGACGGGATCTCGCCTTTGTTCATCTAAGGGGCCGAGTCTAGCCAACCCCTGCCTGAGAAGGAAAAAATGGGGACTTGCACTAGACCCTATTTAATCTGTAGAGGTGCCACTCCCAAAGCTGCAAAAGAGCTCAAACCAGGAACAAAAAAATGTAGGGAGGCACTCTCAAGTCATAAACTCATCAAAAAATATATTTTTATTCATTACATATTTATAATCACTACATACAATACACTCAACATATTAAAATCCCTTAAAAACACATAAATCGGACAATAACACACAGGACAAACCAACATAAAGGTGTGTAGGCGATGTAGATGTAGAGCCTGATGAAGTGGGTGATGTGCCCACGGAACGCGTGGCTCCTGGTTCGGTAGGTGGTGGGGAGACTTCACACATGTTATTTTCATGATACCTTGGCTTTATTTCTGGTGATGTTTTTTGTGATAGATTTGTGATATTATTTTTTGATTGGTATTGTGATATATATCAGTGGTTTCTCTTTGGGATACCTAATAATATATACAGGTGATTATATTTCCATTGATGAATATAGTAGATTGATATGTTTATGAGTTGTTATGGTTGGGAATATGAATTCTTAATTGATTGTTTGACTAGTAGCACTTGCACTTTATAAATATATAGATTTTGTAGTGATCCGGATCATAGGCAGGATTTGCACATGCTCAGTTGCACTGTTGGAACACCTTGTTGAATGATTTAGCACATATATATCTAGGCATTTGATATTAGTTAGTGTGGTGAGACTCTCCCCATCGCCTACACACCTTCATGTTGGTTTGTCCTGTGTGTTATTGTCCCATTTATGTGTTTTTTAAGGAATTGTAATATGTTGAGTGTATTGTATGTAGTGATTATAAATATGTAATTAATAAAAATGTATTTTTTGATTAATTTATGAGTTGAGAGTTCCTCCCTACATGCATTTCTTTAGCCAAGCACTGCCTAGCTTAGCCGAGCACGGGCATGCGCCCTGCTAAAGGGATATTCGGGATGCGACGCGGCTGGCGCATGCACCATTGGACTGGGAGAGAAGATGAGTAGAACGGATGACCTGGGAGGTTTCACACAACGGGGCATCCAGAATAGGGGTAGTGAATCAAACGGCCCTGGAATCTTGTAGACTCCAGGGCCGATGCAGCGTGGGTTTTGGTCCACTTTAAGTGAGTCAACATTCATTAGAAGGGCTGGTCGCATGCAACGTGCTCTGACCCGTCTAATGTTCCTCTTATATCTCTTTAGACTGTTGACATTTACCTTTCTCCATATTGAGGGGTCTCCGGCTAGACAAGAAGCAGCCGCCACAAACCAGCAATTTCCCAGACTGCCCTGCTCCAAGTCCCGCGGACTGATCCCGGTGGCAGAGAAGAGACGGGGAGAGCTCACTAGTTCCTGCAGAGACACAATCAAGCTATTTAATTTATATTATATAAACAGTAATAGGTTAAGGAGGCAACTGGATGAACACCCCGATACACCACCCAAACCACTACCAGAAAAACAGGAGCCGCAGGTAACGACAGAACATGAAAGAAAGTGCATTCTCATACCTCCCAAGTGTCCCTGATTAGGATGGACTGTCCCTCTTTTGAGTCCATGTCCCCCTGTCCCTCATTGCTCTCCTTTGTCCCTCTTTGAGGTGTAACATACAAATCTGCATCAATAAATGAGTCATTTGCCTATTCAAAGTGTTTCTATTGTTGTAACTGTTACATCCTATTTCTTATCCATCAATCAGTGAGGGGGCGTGTCCTAATTTAACAAATGTCCCTCTTTCACACCCTGAAAAGTTGGTAGGTATGCATTCTAAAGTACAGAGGAAATCACCATCAGAAGAAAAAGATCATTTGTGTTTATGTTTCTGATGTTGGCATTTTGGGGGCAGTTTTTTCTGCTGCAATTAAGCATACCCCCCAAGCAGGGCCGGCTCCAGGTTTATGTGGTTTATGTGGGCCCTTAGGCGGCATGGTCTCAGCGGGCTCCTTTGTGGTGAGGAGTCGCTTCACATCACCGATCTGGATGCCCCCTAAGGATCAGGCTATTTGGACCATAACTCTAGTTTTGGTCTAATTTGAAGCGCACCAAACCCCTTTAAACCTGACCTCGGAGTCTAAACGATTCTGAATTCTCCTGATTTTGGATGCCCCTGTGTGTGACCCCCCCCCCCCCTTTGTTCATTACTTACCTCAAACTGGTGAATGCACTGTGTCGCCAGTTTGAGTTAACGGCCAAACCAGGAGGGTTCTTTCACAAACAGGGAAATCCCAAATTGAGATGCCCCTGTAAAGTGGACCAAAATTCAGGGGTGGAATTGCTTGCATAGTGGGTAGGCCAGAGATCCCAGGGGGTATCACACAGTAGGGTATCACAGATTGGGATGCTCCAGGGACAGGAAATCAGCTGGGGTGGGCAACTTAGAAGCAGAACAAAACCCAGCACTTCCTCCCCGGAATCTAAATCAAGATATCCCGTTGTGTGGAACCCCGCCATTCGAGGAGATGTGGGCACCAGCTGTGGCGGTGCCCTCCCAGTCCGCCACCGGTCAAGCGCCGTTGCACGCTCCAAAGGCTGTCCCTGTCAATGGGCCCCCCAGAGATTGGGGCACCCGGCAGCTGCCCCGCCTTGCTGGGTGCTGACGCCAGCCCTGCTCCCAAGTGTCCCTGATTTGTAGGGACTGCCCCTCTTTTGAGTCCATGTCCCCCTGACCCTGGTTGTCCTCATTTGTCCCTTTTTGAGGTGTAACATGCAAATTTGCCTACTTAAAGTGTATGTGTGTACAGGGGGGGGGGGACACATAAGATAGACTCTTCAGGGTGAAGGTGCGGTATAACATACACATCCATGCTCTTGAGGTTTGATAAGGTTCACTCACCTACACAAGCCCTGTAGCATTCGTATACGTACATAGGTCCATTCAGGCAGGTGAGAAAACTTACTCTTCTTTGGTAGAGAAAAGTGCTATTTATTTTCATTGTCTACCTTGGGGCTTATTCAACACATATAAATGTATATCCGGTTGTTGAATCAGCCCCAAGGTAGTCAATGAAAGTGAATGACAGTTTCCTCTCCTAAAAAACAAGAGAGCTTTCTCACCTGGATCTAAATCAACCCCACTGTAATTGTAATACATTACCCCAGGGCACCCTGATTGAGGTGGGCCTGCTGTGCGAAACCCCCCAGATCGCCAATGCCAACTCACCTCTTCCCAGTCCTACGGCGCATGCTCGGCCGCTCGTCCAATCAGCTCGCTCAGAGCCGTTGACGTCACATCATCTAAACAATCTTATAGATTCCCGGTCGATCAGCGTGGGTTTTGATCCACTTTAAAGGCAGCATCAAATGCTTACCACACAGGGCCGGCGTCAGCACCCAGCAAGGCTGGGCAGTTGCCGGGGGCTGGTCATTGGGGTGTGCGATGGCCCTTGACCGATGGGGGACTGGGAGGGCACCGCCACAGCTGGTGCCCCCATCTCCTCGAATGGCGGGTTCCACACAACAGGGCATCTCGATTTTGATTCCACAGGAGGAAGTGCTGAGTTTTGTTCTGCTTTTAAGTTGCCCACCCCAGCTGATTTCCTATCCCTAGAACATCCCAATCTGTGATACCCTACTGTGCCCCCTGGGATCACTGGCAAACCCACTATGCAAGCAATTCCACCCCTGAATTCTGGTCTGCTTTATAGGGGCATCTCAATTTGGGATGTTTGCCCCTGTTTGTGAAAAAAAAACCTTGGTTTGGCCGTTAACTCAAACTGGCGATCCAAATGGCATGATCCTTAGGGGGCATTCATATTTGGGACGTCCCTCTGTGATGTGACGTGACTCTTCACCACAAAGGGGCCCACTGAGATCATGCCGCCCAGGGGCCCACATAAACCCGGAGCCGGCCCTGTCACCACATATCCTACAATCAAATTGCACAACTTTACCAATATTCTCCATCTATGTTGTTATATTCAGCCAGGTCAGACCTCACACTGCTTTAAATGTGTATATAGAGAGTTACCTGAGGACGCTTCCACTCCACCACCCGTGGGGAGCTCTGGCTGTAGTAAAGTGACCGATCATTAGCAGGGAACTTTGGGTCTTCAAAAAGCCGAGCTTGGTGGCGGCACTGACTTTTAAGCCGGTCGAAATGCTGGTCCTGGTAGTAGATAACCATGGCGAGAAAAGCTCAGGTGCTTCAGCTTATAAAAACGTTGCCCTCCGGTCTCAGGCCCAAACACCACCTCTCGTGTTGCCCCTTTAGTGCTTGTCCTAGTTATCCATGAAGACCCCACTGCTCCCCAAAGAGTCCAGAGTTGTTGAAGCAGGTGAAAGAAGTCAGAACATGGCCATAGTAACACAGCTATGGATGTTGTCCAGGTTCTTCTTATCAGTCGGAGAGGTGTTAGCGGGTGCGGTTCACAGCAAGACAAAGCCACTGATAACGCTAGCAAGATCAGTTGCACTAAAATGTTACAGACACCAGGTGAATAGCCAACACCTATTGTGTTGCCCCTTGCTTGGTTAGGTTGATTTACCCTGTCACCACCAGGGGCTCCACCGATCCTTTGGATGTGACCATGCCTCGGATTCCAGATTCTGTCTCTCTAAGCTGGTCCAAGAACTCTAAGCTCGTCCTTGGCTAAGCACAAATGGAAGTTGTTCAGATTATTCATATCATTCAGAGAAAAGTGAGCGGGTGTGGTACTCAACACAACCTGCCAATCCTGTTTTGCTGCAAAGTATGTTACACCCAAAAAATATATAAGTGTTCTTCAACAAAATGTAATATCAGTGTAAATGCAGATAACAAAACTGAGGGAGAGGAGAGCAATGAAGTTAGGAATGGGGAAAGGACGAGGAGGGTTCCAGGAAGAAAGTCTGTAAACAGGATGATGGGAGGGGAGTGCGGTAGGACAGGTAAGACAGGTAATTGGTGACCTTTGGACAGAGGTTAAAAAGTGTTAATGCCAGAGCAGAGGAGGAGGAGGCAATGAGTGATGCTAGGGCCGAGGAGTTTGGAGACCAAAAAGACCAGCGGGAGAAGAGTTTGGTGATGTCAAAGCACAGGAAAAGTTGAGTCTAGGACAAAAGGAGAAAAGTGATGCCAAGGCACCAGAAGAGCTGATGGTGACGCTAGAGCCAAGACAGAAAACAAGGTAATGCCAAGACAGAGGAAGAGGTAATGGGTGATGCTAAACGAAAGAGAGAGTAGAGATCCAAGACAAAAAATCAAGAGGTAATAGGTGATGTTAGAGCCGTGAAAGAGTGGTGATGCAAAAACAAGAAAAGAGGTAATAGGTAATGCTAGGGATAAGGGAGAGTAGTAATGTTAAGACAGAATAAGAGGTAATGGATGATGCTAGGGCCAATGAGTTTGGTGATGGTTGGTAAGAGGAAGACCAGAGGGAGAAGAGTTCGGTGATGTCAGAGGACAGGAAAAGTTAAGGAGTCTAGGACGAAAGGAGAAAAGTGATGCCAAGGCACTGGAAGAGGTGGTGGATGATGCTAAACTAAAGGGAGAGTGATGAAACCAAGGCAATAATTCAAGAGGTGATGTTAGAGCCATGGAAGAGTGGTGATGCAAAAAAGCAAGAAAGGAGGTAATAGGTAATGCTAGGGACAAGGGAGAGTAGTAATGCTAAAAGAAGAGGTAATGGGTGACGCCAGGGCCAAGGAAGTGATGCCAAGACAAATAAAAACTAATGGGTGATGCTAGGGCCATGGGAGAGTGGTGATGTGAAGACAAAAAGAAGTCATGGGTAATGCTGGGGTCAAGGGCGAGTAGTGATTCAACGTCAGAAGAGGTAACACAGAGGTAGACAGGAGATGCCAGGCAGTGGGAAAAGTCATTGGTAATGCGAATGCCAATGTAAGGCTCTTACCGTCTCGCCGTCCCCGGTCCCGCGGTGCCTCTTCGGGCAGCTCGCCTCCTGTCCGGCGGTCCCCTCGCGTTGCTGCTCCCCGGCTCTGCTGTGGGGTCCGGGGTTCGGCGGCGGCGGGGTGTGGTGGTGGCCGCGCTGCGGCCCGGTCAGTGGGGCTGGGCGGTCCCCCCAGCCTGTCTGCCGACGCGGCTCTTCCTCCTCCTGGCGCGCGCGAGCACGTTCTCTTTATGCCTCCCGGCGGCGCTTCTCCCAGCGCATCCACCGGAGGCAAATTTGAAGTGTCCTATTACCATCATCGTGGTGGGAGTCGAGCCCAGGGACTGGATGGCCTGTCTGGCCTGGGCGGTTCAGTTCCTGGGACCGCTCCCATTTTATATGTTGCACCAATCATTCCATTTCCCTCCTTGAGTTCCCCTTCCTATTGGCCAGTACTTCCTTTATATCCATGCTGCTCCATTTTCCCAGTGCCCGTTATAGCCTCTGGTTTGTTGGGTGCGCTTCTAGATTGTCCTTAATTGTTTATACCCGGCTTGTTATCTCTGACCATCCTTGCTTGCTGCCTGCCCTGACCTTTTGCCTGCCTGACTTCGATTTTGCCTGACCCTTCTGATACCTCGCTCCGTGACCTCCTGGATTGACCTCGGCTTGTTTTGACTCCTCTTTGTTACCTCCGCTGGATACCTCGCTCTGTGACCTCCTGGTTTGACCTCGGCTAGTTTTTGGACATTCTCTCCCAAGCATCCTCCTTTGGGACTCCCTGCCGTTCATCAGTCTCCACCTTAAGCTGGTAATCTTTGCGCCCATTAAGTCCTGGGGGTAACCGAGTCTGGAGAGGCATAATCTGCGTCTCCTGCGAGCGGGGACTTGTCTAAAGGCAGAAGAGGCGGTAGAGATTGGGGATTATCAGCTTAAGACAGAAAGGTGTCCCGCACAGCCTAACAGCCAAATGGATGATGCTAAGACAGAGGAAGATGTAATGGGTGATGCTAAACTAAAGTGGTGATGCCAAGACAAAAAATCAAGAGGTAATGGGTGACGCTAGAGCAGTGGAAGTGTGGTGATGCAAAAACAAAGAAAAGAGGTAATAGGTAATGCTAGGGACTATTGAGAGTAGTAATGTTAAGACAGAAGAAGAGGTAATGGGCGATGCTAAGACCAAGGAGTTTGGTGATGTCAGAGCACAGGAAAAGTAAAGGAGTCTAGGACAAAAGGAGAAAGGTGATGCCAAGGCACCGGAAGAGGTGATGGGAGATATAAGGGCCAAGGGAGTGTGGTGTGGCCAAGACAGAAAACAAGGTAATGCCAAGACTGAGGAAGAGGCAATGGGTGATGCTAAACTAAAGTAAGAGTGGTGATGCAAAAACAAAGAAAAGAGGTAATAGGTAATGCTAGGGACAAGGGAGAGTAGCAATGTTCAGACAGAAAAAGAGGTAATGGATGATGCTAGGACCAAGAGAGTGGGATGCTACAACAAATAAAAACTAATGAGTGATGCTAGGACAATGGGAGAGTGGTGATGTGAAGACAAAAAGAGGTCATGGGTAATGCTGGGGTCAAGGGAGACGTCAGAAGAGGTAACACAAATGTAGATGGAAGTATCGAGTGACGCTATAGTAATTGGGAAGTGGAGACAAAAGATAAGCAAGGAAAAAGAAAGAAAGGCCCGTGGCAAAGTCGAGTTGGAGGGAATTAAAAATAATGTTGCCAGTACAGGAAATAGGACAGTGGTGGTGTAACTCCAGAAGGAGAGATCATGGTGACAACAGACAGGGAGAGGAGAGTACTGATGGGGCCGGTAAAGGGGAAGGGGAGAAGTTACAGGACACAGTAAGAAGAGAGTACTGATGGGAGCGGTAAAGGGGCAGGGGAGAAGTTACAGGACACAGTGAGAGGAGAGTACTGATGGGACAGGTAAAGGGACAGGGGAGAAGTTACAGGACACAGTGAGAGGAGAGTACTGATGGGACCGGTAAAGAGGCAGGGGAGAAGTTACAGGACACAGTGAGAGGAGAGTACTGATGGGACCGGTAAGGGGGCAGGGGAGAAGGTACAGGACACAGTGAGAGCAGAGTACTGATGGGACCGGTAAGGGGGCAGGGGAGAAGGTACAGGACACAGTGAGAGGAGAGTACTGATGGGACCGGTAAAGAGGCAGGGGAGAAGTTACAGGACACAGTGAGAGGAGAGTACTGATGGGACTGTTAAAGGGACAGGGGAGAAGTTACAGGAAACAGTGAGAGGAGACCACTGATGGGACTGGTAAAGGGGCAGGGGAGAAGTTACAGGACACAGTGAGAGGAGAGTACTGCTGGGACCGGTAAAGAGGCAGGGGAGAAGTTACAGGACACAGTGAGAGGAGAGTACTGCTGGGACCGGTAAAGAGGCAGGGGAGAAGTTACAGGACACAGTGAGAGGAGAGTACTGATGGGACCGGTAAAGAGGCAGGGGAGAAGTTACAGGACACAGTAAGAGGAGAGCACTGATGGGACCGGTAAAGGGGCAGGGGAGAAGTTACAGGACACAGTGAGAGGAGAGTACTGATGGGACCGGTAAAGGGGCAGGGGAGAAGTTACAGGACACAGTAAGAGGAGAGTATTTATGGGACCGGTAAAGGGACAGGGGAGAAGTTACAGGACACAGTGAGAGGAGAGTACTGATGTGACCGGTAAAGGGACAGGGGAGAAGTTACAGGACACAGTAAGAGGAGAGTACTGATGGGGCCGGTAAAGGGGCAGGGGAGAAGTTACAGAACACAGTGAGAGGAGAGTACTGATGGGAACGGTAAAGGGGCAGGGGAGAAGTTACAGAACACAGTGAGAGGAGAGTAGTGATGGGACCGGTAAAGGGGCAGGGGAGAAGTTACAGGACACAGTGAGAGGAGAGTAGTGATGGGACCGGTAAAGGAGCAGGGGAGAAGTTACAGGACACAGTGAGAGGAGAGTACTGATGGGAGCGGTAAGGGGGCAGGGGAGAAGTTACAGGACACAGTGAGAGGAGAGTACTGATGGGACCGGTAAAGGGGCAGGGGAGAAGTTACAGGACACAGTGAAAGGAGAGTAGTGATGGGACCGGTAAAGAGGAAGGGGAGAAGTTACAGGACACAGTGAGAGTACTGATGGGAGCGGTAAAGGGGCAAGGGAGAAGTTACAGAACACAGTGAGAGGAGAGTACTGATGGGAACGGTAAAGGGGCAGGGGAGAAGTTACAGAACACAGTGAGAGGAGAGTACTGATGGGAACGGTAAAGGGGCAGGGGAGAAGTTACAGAACACAGTGAGAGGAGAGTACTGATGGGAACGGTAAAGGGGCAGGGGAGAAGTTACAGAACACAGTGAGAGGAGAGTAGTGATGGGAACGGTAAAGGGGCAGGGGAGAAGTTACAGAACACAGTGAGAGGAGAGTAGTGATGGGACCGGTAAAGGGGCAGGGGAGAAGTTACAGGACACAGTGAGAGGAGAGTAGTGATGGGACCGGTAAAGGAGCAGGGGAGAAGTTACAGGACACAGTGAGAGGAGAGTACTGATGGGAGCGGTAAGGGGGCAGGGGAGAAGTTACAGGACACAGTGAGAGGAGAGTACTGATGGGACCGGTAAAGGGGCAGGGGAGAAGTTACAGGACACAGTGAAAGGAGAGTAGTGATGGGACCGGTAAAGAGGAAGGGGAGAAGTTACAGGACACAGTGAGAGTACTGATGGGAGCGGTAAAGGGGCAAGGGAGAAGTTACAGGACACAGTGAGAGTACTGATGGGACCGGTAAAGAGGAAGGGGAGAAGTTATAGGACACAGTGAGAGGAGAGTACTGATGGGAGCGGTAAGGGGGCAGGGGAGAAGTTACAGGACACAGTAAGAGGAGAGTAGTGATGGGGCCGGTAAAGGGGCAGGGGAGAAGTTACAGGACACAGTGAGAGGAGAGTACTGATGGGACCGGTAAAGGGGCAGGGGAGAAGTTACAGGACACAGTGAGAGGAGAGTACTGATGGGACCGGTAAAGGGGCAGGGGAGAAGTTACAGGACACAGTGAGAGGAGAGTACTGATGGGAGCGGTAAGGGGGCAGGGGAGAAGTTACAGGACACAGTAAGAGGAGAGTAGTGATGGGGCCGGTAAAGGGGCAGGGGAGAAGTTACAGGACACAGTGAGAGGAGAGTACTGATGGGACCGGTAAAGGGGCAGGGGAGAAGTTACAGGACACAGTGAGAGGAGAGTACTGATGGGACCGGTAAAGGGGCAGGGGAGAAGTTACAGGACACAGTGAGAGGAGAGTACTGATGGGACCGGTAAGGGGGCAGGGGAGAAGTTATAGGACACAGTGAGAGGAGAGTACTGATGGGGCCGGTAAGGGGGCAGGGGAGAAGTTATAGGACACAGTGAGAGGAGAGTACTGATGGGACCGGTAAGGGGGCAGGGGAGAAGTTACAGGACACAGTGAAAGGAGAATGGTGATGTTTGGACAGTGGGTGAGTAGAGGCAGTCAGTCATAGGGAAAGGAAAGTGGTGATGCCAAGGCAGATTGCTAACATTAAAACTAAGGGAGAGGTGAATAATGTGGTGCGGTGAGGAGTCATAATGTCAAACAGGGACAGGAGTGGCTATACTAGGACAGACAGATGGACGTTGCTAGGACAGAAGAGTAAAATGAGAGTGAAAATGAGTGAAAAGAGTGGGAGGTAAGGACTGATGTAGCGGTGCGGCCAAGGCAGAGGGGGAGGAAAGTTGTGACGCTAGGACAAAGCAAGAGGCGTGGTGAAGCTAAGACAGAGCATGAGAATAGTGGTGATGCCAGGTAAGTAATTCAGTGGGACAGAGGAGAGCAGGGTATAGAATCAGGAAAAGTGAATACAATAGGAAAGCTGCACTGACTTTACAAATCGAAGAACCACAAAGTCCAGCCAGCCAGAAGCATGAGGATCAGACAGGACCAAACATGTTGAAAACACAATCAATATTTTCTTTGTGGAGAGGAGTAAATGTAACTACACATAGCTGGACAAAGGTCAGAACGGAATGGAACTCAGTGCAGGTAATTGGATATCGTCATGACGTCTGTACATAACACTTCCTGTACCTGCCGGATGGTTTTACATGAGACTTCTTGAGTCTCCAGAAAAATGTGAATTGTGGGCATACATATGCGACTACAAGGATGCTAATAAGGCTGTGGTATTGGTGGTGGCATCAGGGGCATGTAGATAATCTACTTCTACTTCAGGGTAATCGAGTTCAGTTGTTTTAGGCTTGCCAAAAGTGCCTCCGGCAGCACTAAGGTTCTCTGCCACGGCACACTGGGAGCAGCACAAGTGCACAAGTGCCATCTTTGTCTCCACGGGCTTGCAAATATAGTACTTCAAAGGAATGGTTAAGTATTCTGATACAGCCACAGGCTATCCAGGCTTCATATATAGTCTTCTTCCTGAATGGAGTTTTACAACTTGGTGCTTAAGATCTAAGCGGTGATGACATGTAAGAGGATCATTAATGGGAGGTGGGGCATGCATGCTACTGGTTGGCCAAAAAATTCCCACAAGCTTCAAACAAGCAATTGATTTGTAATTTTTCCATTTAGCCCAAAAAATATTTGTGGCTCAATAGACCCTGAGGAAGTTTAAATGGGGGTTCCTAAAGCAATGGGAACGGAGAGAGCAATGCAACTGAATATAACACTGGACGCCCAGATGAAGATATCTCTATTGTGGTGGTTAGTAGACCAGAACCTGAGGAACCCAATCTCGTTCCTACCCCTAGAACGGATTGTAGTTGCCTCAAACTTGTCAGAGCCTAACTGTCAAAGGTCAGTCGACACCGGGAACACAGTGTCCAGCCTGCAAGAGATCAGAGCAGCAAGGAAAGCATTGCAAGCTCTGAAATTTACTCTGAAGAATCGTCCTATAATGTTCACTTGGACAACAAGGTGGCATGCGCTTATGTCAGAAGACAAGGGGGGGGGGAAGAGGAGTGTGTCCTTAATGAAGGAGTTGGCCCCTATTATGGAATGGGCAGTGAAGAATGTATCTCAGCTGTCAGCCACTTACCTACCCCGACAAAGACAACGTGATAGCAGACAGACTCTCCAGAAGCAGGATAGACGACAAAGAATGGAGGATTTGGGGTCGACCTCAAATAGATCTCTTTGCGTCTCCCTCAAGCCTTCTTCTCGAGGTTTCCATGCCAGGAAGCTTGTGGCACAGATGCTGGGACTTTTATCTGGCTTACGCCTTACCTCCTATCGCATTGATAATCAGGTTCCTTCTGAAGCTCAAGCATTCAAGATCCTATCCTTCCTCATTGGGCCAAGTGCCCTTGGTTCCCGACCATCTTACAATTGAGTCATCAAGGTCCTTCCCTCTAATTCTGAGGCAGGGGCAGGAGATTCACCCATTTCCGTAGGGACTGAATCCATCACCAACAGAAGCCACCCAACGCACAGCCACCCAAGGGGTGCTAAACCCTAATCCTAAATGCAAAAAATGGTCAGAAACATCTAGCCAACACTAGCAAGGGAAACCAACACTTCCCTGTGAAAAGAAATACGGGCCTGCTGGTTCAGCGGAGTGGTGTCACCTAGCACCCACGCGTTTCATTGTTTCCTACCTCACTGCTCAGGGTGATGTGAATCTATCAGCATGGCTGCTGAAAGGAACAGCTTGACAAGATTGGGCTGTTTGGCAAATGCAATAATACTTTGCAAACCTTCCACGAATAAACAGTACTTACAAGCCTGGAAAGCCTTTGTTTCCTTTCCACAACCTTGAAAGGCCAGATGTCAGCAATCAGGGCGATTGACGGTAGGAAGTGGGCCTCAGATCCGCTGCTGATGCCAGTTATAGAGGGCAGTCATCCCAAGAGAATGGTTATTCCTCAGTGGGATTTGTCATTGGAATCGGATTTTCTTTCTTTACACTAGAAGAGTGCTTATTATGGCATCTAACTCTAAAAGTAATCTTTTTAGTGACCATCACATCAGCCTCTAGAGTTTTGGAGTTAAAAGCATTGGGAACCCGAGAGCCCTCCTTGAGATTCTTTCCCGAGAGGGTGCAACTAATCCCACTAGGAGACTTCATCCCGAAGGTAGCTTCTACGCTCCACATTAAAGAAGCATTATCGCGAAATTGTGTAATATTAAAAACCCATATAAACACCTCTGTTAATAAGAGGAAAGGTCACTTATACACCCGAACTGAATAAAACTCTGGCCAAGCTTGTTGTTTTCTTCTCCTGGTAAGAATAAAATCCAGGGATGACAGGTTTAGTCTATCAGTGGTGAGAGAGTCTGTCACCCCTGATGTCCTTTTTCTTACATTAAACCGGACCTTCAGCGTGATTTAATGAAAAGCCCAAACTCTTCCCAGCATCTAAAATTAATATATTTTACGTTTTTAGTCACTAACTTATTATTCTTTCCCCCACTGGGCTGCAACTCTGTTCAGGAATTTAGGATACGGGCGCCGCCATCTTGACTCAGAAGCATCACACTTACTGAGGAGAAGAGTGGGATAAGGTACAGGGGGGCGGGTTGTAGCTGTGCTTTGCTCAGACAGAGCAGAGCTGGGGTCAGGTAAAGGTCAGCAGTCCCAGAGCAGAGCAGCACAGTCAGGAGGCACTTCCTGTTTGCAGGCTGCCTGATAAGGCTCATAACATGCAGTAGATGCAGGTAGGATGATTTTTAATGTGAGCAATCTGTATGTACAGGGTGTGGGAAACATATAAGATAGACTCTTATTCAGGGTGAAGGTCCGGATTAATGTGAGCAATCTGTATGTACAGGGTGTGGGAAACATGTAAGATAGACTCTTATTCAGAGTGAAGGTCCGCTTTAAATTAATGCCACTAATGCAGCTTATTCAGGACACAATACTACCCCACTTGCTCTCGATCAGTGAGCTTCAGGATGATCTCTTCGATAGTTGATGGGCAGTCCAGCTTTCTTTGGCAATGCCATGGGACTCTCCAAATATTAGAGCTAGTGTTGGCACTTCAGCCAGATGTCCATGTTTGAGTTCGGTCCAAACCCAGTAAAGCTGGTTAATGGTCTGCTGAGCAGCCACTTAACCTACAGTGTGCAGCAGCAGGAAGCTGCTGTACAACTTAACTGAGCCCTGCAATCCCATTGGTGGGCAACATTCCTTCCACTGTCACATAGGCTACCTCCTTGGCTTCAGAAAGATGGCCGCCGCTTCCATAAGTGAGGACCATGGCAGCTAGAAGTGCTGCCAGCGTCCTCAATCATGGGAGCGGATGCCATCTTTCTGAAGCCCTGGCCCTAGCCTATTTGACAGTGGCAGTATCTGCAAAACGCTGATAGGACTGTAGGGCTCCGGTAAGTGTACAGCTGCTTCCTGCTGCACAACCTGCATTTTTTCTTTTAACACCGCACCAGCCGCGATTCCTCTAATGGTCCCTTGACAGGTCACCAGAGAATTGCCTCCCAAAGTTCAGGTCTCCATTGACCATGGACTGGGTTTGGCTCAAGTTTGAGTATCCGAACTTGTGTTGAATGTTTGGCCGAACACGATTCTCTAGGGAAGCTATACTCAACTGGCAAACCAGGGTCCAAATGCGAACCTCAGCACAATTTCCGGACCCCTGCCCTGATATCCCTGCACTCAGCTTCTGTGTTCCGTGCTCAGAGCTGCCCCCTTGATCGTGATTCGGTGCTTAGTCTCCCTGTCAGTGTCATGGCTCCCTGGCACCTAGCATTGCAATATGAAGTACTGCACGGGCGGGAAGTGGCATTGCAAGGTACACACAAACTTTGTTTTTCAGTCTCTAGGCCCCATCCAATCCTCCCCCCTGCTCCAGCTCAGCCCCATCCATCCCTGTCCCACCATCTCGCACCCCCCAGCTCAGCCCCATCCATTCTTGTACGCTGATTTCTTATTATCCACCCCCCGCGACAGCCCTTCACCTCTCACCAGAAGCCTTTAAATGGACCTTTACAAGAAGTGGTTGAGTACCCCTGCTCTAGGGGTTCGCCCAACACTAATTACAGCTAGTTTTACTATGATCAGTAAACGACTGCCCTGACCATGCCTGCTATTACTTGAAATGCTACACAAAGGAGCCCTTAGTTATACTTCTGTTGAAACACCCCTAGGCGAGATTTATCTAGCTATGGCCAGAGACCCTTATAGCCACCAACCAACCAGTCCTCCAGTAATTGGACACCTTAGCTTGGACCTAGATTCCTGCCAAGCCATTCAGCTATGTGCAAGGAATTACCTTACCCTGGGGCAGGAATATCTCCATAGGCCTCAGTTCTTGCGCAGATATAAACACACAGGCATGAATCATGTGCAGTGAAACTACAGAAAGGCAGGACTATATAAAACATTTACTGGAACCATATTATAGACACATTGTTCAAATTCTTACACGTCTTAGGCAATTCTAGGTCACCTGATGCTGAAAACCGGCAACTCTATCTGGAGAAGGAGCAAAAAACTAGATGTGACAGGGCACTGGTGCGAACATTAAATGGGGCCCCATCATGGCTCATACAGTGATTACCGCTAGACAACTTAAAGAGGAACTTCAGAGGCCCTGGAGTGTAATAGGCTCATAGGCCCACCAAACACCTGTCCTTGGGAGTTTGGTGGATGTGAAGATGTGAATGGGGCCTGGTGCAAAGAATAAATGGCTCATACAGGGACTACAACTAGACAACTTAAAGAGGGGCATCAGAGGCCCTGGAGTGTAATAGCCTCATGGGCCCACCAAACACCTGTCCTTGGGAGTTTGGTGGATGTGAAGATGTGAATGGGGCCCAGTGCGAACATTAAATGGGGCCCCATCATGGCTCATACAGTGACTACCACTAGACAATATAAAGAGGAACATAGGAGGCCCTGAAGTGTAATAGACTCATGGACCCACCAAACTCCTGTCCTTGGGAGTTTGGTGGATGTGAAGATGTGAATGGGGCCCAGTGCGAACATTAAATGGGGCCCTATCATGGCTCATACAGTGATTACCACTAGACAATATAAAGAGGAACATAGGAGGCCCTGAAGTGTAATAGACTCATGGACCCACCAAACTCCTGTCCTTGGAGCTTCCCAAATTGGGATGCCCCAGTGTCTTCTCCCAAGCCCTCCGACGCTCAACTCTAGATGTGCACGCATCCGTTTTTTTCTGAATTAGTGGCGGGGGCACACCACGGCTGGAAGGTGAGCGGGGGATGCGGCTGGTAGCGCACTTGGCTCCCTTTGGCACTGCTCAGGTGCCCATCCGTCAGCCGTGCCAAAGGAAACCGAATGACAGCGTGCCGCTCAGCCAATCAGCGCATTAGCCCGAGTCCGCACCATGGGAGCCGAAGGAAGGTGAGTGTATGGGACAACCTGTGGGGATTCACACAGCAGGTTATCCCTATTCGGGATGTCACTGCACGGAGGAACAACACACGTGAAAGGGAAATTCCTTTGTGTTGCTCCTCTTTAAAGCAGACCAAAACCCACATTTTAAGTAGCATGCCCTTATTTGCTCCTCCCATGAAGAGAACCTTTTGGCAATTTCCATTGCTCCAGCTTTACGCTGCTGCCAGCTAATGCCTCCTGATTTAGCTGCTAAGCTCCATTAGTTACCACTGTTGTATGTGGCAATGATGTGATTACCACACCCATGCAATGGCTGATCGGCTGCTATTTTACAGCGAGGGGAAGCAATAAAATCAGTGTTCCAGGGCGATTTGATAAGCGAAAACATCAATTTCTACACCCTAAGAAGGGAGCATCGGCAAGAGCTTTGGCCAAATGTATTTCACCAGTTTAGTGGGTTTTAGTCCTCTTTGACTGAAACAGCGGCCGCCAATAGTGCTTCTTTCTTCTGTAAATGATACCATAGGAGCACAAACCTGATACATAACCTTATGGGCCCTGCTGTGGTTGCTACCCCTGGACTCAAGGTTGCCAGTGAGTCAGCAGAGGCCTACCACACTGGTAATAAATTGTGGTACACAAAACTGTATTGTGCAGCATTATGCTACCGCCGTTTCAGCATTAAAGAGCAGCAATCATCCTCCTAGAGTCTAGAAGACTCAATTGAGGATGCCCCGCTACGTGCAACTCCCCGAATTGCCCACTAAACTCCCCCCTCGCTCCAAACATGGCCTCTTCTAGTCTCTCCTCCCTCCAAACATGGCCTCTTCTATTCTACCCTCTCTCAAGACATGGTCTCCTCTCTTCTCCCCTCCATCAAGACATAGCCTCTTTTCTCTCCCCCCTCAATACATGGCCTCCTCTCTTCTCCCCTGCCTCAAGACATGGCCTCCTCTCTTCTCCCCTGCCTCAAGACATGGCCTCCTCTCTTCTCCCCTCCCTCAAGACATGGCCTCCTCTCTTCTCCCCTCCATGAAGAAATGCAAACTTCTCTTCTGCCCTCCATCAAGACATAGCCTCCTCTCTTCTACCCTCCCTCAAGACATGGCCTCCTCTCTTCTCCCCTCCCTCAAGACATGGCCTCCTCTCTTCTCCCCTCCCTCAAGACATGGCCTCCTCTCTTCTCCCCTCCCTCAAGACATGGCCTCCTCTCTTCTCCCCTGCCTCAAGACATGGCCTCCTCTCTTCTCCCCTGCCTCAAGACATGGCCTCTCTTCTCCCCTCCCTCAAGACATGGCCTCTCTTCTCCCCTCCCTCAAGACATGGCCCCCTCTCCTCTCCCTCAAGAAATGGCCTCAACTCTTCTCCCCTCCCTCTTGACATGGCTTTCCCTTTCTCCCTTAACTGAAGACATGGCCTCTTCTCCTCGCCATCAAGAAATGGCGCCTCTCCCCTCCCCTCCCTCAAGACATAGCCTTCTCTCTTATCCCCTCCCTCAATACATGGTCTCCTCTCTTCTCCCCTTCCCCACATGGCCTCCTTTCATCTCTCATCCCTCAAGACACGGCCTCCTCTCTTCTCCCCTCCATGGAGAAATGGAAACTTCTCTTCTGCCCTCCAGCAAGACATTGCCTCCTCTCTTCTCTCCTCCACGAAGAAATGGAAACTTCTCTTCTGCCCTCCAGCAAGACATTGCCTCCTCTCTTCTCTCCTCCCTCAATACATGGCCTCCTCTCTTCTCTCAATACATGGCCTCCTCTCTTCTTCCCTCCCTCAAGACATGGCATCCTTTCTTCTCCCCTCCATGAAGAAATGGAAACTTCTCTTCTGCCATCTATCAAGACATGGCCTCCTCTCTTCTCCCCTCCCTCAAGACATGGCCTCCTCTCCCCCGCCCCCCTCCCTCAAGACATAGCCTCCTCTCTTCTCCCCTCCCTCAAGAAATGGCATCTTCTCTTCTGCCTTCGATCAAGACATGGCCTCCTCTCCCCCCCCCCCCCCTCAAGACATGGCCTCCTCTCTTCTCCCCTCCCTCAAGACATGGCCTCCTCTCTTCTCCCCTCCCTCAAGACATGGCCTCCTCTCTTCTCCCCTCCCTCAAGACATGGCCTTCTCTCTTCTCCCCTCCCTCAAGACATGGCCTCCTCTCTTCTCCCCTCCCTCAAGACATGGCATCCTTTCCTCTCCCCTCCATGAAGAAATGCAATCTTCTCTTCTGCCCTCCATCAAGACATGGCCTTCTCTCTTGTCCGCTCCCTCAATACATGGCCTCCTCTCTTCTACCCTCCCTCAAGAAATGGTATCTTCTCTTCTGTCCTCCATCAAGACATGGCCTCCTCCCCCCCCCACTCCCTCAAGACACGCCCTCCTCTCTTCTTCCCTTCCTTTAAAACATAGCCTCCTCTCTTCTCCCCTACCTCAAGACATGGCCTCCTCTCTTCTCCCCTACCACAAGACATGGCCTCCTCTCTTCTCCCCTACCACAAGACATGGCCTCCTCTCTTCTCCCCTCCTTCAAGACATGGCCTCCTCTCTTCTCCCCTCCCTCAAGACATGGCCTCCTCTCTTCTCCCCTCTCTCAAGACATGGCCTCCTCTATTCTCCCCTCACTCAAGACATTGCCTCCTCTCTTCTCCCCTCACTCAAGACATGGCCTCCTCTATTCTCCCCTCACTCAAGACATGGCCCCTTCTCACCCACAAGACATGGCCCCTTCTCGCCCTCAAGACATGGCCTCTACACTTCATCCTCTCCCCCCCCCCCCTTCAATACATGTCCTCCTCTCCCCACCCTCCATCAAGACAAGGCCTCCTTATTATAATACGCTAGTGGTACATTGACCTTGTATGAGTTTTAAATATTTTTTATATGGGTTTAATTTTATATTTTTTTATTTGGAATATTAAAATGTGGAGTTTGTTACTTGTTACTGTGGTCACAGTTATAGACTTCTGGGACCACCTGTTTTTTTCATTGGTTTGATTGGTTGTTCAAATTGTCAGTGCCCAGCCCATCAGCTGCCCACCATCAGAAGGAAAGCTTTTATTTGTCTTCTTTTGATCAATCTAAATTCTAACTATTGGGGATCATTTGATGAATGTAAAACAAAAGCAAAAAACACACATTTTAAGATATTTTATTAAGAAACTGGCAATAGTCATTGTACATAAAATAAAAATATTGTAACGCACACACCTGACCACACATACACAAACACGCACACACGCCGGTCACAAGCTCTCGGTTGCAGGGGGAGGGGAGGGCTGGGGAGTCTTGCTTTCTCCGGCCGATGGAAGCGACACCACTATGTACTTCTGCATCCCTCCGCTGCCGCCAGTTGTTGAGCCACCGACGGTGCTGCTCTGTCCTCCGGATACGAGTTTAACAATGGGCTGGACCCCTGTGGGGCATGGAGTTGAGGGGGAAGGACCACTGGACTGGGTCAGTACCTATAAGGAGGAGCGCAGAGTGATCAGAGAATGCTGGAGAAGAGATAGATACGTTTGGATAGAGGCTTGGTATCATGGAAAGCAGAGGGTCAGCATGAAAAGAAAGCAGCAAAGGGGCTAGGCGGGGGGGGGGGGGGGGGGGGGGAGCAAAAACTGAAAATAGGAGCCACAGGGCCTGCAAGTGAAAAGGTATCAAGAAAATAAAATATGGTACCAAGTAGCAACATTACAGAGGGTAATTTAGGAATGTCCAAATATTTATCCTACAAAGACTGAACCCCAAATTGGCTGCACTGCCATCCACCATTCTTATGGCTAAACCTTCACTGTCCAGCTCCAGCATATTGTTTCTGCCCACCACACCAGACATGGTCCCCTCTATTCTCTCCTCTACCAATAGATGGTCCCCGCTCTCCTCCTCCACCTCAAGACATGCAAGACACAGCTCCCTCTTTTCTCCTCTCTCAAGACATGGCCTTCTCTTTTGTTTTGTCTAAAGTCAAGACCTCCTCTTCTCTCCCAAAGGACAGGCTCCCCTTTCTTCTCCTCTCCCTGAAGACATTGCCCCTGCTCTTCTCCGCCAATACGTGGTCTCCTCTCCACCAACACGTGGTCCCCTCTCCTCTCCACCAACACGTGGTCCCCTCTCTTCTCCACCAACACATGGTCCCCTCTCTTCTCCACCAACACATGGTCCCCTCTCTTCTCCTCTCCACCAACACATGGTCCCCTCTCTTCTCCTCTCCACCAACACATGGTCCCCTCTCTTCTCCACCAACACATGGTCCCCTCTCTTCTCCTCTCCACCAATACATGGTCCCCTCTCTTCTCCTCTCCACCAATACATGGTCCCCTCTATTCTCCTCTCCACCAATACATGGTCCCCTCTATTCTCCTCTCCACCAACACATGGCCCCCTCTCTTCTCCTCACCACCAACACATGGCCCCCTCTCTTCTCCTCACCACCAACACATGGCCCCCTCTCTTCTCCTCTCCACCAACACATGGTCCCCTCTCTTCTCCTCTCCACCAACACATGGTCCCCTCTCTACTCCTCTCCACCAACACATGGTCCCCTCTCTTCTCCTCTCCACCAACACATGGCCCCCTCTCTTCTCCTCACCACCAACACATGGCCCCCTCTCTTCTCCTCTCCACCAACACATGGTCCCCTCTCTTCTCCTCTCCACCAACACATGGTCCCCTCTCTACTCCTCTCCACCAACACATGGTCCCCTCACCACCAACACATGGTCCCCTCACCACCAACACATGGTCCCCTCTCTTCTCCTCTCCACCAACACATGGTCCCCTCTCTTCTCCTCACCACCAACACATGGTCCCCTCTCTTCTCCTCTCCACCAACACATGGTCCCCTCTCTTCTCCTCTCCACCAATACATGGTCCCCTCTATTCTCCTCTCCACCAACACATGGCCCCCTCTCTTCTGCTCACCACCAACACATGGCCCCCTCTCTTCTCCTCTCCACCAACACATGGTCCCCTCTCTTCTCCTCTCCACCAACACATGGTCCCCTCTCTACTCCTCTCCACCAACACATGGTCCCCTCACCACCAACACATGGTCCCCTCACCACCAACACATGGTCCCCTCTCTTCTCCTCTCCACCAACACATGGTCCCCTCTCTTCTCCTCACCACCAACACATGGTCCCCTCTCTTCTCCTCTCCACCAACACATGGTCCCCTCTCTTCTCCTCACCACCAACACATGGCCCCCTCTCTTCTCCTCTCCACCAACACATGGTCCCCTCTCTTCTCCTCTCCACCAACACATGGTCCCCTCTCTACTCCTCTCCACCAACACATGGTCCCCTCACCACCAACACATGGTCCCCTCACCACCAACACATGGTCCCCTCTCTTCTCCTCTCCACCAACACATGGTCCCCTCTCTTCTCCTCACCACCAACACATGGTCCCCTCTCTTCTCCTCTCCACCAACACATGGTCCCCTCTCTTCTCCTCTCCACCAACACATGGTCCCCTCTCTTCTCCTCACCACCAACACATGGTCCCCTCTCTTCTCCTCACCACCAACACATGGTCCCCTCTCTTCTCCTCTCCACCAACACATGGTCCCCTCTCTTCTCCTCTCCACCAACACATGGTCCCCTCTCTTCTCCTCTCCACCAACACATGGTCCCCTCTCTTCTCCTCTCCACCAACACACGGTCCCCTCTCTTCTCCTCTCCACCAACACACGGTCCCCTCTCTTCTCCTCTCTACCAACACACGGTCCCCTCTCTACCAACACACGGTCCCCTCTCTACCAACACACGGTCCCCTCTCTACCAACACACGGTCCCCTCTCTACCAACACACGGTGCCCTCTCTACCAACACACGGTGCCCTCTCTACCAACACACGGTGCCCTCTCTACCAACACACGGTGCCCTCTCTACCAACACACGGTGCCCTCTCTACCAACACGCGGTGCCCTCGCTACCAACACATGGTCCCCTCTCTTCTCCTCTCCACACACACACGGTCCCCTCTCTTCTCCTCTTCACCAACACATGGTCCCTCTCTTCTCCTCTCCACCAACACACGGTCCCCTCTCTTCTCCTCTCCACCAACACATGGTCCCCTCTCTTCTCCTCTCCACCAACACATGGTCCCCTCTCTTCTCCTCTCCACCAACACACAGTCCCCTCTCTTCTCCTCTCCACCAACACACGGTCCCCTCTCTTCTCCTCTCCACCAACACACGGTCCCCTCTCTTCTCCTCTCCACCAACACATGGTCCCCTCTCTTCTCCACTAACATATTGTCACCTCTCTTCTCCTCTCCACCAACACATGGTCCCCTCTCATCCCTGCTCCCTCAAGACATGGCCCACTTGTTTCTCCCCCCCCCCCTCAAGACATGGTCGTCTCTCTTCTCCTTCCCTGGGATCCTCTCTTCTCTCCCCAATGCGATTCCCTCTGTCCCATACTTCTTTCCTCCCACAGTACATGGTTCTCTTCTCCCCCAGACTTGATCCTACTCACCCTAGATATGGTACCCCCCTCCCTACTGCTCAGACATGGTCCTCTGTATGCGCCCTTGACATAGTTGCTAAAGAAGCCTCAAACCACCCAACCTTCTGTGTGCACCATAAGCAAGTGCCTTTAAACCCTAGCCTATATACTTCCATTATATATCTAGCCTCCATGTTACAGGGTGTTTCATGTAATGTATATACTTGGCCATAATAAATCTGATTCGGATTCTGAGCTTTTGCACCATTGATTTCAGAAACAATCTGTGTCATATGGCAAAATGTAGTGTTCAAGGGATTCCCTGAGTCCATACACTTTGGAATGTTTGTAACATTTTTTAAAAGGTGGCTAATAAAGGAGTTTCTACGGTCGCACTCAAGCCGAGTTAAAGCGGAACAAAAAACAGCCTGGCCTAAGAGATTCCAGGGACGGACGCTGGTATGCCCCGCTGTATAACTCCCCCCCACCCGGTCGCCAAAACCTTTTACACAATTTCATTAGCAATGGAAACGGGGAGCAAAACTGTCCGCACCCCCAGCATTTCTGAGCTGAGGGGCAGCTGCTCTCGCTCTTGATTGACATAAAAAGAGCCATTTGCCGAGCATTTATATGCACAGCGGCTCTGATTGGATGGCAGCCCTGTGCATGCGTCATAGGACCGTGGACAGGAGTGTTTTTTTTGGGGACATCTGGCAAGGAATCCTGATTTGGGATTCCCTGGGGCAAGAAAAAAACCTGGTAAATCCTAGGTTTTGTTTAAAGTGGAGCGATATACGGGATTTTGACTATCCTTGGTTTTGCCCTTGCCCCAGGGGTATCCAATTCAGCATGGCCCACTGTGTGAAACCTCCCCTCCATCACTCATGAAACTCACCTTTTCGGCCCTATGGCACTTGCGCGACCGGTCATCCAAATCAGCACGCCCATGGTAAATTAGCTAAGACATAGCCAAGAGCCAAGTCTAGCCGAATGGAGCTGAGCGTGCCAGTGGCTGCACCGCCACTGTCCTTTAATAGGGTGCGTGTCCTTCGCTGGCCGTTCACAAATGCCTGGCGCATGTGCACGCTGTGCTTAAGGCAGGAATCGAGTGTCTCTGGAGTCTTATAGGCTACAGGGCCACTTTTAATATAGACATTGTCTATAATTTGTGCCATTCAACAGGCCCAGACGCTGTCTAAGCAAGCTGATAATGTAAGCCAAGGGGAGGATAATGAAAACAGTTGTGGTTTTACCAATCAAAATGCTCATGGATCAATTTTAAAATAAAAAAGGGAACTAGGGACACAGGGTGCGGCCATAACAGCTGCTAGGCAACACTGGAAGGAGGTGCGGCCATAACAGCTGCTAGGCAACACTGGAAGGAGGTGCGGCCATAACAGCTGCTAGGCAACACTGGAAAGAGGTGCGGCCATGACAGCTGCTAGGCAACACTGGAAAGAGGTGCGGCCATGACAGCTGCTAGGCAACACTGGAAGGAGGTGCGGCCATGACAGCTGCTAGGCAACACTGGAAGGAGGTGCGGCCATGACAGCTGCTAGGCAACACTGGAAGGAGGTGCGGCCATGACAGCTGCTAGGCAACACTGGAAGGAGGTGCGGCCATGACAGCTGCTAGGCAACACTGGAAGGAGGTGCGGCCATGACAGCTGCTAGGCAACACTGGAAGGAGGTGCGGCCATGACAGCTGCTAGGCAGCACTGGAAGGAGGTGCGGCCATGACAGCTGCTAGGCAACACTGGAAGGAGGTGCTTGAGTTTTATCTCAGGGGCACACACTCCAGCCAAACAGTGGCCACAGAGTCCTCAACAGTCCTCAAAGCAGACGGGCTCCACTGGCACTTACATCTTTTTACAAGTAGTAGTAAGTTGTTGTACCGTGTTAGCCATCGATGTAAGCAGGAAATCCAAGGTTAAGGTAATACCATTTATTGGCTAACTCATTTAGATTGAAAATGCAAGCCTTCGAAGCTGTTCAAGCTTCTTCTTCAGGCATAATACAGATCTGTGACTTAGACACACATTTATACAAAAAAAACTACAAAGGAGTGACAATTGTTTTTACACTGACACACATGCAAAATAGCTAAGTCGTAAAATCGTATACTGTGAGATAAGAATCAGAGGGATTATAACAATTAATGGTGGGCTGATAAGAATGAGAGGGGGAGAGAAAGTGTGTGGAATTTTTATTGCTCTCACACCAGGCCAGACAGTCTGTTTAATATCAGACCTTGTGATGAGTCTTGTCTATTCAATCCATGTCATAATGACACATAAAATTATTGTGGGCTAAACAGGGACAATAATTTTATGTGTCACTATGACATGGATTGAATAGACAAGACTCATCACAAGGTCTGATATTAAACAGACTGTCTGACCTCCATTCCACACACTCTCTCTCCCCCTCTCATTCTTATCAGCCCACCATTAATTGTTATAATCCCTCTGATTCTTATCTCACAGTATACGATTTTACGACTTGGCTATTTTTCATGTGTGTCAGTGTAAAAACAATTGTCACTCCTTTGTAGTTTTTTTTGTATAAATGTGTGTCTAAGTCACAGATCTGTATTATGCCTGAAGAAGAAGCTTGAACAGCTTCGAAGGCTTGCATTTTCAATCGAAATGAGTTAGCCAATAAATGGTATTACCTTAACCTTGGATTTCCATCTTTTTACAAAGGAAACTCCACTTTTCTTTCCAACCAGGCTCCAGATGAGAATCCAGTACAGTGCTCCCCTGCTGCCTATCACACAGCATCGCGGTCCTGGGCCTGGCCTCACACTACCCAAATGATCACCCTGAGGGTGGAACTATGGGGATCTCACGGCCCATTTTAAAGCGGACTAAAACCTTTGACTAAACTGGTGATGGCATCCCGATTGCAAGCTGCGCATACACCCACTGAATAACCCGACCCGAAGATGCGGCCACCGGAGGTTTAAATTGGCAAGGGTGCCCTGAGGGGGGGTTCAAACAGTGGGGTCTCCTGATTCTTTTAGACTCCAGGGCCAGCCACAACGCGGTTTGTCCGCTTTAAAATTAAACCAATTACCCCAGATTCCTGCCCTGGAGTCTAAAAAGGTGCCTCCACTCTGTAAGGCCCCTCAGATTGCCCACCACATCCCCGGCATCGCTTCAACTGTGCGCGCGCACACCCAGCCTATTGGAAGCACTCCACAGGGGAGCAAGGGGTGATTGCGCCGTCGCTCCCTATGCGCCGTTCAAAACAACGGCTTTATGTTGTGCATTGGTTTGCACAGCATAAAGCGGTGAGTGGACAAGTGCTCACGCATATGCCACGATGACTGTGGAAATGTGAGTACAGGGGGTTTCACACTGCGGGGCAAACCAATTCGGTATGCTCCTGGGGCAAGACCAATCCCCAGGATAGTGGTGACTGGTCCGCTAAAAAGGAACAGAAGAGTGCCAGTTGTTTTCTCCACATGTCAGACAGCCATACCTGGGCTTTTAAGTGGACTAATACCCATCACAATCTATAAGATTCCTGGGCCAATTGTTTCCCTCCCCCGGGGCATCGAAAATCAGGATGCCTCAATGTGTGAAACCCCCCAGGTTGCGCGGTTCACGTAACTTGCACTCCGGTCCAACAACGCATGTGCGAGCTGTGGCCGCATCCCCGCTATCCCTCTAGCAGGGCGCGTGTCCACATCAGCCATTTGTGAATGGTCGGCGTGGACACACTCCCTGTTATAGGGAAGTGGGGGATGCGGCCACCAGCGCACTGGGAGCCACTGACCTTAGACACCAACTTAGATGTTAGATAAAGAAGGGATGGGTATGCACAGCTAAATCACCAACAGAATAATACACACTATCGGGTGCTAGTAAAATAGGGACAAAAATACCTATATATTGTCAAAGATACTGGGCCCTAGATAAGCCCCAAAAATGTCCCTATGTTATACTACTGCACACCACACTTGTCCCCCAGGACCGCAACTATCCACTATCTATAGTTGCGGTCCTGGGGGTCCTGAGCTTTGAAGATGTGGTGATGTTATTTGTCTCTTAAAGAATTTTTTTTGGTCTTAGATACATTGGTCTATATGCTGGCGTGTGTACTTTTTGCACAATACTAGGTTGATTATCTTTATGCACCTACTTCTTATGTGCATTATACACTGCAGCACTTTTTTCACTTGGCACTTTTTTGCACTGATCTCACTTAGGCACTTTGCACTTTCTTATTTACTTCACTTTATTATAACTATCTTTATCTTATTTTGAGCCCTTATCTTTTATGCACTTGTATTTTAACACTCCTCATTTCAACCACGCCACCATACAGCCATAGTAAGATATTAATCAACTAATCAATGATTATTTATCCATTTACTTAATTATTTATATATGATGAATATCAATTATAGCTCCTAATAGGACAGTTTTCCCCAGCATCTTTCAATTGTGTATATGTTTTTTAATTGAGTCTTTTATGTTGTTTGTTAATGTCTTAAGAATGATTCAATAAATGTATTTATATATTCATTTTATACAAGTGTGGTGTGCAGTAGTATAACATAGGGACATTTTTGGGGCTTATCTAGGGCCCAGTATCTTTGACCAACTTAGATGTTGTGACGTCAGCGGCTCCGATTGGACGAGCGGCCGTGCATGCGCCGTAGGACTGGGAAGAGGTGAGTTGTGCTCGGCGGTCTGGAGGGTTTCACATAGCGGGGCATCCCCAATCGGGAAAGGACCAAAACCCAAGGATAGACAAAATCTGGGGTTTTGGTCCACTTTAAGTCTTGTTGGCCTTGTGCATCCAAAAAGCCAGCAGCATTGGGTTCCTGCATTTTGGAGTAAAGATCTGTCAGTCGGTCCACAGCGTTTTTGTTTTGTTCTCTAATCGTTGTATATTTATGTTTGCATGATTATTTGCACTATTATGTCTTTTGATCAAGAAGCGCCAATTTCGGACTTCCTGGGGCATGCTCTGCCCCACGTTTGTTTTTGGTTACTTAAAGTCACAGGCAACTTCGGTTCAGATGTTTGTTTGATTGTTACTATGTCATGAGGAAAGGGGGCCCTAGCGCACTCCGAAATGTCGACTTACAACCTTATGCATGATTGGACTTATTTGCATACTCTGCATTTACTGACATTTTGGATTTATAATATAACCTTTTGACGCATATCACGTCTGGAGTTCTGGTTCTTCACAGAAATCAGTAGATAGCTTTTGGCATCGTCTATGGCCAAACCTGGAGGATTTGCACCATTCAGCACAAAGTCTTAGCACAGCGTTAGTAAATTAAGCAAGTCGGGGCTTAGCATGACAGACAAGCAGGGAAAGAACAAAAGCAGGTTAGCAGGAAAGCAAAGGCAAGCAGATATCTGGAAGGAGAGCGTTAGAAGCGTAAGAGGTTAGTGATGATATAGCGAAATGGCAGAGGACAGGCACACAGGACACAATGAGCAGTTACCTGGGTCCCGCTGCTCCCGGCTGAAGACACCACAATGTACTTGGTGGGTGGTGGTGAAGGCTGGGTAGGGGTTGCCGGCCGGGCACTCACTAAGGTCTGTACGGGCAAAGTCAAGGACCCAGGCACCTTAATAATCCCTGGCGGGCGAGGGGATGGCGTAATGGAGCCAGAGGCCGGCTGAGAGATGGTGAGTGTGGGTCGAGGCTGAGAGAGAAGACATTCAGAAGAGGAGGATGGGATAAAGAGAGAGAGAGAAAGAAAGAAAGAGGAGGTGGGATTAGAAAAGAGACACAAAAAAATACATCATTAGAGGTGAGACACCATCACGGCACGGGAAAGACGATCATACGTCAGAACATTACCTGTGTGACCGTCAGGGTGGTCCGGTTAACCTGGGGCCCCTGCAGAGCACTCTGGGCCCTCGCCTTCATTACATGAGAGCACAGCGTGGGACCCAGGAAGCCATAATCAGCGCGATAGGCATCTGGGGTGTCTGGAGCCGGACGCAACTTCACCAATACCGGTGCCGTGTGTTTCTGCAATAAAAGAAAAATAAGGCATGCCAACGTCCAATCAGAACCGTTACTAACAAACACATGATTCAGTAAGAGATGAGACAAATTCTCATGACAGTAAAAACAAAAAACCCCTGAGAATGTCACAGTTACTGAATCACCAGCTAAACCAATGGCACTTGTTTACTCCTAAGTAGAGAACTTTTACACTCTGTAGTAAATAGAGCCATTGACCTTCATTGTCTTCCTATCTGGTGATTCAGCAACAGCGACATTCTCATGTTCTTTTCTCAAACAGTGAGAATTTCTAGGAAGAAATGAGGACATAGGCGTATAAAGGTAACTAGGAAGAAATAATGGGGGGGATAGGAATATAAAGGTAACTAGGAAGAAATAATGGGGGGGGGTAGGAATATAAAGGTAACTAGGAAGAAATAATGGGGGGGATAGGAATATAAAGGTAACTAGGAAGAAATAATGGGGGGGATAGGAATATAAAGGTAACTAGGAAGAAATAATGGGGGGGGGGATAGGAATATAAAGGTAACTAGGAAGAAATAATGGGGGGGGGATAGGAATATAAAGGTAACTAGGAAGAAATAATGGGGGGGGGGGGATAGGAATATAAAGGTAACTAGGAAGAAATAATGGGGGGGGGGGATAGGAATATAAAGGTAACTAGGAAGAAATAATGGGGGGGGGATAGGAATATAAAGGTAACTAGGAAGAAATAATGGGGGGGGGGGGTAGGAATATAAAGGTAACTAAGAAGAAATAATGGGGGGGGATAGGAATATAAAGGTAACTAGGAAGAAATAATGGGGGGGGGGATAGGAATATAAAGGTAACTAGGAAGAAATAATGGGGGGGGGGGATAGGAATATAAAGGTAACTAGGAAGAAATGAGGAGGACACAGGGGTATAATAAGTAACTAGGAAGAAATAATGGGGGGATAGGAATATAAAGGTAACTAGGGAGAAATGATGACATAGGGGTATAAAGGTAACTAGGCAGCAATGAGGAGGACATAGGGGTATAAGGGTAACTAGGGAGAAATCAGGAGGACATAGGGGTATAAAGGTAACTAGGGAGAAATGAGGGGGACATAGGGGTATAAAGGTAACTAGGGAGAAATGAGGGGGACATAGGGGTATAAAGGTAACTAGGGAGAAATGAGGGGGACATAGGAGTATAAAGGTAACTAGGGAGAAATGAGGAGGACATAGGGGTATAAAGGTAACTAGGGAGAAATGAGGGGGACAGAGGGGTATAAAGGTAACTAGGGAGAAATGAGGGGGACATAGGGGTATAAAGGTAACTAGGAAGAAATGAGGACATAGGGATATAAAGGTAACTAAGGAGAAATGAGGGGGACATAGGGGTATAAAGGAGGAAATGGAGAGGGCATAAAGGTAACTAGGCAGAAATTAGGAGAATATATGGGTATAAATGTAACTAGGAATAAATAAAGGGGGGCATAGGGGTATAAAGGTAACTAGGAATAAATAAAGGGGGGCATAGGGGTATAAAGGCAACTAGGGAGAAATGAGGAGGACATAGGGATATAAAGGAAGAAATGAGGAGAACACAGGGGTATAAAGGTAACTAGGGAGAAATGAGGGGGACATAGGGGTATAAAGGTAACTAGGGAGAAATAAGTAGGGCATAGGGGTATAAAGGTAACTAGGGAGAAATGAGGGGGACATAGGGGTATAACAGTAACTAGGAAGGGGCATGGAGATGTATGAGGGGGAAGTAGTAAGGAATGAGTAGGGCATAGGGGTATATTGCTGATGAGGAGGCAATGATGGGAGCACAGCCTCTTGCATGTCATTAGTGATATAGTTGTTGATCTTAGTTGGGGATTTCCCAGTTGCCACAATGAGTGTACAGTGCAATGCCGGGACGTTCCACACACTGCAATACTTGTTATTACCAGCAGGAGGCTCTGCACATGGTCGGCTCCGATCTTGTCGATGTTGGTGATGACGGGCCCCTCCAGCACAGCGCGCAGTCTCTCCCCCTCCGCCATCAACCGCTGAACGATCAGAGTTTTGATCACCTTAAAGAAAATTATCCGGATGAGCCCCCAAATTTGCCAAGTAATTGCATTACCAACTAAGCCCCTCCCCTCAAAACTCACATCAGGTCCCAATTCTGCCAGGCCGGCGATGGACCCGTAACGTGTTGTCCAAGGAGTGCGATCATCCATCAGGCTCTGTGCGGGGAGAAAGAAAAAGTGGCCAGAAACATAAAGGGAGAGAACCAATGACAGGAGAGCAAGATGGCAGATTCTGTACATGCAGTAACAGGTAGGTACCTATTGCAACCAATGGGTTCTGCTCTAATATTTTATGGAAAAAGTCAGTGTATTTATGCAAACCAGGGGGGAGTGGCTTCAATTAAATTCCAAAAGGGAAAGTCTGTGGCTAGCACCGACCTAAAGTGGACCAAAACCCACTGTAATCTGAATCTATAAGATTCCCGGGCCGATCGATTCCCTCCCCCGGGACATCCAAAATCGGGATGCCCCGCTGTGTGAAAACCCCACAGGCTGCCCCATACACTTACCTTGCTTCCCGATCCAACGGTACATGCGCGAGCCGCATGCCACCACATACAGAAACAATACCTTAAAAAGTCAAAATTGAGTGCGTTGATCCTCTAAGTTTTAAAGGGGAAGCTAAACACTAGTGGTGTCAGAAAAAAAAAATCGAAAAGTATATTTCATTAGGCAATACCAGAATTGATTAATTCTCCCTAGTATCGATTCTGACTTCCCCCTGCTAAAGTCAAAGAAAAGTAAAAAAAAAAAAAAAAAAAAAAAAAAAGAAGAAAAAACTCACCTGACCCCTCGTTCGACCCGGCTGGCTCTCCTCTTCACCCGGGGGGGGGGGGGGGGGGGGTCCCTCTGATCCCCCTTCAGGGGCGGGGTGGATGATGTTACCCCTGCGGGTGTCATCCCGGCTGTCAGATGTGATGATCGCCAGGGAGAGAAAGAGGCAAAAGATCCTCTGATACCTACCCCCCCCCTCCAGCGATCACAGCATCTGTCACCGGATCAGCAAGGGACACAGGAGCTGACAAGGTAAAGAAATGTTTTTTTTTAATAAAAAGACAATTCTGTGAGTACTCACCTGTAGCCTTGCTTTTACTAGGCAGGGTGCAGCCGGCTTCCAGAAGTCCTTACGTATGGGTTATTCCGCCACTAGGTGGCGCAGTGTACTGCAGAAGAGTTGTGGCTCCTCCCGGTCCCATATAAAAACAGGATCACCAATAGACCAATCCAGCGTTGACAAGCAGTTATTCAAGAAACCGAGAGAAGCAAAAAAAGTTAACAAACCCCAAACTAACTTGGAACAATCACCATAAAGAGGCAACCAAGAATAACGATAACAAGGGTGGGGTGAAGCAGGCCGTGCCATGCATAGTAAAAACAATTCTACAGGTGAGTACTCACAGAATTGTCATTTTCCTATTGCATGGCACGGCCTGCTTCAAGAAGTCCTTACGTATGGGACGTCCAACAGCAGTGTCCGTAAGGTAGGGTGGGATCCCCCAAAAAGTAACAGGCAGCTCAAACCACTACCGCCTGAAGTACCTTGTGGCCAAATACAGCATCCGCTGAGGCCTTAACATCAACCTTGTAAAACTTGGAAAAAGTATGAACAGAAGACCAAGTTGCGGCCTTACAAACTTGTTCAACAGAAGCCTGGTGCTGAAAGGCCCAAGACGCACCAATAGCACGAGTGGAATGAGCAGTAACCCTAAAAGGAGGAACCTTCCCCCTGGCAGAGTAGGCCTGCTCCACCGCCTGACGGATCCACTTGCTGATAGTGGATTTAGCCGGAGGCAAACCCTTCCTAGATCCAGCAGGAACAACAAAAAGAGCATCAGATTTCCTGAAAGAAAAATAAAACTTCAGAGCCCTGACAACATCCAAAGAATGAAGGGTCCGCTCCTTGGAATTAGCAGGGTTAGGACACAAGGAAGGAAGTACAATGTCCTGATTGAGATGAAAAGCAGACACAACCTTAGGCAAGAAATCTGGCTTAAGCCGAAAACACCACCTTATCCTGATGCCTTTCAAAATAAGAAGGTTTGATGGAAAGCGCCGCCAGCTCAAAAACTCACCTGACCGAAGTAATGGCCACCAAAAAGGCCACCTTAAGAGTCAAAATGGGCAAAGCAGCCCCACGGATAGGCTCAAAGGGAGGACCCTGCAGAGCAGACAACACCAGATTCAGGTCCCAAACCGGCAGCATAGGCTTACATGGCGGACACAGATGAGTAACTTCCTGGAAAAAGGTCTTAACCAACCGGTGATTGGCAAAGGATCTTTGGGAAAAAAATTGCCAGAGCCGACACCTGTCCCTTGAGGGTACTAAGTTGAAGGCCCGAATCCAAACCATGTTGCAAAAATTCCAGAATCCTGGGGATAGAAAACACCCGACAGGGAAGAGACTTGGACTCACACAAGGCAATGTAAGCATGCCAGACCCTGTAGTAGAAATCAAGAATAAAATTGAGAAAGATTTCTCAATGAGTTAGCAACTTGGGCTTTAACAATAAGTCCGCCAATGTCTATTATTCTCCAGTAGCAATCCGTAATTATGTTCTCCTATCCCATCCTATCCTATCCTATCCTATGCCGCTGTCAGGCGGACCTTTGTCAACACACTTAAAGGAATACACGCAGGCATTTTAACATCTCCCTCCCTCCTTAGCACCGTTTCGGCCGAAGTGCAGCGCAGGATGGGTGAGAGTCTCGCCTGGTGATCTTTTAAGGCTGTTAACCACTTGTCTTACTGTGAGTGCATTTTTAATTATAAACAAGCAGGGTATTAAAACGGTATTATGCTAGATTTCTTTTATTGATTTTATTACATGCCTCACTTGCAATGGGACAATTTAAAGTCAAGTTTTAAATCTACTTCAGAAGCCAGCTTTCAGCTCTTACCTGGAACATAACGAAAAAATCAAAAGGATCTCTTATAGAGGCTAATTGTACACCATTCTCTGGTAAGAGTAATTACAGAAGGTGGTGGGCACAAGGAGAAAGTTTTAAACCTATTTAAGTGGCACATGGTGAACAGTTTGGAATTAACCCATTGTATAAGCAAGTTAAATAGTGCATGCACCTTGGGATAGGAGAACATAATTACGGATTGCTACTGGAGAATAATAGACATTGGCGGACTTATTGTTAAAGCCCAAGTTGCTAACTAATTGAGAAATCTTTCTCAATTTTATTCTTGATTTCTAATGCTCTGTGTTTTTATATGTAAGATTGTTTGTAAAATCCACGGGGATAATTGGATCATTACACGTTGAGCAATACACATTACCATTACAAAAACACTTTAAGCACCATTACTAAAATATCTAGCGCGTTTTTTTCTTAAGATATATAGACCCTGTAGTAGATAAAGGACGAGGACTTCTTCCTAGCCCTAATCATGGTAACAACAGAAGCCGGCAAGCCCCTTATCCATCAAGATGGAGGTTTCAGCAGCCAAGATGTTAAAGCCAGCATTTGTAAATTGGGATGGCACAGTTGTCCCTGAGTGAGCAGATCTGGATCCTTGGGCAAGACATACTGATCTACTGCCAACTGCACGACGTCTGTGAACCACACCCTCCTTGGCCAACAGGGGGCCACCAGAATGGCTGGTACCCCTTCCTGGGTTATCTTGCGCAGTACCCTGCCCAGCAGAGGAAAAGGAGGGACCACATAGAGAAGCCGAAACTCCGTCCAAGGCATTGCTAGTGCATCCGTGGCGAAGGCCAGAGGGCCCTGAGACAAACCTGGGAAGCTTTTGATTGTGGCGGGACACAAACAGGTCAACATATGGCTGACCCCAGCGGTGACACAGGGAGTGAAATACCTTGTTGCTGAGGGACCATTCCCCCAGCCGAGACGTCCCCCTGCTCAGAGAGTCTGCCTCCAGGTTCTCCAGCCCCAGAATGTAAACCGCCGAGACGCAAGGGACATTCTCTTCCGCCCAAGACAGTATCAGGGACACTTCCTTGAGGGCTCGCTTGCTCCTAGTCCCTCCCTGATGATTGATGTAGGCAACCACCGTCTGGTTGTCCGAGTGTATCTGAACAGCCCCACCCCAAAGGTGTGTGGTCAGCTGAGAAAGAACCAACCTGATCGCCCTCAGTTCAAGGATATTGATGGGAGCATCAATGCCCCACCGACCCTGGAACTTCAGAGACTTCCAAAAGCCCCCCAACAGGTCAGACTGGCATCTGTGGTGACAGTCTCCCAGCACAAGGGGCAGAAAGGTCCTGCCCACTAGAAGGTTCCCTGAGTCCATCCACCACGAGAGGGACTGTCTGGCCAGGGGGGACAGAACAAATTCCTGGTCCAGGGACACAGGGTCCTCAACCCCACTGACAAGAGGTGCAACTGAAGAGGTCTCATGTGAAACTGAGCAAAGGGGACCGCCTCGAAGCAGGATGCCATCAGGCCCACTAACTGCATCCCCTGCCGGATGGAGGGATGGGGACACAAGAGCAGAACCCGTGCCTGCTTCTGAAGGCCCTCCACCTTCTGCTGAGGCAGGAATACCTTGACCTGAGAGGTATCCAGAGTCATGCCCAGAAAAGACCTCACCAAAGACAGAGACAGTGAAGACTTGGTTAAGTTGGTCACCCAGCCGAAGGACTCGAGGGTGGAGGTCACCACCTGAGTATCCTTCTCGGCCTGATGAAGAGACTGAGCCGCAATCAGAATGTCGTCCAGGTAAGGGAGGATGCGAATGCCCCTATTCCGCAGCAGAGCCATCACACGCGCCAGCACCTTGGTGAACACCCGAGGCGCCGAGGAGATACCGAACGGCAAGGCCACAAACTGGTAATGCTGATTCTCTAGAGCAAACCTGAGAATCTCTGATGACCTGGAAAGATTGGCACGTGAAGATAAGCATCCTTGATGTTCACGAAGGTCATGAAATCGCCCGGGCGAAGGGTACCGACAGCCGAGCGTAGCGTCTCCATGCGAAAGTGCTTGAACCTGACAAACTTGTTGAGACCCTTCAAGTCCAGGATGGGCCTCAAGGACCCATCTTTTTTGGGGTCCGTGAAAAGATTGGAGTAGAACCCCTGACCCTGTTCCTGGGGAGGCACCAGACAAATGACTCCTGACTCCAACAGCCGTTGAACCGCAAGGCGCAAACCCTGAGCTGACAGAGGGTTTTGAGACATTCGGGATCTGATGAATCTTGGGGGCGGCCAGGCTGCAAACTCTATCTTGTAACCGGAGGACACCACTTCCTGAATCCACCGGTCTGAGACGCGGAGCCTCCAGATGTGAGCAAAGAGCCGAAGCCGTCCCACCACCCGGATGGGTGGGGGCGCCTCCTCATGCCTGAGGGGGCTTGGGAGAAGGTTAGGGCTTGGGACCCCATGAGATGCCGGGACGACCACGTGATCTGCCACGACCCCAAGAATCTCTGTGGCTGCCCGAAAAGAGGGAGCCACGACCTCCTCTGGGAGCACGGAAGGAGGGGAGGGAAACGGAGGACCCCCGAAAGGGCCGAGGCTGCCTCCTACGCTGAGGCAGCCTACCATCCTTGGCTAGAACATCCAGACGCTCACCAAAGAGCCGCAGCCCCGTAAGGGGAGCTTATTGAGAGCCTTCTTAACGGCAGCCGCCCACTGACGCAGCCAAACAGAGCGGTGCATGGCCACCAAAAGGGCAGAGGCCCTACCACTCAGCCGTACAGCATAATCCATGGCAGTAAGGACAAAGGCAACAAAATCAGAGCAAAGCAAAAGGGCCCTATAATCCTCCCCCCTGCTACCAGCCGTAGCACCATCAAGGAGACGCTTGAGCTGTTTCTTAAGGGCAATAGCTGTAATGGCAGTGGCGCAGCGCAGCCCCCACAAATGTAAAAGCATGGCAGGCCAGCTGATCCATGCGCCGGTCCTCGCTGTCCCGCATTGTATTAGTGTCAGGGGAAGGCATGACCGAGGTGTTGGACAGCCCTAGAACAGGAGCGTCCACCTCAGGGGGACACGACCATCGCTTGACCAGGTTGGCAGGAAAAGGATACCTCTTATCCAACCCTTTGGGCACCGCGGGCAATCTACTAGGACGTTCCCACTCCTTGAGCACCATATTAGTGAAATGGCCATGCTCAGGGAACTCCAGACGCTGTTTATCAGGACGAAAGAGCTCACCCTGCTTCCTCTTAGCCACCTCAGGGGGGACAATGTGCAAGATTTCAAAAATGTCAGCCAACAGGCTATCAGTGTCCTCAGAGAACCATGAGTCCTCCCCAGACGCAGACCCAGGGTCACTGTTGTAACCCTCCTGCTGGTCCCCAGAGGAGTCAGAGTCCGGGAAGAGTTCCCCCTCCTCTAGGGGGTAACGCCACCAAAAGCATCAAGTCCCTCATCCTCCTCAGGAAAGAGGGATAGCACGGGAGCCAGGTGCCGCTTCTTTCCAGAGGCCTTCCGTGGAACAGGCCTTGCAAGCTGCCTTTCAATGCTGGCCACCTGCAGTGCCAGATCAGACTGTGACCCTCCGCTAGTATCCCCCTCACTGGGGGCTAAATGCAGGTGCGGAGGGGTAAGCGACGCCAAAAGGGGTGCAGAGCTGGGAAGCGAAGCGGGTAGCCCAGCCTGCAACGATACCCTGGGCACACGGCATGCACACAGCGGCACTGTTACTCAGAGGGGATGCCCCGCACATGGCACACAGCCGGGATTGCCCCGAAGGACCCCAAGCACGCTATCCCCAGAAGCCTCCATATGGTGATTAAGACAGGCGCAATAGGCCAGCACAGGGTAAGGGCTAATAAAAAAAAGCCACCCGGGATGCCCCCAGAAGCCAGTGAGGGGAGATGAGGGAGGGTAAGGGGCAGGACCGTGAGAAACCAAAACCCACAGTTGTCCCGCCTGAAAGACATAAGTAAAAACCCATAAGCATCCCACAGCACATGCCCCAAGGAAACCAAAAAAACCCCAAAGGGGACTCACAAACCAAGCAGGCCAAAATCACCAAGCCGCCAGACCACAGGAGGAAGCGACACAGGCAGAGATCACCGCCGCAGCTCCAGGAGGAAGAGGGGCCCCAGGCGCGCAGCAGAATCAAAATGGCGCCGGCAGAGGAACCTTGAGGGGCGGGCCGCGGGAGGACGACGTGATACGCGCCATCCTCCGACCCCCCGCGAAGAGCGTCAAAACGGTGCTCACGTGACCGAGCCGGCGTCATCACACAGCAAAAAAACGCCTCACAGTTATAGCGCCGCCTACCGCGGAGCGTAGTACAAAGTGGCGATGACGGCGAAACAGTTTAAAACAGTTTAAAAACAGCTAAAAGCACTCGCCGCTACCAACCCCCCCCCGAACACACATCGGGGAGGGGGCGGAGAGCGAGCAGGCAGCGGCGAGAGCCCAGGCCAGGGATTGGGGGGGGGGGGGGGGGGCCCAAACACCAGAATAAGTCACATAGTCCCCAAAACACTCACCCCCTCAGAAGCTAGGACAGCTACTCCGCATCCCTAGTAGGCTCAGCATAAAGCCTATGGCCGGCTACCCTTTGTGGTACAGGGTCTGCGGTCAGGAGCAGCGCTCCTTGAGCACCTGACCCTGGTGCTCCTATACCCTCAACCGATCAGACAGCAGAGGCTGGGAGGCACAGAGGGTCCGGAAACGGGTGGAAATAGCCATGCAGGGCCGCAGGCTTGGTTGCCCCGCACACCTGCGCAATATAAGAGCCATCTTCTATCTTCGCAGAATCACTGCAGAGAAAACACTGGATTGGTCTAGTGCTGATCCTGTTTTTATATGGTACCGGGAGGAGCCACAACTCATCTGCAGTACACTGCGCCACCTTGTGGCGCAATAACCCATACGTAAGGACTTCTGGAAGCATGCCGTGCCATGCAATAGGAAAAGACATTTTTTTCTATGTGTGGTGTTTTTTTTTTACTGTTAACCCTTTGTAAACTGGTAAGGGATCTATGTGACACCTATACCAGTTCACAAGGCTCTGGGTCTGGCAAGTCACCTGCAGCTAGTGGGCGACTTGTCATTAACCCTGAGCCCCCAATTACCTGCCTCCCCAAATCCCAAGGGGAGGCAGAAGAGCTGGCCCCTGCATCTTGCTCTACAAGCCCCTATAGCTAGTGCCCAGGCTAGTTATGCTGGGTAAGGGGGACCTCACACCGTTTTATTTTGGGATTTTTAAGGGTCCCTCCCCCGTTAAGGGGGACCCTATGTAATTTTTCTTATATTAAAATTTAATTTAAAATCGCAATATATTGTCTTTGAGGCAGAATTCGGATATATTGTATAGTCATGCGTGTATCGCGATACGCATCGCCAGATTCTAGCCAATTCACACCCCTACTGGACACAACCCTGCCATAGTGTGTATTGGGGCACTGGAGTGGGGATAGAAGGCGACGACAAACCTCCTACCTGGGTATAGGATCACTTTAACCCTGAACACATCCGAAGCCCCTCCCATTAGGATTAGGCATACATTGGTAACTGGCTTACCACCTAGGCTTCCTCTGGTCTCTACACATGAGGAGCCCGACAGCACTTCAGTCTCTCGGTAGCGCTTGTGGTCCTCGGCTTACCTTGGTGAAGGTCTTGGTGAGCCTGGACTGGATATTGTTGGTGGTGGTGCTGAAGTTCTTGCAGATCTGTGCAATGAGCCGGGCAGCGAAGTCCCTCAATGCCCAATGGTTGTCCACATCCGGCCGGAGGCAGAGCTGGCGGCTGACGATGCAGGTCATGACGGCCGGGATCAGCTCGTGTAACTGAAATGGGAGACGGGACCAAAAATCAGGCCTATGAGATGCGCCTTCACATAGGGTAAATGTAAGAAGGGCGGGAGCTAAGTGCACTGCTGTTTATAACATGGACCTACATCCAAATGGTGCTGAATGAAGTCTCTCACGACAGGATGGGTGTGTAGATCTCAGAATCAGGAAACCTCCCTGCAACTATCCCATCACACAGGCAGGGCCGTATTTGGTGTTTATAGTGCCCTAGGCACTTTAAGTGCTGGCGCCCCCTTTTTTTAAGTTCACGGTGCATACAAAAATAAAATGTGTAGGGGGAAAGGGTGCCAGGGGCTAGATGCAGAGAATGCGTGTGGAGGAGGGCACAAAGGGGGAAATGCAGAGAAGCAGACAAAACAGGAGTCACATGCCCACACCAGTAGAGGGGAGATGCTCTGGCCTGTGTTTAACCCATTGCCCTCCCCCCCCTCACACAAATACACTTAATTTCTTTTCTTTACTACAGAAGTAAGAGCAGTGTCTCCCCCCCATCCAGGTTGCCACCCTAGGCATGTGCCTAGAGTTGCTTAATAGTAAATACAGCCCTGCACACAGGGGGAGGAGGCAGGGCAGCCGGCAACAGCTGCAGTGAACTTGCTCCTGCCTTCTTCAAAGCAGACACTGTACACGGAGGTAACAGCTCTGTGCATGTGATGAGCTGCTTCCAAGCAAACGGCACTGATTGGATGACAGCCCCTGCATGCGCCATGAGAAGGGCAAAGGTACGTTTTTACAGGGGAACTAGGTTTCACACAGTGGGGCATCCCAAGTCTGGATGCCCCCAGGGCAAGAAACAAATAGTGAAAAGCTGAAAAGAGTAATACACGGGGAAAAAACGAAAATGGCATAGTAAGAATAAGAAAGAGAAAATGTAAAACCGAAAGATACTTCAGACAGCTGCAGAGGTAATGGTAACATAAAATAAAAACTGTAAAAATACTAAACGTGGAGAGCAACAAAGTGAATGAAAACAGAAAGAAACAATGGTGAAAAAACTTAAGTTAGGTACCTGGTAACTTTTTTTCTAAACATCTGAAAGGGCAGCATACGCTTGAGACCTCCGGGCTCCTCCTACCAATTGGGAACACCTGACCACCAGTCAGAATAAAATCTTGACTCCTCCTCCCATTTCCCAGTTGTTGTAGAGATCTGAAAGAGAGAAAAAGAAACATACCCACAACTCAACTTTGTCATAACACATAATCCAACTCCACATAAGTAAAGGGAGGGAAAACAGCGTATGCTGCCCTTTCGGATGTTTAGAAAAAAAGTTACCAGGTACCTAACTTAAGTTTTCTCAACATCCTTCGGGCAGCATACGCTTGAGAGATAAGCGAGTACTACCTCATTGGGTGGGAAGAACAGCATGAAGGAAACTGGCCAAAAAACCTGATCCCACTGGGACAGAAGATTCAACCGATAGTATCTAGCAAAAGTCCTGGCTGAGGACTAAGTGGCTGCTTTACATACCCGTTCCATAGAGACCTCATCCTGCTCTGCCCAAGATGTAGAATTACTTCTTGGCATGGTATAATTTTTATCTCAGTTGTACTCTTATCTTGCTAAAGTAGTCTAAAACACTCTTTGTCCTTTCCTCGGACCTACGAAGGACACAAACCAACTGTTGGGTTTCCTCCAATCCTTGGTCCAGTTAAGGTACTTCATCAGACATGATCTAACATCCAAAGCATTTCACTCGAAGCTTCTTCATCAGCTACTGTCAGAAGGACCAACCTTGCGTCTATGAAAATCCGATGAGATCATAGGTAAATAGCCAAGATCCATTCCCAAAATTACTGGATCTGGAAAAAAATAGAAAAACAGGATGAAGATCAGCCCTAAACCTCACTGATTCTGCGTGCAGAAGTGATAGCCCCGAAAATAACACTTTCCAAAAATAGATCAGGTCTGAAGTAACATAACCTGGGCTTGATCATGTTTGAATTCCTTAACCCTATTAGATGCTGGGGTAAGTGTAAGGACTAGTCTAGGGTTAGAGATAGCCTAGGGTTAAAGTTAACGGCGGCCGAGGGTTAGAGGCGTAGGCCGAGGGTTAGAGGCGTAGGCCGAGGTTTAGAGGCGTAGGCCGAGGGTTAGAGGCGTAGGCCGAGGGTTAGAGGCGTAGGCCGAGGGTTAGAGGCGTAGGCCGAGGGTTAGAGGCGTAGGCCGAGGGTTTAGAGACAGCCTAGGGTTTAGAGACAGCCTAGGGTTTAGAGACAGCCTAGGGTTTAGAGACAGCCTAGGGTTTAGAGACAGCCTAGGGTTTAGAGACAGCCTAGGGTTAGAGACAGCCTAGGGTTAGAGACAGCCTAGGGTGTCCGCTCCCACTGCTGGACCCTCTAGATTCAAAGTACTTACTCTCATGAGAAGCACTCAGAAAATCTGCCACATGGTTCAAAGTTCCTTTTGGAAAACTTGTGACGGAGACTTCAGGTTTCCTTCTAAACCAATAAGGATCACTAATGTGACCCCCATCTAGCAATGAACCTTGCTCTCCCATGATGGTTAATGTATGCTACAATCGTAGCATAGTCTGATCTTATCTGTACAAGCTGATCTTCCAAAGTTGTACAAATTCCATCAAGGCTACTTTTCTGTTATCCATTTTCTTAGGTTCAAGAAGGACTGGCTCAGGGTCTTGGGCTACTTTCCTTGTGCTGCCCAACTCTCGCAATGGGTTGCCTAACCCCAAGCTGAGGTATCTGTAGTAACCATCTTTCCTTTTGGGGTTCCCGATATAGCTTCCCTTGACTGAGGACTGAAACTATATCTTCCAACCCATACCGGAAGCCGCTCCAAATGCTCAGGATATATAATATATGAAGAGTCCTTGAATACAAGTCACATCATCTTACTGCAGAAAAATGCCAATGTTAACAGTCGCCCACATGGCTTGTCTTGAAGATGTTGAACTGGCACAAAGGAATCAAATGGCTTCCTAAAGGTCCGAAATCTTTTGAGAAGGCAGAATAAGAGTCTGAAGAAAAGTGTTGACTTCAAAGCCCAAATAACTCATTGCCTGAGAGGGAACCAGACTTGAACTCTCGAGGCTCAGAACCCAACCGTGCTGAAAACAGCTCCAAGTTGTAATTGAGGCTCTGTAGCAATTTGTCCCTAAAATGGGCAAAAAATCTGTGGATTGTTCGGGGTCAGCCAAATACTTATTCCTCTCTGTCTTCGACATGCCAGAGGTTCTGCCAATATCTTTGTAAAAAATTCTCGGGCTGAATCCAGCCCGAAGGGAAGCAAACAAATTGGAAGTGTAAAAAACCCAGTCCTTTACTGTGCATCTTAAAAACAGGACTGGGCCCAAGGCTCATTGGAACTTGTCAGCAGGCATCCTTCAGATCAATTGAGACCATGAAAGGGCTCTGTGGAAGCATATTTCCCACTGAAGAAAAAAATGTTATTCCAAATGTCTGTATCAACCCAGAGATGTCTTCAATAAAATTAAAATGAGTCTCTACTCAAGGCTTCCTTCACCAGAAAGACAGTGGCATAAAAAACCCATTCCTCGCTGGTGAAGGGGGAACTGGGATAATGACTCCCCTGGCCCCCATGTCTGGCAGACTTTCCTGAATGTCTGATCGTTACTCCAACCTCATGGGTATAGGAGAAACCAGAATTTTGAGGGGTACAAGTAAATTCTAAGTGACCCCATCTTTTTTGTCCCTGGAAACAAAAGAGCAATTCAAGGTATTGTCCAACACTGAACAAAAACTCTTAGGCCCCAACCCGAGACATGGCGTCATTGTTTCTTGGGTTGGACAGCCCAGTTCCATACAGAGTGGAACCTTTAAATCCTCCTTCCCTGCAGAAAAGGTAGAGGAGGAAGGTAATCCCGGGAAATCTAGTATCGTCCCTGTATGAAAGGAGTGTCTAAAAGAGGACCTAGGAAGAAACTCCATTATTACAGGAGGCCTAGGTCAGGCAGGGAACACATGTTCCTATCGGCCGCCCTATCCCCACTTTTTCCAAATCTGCCCAAAAAGGAAGCCCTTAAAAGGGCATTGCACAAAGACCCATCTTTGACCCGATGTTCTGGACCAGGTCCTCAACCACAGTCCTGTGCCCGGAATTGGTCACACCCATACTTTGTACCCAAAAGCTTACTGATTCAGCCATGGCGTCTTGTTGCTGACAAAAAGGATAGGTAAGGCTTTTAGTATCTCCCAAATTTTTTTTTTTTTTTTTTTTAAAGGACACATGTGGAAGCCAAAAAATTGGCATTAAAGAATTGGATTCTGCTTGCCAAGAGCAGGGATATATTATTATAAGCATATTCTTATCTAGGGGATCACACAGAACCCCAAATTTTCAAAGGCTAACCTTGCCCCTTCGGGAACTTTAGCAAAAATACCATTTTGTGAATACTCACCTGTAAAATGGGTATTATAAGTATGTCACACACCCCACTTCAAACAATAATAATTACACTAGGGTTAACGCACCGCTAGGTGGCAGTATTGCAGAGAACTCTCCAAAAACTTCAACAGGCCCCTCCCGGTCTATACATACCTGGTACCTCCCAAGAACCTCCCAGTATTAGAACAGCAGTAAGACAAGGTACCAGAACCAAACAATGTAACCCTCAACGTAAAGAACTAAACTTCACCAAATAAAGAGCCAGGATACCGAAAAGGGCGGGTGAAGTGGGGTGTGTGACATACTTATAATACCCATTTTACAGGTGAGTATTCACAAAATGGTATTATTCTAAGTATGTCACACACCCCACTTCAAACAATAATAATAATAATAATTACACTAGGGACATCCAACAGCAGTGTCCAGAAAAGGGTGGGTATCCGAATCAGGCAATAACGCAGAAAAAACTCAGACCACTGCAGCCTGCAAAACCTTGCGGCCAAAAACAGCATCCGCTGAGGCCCGCACATCAACCTTATAGAACTTAGAAAAAGTATGAACAGAAGACCAAGTTGCAGCCTTACACACTTGTTCAACCGAAGCCTGGTGCTGAAAAGCCCAGGACGCACCAACCGCACGAGTAGAGTGAGCAGTAACGCGGAAAGGAGGATCCTTCCCTTTAGCCGAATAAGCACCAACAATGGCCTGACGAATCCATTTACTAATGGAAGATTTGGCCGGAGCCAAACCCTTCCTAGGCCCACATGGCACAACGAAAAAGGCATCAGTCTTACGAAAAGAAGACGTAGCACGTAGATAGTACCTGACACAACGTACCACATCCAAGCAGTGCAAAGCACTCTCCTTGACATTCTTAGGCTTAGGACACAAGGAAGGAAGAACAATGTCCTGGTTAAGATGAAAAGCAGAGACCACTTTAGGGAGAAAATCTGACTTGTATCGAAAAACCACTTTGTCCTGATAATCCTCAAAATAAGGAGCCTGAATAGACAAAGCTGCAAGCTCTGAAACACGCCAAACCGAAGTGATGGCCACCAGAAAGGCAACCTTCTGAGTAAGAATGGACAAAGCAACATCCCGCAAAGGCTCAAAAGGAGGAGCCTTAAGAGCAGAAAGAACCAAATTCAAATCCCACACTGGGAGCAAAGGCTTCCTAGGAGGCCGCACATGCGAAACCCCCTGGAAAAAAGTCTTGACCAAGGAATGACTAGCAAAAGATCTCTGGAAAAAAATAGACAAAGCAGAAACCTGCCCCTTCAAGGTACTCAGCTGAAGACCGGAATCCAGCCCCGACTGAAGAAACTCCAAAATCCTAGACACCGAAAAGACCCGGCAAGGCAAAGACCTAGCCTCACACCAATCAATATAAGATCTCCAATACCTGTAATAGATGGAAGAAGAAGATCTCTTCCTGGCACTAATAAGAGTCTGAATGACCGCATCCGAAAGACCCTCCTCCTTTAAGATGGAGGTTTCAGCAGCCAAGCCGTCAAAGCCAGCGTTTGTAAACTGGGGTAACATAGTTGACCCTGAGTGAGAAGATCTGGCCGAAGAGGCAGATCGAACTGATCTACGGCCAGACGAACGATGTCCGCGAACCACACCCGCCTTGGCCACCTTGGAGCCACGAGAATGGCGGGAACTCCCTCCAGAACCAACTTTCGCAGAACCCTGCCTAGCATGGGAATCGGAGGAAACAGATAAAGAAACCCCAGGTCCCTCCAGCTCAGGGTCATGGCATCCACCGCCAGAGCCAGAGGGTCCCGGGACAGGGACACAAAGGACGGAAGCTTGTGATTGTGACGAGAGGCAAACAGATCCACCTCCGGCGTCCCCCACCGGAGACAAAGTGACCGAAACACCTGGGGATGGAGAGACCACTCCCCCCGACGGGACGCACACCGGCTCAGAAAATCCGCCTCTGTGTTTTCCACTCCCGGAATGTAAACTGCCGAGATGCAAGGGACATGAGTCTCCGCCCAAACCAAAATCAGAGACACTTCCCTGTGGGCACCCAGACTGCGAGTCCCTCCTTGGTGATTGATGTAAGCAACCGCCGTCTGATTGTCTGAGCGAACCTGAACCGGCAGACCTTGTAAATGATGCGTCAAGCGAGACAGAACCAACCTGATGGCTCGCAATTCCAGAACATTGATGGGCAAGTGGGCCTCCTGAGGGTCCCACTGCCCCTGAAACCGAAAATCCTTCCAAAAACCTCCTCAGCCTGACAAACTGGCATCCGTGGTGACAGTTTCCCAAAGTGGAGTCAGAAACGACCTGCCCTTCAGAAGGTTGTCCGAGACCAACCACCACAGAAGGGACTGCCGAACCCGAGGGGACAACCGGAAGGACCGATCCAACGACCCCGGACACCGGTTCCAAGACGCCAAAAGATGAAGTTGAAGAGTCCTTGTATGAAATTGAGCAAAGGGAACTGCCTCGAACGAGGCCACCATCAACCCCACCAATCTCATCCCCAGACGAATGGACGGATGAGGATAGGAGAGGAGCAGCTGGGCCAATTCCTGAATCATCAGAACCTTGGCCTGAGGGAGAAACACTCTGTGCTGGCAGGAGTCCAACGACATCCCCAGAAAGGTCACCACCCTGGCCGGAACCAGCGAGGACTTGGGATAATTGATCACCCAGCCGAACCTCTCCAACATAGACACCACCGTGCTGGTGTCCCCCTCTGCTTGACTGAAGGAAGGAGCCATGATGAGAAGATCGTCCAGGTAAGGCACAATGCGAATCCCCTGAGCTCTGAGCAGGGCCATCACCCCCGCCAACACCTTGGTGAACACTCTCGGAGCAGAGGTGAGGCCGAATGGAAGAGCCACAAACTGAAAATGCCGATCCCCCACCACGAAACGAAGGAACCGCTGATGAGCAGGAAAGATCGGCACGTGCAGGTACGCATCCTTGATGTCTATGGACGTCATAAAGTCCCCCTGCCGAAGCGAACCGATCGCAGACCGCAGGGTTTCCATGCGGAACTTCCGAGGACGAATAAACCTGTTGAGAAACTTCAAATCCAGAATAGGACGGAAGGACCCGTCCTTTTTGGGAACCGTGAAGAGATTGGAGTAAAACCCGCGCCCTACCTCTGAAGAAGGAACCGGGCAAATGACAGCTAAATCTAGAAGATTCCTTACTGCCGCCAGGAGCCCCTGCGCGGCCAAACGATCCAAAGACACCCGAGACCTGAAGAACCTTGGAGGAGGACGGGACTCGAACTCCAACTTGTAACCGGCCCAAACCACCTCCCGGATCCATCTGTCCGGGACTTCCTGGTCCCACACCCGGGAGAAAAGTTGCAACCGTCCCCCCACCCGAACGGGTGAGGGCGCCCCCTCATTGCTGGGTGGGCTTGGCAACCGGCTTGGGCTTGGCACCCCAGACGCGAGTGGGGCGGCCACGGCCTCTGCCCCTATTCCAACTGGCGCCCCTGGGGGCCGAGGAGCCCGCACCCCTACCGGCTCCGACTCCCCGAAAGGACGGATTGAACGAGACCATCCCCCGAAAAGAACGGCGAAATTTCTTGCGTTGAGGTAACTTACCTCCCTTGGCAACAGAATCCAGCCTCTCACCAAAAAGCCTCAAACCCAAAAAGGGCAGAGCCGTGAGCGATCTTTTAGAATTAAAATCGGCCGTCCATTGTCTCAACCACACACAGCGCCGGATAGCCACCAGCAAGGCAGTAGCCCTGCCACACATCAACATGGCATCCTCCTGAGCGGCCAGGATGAAAGACAAAAAAGAATCACAGCGCTTAAGCCCAAGGGACTCATCACTGGTGGGCTCGAGATCCACCCCCAAGTCCCTGACAATAGACCTGACAGCAAAAGTCAAAAGAGCCGAAGCACAGACAGGCCTTAACACCGAACCCGCACATACAAAACCATGACGGGCAAGCTGATCAACCCGGCGATCCTCGCCGTCCCTGAGCGAAGTCGTGTCAGGGGAATGCACGACCGCCGTGTTGGACAGTCCCAAGACCGGAGTATCTACCTCAGGGGGGACAGACCAACGCTTCATCAATTCCGCCGGAAAGGGATACTTCCTATCCCAGCTAGACGGCACACCAACAAGACGTGTAGGTTAATCCCATTGCTTGAAAACAATTTCTTCAAAATGCTGTTGGCTGGGAAACTCCAAACGCTGCTTGGACACCCCAAAAAGCTGACCCTTAGGCCTAGGAGCAACCACCGGAGGCTCCAAATCCAAAACCTCAAACATCTGACTCAGAATGGTAGAGGAATCGAGAGGGAGGCCATCAGCCTGATCCCCCTCAGAACCCAGCGACTGCTGAACATCAGAATCTTCTTCCTCAATGAGCTCACCTTCTTCACGGGGACGATCCGACCAATCCAGATCTCCCACCACTTCCTCATCTGAATCCGGCGGAGGCGGAGACAGATGCTTCCGCTTAGCTGAAGCCTTCTGAGCGGCTATAGCAGAAAACCGCTTCTCAAGGCTGGTCAAGCGGGCACATACATCAGACTGCGAATCCCCGCCCAGGACAACGTCACACGGGGTCCGGAATAAGCGAGGGGGAGAGGGAGATGGCGCGGCTGAAGAAGTGCTAGGCACCGGAGTACTGGACTGCTGTGCAATGTTCTGCTGTGCACAAGGGATACACAAAATGACATCATCTCCCTGGAGCGGAGTCCCACAACCCCCGCACACCTTGGATTGTCCCGAAGAACCATTCGGTTTCTGTGGCAGCCTCCATGTGGTGAAATTTATGGTATTCGCAGAACCCAGGGATTTATGCGGTACGCGACCCGGGATGCCCCTTAATAACCTAACAATTGTCTAAAGATTGTCACAAGATCCTGACCCAGGGGAATAGCATAAAGACCCTTATAAAAATATATAAAGATATATATATATATATTGCAATGAAAAACACCCCCCACGAGCCAGGTATATAAGACCGGGAGAGCCCTGCCAGACGGGATCCCAGGATCTGAAAGACACAAAGGGAGAGGGACAGGCGTCAATCCAGGCACATAATACCTAAACCAACATACAACATAACATACAAACCCCCCTCCCCCCCCCCCCTCATTAACCAGAGACACAGGAAATGGTTAATACAAAACCAGCACATAAAAGATGTGCAGGAGCGAGGAGGCAGGAGGAGGAGGAGGGGACGTAATACGGGGGGCCAGGCCAAACTCTGTGTGAGCATCCCGCAAGAAAATCTAAAACGCCTACCTGAGAGAGAGAGAGCACTGCGCAGCAAGGCACCGCAGAAGATGGCGGCCCGCAACACAGCTCAGAGACGTGAGGGAGGGGAAGACGAGCCCCGGGAGCGCGGGAGCCGAGAAGGCCCCGCCCCTCCGGGACATCCAATCAGTGCGCGGCCCGCGCGCGTGCGACCCCGCCCCCTTGCAGCGTAAGCGTCTGCCGGCGGAGACCGCGCTCAGACCTCTAAGACGGGACCGGCGGAGCAACCTGCCGGTTCCCAAGTGCGCACCAGAACACAGACCCACACACTGATCCTCTGTTCCCCCCCCCCGTGCAGACCGGACACGCAGGCTGCAAGCGCCGAACACGGCAGCGTGCCGCGAGGCCCCGCCCCCCCCGGCTCCTGAGGGGAGAGAACCATACACACAGACAGGGTGAAAGGAGGGACACACAAGCCAATCCGCAATAAAAGTTAGCCACAGTAAAACCGCGATAAGCCCTCACAATGTAGCAGCGCAGCAGCCACACTCACACAACATGTCACCGTCCCAAAGCGCGCCCCACACCCCGGAATGTGAAATAACAATATCCCAGGGCTAGGCACATCCTGACCGCTAACCTCCTATTAAATGGGGCATCCCACATCCGGATCACCACTCCGGGAATCCCGCTATGCCCCGCAATGAAGGGTCGAGCGGAGGAGCTAATCTCCTAGGCACCAATGGTGCCGGCTACCTTTTTGCCCGGCCTACAGCCGAAGCTGGGAGGCTGCCATTAAATAGTATACTCTCAAACAAGAGCCGGGCAGAAATAGACCACGGGGGGGGGGGGGGGGGGGGGGCGGGGGGATACCCCGGCTACCTGCAAGCAGGAGACTTCTTTCTTCTGTCTTGTCGCCACCTTGCAGAGAACAACACTGGGGAGGTTCTTGGGAGGTACCAGGTATGTATAGACCGGGAGGGGCCTGTTGAAGTTTTTGGAGAGTTCTCTGCAATACTGCCACCTAGCGGTGCGTTAACCCTAGTGTAATTATTATTGTTTGAAGTGGGGTGTGTGACATACTTAGAATAGGGGAGCACCCTTTTATGGAAAGGGAATGGAGATGACAAATCAAGGGCCAATCATAGTGGAACCCATCAAGCCTAGGGCCCCCGGTAATCTCAGGCGGACTCCCATCCAAGCACTGACCGGGCCTGACCCTGCTTAGCTTCCGAGATTGGGCGCACTCAGGGTGGTGTGGCCGTGGGTCTATATGGATGTGGGGCCCGGCTCTTTTTCCTCTATACCCATTGATAAAAATATCAGCCATAAGAGGAAAGGTGAGTCGGAGGCCTGATTTTTTCCCCCTGGGAAGAAATCCCCCCTTCCTCAGAGTCCTCATCTGATATATATATGAATCTAAATTGGAAAAAATAAGAGGAACCCTTCATATTTCCCAACAGCGGAGAGGAATTAAAGGGCCCTGCGGTTGTTTGAAAAAACTAACCTGGTTACCTAAACCTTAGGTAATATCTGGCCCATGTTAGAAATGGTGAAAGGTTTAAGAAACATTTCCTATCTTCAAACAAAGTGGATTCTTGTTCCGTATAACCATCTTTTCCATGCAGTATGGACATAGGGGTTTTCTTATATGAATTATTCTCACATATAAGGTATCTCATACCCTTCTTTAGTGATTTAAATCTCAAAGAAGATTTTAGGTACACTTTAATGAGTTTTATCCGGGGTCTTGGACTAAAAGACAAAAAAACATTATATATTAACTCACCGGGCAGAGCTGTGCCTCCTCGTCCCAGAACCGGCAGCAGACGGATTAGCTGGTGCTGGATCTTGGTCTGCACTTATTACATCTGTGGATGCTTTTTCCCTCTGGGTCCGGTATTTCCACAATGCAAATGTTCTCTGCCTGATCCGCCATTTTCTGGTATGAGGTACCAGGGGAATTAGCTTCCTGAATCCTCCTAAATAGGGCAGGAGCGAAATCCCCTTAATTTCTTTTAACCCTCTATTTGCTGGAAATCAAGAGGGAGGCCAATAGCAATGAATGGAAAGACACTGGTGCTGCCCTTTAAGACAAAACACGTGTTTCTTCCCGGGCAGGATTCCCGGAAATCCATGGAAAAACCTCACGGGTTCTGGTGGAAGAAGCAGACTCCCCTCCCCTTCCTTCCAAAAGCAAGTAAGTTCAAATTTCCATGCGTGCGCCCGGGAATGCCGTCACTGCCATGGAGGAAGAGTAAGGGGAGGGTGTCCCACCTGTGGAGGAACGCGTGATGGTTGGCTGCACTGCCGCTGATCGATCCGCCGGGCCGAACGCTACCCGCCCGCTGAGAAGCGTCATTCACCTCTCTTCCCCGCCTCTTAAAAGGTACAATGTGAAAATAAACATTCAAACACAAATGAAGAATAAAATATATCCAGTGCAACCAATTCTCAGGGAAAAGCTTCCTCTGAGCCATCACAACATAATAAATACTATTTTAGGGCCGGCCACCCCAGCTTCTTCCAAACAGTCATCCTCAGTAAGAGGGAAAATAAAGCTTACCCCCCTTTGTAAAAATTCAAAGAATAGGATTCTTGGTCTAAAAATCCAGAGGGTATCCCAGGCCCCAGGCAACAATATAAGCCTCCAGGACCGAGAAATGAGCCCCCTGCAAAGGCCCACAGCGCCGCAAATACTTACCTAAACCTTCCTGGTTCAGGAGCTAGTGGTCTGGCTCCTACCTCACGGAGGAACACGAGAACAACTGGGGAATGGGAGGAGGAGTCAAGATTTTATTCTGACTGGAGGTCAGGTGTTCCCAATTGGTAGGAGGAGCCCGGAGGTCTCAAGCGTATGCGTTTTGAGAAAACATTAAACCTTCCACATCTGAGCCAAGGCAGGACTTGAATCCTAGACTCTCTGATCCAGAGTCCATGCCAGGACCAGCTGAACACTACAGTGTTCCGCCCCGACATTAAAGGCCACAGACGCACAAACATTACAGGGGATGACAGACCCGCCCGACAAAGCCGCAGGAACATCAGCTAACGCTAAAGCTAAATTCCAGCTCTTCGGCGGCCCCGCCCACTGCTCGTCCCCCACTTCCCTCCAGTGCAGTGTTACAGAGGTGCCGCTCACCTCTCAGAACAGCAGCAGGACTTGGTCTCTCCTTGAGTGATGGCAGCAGTCACCCAGGTAACATCTACCCCTCCTCAATACCACCATGGAAACATTTTTTAACAACACACATTGCCTTATAATTAACAGCTTTAAAACACATGACAACTTTCATTTACATCAGGCTTATCAGCCGAAATTTGCGTTAATGCTCCTTCAAGCATTCAATGCCAAGTGTGAGGACATTGGGTACTTACATATTTTTCCAGGTACAGCGTGGGGTTGTCCATCAGAGCCTTAACCATTCGCATGAGATAAATCAGCAGAGCTAGGTTATTCTGCACAACATTTACACGCACCTGAAACAAAAGAGATTCAAACACAACTGGTAACAGTGGAAGGAAACTTCTTCTGCCGGGTCAATGGCGATAACCCCTTAAATGTGCCCTCTCCTACTCACTTCCTCCTCCCTCCCACCTAGTAATACACAGTGGTTTTGGGGTCATAAAACCCCCAGCGTGGAAACCAAATAAACAAATCACATCAACAGATCACAACGTCCCAAAGTTTCTCTCCTGTTTGTAGCACCCACCTCTCTTGGAATGTGTTCAGTCAGTATCGTATAGCAGAAATGGGATTGGAATATTCTGAAACAGGCCGTGATACGCACACCAGCCCCTGGTAGGAGAGGTAGGGAGACCCCCCCTTCTGGGGCCTATAAGCATGGCTGGCAACAATGGCCAGAGACGCTCGAATCTTACCATCAAGGGTGACACACGCTTTCTTTTAACATCTAAGGAGAAAACCAGGAACCGGTCTTTGGGAGACGCATGAAGACTGAGAGACAATTGATTTGATCGAGTCGCAGCCCAAACAGACTTTTGGACCAACACCCACCGCTGATTTCCAGGGCCGATCAGCTCCCTGCCTGTGGGGCACCCCGACAAGGGGTGCCCCGATGTGTGAAACCCCCCAGGACGCCCTCAAATCCTACCTGTTCCTCGTTCCAACGGCGCATGCGCGGGCCGCACCCGCGCCGGTCATTTGTGAATGGCCGGCACGGGCGCGCTCCCTGTAAGAGGGACGTGCGGGCGCTCTCACCTTGTCCGTCGACCGACCTCGCTTGTCCGTCGGCGGTGATTGGTGGAGCGAGTCACGTGGGAGTGGGGTCAGGTGAGTTTTTGGGGCTTCTGGGGGGTTTCACACAGCAGGGCACCCCCGACCCCACACGGAAGTGGACCAACACCCAGGATAGTGAAAATCCTGGGTGTTGGTCCACTTTAAGTATATTTTCCCCTTTTTTATTTATAATTTTTATAATTGCTATCTATTTATTTGATCCATGTTTTATAGTTACCCCTGTTTTATCCCCTTGCACCACCTTTCTTGTTGTTTTGTGTTTTTTGTTTAAATAAATTCTGAAAAGCAGAAAGTCACTGATGCTCTGAATTAAGGATCTAAAAATCTCCCGCTAGTTCTGAAGAGCCTGGCTACATTACTTACCTAGGACGCTCGATCGCCCCCTGCCTGGAAGTGGTTGTGGGTCGATCAATTCGTTCGATCTGATTGTGTTGTGCGTGGCTTAGATAGTGGAGAATACGCCACTTTTTGCATATTCTGGTGGCAGCCTTGTATAGCCACGCGTGTTGCCAATTGACCGACGTCTAACGTTGCCGTGACACACGTGGGGTACGATTGCCAGGTTTGATCAGATGGACGATCAATCGTCACAATTGTGATCAAGGATAAAGGTTTGTATGTACTCACCCCCTCAGATATGAAAGTGCTAAACCTCGGCAGCATCTGGTAGAGGCCGGGGTCGGTGGCGATACTCTGCAAGGCTTCCTGGAAGAGTTATGGTGGTTAGAATATAAAGCACACGGCATACGTGACAGTGTGCGCACACATCTCTACATACCGCTCTCTTGGCCTCGCAGGAGCCGACACAGGCCTCTGTGATCTCCTTGTAGTACAGCTGCTGCTCCACAGACAGCTCGTGTATGCTGCGCGGCTTCAGCTTCAGAGGCGCCCCCTCCAGGATGGAGGTCTTCTTCTCCTTACCTGAATGAATGGAGGACAGGACGAGTCAATGACTGGTAGCTGGCACTGACTAATTATATATATATATTATAAATATATATATAAAAATATATATATATATATATATAAAAATATATAATATATATATATATATATCCTCTGTTTGTTCTGCCATTCCGTTTCCTTCTTTCCTATTATTTGTATTAGTCCTTCTATTCTGTTTCTATAATCTGTTCTCTCTTCTTTCCTTCTATTATGCCTGTCTCTTATCTTCTTTCCACCCATTCTTTGTTTCTTTCCTCTGTTCGTTCTGCCATTCCGTTTCCTTTTTTCTTCTTTCCTTCTATTATTTGTATTAGTCCTTCTATTGTGTTTCTATAATCTGTTCTCGCTTCTTTCCTTCTATTATGCCTGTCTCTTATCTTCTTTCCACCCATTCTTTGTTTCTTTCCAATGTTCGTTCTGCCATTCCATTTCCTTTTTTCTTCTTTCCTTCTGTTATTTGTATTAGTCCTATTCTCTCATTTTCCTTCCATCCATTATTTGTTTTTACCATCAGTTCTTTCTCTTTTCATTCCTTCTATTATGCCTGTCTCTTACCTTCTTTCCATCCATTCTGTTCCTCTGTTTTTTCTGCCATTCCGTTTCCTTTTTTCTTCTTTGCTTCTATTATTTGTATTAGTCCTTCTATTCTCTCACTTTCTTTCCATCTATTATTTGTTTCTATCATCTGTTCCTTCTCTCTTCTTTCCTTCTATTATGCCTGTCTCTTACCTTCTTTCCATCCATTCTTTGTTTCTTTTCTTAGGTTCCTTCTGCCATCCTTTCTTTTTTCCTCTTCTCTTCTATTAATCCTCCTATTCCTTCTCTTAATTCACATCTATTCTTTATTTCTCTCATCTGTTTGTTCTTCCATTCCCCTTCATATTTCTGTCTCTTATTTCCTTTCCATCTATTTGTGGCTTTTCTTCATCTGTTCATTCTACCATTCCCTTTCTTTTATTCTTTCTTCACATTTCTTCTTTTTCTGTCATTACATCTCTAAAATACCGGCTTTCCTTTTGTGTCATTCCTTTTTTTCTGCCATTTATTCATTGTCATTCTTTCTGTCAATCACTACGCTTTTGTTCTTTCTTCAATTTTTTATATTTCATTATTTCCATCTATGTGTTTCTTTAATCTAATATTTCTGTCATTTGCTTTAATCCTGCCTTGTATTCTCTCTTTTTCTTTGTCATTCCTTATATCTGTTTCTTTATTTTTTTGTTATTCCTTCTTTTACTTCACTCTCTCTCTCTCACTGGTTCTAATCCTTACTCTTTCTATACTTTTATCTGTCATTCTATCAATTATTATTTTTCCTTTGTATTCTTTGGCAATATTCACCATACATCTAACTTTACTACCGTGTATGGAGTGTTATACCACACCGCAAGGGGGCCCAGTGTTTCCATTGCCAAAGGGCCATTTAAATATATATATATATATATATATATAAATATAATAATAATAATATAAATATGATATTATAAATATAATAATAATAATATTATAATGTAATAATAATAATAATAATAATAATAATATAAATATAATTATAATTATAATGTAATAATAATATAATTATAATGTAATAATAATATAATTATAATGTAATAATAATAATATAATAATATTATAATGTAATAATAATAATATAATAATATTATAATGTAATAATAATAATATAATAATATTATAATGTAATAATAATACTATAATAATATTATAATGTAATAATAATACTATAATAATATTATAATGTAATAATAATACTATAATAATATTATAATGTAATAATAATACTATTATAATGTAATAATAATACTATTATAATGTAATAATAATACTATTATAATGTAATAATAATACTATTATAATGTAATAATAATAATATTATAATGTAATAATAATAATATTATAATGTAATAATAATTATATTATAATGTAATAATAATTATATTATAATGTAATAATAATAATATTATAATGTAATAATAATAATATTATAATGTAATAATAATAATATTATAATGTAATAATAATAATATTATAATGTAATAATAATAATATTATAATGTAATAATAATAATATTATAATGTAATAATAATAATATTATAATGTAATAATAATAATATTATAATGTAATAATAATAATATTATATATATATATATATATATATATATATATTTTATGATGCAACATGGACTTCATTGACCCTGAAACAAAGCAACATATAACAAATATACACACACCCCACACAAACACCGCACTAACCTTTACCCTCCACTGCATTAGCCCCCTGCGCTTTTCCTTTCAGACCTGCCTCCTCCTGTCCCGGCTTCACTGCCTTCAGTGGCTCTGTGGCCTCAGACTTCTGTTGCTCCTTTGGAACTAGAGAAATAAAAAAATAGGACATAAATAAGCAACCCTGAAAATAGTGAAAGAAAATAATGATGAATGCTACTTCAGAACTACAAATAGGGGCATAAAAAGCTATTTGGTAAATAGAGATTAATGAAAACTAAGGAGAGAGTAAAAAGTAGGGAATAAAGACAATAAGAAAAATCAAAGAGGTTTTTAACCTTGAAAAAAAAAAGTAGGAAGAAAAAAAATAAGACTCCTGGAATTAGAAACCGGCAGGCATCCTGAGAAAGTATATGCCCCTCGGCATACTGGCGGGGGGAGTCTAATCTCTGGTAGTGATCTGCTTCAGAGTCTTCGCGAAATAGAGTGAGTGAGCGTGCCGGAGAGAGAGCGAATGAGGAAAAAAAAGTGAGAGAGAAAGTAAAAGAGAAAGAGCGATAAAGAGAAACTAAAAACAGAGAAGGGTTAACAACCAAAAGATAAAGGGAAAATAAAGGGAAAAGTATAAAAAAAAGTAAGAGAAAGAGCACAACGCAAAATAAAAAAGGACAAAATGGTACAAAAAAAAGTCTAAAAACAAGGAACAGAAACAATGGAAAAAAAGTTAAAAGCCAGGAGGAAGGGGCTGTGAAAAAGGAAAAAAAAACACAGAGGTGTGTGTAAGTAAATAGAGAGTGCGTCACCTGGAGGAGGGTTTTCCGGGATGGCGGGCTGCACTCCTTCTATACTCAGCCAGTGAGCTGCAAATGGAGAACACAGCAAAGATCAGTAATGGAGAACACACACACCAACAGCGCTCTGATCCCCGACCAGAGAAAATAGAAATCCTATCCATGATTTTTCCATCAGATGAAAGAAAAAGGTCAACAATAAAGAGGAACTAAAGCCAAGTCATCCAATGCTTACTATAACATACACAATAAGGCACAGAGCTGTGAAATAAGTAAGCAAAACCAATATTAACAGGTTTAAATAATCGAAGAAAGTCCGTGAATGAGTCCAAATGACTAATAATAATCTTCAATGTATAATATCCACCCGTGTGATTAACGGCAAACAGACTGTGTTCCTCCACCTTCTAGATCAGACTCTTACCAGAACTAAAACAGAAACGGGCAAAGAGCATTAAGTCTTCTCATATATTGATGGGTAGTATCCACAAACGCTGTTAGATCACATGACCCTTCACTCCCAGATGAACTAAGGGAGTCTTATTCCAATATACAAATGAGCTCCTTCTCGCGCTGCGGAGGAGGCGGCAGACACAGCTGCCCCCATCGCTTCCTCTATGCGGCGCCAGCATAGAGTAAACACTCGGCTTGGTATAGTGGTGGGCGTGGCCGACGCTCCAGCATTGGCCCGCCCACCACTGTAACAGGCTGGGTGTCTGGCTCTGCAGGGAAGGCTGCCTCTGCCGCTTCCGGGACAGCGCGAGAGATGGAAAGGTGAGTTAACTTTTTGATTTTTATTTATTTTTTTCCCACCTTCGCCCGATAAGACGCATGGATATTTTCCCACAACTTTTTTGGGAAAAATAAGTGCGTCTTATAGGGCGAAAAATACGGTAACTGCTTTTATCTGATTGTTTACATGTGAGTGCATAAACCCTATTAAAAGCTTAATTTGATTCCTGAGGTATTGCACTAGATTTTTTGTTCTTTGGTTTTTTTACATGAAAACTTTTATGGAGCTCATTTGTATATTGGAATAAGCCTCCCTTAGCTCATCTGGGAGTGAAGGGTCATGTGATCTAACAGCGTTTGTGGATACTACCCATCAATATATGAGAAGACTTAATGCTCTTTGCCCGTTTCTGTTTTGCTTCTGGTAAGAGTCTGATCTAGAAGGTGGAGGAACACAGTCTGTTTGCCGTTAATCACACGGGTGGATATTATACATTGAAGATTATTATTAGTCATTTGGACTCATTCACGGACTTTCTTCGATTATTTAAACCTGTTAATATTGGTTTTGCTTACTTATTTCACAGCTCTGTGCCTTATTGTGTATGTTATGGTTTAATTGAAGGGCTAGGGATTCCTTTTTTGCACGTTTGAGCTTTTCTTCTATTGAGGCAGCGCGGTATTTATTTCACTGTATCCAATGCTTACTACTTCCTCATTATTATGTGGCTGCCAATCACCTGACCTATCTGCATGCCGCAGGCAGGCCAGGATGCGGCCACGTTGCCTTCCCTGTATGTAATAACATTACCAGCTATGGCTACTAGACCACTGGAAGGAGATCTATAGTGGCCGGGATGTCCTCCTTGCATGTAATAACATTTCCAGCTATGGCTACTAGACCACTGGAAAGAGATATATAGTGGCCGGGATGTCTTCCCTGCATGTAATAACATTACCAGCTATGGCTACTAGACCACTGGAAGGAGATCTATAGTGGCCGGGATGTCCTCCTTGCATGTAATAACATTACCAGCTATGGCTACTAGACCACTGGAAGGAGATCTATAGTGGCCGGGATGCCTTCCTGGCATGTAATAACATTACCAGCTATGGCTACTAGACCACTGGAAGGAGATCTATAGTGGCCGGGATGCCTTCCTTGCATGTAATAACATTACCAGCTATGGCTACTAGACCACTGGAAGGAGATCTATAGTGGCCGGGATGTCCTCCTTGCATGTAATAACATTACCAGCTATGGCTACTAGACCACTGGAAGGAGATCTATAGTGGCCGGGATGCCTTCCTTGCATGTAATAACATTACCAGCTATGGCTACTAGACCACTGGAAGGAGATCTATAGTGGCCGGGATGCCCTCCTTGCATGTAATAACATTACCAGCTATGGCTACTAGACCACTGGAAGGAGATCTATAGTGGCCGGGATGCCCTCCTTGCATGTAATAACATTACCAGCTATGGCTACTAGACCACTGGAAGGAGATCTATAGTGGCCGGGATGCCCTCCTGGCATGTAATAACATTACCAGCTATGGCTACTAGACCACTGGAAGGAGATCTATAGTGGCCGGGATGCCCTCCTTGCATGTAATAACATTACCAGCTATGGCTACTAGACCACTGGAAGGAGATCTATAGTGGCCGGGATGCCCTCCTTGCATGTAATAACATTACCAGCTATGGCTACTAGACCACTGGAAGGAGATCTATAGTGGCCGGGATGCCCTCCTTGCATGTAATAACATTACCAGCTATGGCTACTAGACCACTGGAAGGAGATCTATAGTGGCCGGGATGTCCTCCTTGCATGTAATAACATTACCAGCTATGGCCACACTGGAAGGAGATAAACAGGGTGAACTGGATGGACTAAAGTCTTTATTCAGCCGCACATACTATGTTACTATGTTACATGTCCTTGTGTTGGAGCAGACAGAGCTGTATGCGGTGCGTTAAAGGCAGGTAAAGGTAATTGTTACACCGTTATGTCGGGCTACATTTGGCGCTGTCCTAAACCGTTTCCTGTTTTTAAATTGAAGCAGAAATGGGAGAGATCCGGAGGTTTACAGGTTCAGCCAATCACATTCTCTTTTTCATTCCGTCCCCCAATCAGCTGAGCAGAGGGGGACAGAATTGCTGGTCCCTCCCTCCTCCTCCGCCAGATTCATCACATTGCTGTCAGCTCAGAGCGGATTATTATGCAGCATCACAGATCCAAGAGCCACGTCCTCTTTTTCAGAATAAAAATCATGAATTTTTCAGAATAAAAAAAGGTGAACCAGTAAACACTGATTTTTTTCTTCAATTAAAAAAACAGACAACAGTTTAGGACAGCGCCAAATGTAGCCCGACACAATGGTGTAACAATTACCTTTGCCTGCAGTATCAATTTAAAGTGGAAGTCTAGTCATGGGGTAACCCATACCCAGCCATCTAACCCGGGTGCTGAGGCAGGATGGGGAAGGGTTACAAAGAAAAAACCTCACCCGCAGTCCAGTGCTGTTCCCCCGGGTCCGAGGGATGACGCTTTGTGCTTTCTACCAAGATGGCAGCATCCAGGACAGGGAGAGCTGGAGCGCGGACAGGATAAGGGTTTTCTTTTCTTTTTAACCCACCATGCTGTCTCCATGCCAAGGGAGGGGTGTTACCCCATGACTTCCGCTTTAAAGTGGACCAACACCCAGGATTTTCACTATCCTGGGTGTTGATCCACTTCCGCGGGGCACCCCCCCTATAGGAGGTGCCCCGCTGTGTGAAACCCCCCCCCAGAAAGCCCCCAAAATCTTACCTTTTAGGCGACGGATAAGCCGCCGCTGCCTCTCGTGCGTCCCTCTTACAGGGCCCGCGCCTGCCATTCACAAATGGCCGGCGGGTGCGCGCCCTGCTAGAGGGATGCGCGGGACGGGGCGGCGGCTTATCCGTCGCTTGTCCGCCGCCTAAAAGGTAAGATTTTGGGGGCTTTCTGGGGGGGTTTCACACAGCGGGGCATCCCGATTTCAGATGCCCCGCGGGGAGGGAGCTGATCGGCCCGGGTGTTGGTCCACTTTAAATTGAACCAAAACCCAAGATTTTGACTATCCTGGGTCTTAGTCCTTTCCCCCGGGGGCATCCCGACTGGGGGTGCCCCGCAGTGTCAAACCCCCTGGGACGCCAAGACCGGCTCACATCTTCCCGGGCCCACGGTGGCTCTGACGTTCACATCCTCCGCCTCCCTCTAACAGGGAGCGTGCCCGAGCCGGCCATTCACACGTGCCTGGGGCAGCTAGAGGGATAGCGGGATGCAGCCGCTGCTCTTAGACGCACCGTGTGACCTGGAAACGAAGGAAGTGTATGGGGTGACCTGGGGGGTTTCACACAGCGGGGCATCCCGATTTTGGATGCCTCGAGGGGAAGGGGGGGGAATTGATCAGCCCGGGAATCTTATAGACCCAATCAACCACCTCCCCTTCACAATAGCTAGGTAAAACCCCTGTCCTGGACAGAACTGCTCCTGCCTATATGAAAAAAAGGAGCACTTAGCTTACAAGGGAAAAAGAAACCCTGGGTATTGCCATTTCTCCCCCCCCCCCCCCTCCGCTAACATGATGCGAGGGAGAGAAAGAGAGGTAGACATGCATAGGGAGGGAAGCCCTAAGAAGGGGAAATGCGACCTTCTCCAATAACTCATCCTCCGTAAGAGGGAAAACACTGCTTACCCCTCTATGTCCCAACAAGGTCCGGGGATCAATCAATAGAACACTGGCCGAGTTCCTGGGGGCATCCCAGGATAACCCTTATCGCCGGAGGGCTTCACCGCCCGAGACGTCCTTTTCCCAATGGTGAGAGGTGCTGCTGGAATTCCAGAGTCATCCGTGAGGAAACAGGAACAGCCCTTACAAGGGCTAGTGAATTGTAATATAGCGTTTCCCCCAATAAGAGACAGAACTTCAGTATTGAGGGTGAAGGTGAAGTCTTTTTATTAGTGCCACTCTAGGCCTTATATACACAAGTCTCCATGCAATGACAACCACACTGACCAATAGCAGCAGGGCACACAATCCCTCAACTCTGCCGGTGACGCAATCAGTAGAACAATAGCAGGCTGTAATACCATCAATCAGGACAATGCCATTGACTGTGACGTAATCAACAATACACAATGGCAGTCAAAATACAATGACATTGCCTGTAACAGTATCAAAATACAATGACCTAATTAAGAAAAGGCCAGTGAATGACCCGGTGGGCAACTGAATAGTGATGACATCCAAAAGACAGAGCGTCTGTCACATTGACTTTCCCAGGTTTTGTGCTGTTCCGTGGAGTCATCCCAATTTGGGATGTCCTGCTGTGTGAAACACACCTCTCCTCAGTCCAACAGCGCATGCGCAAGCACTCAGCCAATGAGAGTCATTTCCTATGTTTACATCATTTGGCAAACGACTCTCATTGACTATAATGGGGAGCGAGCGAGCGCTGTAGCATCCCCAGCTGTGCGCGTGCTCCCAAGCCAGCCTATGTGAATGAGCAAGCGCACAACACGGGGAACGCGGCAGAACTTGCTCCTTATTGACAACAATAAGAGCCATCTTCCGAATTAGGTCAGTTCAGCGGGCGGCTCTCATTGGACGAGAGCTCACGAACGCGCCATTGAACTGGGGGAATTGTGTACTGGCACCCGGGAGGGTTTCACACAGCTGGGCATCCTTATTTAGCATGCCCCAAAGAATCTTTTTGATGTCGGCCCTGGAATCTTTTTGATAGGGGAGAGTGTTTTGTACTGTTTTATTATACGCAGCGTACAACACTGATTAAAGTGGCCCAACACCCAGGATTTTGACTATCCTGGGTCTTGGTCCACTTCGGTGGGGCACCCCCGATCGGGGTGCCCCGCTGTGTGAAACCCCCCCCCCGAACCCCCCGAAAAACTCACCTCTCCCCGCTCCCAGCGCCGACGGACAAGCCGCGGACAAGCGGCTCCTCCGCCGACCGCCTCCCGCGCGTCACTCTTGACGCACGCGCGCCCGCACCGGCCATTCGCAGACGGCCGGCGCGGGCACGCCTAGAGGGGCGCGAGGGAGGCGGCGGCGGCCGGCCGGCGCCGAAGATAAGGTAAGGAGTTTGGGGTGTTTGGGGGGGTTTCACCCCGCGGGACATCCCGATCTCGGATGTCCCGCAGGGAGGGAGGTGATCGGCCCGAGAATCTTATAGATTCCCGGGCCGATCACCCGTGGGTGTTGGTCCACTTTAAAGCGGACCTTCACCCTGAATAAGAGCCTATCTTATATGTTTCCCACACCCTGTACATACAGATTGCCCACATTAATCCGGACCTTTACCCTGAATAAGAGCCTATCTTATATGTTTCCCACACCCTGTACATACAGATTGCTCACATTAAAAATCATCCTACCTGCATCTACTGCATGTTATGAGCCTTTAAACATCCAAGATGGCAGCTCATGGAGTATCAGGCAGCCTGTAAACAGGAAGTGTCTTCTGACTGTCGCTCTGTATTCTGGGATTGCTGACCTTTTTCCTGACCCCAGCTCTGCTCTGTCTGTGCAAAGTACAGCTATAACCCCGCCCCCTGCACTTTATCCTGCTCTCCTCTCCTCAGTATGTGTGATGTTTCTGAGTCAAGATGGTGATGTCTGTATCCTAGAGTCCTGAACAGAGTTGCAGCCCAGTGGGGGAAAGAATAATAAGTAGGTGACAAAAAACTTGAAATATATTAATTTTAGATGCTGGGGAATAGTTTTTAAAGTGGACCAACACCCAGGCCGATAAGATTCCCGGGCCGATCACCTCCCTCACCCGAGATCGGGATGTCCCGCGGGGTGAAACCCCCCCAAAACCTTACCTTATCGGCGGCGGCGGCGGATGCTGCCCCTCTAGACGTGCGCACTCCCGCGCCGGCCGTTTGTGAAATGCCGACGCGGGCGCGCGCCCTGTAAGAGTGAAGCGCGGGAGGCGGCAGCGGACGCGCTGTCTTGGACGTCGCTGTCACCCGCTTGAACGTCGGCGGGGATTGGACGGCGCGGTCACGTGGGAGCATGGCGAGGTGAGTTTTTGGGGCTTTCTGGGGGGTTTCACACAGCGGTGCCCCCCCGAAGTGGACCAAAACCCAGGATAGTCAAAATCCTGGGTGTTGGTCCACTTTAAGGGTTTGGGCTTTTCATTAAAACATTCTGAAGGTTCGGTTTAAACGAGAGCCTGTGCATTATCCGTTGGAATGGGGACAGATGAGTAGTGTGTACGGGCGCCATGGGGGGGGGTTTACACAGTGGGATGTGGGATGCCCCAAAGGGAAAGGCAGCGGCCGGTCCTGGAATCTTTTCGATTCCAGGCTGGCTGCTAGCGGTTTTTTTTCCCACTTTAATACATACAACACTGATTAGACGAGAGACCATGATGCTCCATGGGACGGCAGAAAGGCGAGTTATGAAGGCGATTCCCAAATCGGGATGCTCCGAGAACAAAGACCTATGACTAAGCTAGTAAAAATCCTGGGGATAGGTCCACTTTAAACCCGGGCCACAGAGAGGTGCTCTTACCTTTCAGGGACACGTCGAGGGGCACGCGGGGGAGCGGGGTGCTGATGATGTCGCACAGGTCCACCTCTTTCTCCTCATAGAAGTAGAGCTCGCGCCCGCCCCCGCTGGCGTAGCGGAACGGCAGGAACTCCTTGGCGTGGAAGCCGTAGATTGGCTGCAGAAGAGAACAGGAAACTCGTGGGATTTATTAAAGGGGAGGGGCCGGCAATTAATTTTACATGAGCGGGTCACATGATCTGACCCAGACCTTGAAAAGTGAGAAACATCTATGGGCCTTATTCATGAAGGCATACCTCCCAACTGTCCCGATTTTCCCGGGATTGTCCCGGTTTTTCAACAAAATCCCGCGGTCCCGGACCGCTAGCAAGTGTCCCAGGACACACTGCGCTGCGGCGGTGTCTTTAGTATAAACACTGGCCGGGCGCGCAGGGCACTGGCGTCTTTAGTATTAACACTGGCCGAGCGCGCAGGGGGCGGGGGCGGCGCGCGGGGGGCTGGGTTGGGGATAAAAAAAAACTTACGTAGGCTGGCATGCAGGGGTGAAGGCAGCCGACGTTGCTGGAGGATCAGAGCTGGAGGGCGTGACAGGGGGTGTGGTCGGGGCGTGACATGGGCGCGGCCGGGGGCGTGGCTTGTCCCGCTTTCACATTTTCAGAAGTTGGGAGGTATGATGAAGGTATAGCGGCAGGTAGTGCCTGTACAGCGGCAGGTAGCGGCAGGTGAACGCCGGACACGGCACGCAATTCCACATTTATGAAGCCGAACCTGGTGAGCGACTAGAACAACGCCATGTAGCGTCCAATTCATCATTATCCCAGGCTCAGCGTACAGCGCCGGCGTTCATCCTTGCAGAGCGCCACGTCTTACCTGCCGCTACCTGGCGCTCTCCCATACATTTCTATGGACGATCCTTAAATCCCTTTCCTGATCAATTTTTTTTTTTGTTTCCCCCCCCCCCCCAAAAAAAACACAAACCTTCTGACATGTTTCCTGGGCAAGAAAATGACATTTTTGAAAACTTTTTGGAATAATAATATTTTATGCAGAATTGTCCTTACATGTCTGGTATTAAAGTGTCAGGTTACAATGTTATAACAATGTAATTCCATATACTTTTGCTGTGTTACTAGTGGATACATGTTCAAATACAGACTTTAATCACACAGCCTCTGGCGCTATGGGCTACAACCACATGATTTTGAGCGCCGGCGATGTTTGTGGCTGTTTTTTTGATGAATGTGGTGTGAGTCAGTCGCACTGAGCTAGCGTTATCGTTCGCTCCCATACAGCGTAGTACTGTGACTCAACATATTCATCAATGCCGGCCAGCGACTGAGGCTCTCTGAAGCAATGATCCATGGCCGACTACTAGCGGGCGCTCTGAAATCCGCGCTACAGATGCTCATCTCAGCGTTGGTAATGAATCAGCCTGCCCATAGACAATTATTAAAGAGGAACAAGTCTAGAAGACTCTTGTGGGTGCTGGTCTTCATCTTTATGGGGCATCCCGAATTGGAGTGTGAGCCCCCCTCCCGGATTGCTCGATCCACTCACCTCTCCCAGGAGCCCTTGCTGCAGCCAAAGCACATCTCTAGCTAGACGCACCCCTGTGTCAGGCCTTTTTTAATGGCCGCCATGGACACGCCCACAGCCAGAAGCAGGGACGGTGGCGCTCGCTCTACTCAGATATCCTAGCGGCACCGAGTTCAGTCCAGCAAAGGAAACCTGAAGAGAGGCCACCAGAGACACCAAAAGTCAATTCCTACCCTTGCGGCGCAGCCCTGGAATCTAGACTCCATGGCCGGCCGCTAGCCTGCGACCAGGGCATCCTAAAGCGGGATGCCCCACTGTGTGAAACCCCCGGGGTCACTGGCAAACTCACCTCTCCCAGTGGCTCCCATGACTGTGTTTGTTGGCAAATGTATCCCCTGCATCCTTGTAGCTGTGCGCACTCCCACGCCAGCCATTCACACGGGAGCGCTCAACAAGAAAGCCAGGGATGCAGCCAGCGAACGTCACCCGGCGCTCTTCAGATCCGCCAACCGGTGACCCAAAAAGTGGCTTCAGCAGTGGACCACCACCGAGTGCAGCATCACCCGAAGTACTCAGGCAAGCCCGGGGGACACAAGAAGGGTTTTGTTCCGCTTTAATATTTATGGCTAAAATAAACCTAATTGAAGGAGAGCCTGCGTATGCGCCATAGGATATCTGATGAGGAAGCATATTGTGGCTACTTTGGCGTTTCCCAATTCTGGATGCCTCTCTTTTAAGCTTGTGTTAAAGTGGACCAACACCCAGGATTTTGACTATCCTGGGTTTTGGATGTGTGAAACCCCCCAGAAAGCCCCAAAAACTCACCTCACCACGCTCCCATGTGACCGCGCCGTCCAATCCCCGCCGACGGACAAGCGGGTGACAGCGACGGACAAGACAGCGCGGCCGCCGCCGCCTCCCGCACGTCACTCTTACAGGGCGCGCGTCCGCGCCGGCCATTCACAAACGGGCAGCGCGGGCGCGTCTAGAGGATAAGGTAAGGTTTTTTGGGGGGATTTCACCCAGCGGGACATCCGCGATCACCCGTGGGTGTTGGTCCACTTTAAT